>CM075971.1:11905105-12527605 GCA_038048745.1 Coluber constrictor foxii
TTTAATGACTCAGGAAGTCTAGGTCAGAACAAGAACTTAGTGTATTTCCAGGGCGAGCATTACCCCCCAAATTATCTTTTTAGGTTGTTTCACCTTCAACCCAACCCAAGCAGAGCCACTACTAGGATGAACTACGTTTGAAGGCTTTCACAAAAACCTTCTCATCGGCTTGGAAGGAAAGGGAGGTACGGCAATGCAAATAGCCAGCGTAGAAAAGGGTTCTTTGTTGACCTCCGGATGCTGAAAATAGAACTTTAGACAAGATGGCTCTGTTCTCATTGATGAAGGAAGGCTGGTGGAGCTAAAACCGAAGGGTAGAACAGGGTGAAGAAGTGTGCTAAAGAAAGAACGAGGGAGGGGGTGGATAGTTGGACCTCGTCTCGTCTCCTGGCTCCAATCGGAGGGATGCTGGTTTGCTGGCTGACGCATCGGACGCTACGAGCCAACAAATGGTGAGGGAGTGTGAAAATCCCACTGTTGTATTTTCTGAAGGAGCCTGCAGAAGAAGGGGATAAAAGCAGCCATCCTATGCAGGAGACTAAGATATTTGGGTACCCTACCAAAGTTGTTGCCACGAGTGGCTAAGACGCTGAGCTTGTTGAGCGAAAGATTGGCAGTTCAGCAGTTCGAATCCCTAGTGCCGCGTAACGGGGTGAGCTCCCGTGACTTGTCCCAGCTTCTGCCAACTTAGCAGTTCGAAAGCACGTAAAAAAATGCAAGTAGAAAAATAAGGATCACCTTTGGTGGGAAGGTAACAGCGTTCCGTGCGCCTTTGGTGTTGAGTCATGCCAGTCACATAACCACGGAGACATCTTCGGACAGTGCTGGCTCTTCGGCTTTGAAACAGAGATGAGCACTGGCCACTAGAGTCAGGAACGACTAGCACATATGTGCGAGGGGAACCTTTACCTTTACCTAGGGATTATGGGAGCTGAACTTCAACCCAGCTAGAAGGTATCCCGTTGAGGGAATTCACAGGATTCAGCCCTCCCGTTTCCAGCATTGAAACATCTCTGCAAACTAGGATAGGAACACAGGGAGATGTAATCGTTTTAGGCTGGTCTTTGGGTCAAGGGCTGCAAGCCACATTTCCCAAACACGCAAGGCCAGAGCAGGCAAATGGGAGAAGCTGGAACAAAACCTTGGACTCAGTTCAAGTTTCAAAAAAATGCAGCGACTCTTATTATTCCCCATAATTTTAACCACCTCCTTTCCCCGTCTCAGATATAAAACTATTTTTTAAATAGCAAAGTTGGAAGCTGGGAAGGATGCAGGCAAAGTTTTTCAAGAGCCTCCTCCATTTAAGGAAAAATCTTTTCTTCCTATGGAGTCCTATAATGGACATGTCCGTGCTGTTTTTCTTGGCAATAATAAGGAGAGGCTGGCTTTGCCTTTTGTGGATTTGATTTGTTGTGATTTCATTTCAAACTGCCCAGTCTAGCTCGAAGCTCCTGGAATTTCCTATCCTGGCTAAACCTGATGCAATTGGCTGTGGGGCTGTGGTCTACCGGGACTTCTGTGATTGGGAAAGACTTTGCTTAGTGATAAATAGTTGAAATAGTTTGGTGTAATAATGGATCTCTAGCAGCTAGCCTTGAGCTTTGTAAAAAACTAAATTCCTTCCTTTTATCTATCTTGAATCTAGCAGGTTCCTTCTTGCCTACATCTTGAATCTGCAACCCATCAAATACAGTGGCCTAAATCGCAACTTCCAGAATTAGAACAGAGAGCCAAAACACGTGGGATTCAAAAAATTTAGCAACCGGTTCTTTGCCCAGTTCGTGGGTGGGCGTGGTCATGGTGGGAGTGGCCTACTCGGCCTCCTGCACCACAGCGATGTCTTGGGGGTGTTTTCACCCTCCATAAGCTCCGGGTGCTTATTTGAGCCTCCGGGAGGGTGAAAATAGCCTCCCCCGTGTTGTGACCCAGGTCCACGTAGTTAGTATTAAATGCAAACAGTTTGAAAACAAACAGGCTTTATTAGGACAGCTGAGAATTAACTCATTCTCGGCATCGTCCAAACTAAATTAAAGCAAATTCTTCAAAACACCATTCCTCAGTTTATCACCGACCTTGGGATAATTAGGCAAACTGCCAAAGGCTTTTCTTGGCAAAAGTTCAGAAGCAGAAGACGCCGACAAGAAATGAATACAGTGAAACAAGAAGCAAATCTCTCAACATTGTTTTCCGGCAAAGAGGCTAAGAGCCGTTACTGGTCTTTAAGCTTATGGGAGGGGCCAATCATCTCTTGGCCCTACTCCCAAGTCGTCCTCTCTGCTTTATCTGCTCCTGCCTTCTGGCACTCTTCTCATGCGTGCACTAGGAACAGGCTCTTCCTGTTCCTCTGCCTCTCTACTGTCAGCCTCTGGAGGCTCCGAAGTCCGCACATCACTCCCTGATGGCCCTGGTCCCATCTCTGCCTCCGACGCAGAGCCCTCATCTGGGCCTTCCCCAGTCTCCAGGACTGGCCCCTGTTCTTCCTCAGCCTCATTGCTGTCCAACTCCACTGCCAGCTTGGTAGGCTGCTGGCGAACCACAACACCCTGGACTCTGGAGGCCCTGCAGAGGCCGGAAACCGGCCCGTTTTCAGACTTCTAGGAAGCCCATTTTTCACCCTCCCAGAGCCTCTGTCGTAGGCCCTGCACTTACCTGGCATCCAAAATGGGCCATGTGGAGACTCCTGGGAGGGGCAGGGAGGGTTGGGGCCTCCTTGCAACTACCAGTTTGGTGAACCAGGTATAAAATTAATATCTGGTTTGCCTAAACCAGTCCTAACCGGATGAATCCCCCACCCTTTCTTTGCTCCACCTAGTAGTTTCCTACAGGCCATGTCCCAAGACAATCAGATCTGCCCACTTTCTATTCAGCGAATCTCCAAATGGCTATGTAACATAAAAGCAATGTCGATGGCTTCACAATAGGGTTGCCCCTTTAAGAAAGGATTAAGGAACAGACTGGGGTGGAAAACTGTGATTTCTAAGAGCTGAAAACGAGCTCAATTTTTAAAAAAGCAATTAAGAGATGACCCTGGTCCAAGAAGCAACTTGGAGAAGGTACGCCAGAGGTTGAAACAAGTGTGAGAAAGAAACTCAGGATAACCCCGCCTTGAATTTGTTTACTATAAGATGAGACAGAAAGAAGCTTGGGCAGAATTTCCAGATTCTCTTTTTATGCCCTATTGTATTGTTATTGTATTATTATTCCTGGAATCCCTATGGCACCCAGCCTGGTCTGGTTTGAAGGGTTGATACCAGCTGTGAAATTCAAACATTTTTTTACTACCGGTTCTATGGGCATGGCTTGGTGGGCGTGGCAGAGGAAGGATACTGCAAAATCACTCCCCACTCCTGGGGGAAGGATATTGCAAAATCTCCATTCCCACCCCACTCCTGAGAGGATATTGCAAAATCCCCATTCCCTCCCCACCCTTGGCAGAAGGATATTGCAAAATCTCCATTCCCACCCCACTCTGGGGCCAGCCAGAGGTGATATTTGCTGGTTCTCCAAACTACTGAAAATTTCCGCTACCGGTTCTCCCAACTGCTCAAAATTTCTGCTACCGGTTCTCCAGAACCTGTCAGAACCTGCTGGATTTCACCCTTGGTTGACCCTCTGAAATAAACTGAAGAAGTCCAGCCTGTTTTTCGCTTGAGTTAGAGGGCCTTTTCCGTTCCAATATAATGTTTACCTTATTTTTATCTTAACGGGCAGTGAGTGTTCGCAAAGCGATGAAGCCTGATAACATATGTTCTCTAAATAAATAGGCCCTTATTTTTAAAAAGCTGGCCACATCCTTCTAGATCCTATTTCACGTGATCTGGAAAGGACACCGTGTCCTGGTTGGACTTCTTCCGGTTTAAAGATTAACATGATGTCAGGCATCCTCAAGGAAATGTGGACAGGGACTTCATGCTCCAGATGGGAGTTTTTTATCCAGCTGAAGTAGTTATGGGCTTCTGGAATCCTCAACAATAAGAATAGCACTAGCACCTAGATTTATTTATATGTCACTGGTAGTGTTTTAGAGGGATGTGGTGGTTCAGTGGCTAAGACACTGAGCTTGTCGATTGAAAGGTTGGCAGTTCGGCAGTTCGAATCCCTAGTGTCGCATAACGGGGTGAGCTCCTGTTCCTTGTCCCATCTTCTGCCAACCTAGCAGTTCGAAAGCACGTAAAAAATACAAGTAGAAAAATAGGGACCACCTTTGGTGGGAAGGTAACAGCCTTCCATGCACCTTTGTCATGCCGCCCACATGACCACGGAGACATCTTCGGACAGCGCTGCATTTCAGCTTTGAAACGGAGATGAGCACCGCTCCCTAGAGTCGGGAACGACTAACACATATGTGCGAAGGGAACCTATACCTTCACTATAGTATTTTACAGCACTCTCTGGGCAGTTATGTCAGCATATTGCCCCCAAACAATCTGGGTCCTCATTTTACCTCAGAAAGATGGAAGGCTGAGTCAACCTTGAGCCGGTCAGGATCAAACTCCAGGATGTGGGCAGAGTTTGCTTGCAATTCTGTATTCTAACCATTTCATCACCCCAAGGAGATTTAACTGAGTTCCTTGGTAGCTAAGCAGAGTTAAACATGGTGTGGAAACTGGACCACAGGAAGAAAAAAGGAGAAGTGTGGGGAAGAGTTCATTGAGACGGGCAGAAGCCCCAATTCTCTCAAAATAACACCTCAAGTGTCACAATGTCACCAAGGCAATGTTGCAATTTTGTTTTTGTCAACCTAGATTTCAAGTTCAGACTGTTCATATCGCCGGAGGAAAAATGGAGTCAACAAGCAACCTCTCACCCTGTTTTTGTTTTGTTTAAGTAAGTTGACAGGGGGAATATTTCACATCACCAAGAAAAGAGGAACTTAGAAACACCCATCTAAAGGACGAACTGAAGAGAAACAGCCCCCCAAAAATAATAATTTGGTGAACAGGTGGAACTTAACCACCTCACACCTCCAACAGAGAGTTTTGACACTTTCAATTCATTTTGATTTAGCATCCATTTTCTTGTGAACTACTTTGTCACTAATATATAGAAGCCAGCCAGATCAATAATTTGCAAATAGATTTAGTCGTTTAAAATTTGGGGGGTGAGGGCCTGTTTTGCATGGGGTGAAAACGAATGTCCTAATAATGCATTAATCAGTATTCAACCAGGGAGGATAAATGTGTATAAATGTTGTCCTTTTTTTAATGCACCTTTTTTCTTTTTTTAAAATGCTTTAATGGTTTTGTGGGGTTTTGTGGGGTTTGTCTCTTTTTATTTGGATTTTTGGGGAGTTTTGTAATATTTTTTTTTTGCATTTTAACTTTGTCTTAAATAAAATAAAAAATATATGGAAAAAATAACCTTACACCTCCAGCACGGTGCCCTAGTTTTTAGTTCCTAGATTAGATAGACTAGAAGACTCCAAGATCTTTTCCAACTCTGTTATTCTGTTTCCTGGAGCTCTCAAATCTTCCACACACGGCCATCACCCTCGATGCTAGTTAGCTCAGCAAAGAGCTAACCACCGACCAGTACACTCCCATAGAGAGGGGCTTTTCAGGGTGCCGTCGGCCAAACAGTGTCGACTGGCGGCCCCCAGGGGGAGAGCCTTCTCTGTGGGGGCACCCACCATCTGGAACGAGCTCCGCCCGGAGATACGGAGGATTCCGGATCTGCGCACTTTTCGTTCGTGCTCTTAAAACATTTTTGTTCCAGCAAGCTGGCCTGGCCTAACACTCCCTTTTAAATTTGTAAATTTTAAATTGTTTTAATCTGTTTTATAAATTGGGTGTTTTTAAATTTGTTCTTGGGCCAAAACGTTTAATATTTTTAATGGGTTTTTTAATGTTTGTATTGTCTGTATTTTATCTTGGCTGTTCACCGCCCTGAGTCCTCCGGGAGTAGGGCGGTATACAAATTTGATTAAACTAAACTAAACTAAACTAAACTAAACTAAACTAAACTAAACTAAACTAAACTAAACTAAACTAAACTAAACTAAACTAAACTAAACTAAACTAAACTAAAACTAAAAAGACATTCTACGCGCCTTCCTAACTTCGGACAGTCTCTTTGGCCCTCGCAACTCCCAAGGGCATTTGAGCATGCTAAACATTCTGAGAAGATCACATTTCCTCCTGCTGAAAGGGCAGCATCTCAGCCTTCCATTCTGATCAACATTCCTCCATGGAGAACATTGGCTTCGAAACTGGACCTGCCTCTTGGCTTCTAGCATGCTCAGAGCAAAAAAAAAAATAGAAAGAAAGAAATCAAGGACAAATAGCCAGAACCACACTTAGCAAAATGAGCATGGCGAGTGAGAGAGGGTGAGGAAGACACAACAGCTAATCCGTGGGAAGTAATTTTTAAAGCAAGCATAGTCAGATACTTTTTAGGACTGCATCTCTGAACTTTGGCAACTTTTAAATGATGAGAGTTCCAATGGAAGGGACTATTTGTAGCTCAGGTTTGAACGGCGCTCTCTCTGAGCTTGTTTTCTTGCAGATGTTTTATTATCAAACAAGGTAACATCATCAGGGCTAGGAGAGAGTGGGGGGGGGGTTGCTCTCGTTTTATATTCTATAACAGCATGTTATATTTTAATTGTGGCATTTTATACATTAAAGGTAAAGGTAAAGGTTCCCCTCGCACATATATGCTAGTCGTCCCGGACTCTTAGAGGGTGGTGCTCATCTCTGTTTCAAAGCCGAAGAGCCAGCGCTGTCCAAAGACATCTCCATGGTCATGTGGCTGGCATGACTCAATGCAAAAGGAGCATGGAATGCTGTTACCTTCCCACCAAAGGTGGTCCCTATTTTTCTACTTGCATTTATTACGTGCTTTCGAACTGCTAGGTTGGCAGAAGCTGGGATAAGGAACGGGAACTCACCCCGTTACGTGGCACTAGGGATTCGAACCACTGAACTGCCAACATTTCAATTGACAAGCTCAGCATCTTAGCCACTGAGCCACCGTATCTCTTTTATATATTTAGGGGCATCAAATGAGAGGAAACGTCACTTCCTATGAAATTATTAACTCATTAGGAGTAAAACACCTGGAAGAAAACAATCTGGCTCAGAGAGCACCAAGGACCCTAACTGTCTGAAGTTCAACTCAACTCTCCTGACTGCCTGGGGAATTCTGGGCGTTGAAAGCCATGCATCTTTCGTTATGAGAAGGTTGAGATTTAGGAACTCGGACTGCAGGATGTCTTTAGTCCTCCTCACATGCAAATCAACATTTTCCAAACTGAGCTGCCATTTTCACCCCGCCCATTGCTCATCTTAAGAAGCACAAAGCAGAACATGTAGACCATTCAATTTTGGCGCGTCGTGGTTGGGATGGAGATGGGGGTCCTTGGTTTAAGCCTCCAGCTGGCCACTTATCAGAGACCAAACCCCGATTTCAATATTCGGAGCCCTGTGTGACTCTGACTCATGATGGTTTATCCCGCAAACCATGTTTAAATGAACTACGGCTGAGTGTAATAATGCAAGAGCCCCACCTGGCAGCTGCAAGGCCTAAACATCTGGGCCAACCCATACAAGTTCATTTTGACAACAGCAACCCCTCCTTAGCAAAAGACAACCTAACAACCAACCATCACTTCCCTAATTTTTCACAAGCTGCAAGCTTTCCAAGGTATTTGGAGACCATTTGAAGCCAAATGTGGATTCTGGGCATGGTAGGCCCTGAACAGCTGGGGGAAGACAGACTTCCTTGAACTCCGCTTGTGGATTCTGGGCATGGTAGTCCCTGCACAGCTAGGGGAAGGCAGGCCTAATTGAACCCGGTTTGTGGATTCTGGGCGTGGTAGTCCCTGCACAGCTGGGGGAAGACAGACTTCCTTGAACCCCGCTTGTGGATTCTGGGTGTGGTAGTCCCTGCACAGCTGGGGGAAGACAGACTTCCTTGAACCCTGCTTGTGGATTCTGGGCATGGTAGTCCCTGCACAGCTAGGGGAAGGCAGGCCTAATTGAACCCGGTTTGTGGATTCTGGGCATGGTAGTCCCTGCACGGCTGGGGGAAGACAGACTTCCTTGAACCCTGCTTGTGGATTCTGGGTGTGGTAGTCCCTGCACGGCTGGGGGAAGACAGACTTCCTTGAACCCCAGTTTGTGGATTCTGGGCATGGTAGTTCCTGCACAGCTAGGGGAAGGCAGGCCTGATTGAACCCGGTTTGTGGATTCTGGGCATGGTAGTCCCTGCACGGCTGGGGGAAGACAGACTTCCTTGAACCCCAGTTTGTGGATTCTGGGCATGGTAGTCCCTGCACAGCTAGGGGAAGGCAGGCCTAATTGAACCCGGTTTGTGGATTCTGGGCATGGTAGTCCCTGCATGGCTGGGGGAAGACAGACTTCCTTGAACCCTGCTTGTGGATTCTGGGTGTGGTAGTCCCTGCACAGCTGGGGGAAGACAGACTTCCTTGAACCCCAGTTTGTGGATTCTGGGCATGGTAGTCCCTGCACGGCTGGGGGAAGACAGACTTCCTTGAACCCCAGTTTGTGGATTCTGGGCATGGTAGTTCCTGCACAGCTGGGGGCAGACAGACTTCCTTGAACCCTGCTTGTGGATTCTGGGCACGGTAGTCCCTGCACGGCTGGGGGATGACAGGCCCCTCTTGAATCCCTCTTGAGGTTCTGCTGCTGGAGTCAAGTTGAGGAGCCAAGTTTTGGGATGGGGAGGGAAGCGGAAGGAAGGAAGAGCTGTCCCTAACTCACCTGATGAGGGGTCCCAGGAGCACCAGGTGCATGAAAAGGATGAAGGGCTTGTCGCTGGTCAAGTCCCGGTTGACGAAGATGAGGGTCAGCTGGACCATGACGGAGGAGATGAGCATCAAGAGCAGAGTCAGAGTCATCCAGAACTGATCGTTGGAGCGGCTGTAGGAGACGGTCACCACGCAGGCCGAGGCCAGCTCCCCGCAATACAGGAGGGTGGTGAAGATGATGCCCAGCGGCGGGTTGGTCCTAGTCACCGCCTGGGAGGCCACCCTGCGCAAAAGCTTGCGGGGACGGTTTGGGGTCCTTCCACCAAAGACGTGGTCGGGGCATTCTTCCACCGAAGAGTCCGCCACCGTCATTCTCCCACGGCCCATTCCTCTGGCAGATGCTCCAACCCCGGGGTGGTTCCCCCCAAATCTCCTCCCCACACACACAAAAGAAACAACAACCCCGCAAAGGAGCCTCTGGCTGGAACTGGGAGACCACCTCCCCCCCCTACTCTTCTAGACCCACCTGCCTTGCCAATGCAACTGTAGCTCTCCTCCAACTTTTCCCTTCAGCCACTTTTCAAAGGGGGATCCAGACAGCTGATGGGGAAACCGCCGGCCTGCCCAACGAAGCGCCCCAACGAAGCGGAGGCGCCGGCAAGCTGGAGCTTTCCAAATGCGCCCATTTCACAGGAGGAGGAAGAGGAAGACTGAGTCCGCGGTTAAATTCCCGAGCGCTGCGAGAGCTGCTCAACCAGGCTGGAAGCCAGACGAGCCTCCCCGGGGCAGGTTCTGGGTGGGGAATCCACGGAAGCCGGCTTCTCGCAAGCCCACACGTGGGAAACCCGCCCCGCTCGCTTCCCCCGCGTCTCGCGTCTTCGGAACCGAGACTCTGAGCCCCCGGGCGCCTCCTTGCCGGCCCTCGCGGGGTGGAGAGGGAGTCCTTAGCTGCGGCTGCGGCTGCTGCTTGCCAGCGGAGCCCGGACGGCCACGCACTCCTCAGTCTGTCCGCCCGCCCCGCTCTGTTGATCCGGAGCTGGGAAAACAGGTGTGTCTGCTCCGGCTCGGGGAGGCGGGCCCCGGGTCCTAGAGCACGCCCTGCTTTTTGAAGCGCCAGCGCCTCCCTGCTTCCAGTGGCGGGGAGTCCCTCGGTCCCGCTGCTCCCGGAACCGGGCTGGAACAGGCGTCAGGGCTTTTCAAGTGGGCTGAGGTTTCACCGGACCCTAATAGGCGCTGGACGTGAGTCTGCAAAAAAGAAAGAAAGAAAGAAAGAAAGAAAGAAAGAAAGAAAGAAAGAAAGGAAGGAAGGAAGGAGGGAGGGAGGGAGGGAGGGAGGGAGGGAGGGAGAGAGAAAGAAAGAAAGAAAGAAAGAAAGAAAGAAAGAAAGAAAGAAAGAAAGAAAGAAAGAAAGAAAGAAAGAAAGAAAGAAAGAAAGAAAGAAAGAAAGAAAGAAGGAGACAACCTAAACAAGGGATTTCAGAATGACACTGAAAAGACCTTTATCTCCTTTGCCCCAGGTTAAAAATTCCTCTGCTATGAATTAGCAGAGACTTGTATAAATGCTTCCCAGCCCTCTCTCAACGGTTGTCAGAGTCAGCATGTTGCCCCTACCCCCAAACAATCTGGATCAATATTAGCATCATTGGACAAAGGCCATCCTCCAGGCTAAATCCGTAGATTTAAGGGGAGTGGGGGTGATGCTTGGGCTTGCATTAAAATCCAGGAGTTTTAAAGCAGTGGTGAAATCTAATTTTTTTTACTACCGGTCAATATTAACATCATTGGACAGAGGCCATCCTCCAGGCTAAATCTGTAGATTTAAGGGTGGGGGGTGATGCTTGGGGCTTGTATTAAAATCCAGGGGTTTTAAAGCCGTGGTGAAATCCAAATTCTTTTATGACCGGTTCTGTGGGTGTGGCTTGGTGGGTGTGGCAGGATACTGTGAAATCTCCATTCCCACCCCATTCCAGGAGAAGGATACTGCAAAATCTCCATTCTCCACCCTGCTCTGGGGCCAGCTAGAGATGGTATTTGCCGGTTCTCCGAAATAAAATTTCCACTGCCAGTTCTCCAGAACCTGTCAGAACCTGCTGGATTTCACCCATTTTAAAGGTTTTGCTTATGTTTTCCTGGCATGCATTGATGCAACAGCAACTCGGAGCCTGCTAGCATGAAAACGCACAGACGGTTAAACAAGAGCATATGTACATAACAGAAGAGATTGGCAACAGATTTGTCGACAAACATCACATTGATCCCAGGAGGGCCTAGTTA
This sequence comes from Coluber constrictor foxii, assembly GCA_038048745.1. Classification (NCBI taxonomy): domain Eukaryota; kingdom Metazoa; phylum Chordata; class Lepidosauria; order Squamata; family Colubridae; genus Coluber; species Coluber constrictor. The sequence continues at coordinate 11,916,090 of CM075971.1, forward strand.
ACTTTTAAGCATCCTCTGGAGTCCAAATTCCCAGAAGTATTTGGGATAAGGAGTTCCATGCAAGCCATTGGCACCTTCCCAATATTTCCTATCTTTGAATCTCGGATACACTTCTCGCTAATCATGCGACAAATCGCACAAATCGAAGAGAGGCAGCAAAAGTACGAGGCGGGGGGGGGGGCTAAGTCAAAAACCAGAGGGTTAGGGTTGCCATAATATTTTCCGCCGTCCATAAGGATGCGAAACTGAAACTCTTCCCAGTTTGTTTGTTTATTTTCCACCAGCCAAAGACAGTTCAACAGAAGCGGCCTCTGTCTCATCATAGGGCAGAAAATCCACTTCCTTATGACAGGTTGTGATGATTAAACCGCCTAATCAAAATCTTTTCCATCTCGTCCCAGCCGGTTTTCCAGAGTGAATCAACCTGTTCCAGAAAATCCAATAAAGAAGCTTGAGGGCAGGCTGTCACATTTTGACCGAAGTCCAGATTGTGAGGAGTGTGGAGGACTTTTTAATGCAGTGTACGTTCTACTTAATGAAGCCATATTAAATATCTCATCCCTAACGTTGCACGCACCTATAATGTTGTGCTAAGGAGAAATTCCTCTGCTTATATCTTATACCTTGTTTATTTGGCCAAGTGTAGTTAAACCAGGGGTCAGCAACCTGCGGCTCTGGAGCCACATGTGGCTCTTTCACCCCTCTGCTGCGGCTCCCTGTCACTCAAAATATGCATCACAACTGCCAATGTGTGACACGCGCTGGCATGCAATTTACCGAGCTTTTCAACTCCCGGTAGGCCAACCATGGATAAATCCAAGAAAAGAAAAGTTTCCGATGAAAGTAGAACTTTTAATTCAACTACATGTGCTAGTTTTGTGGCCGCTCAAGAAATAGGCAGGCACAGGAAGGTTTTTGTGGCTCCCGTTGTTTTCTTTTCTGTGGGAAATGGGTCCAAATGGCTCTTTAAGGTTGCAGACCCCTGGATTAGACGCACAAGGAATTTGTCTCAGAAGCACGGTGTCCTTGCAAAACAACAGAAAATAATAATACTAAAAATACTAACAACAACAGCAATAATGGGACTTCAGAATTCAGGCAGATAGGCACCTGCCATATAACACCCTGGACTTAACAGCTGTCGATAAGAAAGACAAAAAACTCTGGCAGTGCCTGGAGACAGCAGATAGAAGAGGCAAGAACTGGAGAAGATAACAAAATACAAAACCTACAAATAAAAATAGAACCACTATGGTAAAGGCAAGCAAGGATAGTACCAATAATAATAGGTGCCTTGGGTGCAACCCCAAAGCAACCGGAGCATCACTTGAACACAATTGGCATTGACAAATTTGCCATCAGTCAATTGCAGAAGGCAGCTTCACTGGGAACAGCTTCCATCCTGCGATGATATCCGTAACACTGTCAGACATTCAGATCTGCCTATCCCAGGTCCTTGGTAAGGAGTCGATAGGTAGACGAAAAATGCCAAACCCAATCTGGCTGCGTAAATAATAATAATAATAACAACAACAGCCAATAAAGGGGTGAAGTAAAAAATAATAAAAGGGATAAATAGCACTGCAGCCGCACCCTATGAGTTAATATACATGCACATTAGACAAAAAACTTAAGTCACTGTATTGTGTCAGCTGCAAAAATTAAGTGTTCAGCAGAGTAGGGGCACGGGGGAAAAAAACCGTCCCTGTGTTTAGTTGATTTATAGCACCTTATTGCACCATCGCAAAGAGAAGGAGTTAAAACAAATCATTTTAAAATATTCAAAGCTAGCGCCTGTCTGAAAAACACAGGCGAAGAAAAAGATTAGCCTGGAATTCTGAAATAAGACGAGATGTGTTTTTGCGTGCATGTGTCCGTGCACACGCATGTCCGTGTGTACGATAGGTCAGGCTGGGCCTGCAAACTCGAGAAATGAGAATGGACTCGGTACAAACGAAACAAGGAAGCCGACAATCCAGGTGATTTGGAATCAGGCCAAGTAGGGAGACAATCCCATAAGAGAATTTGAGATCTTCCTTTTGGAAAAGCTGGAGAATAGATAACGTGCCTTGGAAAAAGAGAAGGATGAAGATGGGGTAGAATCAGTGGTGAAATTCAACTTTTTTTACTACCGGTTCTGTGGGCGTGGCGTGGCGTGGCTTGGTGGGCATGGCAGGGGAAGGATACTGCAAAATCCCCATACCACCCCACTCTGGGTCCAGCCAGAGGTGGTATTTGCCAGTTCTCCGAACGACTCAAAATTTCCACTACAGGTTCTCCGAACGACTCAAAATTTCCACTATCGGTTCTCCGAACTACTCAAAATTTTCCCTACCGGTTCTCCGAACTACTCAAAATTTCCGCTACCGGTTCTCCAAACTACTCAAAATTTCCACTATCGGTTCTCCGAACTACTCAAAATTTCCCCTATTGGTTCTCCAGAACCTGTCAGAACCTGCTGAATTTCACCCCTGGGTAGAATGGATGGTATAGAGCAGGGGTGTCAAACTCAAGGTCATATCCGGCCCTTGAGGTGTTTCCAGAGACCAGCCAAAGGATCAGTCCGTGGTGCCTCTGCCAGCAAAAATGGAGCTCAGGAGGACTCTGCGTGCTCACACACATACACACAGAGGCTCTGTTTTTGCTGGCAGAGGGCTAGCAAAACAAACTAAAAACAACAAAAAAAGGAAGAAATGTTTCCCCTTTTGCATTTGCGCATGAAAGAAAGGACAGGAAAGGAGAAAGGGAAGGAGGAAAGACGAAGAAAAAGAAGGGAAGATGGGAAGAGAGCAAGGAAGGAAAAATAAGGAAAGAGGGAAAGGGAAGGAAGGAAGGAAGGAAGGAAGGAAGGAAGGAAGGAAGGAAGGAAGGAAGGAAGGAAGGAAGGAAGGAAGGAAGGAAGGAAGGAAGGAAGGAGATTATAATGAGAGTGAGGGAGAGTGTGAGGGAAATCCTGCCTTAGAACTTGGCCACCATAGGTGCCCCCCCCGACACGAGTGACATCGAGATAGCCACGCCCACACCAGCCATGCCCACACCGCCCCCCCGAGATCAAACACAACCCTAATGGGTCTCTCAATGAAATTGAGTTTTGACACCCATGGTAAAGAGCAAGACTGGACAACTAGCAAGTTTCTTGATCCCAAACCAGCCTCCTTGATTAACATCCAGCATTTGGGGCATTGCACATTTGAACACAGAAAGGTGTGCCCTGAACTTAACACGTGGGTGTTACTCCTTCTATGGTGCCTGGTTGGAGTTTCGCTAGGACCGTGAAGGAAGCTGTGCTCTTGGGGGAGGGGGAATGTTGCCCGTGAAACATGCGGAGAGACACGTCACAATTCTCCATTCCAAATATAGCCATGAACTGAAGACAGCTGGGTGCCCTGGAGCCTGCTGAGCATTGGGGGAGTTTTGCAAGCCTGCCTGCAACAGTTGGACTAAGTAAATAAGTGACTAAATAAATAAGTAGAGCCACTTCGGTTTAGTGGTCGAGGCATTTAGGCTAGAAACCAGGAGACTCTGATTCTTGTCCTGCCTTAGCTCTAAAAGCCGGCTGGGTGACTTTGGGTCAATCACTCGGAAACGATGAGTTCTAATCCTGCTTTAGGCATGAAAGCCGGCTGAGTAACTTTAACCTAATCAGTAAGTTCCAGTCCTATTTTAGGCATGAAAGTTACCTGGCTGATTTTGGGCCAATCACCAGGAGACTGTGAGTTCTAGTTCTGCCTTAGGCATGAAAACTGGCTGGGTGACTTTGGCACAATCACCAGGAGACGGTGAGTTCTAGTCCTGCCTTAGGCATGAAAGTTACCTGGCTGATTTGGGGCCAATCACCAGGAGACTGTGAGTTCTAGTTTTGCCTTAGGCATGAAAACTGGCTGGGTGACTTTGGCACAATCACCAGGAGACGGTGAGTTCCAGTCCTATCTTAGGCATGAAAGTTACCTGGCTGATTTTGGGCCAATCACCAGGAGACTGTGAGTTCTAGTTTTGCCTTAGGCATGAAAACTGGCTGGGTGACTTTGGCACAATCACCAGGAGACAGTGAGTTCCAGTCCTATCTTAGGCATGAAAGTTACCTGGCTGATTTTGGGCCAATCACCAGGAGACTGTGAGTTCTAGTTTTGCCTTAGGCATGAAAACTGGCTGGATGACTTTGGCACAATCACCAGGAGACAGTGAGTTCCAGTCCTATCTTAGGCATGAAAGTTACCTGGCTGATTTTGGGCCAATCACCAGGAGACTGTGAGTTCTAGTTTTGCCTTAGGCATGAAAACTGGCTGGATGACTTTGGCACAATCACCAGGAGACAGTGAGTTCCAGTCCTACCTTAGGCATGAAAGTTACCTGGCTGATTTTGGGCCAATCACCAGGAGACTGTGAGTTCTAGTTTTGCCTTAGGCATGAAAACTGGCTGGATGACTTTGGCACAATCACCAGGAGACAGTGAGTTCCAGTCCTATCTTAGGCATGAAAGTTACCTGGCTGATTTTGGGCCAATCACCAGGAGACTGTGAGTTCTAGTTTTGCCTTAGGCATGAAAACTGGCTGGATGACTTTGGCACAATCACCAGGAGACGGTGAGTTCCAGTCCTACCTTAGGCATGAAAGTTACCTGGCTGATTTTGGGCCAATCACCAGGAGACTGTGAGTTCTAGTCCTGCCTTAAGCATGAAAACTGGCTGGATGACTTTGGCACAATCACCAGGAGACAGTGAGTTCCAGTCCTACCTTAGGCATGAAAGTTACCTGGCTGATTTGGGGCCAATCACCAGGAGACTGTGAGTTCTAGTTTTGCCTTAGGCATGAAAACTGGCTGGATGACTTTGGCACAATCACCAGGAGACAGTGAGTTCCAGTCCTACCTTAGGCATGAAAGTTACCTGGCTGATTTGGGGCCAATCACCAGGAGACTGTGAGTTCTAGTCCTGCCTTAAGCATGAAAACTGGCTGGGTGACAAATGGAGTTGCTGCTTATTAAAGCAATTCAAAAGAGATTATAATCATGGAGGAAAAATGGAATGGAGACCAAACGCAGGGGGGAGGGGAAATCATAATTAAAGACTGCATCCCTCAAGCTTCTTTTGATTGTGGTTTGAGCTCTTGAGTGCTATAATAGCTGGCTGGAGAATTCTGAACGTTGAAATCCAGATGTCTTAAAGTTCTCAAGGTTGAGAAATAATGATTTTAGAGACTTTGGGTGGGCTCCTTGACTTCAAATTTGTAATTTTAAAGGTAAATTAAAGGGGGGAAAATTCATCGAATTCGTATCAGGAATGCAAATTTATCTAACGCTGCACGTTTCAATTAACAGCTTCCGCGAAGCTTAAACTTCACCTGAAATGTGCCTTCTCTAGCTTTTGCGATGCAGCTCACACTTCATTTTTCCCTGCGTTTGATCTCTTTCATTTTTCCCTCCACTGCTACGATCTCTTTTGAACTGTTTTTTCTAAGCAGCAACCCCTTTTGATCTGCCAAACGGGCATTTTGGGTGTCGGGCCAAGAAAATTCGGCTGGTTACTGTTGATTAAACAGTTCAGGGAGCCAGCCTGCTGTGTTTTCAAAATAGCAACCCCGTGACTGGGCGGACAGGGGGGTGAGTCAAAAATGAAACCTCTTCCTTGGGAGAGAAAAAAATATGATTTCAAAGCACTGTAATACCTTCGCAGAGCAGATCCCAGCCAATAAAGTGACTGGGGCATTGCATCACCTCTCCCTCAATTGCACTCACCCTGTGCTGACAGAAACCAAGATATCCGGATTATCGAAAAGGCCAAGCTAACGATTAACTCAACCAGAAGATCCTGCCTGCAGATTTCTCCTTTCAATACCGGTTTTCCCAATTAGCTGCTTTTCCTTCTTCAGCAACAGGCAGTGTTGGGTTTGCAAAGAAAGGAAAACCAGCAATTTCTCTTCAATCAAACACATTTTGATTTATTTTTTTTAAAAAAAGGCATAAACCACCATGAGTTACATGCAAAACCTCATCCGATGCAAAAGGGATGCAGGATTTAAACCGAGACAAAGCAGAAGGAGAAGCTTAGGCCTTGAATAACATGAATTCTTCTGGGGGGAAAAATATTCCCAGATGCTTCCTAGATTTATTTATTTTTTTAAACCCTCCTGATGAACGGAGCTCTTTACCTGCAGTGTCTTTTGAGCTTAAATTCAATTCATTTCCTCAACTGAACCAGACAGTTATCTTAAATGACCAGATCTAGCCGGTTTGAAGAGTGGAAGACAAGCAGCTGAGACAAACAACACTTTCAAAGAGATAACATTTCAGTCCTAGAAAGAGTCACACATTCAGCGTGATGGGAAACCTTCATCTGTGGAACATCGATTTCTTATCGGTGCTGTTTTCAGTGGATTTTTTTTTTGAAGTTTTGACATTTGGTGCTCTCTGAGCTTGGCTGTTTACCTGCAGATGTTTAATGAATAACCTAGGCAACACCCTGATTGCTCGTTAATAGCATTAGGTAATGAAATGGCAGATAAAATAAAATGTCTACAAGAAAACCAGCAACACAGACAGCATCCAGGACTTATGGTTGAGCCCTGAGCTACAGATATTTCCTTCTATTTAACATGTGCATTGTTATAAGGTTCCTTTGAGTCAGTTTTTGAGTCCTGGATGAATCTCTGCAGTTTTCTTGGCAAGAAGTGGTTTGCCATTGCCTTCTTGCTAGGGCTGAAAGAGAAGGGTTGGCCCAGTGGTGAAACCCACATTTTTTTACTACTGGTTCTGTGGGCATGGATGGATTGATGGGCGTGGTGTGGTTTGGTGGGCGTGGTTTGGTGGGCATTGCAGAGGAAGGATACTGCAAAATCCCCATTCCCTCCCCACTCTGGGGCCAGCCAGAGGTGGTATTTGCCGGTTCTCTGAACTGCTCAAAATTTCCACTACCGGTTCTCCAGAACCTGCTGAATAGCATCCCTGTATTAGGCCCAACTGGCTTTGTGCTTAGGGTAGGACTAGAATTCACAGTCTCCTGCTTTCTAGCCGGATGCCTTAACCACTACATTAACTGGCTCTCTAATATATCTATACATTCAGGAAGTTGCACATTTCCTGCAGTTTGGCAGATTAAATGTCACCAGGCTCAAGGCTGACTCAGCCTTCCATCCTTCCAAGGTGGGTAAAATGAGGACCCAGATTGTTGGGGGCAACAGGCTGACTCTGTAAACTGCTTAGAGAAAGCTGTAAAAGTGATATATACCGTATTTTTCAGAGTATAAGACGCACCTTTCTTCCCCCCTAAAAGGGGATAAAAATTTAGGTGCGTCTTATACACTGAATGTAGACCCACTCACCCAATGGCCCCCACCCTTTGGCCTCTGCTTCCCAGCAGTTACCTCCTTGCAGCAAACAGCAAGAAAAAACAGCTCCTTTCAGCTTCAGCACAGCCTAATTAGCACAAGTTGATTGGATCGGCCTCCCAACTCTCAGCTGTTTTGCTCCCAGCTGTTTTGTGGGGGGCCTCTGCTGCTTGCTGCAAGGAGGTAAATTGCTGCAGCAGATTTTTTTTGCCCCCTTGTGCTAATCAAGCTATGTTAAAAACGAAAATGAAAGTAAAGCAGGCTTTTTTCTGTTTGCTGCAACGAGGGAAAATTGCTGGGAGGCAGAGGCAGATTTCTTTTTCTTGTTTTCCTCACCAAAAAAGATAGGTTCATCTTATAGTCCGATGAGTCTTATACTCTGAAAAATACAGTAAGTCTAAGTGCTAGTGCTACTAACAGTTAAGGTGAATTTGAACCAGATAATAGTTGACAGACTTCAAGCAGGGAACTGGGCTGTGCAAGTCACAGATCAGCACATGTGTGCACACACACATCCATGGTGGGGGGGGGGGGGACTGGCACACATACGTGCAGCTCAGAGATGGTATTCAGCAGGTTCTGACCAGTTCTGGAGAACCAGTAGGAGAAATTTTGAGTAGTTCAGAGAACCGGTAAATACCACCTCTGACTGGCCCCGCCCCCATCTAGTCTCCGCCTCCCGAGTCCCAACTGATCGGGAGGAAATGGGGATTTTACAGTATCCTTCCCCTGCCACACCCACCAAGCCATGCCATGCCCACCAAGCCACGCCCACAGAACCGGTAGTAAAAAAAATTGAACCCCACCACTGGTGCAGCTCCATTTGCATGAGTGGTGGGCCAACACGCATGTGTGCAAGTGCCCGCCAGCCCACTACTCATGTAAACTGAGCTGTGCGTGTGCCCGCATGGATGCTCTGGATTTGCATGGCCCAATTCTGAATAGGCCACAACTCGGTAGTGGGTCATAGCCCTGGGTGGGAGACCACTGTCTTACGGGACCCAAATGATGATGGAAGTAGGCAATTCATAGCTTTTTCTCCTGGTTTCCTGGTGGTGGGCAGAATGAGATCTTAGTAGAGGTGGGTTTCAGCAGGTTCTGACCTGTTCTGGAGAACCAGCAGTGGAAATTTTGAGTAGTTCGGAGAACCACTAAATACCACCTCTGACTGGCCCCACCCCCATCTATTCTCTGCCTCCCAAGTCCCAGCTGATCAGGAGGAAATGGGGATATTGCAGTATCCTTCCCCTGGAGTGGAGAGGGAATGGGGATTTTGCAGTATCTTTCCCCTGGAGTGGGGAGGGAATGGGGATTTTACGGTATCCTTCCCCTGCCATGCCCACCAAGCCATGCCGACCAAGCCAAGCCACACCCACCAAGCCATGCCCACAGAAAAAGTTTGAATCCCACCACTGCGGTCTGAGGGCCTTCTTTTAAAAGCTAGGTTAAATTCAGATTAGAGCACATGCTCGATTTCTCATGTGTTTCCTTGCCTCAAAATGGCACAAAGCGGCATGCCCACTCATGGCCACCATAACTCCTGGACGCCTCTATAAAGAAACTTCTTTTTTCTACAACCTCTTCGGCCAAAAAAAAAAATGCTTTTAAAAGTTTTTTTTTTAAAAAAAGCCTCTGATGATCGTGCAGCTCAGCTGGGGATGGTCAGAGGCTTTTAAAAGCATTTTTTTCTGCAACCTCTTCAGCCGAAAAAATGCTTTTAAAAGTTAAAAAATAAAAAAAAAGTTGGCCACGCCCACCCAGTCACATTACCCCACCACCACCAAGCCACGCCCATAAAACCTTTCTCTCTTGGGAAGGGATGTACCTTTCAGGTGATCTGATAGAAGTCTTCTCTTTCGTTTTTGAACTTGCTGAGAACCTGGGACAGGAGCTGGTGATGGGAATGTTTGTCACCCTCCACTTGTCTTCTTTCCAGTCGGAAGTGAGGAGGAAAACCGCCAACTAACGTTGGAGGCAGAGGTGAAGTTTTGAGTAGGGATTGTGGCATGCGATTGCAAGGTGGTCCTTCAGAATCCTCCCTGCCTTCACCAAATGGCTTTTTCCCCCCCCTTTCTCAAAGAGAATCTGTAGAATTTCTCATCTGGGCTTGGGAACAGGCAGCTTCTATTGTCAAGCAGCGGAATAAATTCCACTACAAAGAGCCTCTCCAGGCAACAGTTTCTATGGAAACCCGGAACTTGTCCTGCATCACCAAAAAGCAAGGAGGAAAGACCAAAGAGAAGATCTCCAAAGGCCTCGGACCGAATCTGTCGCTGAAGGAATTCACAATACGTTTGACAATATATCTCGGGGCCCCAGAGGCTTTAGAGAGCCTGTGATGAAAGAGACAAGATGCAGAAACAGAATCTGAGCAAGTAGGACCATGTCATAGTCCAGCAACCATCCTTCTCAAGATAGTCCATGCCTTGTTATTCTTTTTAATATCTCTGTGTGTGTTGAGCCTATTATAATAACCAGGGCTGCTGGGGGTTCGCAGGGGTTCGGGAGAACCTCTAGCTAAGATTCTGTGCAGTTCAAAGAACCTCCAAATCCCACTCCTGGCTGGCCCTGCCCACCCTCCCACTCCCAGGGGTCCCCACACAGCCCGTTTTGGGTGCGCGCGGAGGCTCGGGCCCGTTTCTGGCCTCCAGAGGGCCCCCAGAGCCTGGGGAGGCTGTTTTCGCCCTCCCGGATGCTCAAAGAGACCTCCGGAGTCCGGGGAGGGCAAAAACACCCCGTCCCCCAGGCCATGGTACAGGAGGATGACTAGACCACGCCCACCATGGCCACGCCCACCCAGCAACCGGGCAGAGGACTCCTTGCTAAAATTTTTGAACCCCATCCCTGACAATAACACTTCACTGATCTCCAAGTTAATTTTGTTGAGCAGCTGCGAATTCCATTTTATTCCAGTATGAAACTTTTTTTTTAAAAAAAATCCTGATTAAGAATCTCTTTCTCTCTCTCTCTTTCTCTCTCTCCCTCTCTTTCTCTTTCTCTTTCCCTCTCTTTCTCTTTCTCTTTCTCTCTCTCCTCCCCCCCTCTCTCTTTTTCTCTCTCTCACTCTCTCCTTTAATATAGAAAGTTGAAGCATTGTAAACCATTAAGGGGGAGGGGAGAGAGGAAGCTGTATTACCACTTGCATCTTTCTAATTTTTTTAAATTTTTATATACTGTTTTCTATTTTAACATTGTCTGGTACATCAGCCAGAGTCCCACTCTGAAGAAAATTGGACTGTTCAAAAATGTCAAAAATAAATAAACAAAACAACAGAGGGCGTCAGTGGAGCGATCAGCTTGACTTACAAAAATCCAGATGTCCACTAGATGGCAGCCCAGCAATACAGAAAACTGGACTGAATTTTATAGCGGAGGATTTGGATCTAATGTTGCTGGATTCTGATTGCAGTTTAAATTGGAAGCGAGAGTGCCAGCATTTGTGGGATTTTCCCCAAAGTTTATTGCTCCTGGAGTGGATTACAACCAAGTACTTATGGAAACCCCCGAACTGTGCTAACAACCTAGCACGCTCCTCTGGAATAAAGTCAGAGCCTGATGCAAACCCAGCCTGTAAGCCTAAATAAGGGTTGCAAGCAAAGAGGTTTTACTAATCATTTTAAGAGCATCTTAAATTTATGGATAGATTTGAGCTCAGCCAAGTGGAATACAGTCCATGTAGGGCCTTGATGCCTGATGGAAGAAAAGGCAGCCCAGCCTCTGGCATTGAAAGCAAGATCCTTTGCAATTCTCACAATCCTTTACCAGTGGTTCGTAGCGCTTTGGTTTGGGAATTGAAGGCCTGCCACTCCTTAACCTGTTAACTTTTAAAACAAGAAACAAGATAAATCTTGGTCAATGCATATTTAAGGGTAAGAGTTTGCCTTTGCAAAAAGACAGATTCCAGCTTGTTTTTTGTTTTTGTTTTTATGTTTCTGAACAAAATGCTGGTGCTTCCCCCAATTTTTTTCTGAATAATTCTGAAATAGAATTCATGGAGCTGCCAAGATACCTGACTAGAACTCCATTTAATTTATTTCCACCTGGATTTTTTGACAATATAGATTTCGATTAACTGAGTTCGTAGGGACCTTGTAGGTCGTTTAGTCCAGCCCCCTATCCAAGCGGGGGACCCTACACCATTCCTGACAGATGGCAATCCAGTCTCTTCTTGAAAGCTTCCATTGAAGAAGCTCCCACAACTTCTGGAAGAAACCTCTGTTCCACTGGTTGATTGTTCTCACTGTCAGAAAATTTCTCCTTATTTCCAGGTTGAATCTCTCCTTGATCAGTTTTCACCCATTATTCTTGTCGGGCCTTCAGGGGCTTTGGAAAATAGCTTGACCCCCTCCTCTCTGTGGTAGCCCCTCAAATATTGGAACACTGTGGACAGTCTACACTGTGGACTAATCAAAGTCTAGCATGGACTATTTTATTTTATTTATTTTTATTTTATATATTTTATTTATTATTTTTAATTATTATTTTATTGTATTGTATTTATTTTTATTTTATAGTTTATTTTATTATTTTACTTTATTTTATTTTATTATTTATATTTTACTATTTATTTTTTACATTTGTAAACCACCCACCTTCCTCAAAGAGGGACTTGACCCCCTGTATGATAAAGTAGAAACGGATAGATAAGCGCTGGATAACTTTATATAAAAGATATTCTAAAAGCAACTATATTTGCTATATAAGACAAGAAATACGTGCAGCTGCAGAGAATACAAAGCCAATGTGTAACACTCTAAAGAGGCCCCCTAACTTGTCAGAAGAAAGGAACAATCTTAAAGACATATAGCTAGAGGTGGTTAGGTCATGAATACCCATATGGGCTAAAACTTGTCCTTCAACAAGAAGATAATTTGAACTTATGCTCCAGTGATTTACAGAAGAATTATGATTGTTTGGCAAGGACGATGTAAAACTGTAATAATTAAGAAATGTCAATGTATGGAAAGTTACTGTGACGGCAAGAATCCTTTGTTCCAAACTGTATAAAAGACGTTGTGTAAAGATGGACCCTCCATTCAGAACTTTCAGATACAACTCTGATTCTGGATCTATTTTGCAAAATAAACCTGACTCTAGCTGCTCTTTGGGATGTCTCTTATATCCTTCCTTCCATAACAATGTGGCCCTAAATAGCATATCTGTACAACTGCTATGGTCTTTCCTTTTCTATCTTCCTCCCCACCCCAACACTAAATATTGTGGCAGGAAGCAGAAGGTAGGTATCTCTTCCAATACGCTTGAATGAACAGATCTATAATAAACGGCTGAAAATTGCAAAACTGCACAGTATAGTTACCCTGTAAGATAAAGCTTCTGAACCACACAACGGTAAAGATTAGCCTTGTTCTGCAAGAATTGTTTAAATAGAAACTCTGTTTTCCTTCAGGGATAGGAAGATTAAAAATAAACATCAGAGATGGCCGTTTTTACAGTGCGTTTGAAATAAGTTAAGTTAAGTTTTGGTAAACTATATTCAAACACTGTTTAACTTAGCTCTTCCTCGTTCTCTCATTTCCTCTTAATTTTAAGTTGCGGTAGAAACTCTGTGAGGTAGAAACTATGCATATACTGCATCACGATATACTGCTAACAATAAATAATGTCATTTGGAGACTCTATAAGAAACCATCTCATTTTGAAGGCTTCCTATTTTACTTTTCTCTTGAGAAAGGAATCCTCTTCCCGTCTCTTTAAACCTACAAATAAAAATATCTGTGATCACCGCTTCATCTGATTGTTCCATTTTTAAGGTGTTATGCTTTCCCCTTACAATCGTCACTCTAAATGTATATCCCATCTGTTGTGTGAGTCTCTCCCTGTCGGTTGTTATGTTATTTTTATATAGTAGTGTTGTATTTTCACATGGTTTTTACTGGTTGCAGTGCGTTTTAACTAACAGCAATGCTAATTGCGTCTGGCGCAGAAAACCATTATTGGACTGGACTATAAAAATGTCATGCACAACTGTAAAGGCACAGCTCTCAAATGCTTGGAAGAATATGTTGGTTTGGCTAAAGAGCTGGCAAAATCCTAAGAAAAAGTTATATGCTCTGTGATGGGATGCAGGCAGGGGTGAAATCCAGCAGGTTCTGACAGGTTCTGGAGAACCAGTAAAGGAAATTTTGAGCAGTTCGGGGAACCGGTAGCGGAAATTTTGAATAGTTCAGAGAACTGGCAAATACCACTTCTGACTGGCCCCAAAGTGGGATGGGAATGGGTATTTTGCAGTATCCTTCCCCTGCCATGCCCACCAAGCCACACCACACCCACCAAGCCACGCCCACAGAACCAGTAGTAAAAAAAACATTGGATCTCACCACTGGATGCAGGAGAATTATCCTTTACAAGATAAGGGATGGTATTTTCAGCCAAAAAAGTAGGCTTCGTTGGGTTTAAATTTTTTTAAAAAAAGCTTTAAAATGATTGCTATTACCATATTTTCCGGCATATAAGACGACTGGGCGTATAAGACGACCCTCCTCAGAACCATTTAAGGCTCATCAGAGCCTTATGGGCTGGTCTGCCTGGTTACAGGAGAATGAGACCCGGCGTATAAGACGACCCCCGACTTTTGAGAAGATTTTTGTGTGTTAGAAAGTAGTCTTATACGCAGGAAAATACAGTATTTCAATCAACTAATCGCTAACTGGAACGTTCTTAATTTTGAGAAGGTCTTTGTATATCTTTCCCATCTTGATCTGACCGTGGCCTTGTAGTTTATCTGCACGGACAGAGAACGGTTGCCAGGGCAAGCAAAACTAAACCTTGGCTGTTTACGGAGCAATCTGTTCCGGTTTGTTCCTCTGCCATCCTTACCTGTCCTCTTTTTCAAGTCAAATTAACTCTCAGCCAGGCCTGAATCCCAGAAGAATCACTATAGAAACCCCAAATCCCTCTTGGGGCCATCTTTAATCTGAAAATGGTTCTGTCACATGTTGCTTTCCGCTAGAATGAAGATGTGGCGTGTAACGCGGAAAGACACAGGAGGATCAACTTCAACTATAAGCTTGCTATAATAAGCACAAAGACTTTCCAGCCATTAACAGATTTTTAACAGAGTTGGAAGGGACCTTGTAGGTCATCTAGTCCAACCCCCAATGCCAAAGCAGAAGACCCAACGCCATTTCTGACAAATGGCAATCCAGTCTCTTCTCAAAAGCCTCCAGTGATGAAGTTCCCACAACTTCTGAAGGCAACTTCTGTTCCATTGGTTGATGGTTCTCACGGTCAGGAAATTTCTCCTTATTTCTAAGTGGAATCTCTCCTTATTCAGTTTCCATCCATTATTCCATGTCTGGCCTTCGGGTGCTTTGGAAAATAGCTTGTTTCCCTCCTCTCTGTGGAAGCCCCTCAAATATTGGAATCCTGCTCTCATGTCTCCCCTGGTCCTTCTCTTCCCTAGACTAGCCATGCCCAGTTCCTGCAACCTTTCATCGTATGTTTTAGTCTCCAGTTCCCTAACCATCCTGGTTGCTCTTCTCTGCACTTTTTCTAGAGTCTCAACATCTTTTTTATAGTGTGGTGACCAAAACTGGATGCAGTATTTTAGGTGTGGTCTTTCTAAGGCTTTATAGAATGATATTAGTACCACATTAGGGGTGAGGGAGCAGGATTTCAGAGATTATTGACCAGTGACATTAGCTGTGGAGTGAGTAGATGCTCAAAGGTTTTGCATAGGATCGTGGCTATCTTTTGAACATTCTCTCCTCCATGTTTTTTTCTTGCAAAGTCCCCTGAGGCAAATTGGGCTGAAATAGGGTGGTTGGCCCACACCATGAGCTTCCATGGATGATGGCAGACTTAAACTGAAGTCCCAAAGAAGATTCTCCATCATCCAAGTCACAGTTGTCCCAAAGATGTTTTTTTCAAAAGGCAACTGGATTTTGTTTCTCCTCGAAGACGTTTCGCTTCTTATCCAAGAAGCTTCTTTAGTTCTGACTTTCAATGTTACCTATTTCTGCTTCCGTTGTCTATCCACCTATACCCGTGATGGCAAACTTATGGCAGGCGTACCACAGATGGCATGTGGAGCCATATCTGAGGGCACGCAAGCATTGCCCTAGCTCAGCTCCAGCGTGCATGTGCGCGCTGGCCAGCTGATTTTTGGGCCCACCGGAAGTCGGGAAATGGGCTATTTCCGGTCTCCAGAGAGCCTCCGGGGGTGTGTGGGGAAGGCAGTTTTCGCCCTCCCCAGGTTCCAAGAAAGCCTCTGGAGCCTCGGGAGGGCAAAAAAATGGGCCTATTGGGCTCACCGTACCATTGCATACCAAAAGTGGGGTGAGTGTGGGGTGGGGGGGTCACGCATGCATTGAATTATGGGTGTGGGCACGTGCGCTGCCCCCACTTTTGGCACACAACAGCAAAAAAGGTTAGCCATCACTGACCTATACCATTTTCCCCAAACCGCATAATATTCTGAATCCTCTTTTTCTTTTAATTCTAAAGTTAGTTTATTCATTTCGGCACATTCAAATATTTTTTGAATAATCAAGCCCTCTGGTGGTAAGTTATGTTCTTTCCAATATTGAGTGGACGCCATTTTTGCTGCTGGTAGTATATGCAGGATCAGATATCTTTTTTTTTTTTTTGGTTTTTAATATTCCCAGGAGAAATGTTTCCGGATTTAACTCAATTTGGCAATTTATTAAATCTTGTATCTGCAGTTTTCTAAAAAGGGCAGGGTTCAGCATTCTTCAAGTCAAAGTCATGCTGAGACCATAGCTGTAAAAATGTTTATTTTGATTTACAGGTTAATTAGATTTATAGGGAAGGGATAACTGCAGGAAAGGCATCTCAGTGGTATTACTTCGCAGCGACAGCCCCTTCCGAGTACAGCAAAATGCAAACTCTGTTGACTGTAAAGTCAAGAGGGCTAAAAACAAAAAGGGAAGCTATTTTGGGAAGAAAATTGCAGGCAACCAAGGCGGAAGCCATTATCTCATTCATTCCCCCCCATCCGAATTGCATTCTCACTGCTATTTGTTTTGGATTTTTGCTAGCATGTCATCTTTAGAATCCATGACAAATAATTTAATTTCTCATCTCATCCGTGCCTGGGAACAGCTCCTAGCATTCTATTGATTGGATGATTTAAAAATGGATTTCTTTCTGCAAATTCATTTCCCATAGCAATAGCACTTAAATTTATACACCGCTTCACCGTGCTTTACAGCCCTCCCTAAGGGGTTGACAGTCAGCCTATGGCCCCCAACAATCTGGGTCCTCATTTTACAAATCTCAGAAGGATGGAAAGCTGAGTCAACCTTGATCCGGTCAGGATCGAACTGCTGGCAGTTGGCAAAATTGTCCTGCAATACGGCATTCTAGCCAGGGGTGAAATTCAGCCAGTTCCTACCGGATTGTGTGATACCGTAGGCCCAACTGAGCGAAGGCCCACCCACCCACACAGATGTCATGATGTCCCTTTTTTGTGATGATTTTCAGCCTCTGCACATGCGGTGCGCACACATTTGCCAACTGGTAATGAAGATAAGTGAATTTCACCCCTGATTCTAGCCACTCTGCCACCATGCCACTACCATAATCATTATCCATTATCCATTTCCCACATCAGTTCATAAATTTTGAGCCACGGTGCCACAGTGGTTAGAACTCAGTACTGCAGGCTACATCTGCTGCCTGCCGGCTGCCTGCAATTTGGCAGATCGAATCTCAACAGGCTCAAGGTTGATTCAGTCTTCCATCCTTCTGAAGTGGGTAAAATGAGGACCCAAATTGTTGGGGGCAAGATGCTGACTCTGTAAACCGCTTAAAAAGGGCTGTAAAAAGCACTGTGAAGCGGTATATAAGTCTGGGTGCTATTGCTATTCTTAAATTTCACCTTAAAGGTAAAGGTTCCCCTCGTACATATGTGCTAGTTGTTCCTGACTCTAGGGGGCGGTGCACATTTCCATTTCAAAGCCGAAGAGCCAGCGCTGTCCGAAGACATCTCCATGGTCATGTGATCGGTATGACTAAATGCCAAAAGCGCACGGAACCTTCCCACCAAAGGTGGTCCCTATTTTTCTACTTGCATTTTTTATGTGCTTTCGAACTGCAAGGCTGGCAGAAGCTGGGACAAGTAATGGGAGTTCACCCCATTACGCGGCACTAGGGATTCGAACCGCTGAACTGCCAACCTTTTGATCGACAAGCTCAGCGTCTTAGCCATTGAGCTACCGTGTCCCTGAATAATTTCACCTTACGCAAAGTAATTTCTCCTTTTGGCACTTGGGTCTTCCCAGAAGACCAGAGAGAATCTGCAAAGTTCAAGTACCTCTCAGCAGAACCATCCGAGATAGAATCCTTGTGTAGCCCATCAACTCGATGCTTGGCCTTAAGTAAAGTTGGATATTCCTAATGCCTTATTCCAACATCTCACAGGAGTGCTGGGAAGTAGTTAAAAGCTTTCCAAAATCTGATCGACCATCCTCAAGTCCTGCACCATTAATAGTCCATTGTGAGGCCACATCAGGGGTGAAATCCAGCAGGTTCTGATAGGTTCTGGAGAACCTGTAGCGGAAATTTTGAGCAGTTCGGAGAACCGGCAAATACCACCTCTGGCTGGCCCCAGAGTGGGGTGGGATTGGGGATTTTGCAATATCCTTCCCCCAGGAGTGGGGAGGGAATGGGGATTTTGCCGTATCCTTCCCCTGCCACGCCCACCAAGGCAAGCCACGCCCACCAAGCCACACCCACAGAACCGGTAGTAAACAAATTTCACCACTGGGCTACACCCAAGGAGAAAAGTCCAGAACAAAGTGCAGCATCGACTTGGCAAGTCCCCAGAAAAGAAGAGAAAAATGGAAGAAAAGTCCACAAGGAAGTTTTCTTTCACTTCCTTCTAAAAAAAAATGCTGAGTGTTCTTTGTCTTTATCATGGCGTTGCTAAAGCACCTGAAAACAGGACAAGAAGCAATGTGTGGAAACTAATCAAGGAGACAATCAATCTAGAAATCAGGAGAAATTCCTGACAGCCAGAACAATTAACCAGTGGAATGTCTTGCCTTCAGAAGTTGTGGGATGCTCCCTCACTGGTAATTTTTAAGAAGAGACTGGATAGCTATTGGTCTGAAATGGTGTAGGTTTCCTGTTTGAGCAGAGGGATGGACTAGAAGATCTCCAAGGACCTGTTGGAAAAAAATGTCCATCTAAGTTCAGTTCCAAGTGGAGAGAAAGACACCGGAAACATGGTGGCTCATTGGAAAGATGTTTTTTAATGGTGGACAGGGCCACATGGTTTTGAGGGCAAAAAAGTACATGGGTGAGAGAAAGAGAGATTTGCCAAACATTCCTATTTACAAAATCAGTTAAATTGGAGGGAGGGTAAAGATTGGCTGCAACGGTGCAGTCCTTTTTTCGCCATCTCCGAGCCTCTGTGCATACCCTGCACTTACCTGCATCCAAAATGGGCCGCGTGGGGATTCCTGGGGGGAGGGACGGGGGGGGGCCCAGCCAGGAGTGGGATTTGGAGGGGGTTCTCCAAACTGCACAGAATCTTAGCTAGAGGTTCTCCCGAACCCCTGCGAACCCCCTGGGAATATCCACTGAGTAAAATTCCAGCATTTGCTTAGTTTACTGTCAACCCTTACGCTGAGGAAAAAGTATTTCTTACCAAAATGTGTGTATTTGATAAAGGTTACGATCCTCAGGTTTTTCTCAGATCTTTTGAAAAGGATTCAGAATTATTTATTTATTCATTTATTTTTGCTAAGAATATGTCTGCCACCTGCTGTTCAGCGAAGGGCTTAGGTTCATAATTTTTAAATAATAAGAATTCAATTGCCAGTTGAAATGCCTTTCTTAGTAAATCAAACCCAGTTGAGGAAACTCTGTAAACGATTTATGCAGTGTTGCAAGCATAATTTTAACAGACCTCAAGAAATTTGCTTTCTTCAAAAAATTGCAAGTATTTAGTAAGCCTAATATTCTTTATCTTACTCCTGGATTTTTTTTTTGCTTCGAGTACAGGTCATCCTCAATTTACGACAGTCCATTTAGCGACCAAAATTACGACGGTTCTGAAAAAGGGATCTATGACCAATTTTCACAGTTAACGACCTTCGAAGCGTCCCTCCATGATCACGTGATCAAAATTCAGGTGCTTGGCAACTGGTTCACCCTTATAACCGTTGCTGCGTTCCAAGGTCCGCTTTTACGACCTGCTGATCAGCAATGGGGGAAGCCAGATTCACTTAACAACCAGGTTACTAAGTTATCAACTGTAGTGATTCGCTTAATGACTGTGGCAAAGAAGGTCGTAAAATGAGGCAAAGTTCATGGATGGCATGGATGGTATGGTTTCCTTCTATTTTGAGACATAGATGCACAAAAAGGAGCCTTCGGATAGGCTTCAAATAGTTTTAAAAATTGAACAACCGTTTTCGAGCTCTGGGGAAAAAACCCAAAATCCCATTGATGGTCATGCGTGTCATTACCCAGTCTTCAGGCTGCTTTCGTGGTTGGGCTTCTAAAGAGTTGGCCAGTTTACTAGGAAGAAAAAGTGGTCTGAAAATGGTGGAGTTTGTACCCAGGACAATAAAATTGCCCAGGTTCCAAGCCACCAATCGTTTAATACTTCCATTATATCGCCTATGATTTACTGCTCAAAATTGAGTGTTATAAGGGGTAGGATAGGGTAGGGTAGGGTAGGGTAGGGTAGGGTAGGGTAGGGTAGGGTAGGATAGGATAGGATAGGATAGGATAGGATAGGATAGGATAGGATAGGATAGGATAGGATAGGATAAGGAGTGGGGTGGGGTGGGGTGGGGGGAGGGGAAGGGAAGGGAAGGGAAGGGAAGGGAAGGGAAGGGAAGGGAAGGGAAGAGAAGAGAAGAGAAGAGAAGAGAAGAGAAGAGAAGAGAAGAGAAGAGAAGAGAAGAGAAGAGAAGAGAAGAGAAGAGAAGAGAATAAAGAGTAGAGTAGAGTAGAGTAGAGTAGAGTAGAGTAGAACAGAACAGAACAGAACAGAATAGAATAAGGAGTAGAGTAGAGTAGAGTAGAGTAGAGTAGAGTAGAGTAGAGTAGAGTAGAGTAGAGTAGAGTAGAGTAGAGTAGAATAGAATAGAATAGAATAGAATAGAATAGAATAGAATAGAATAGAATAGAATAGAATAGAATAGAATAGAATAGAATAGAATAGAATAAGGAGTAGAGTAGAGTAGAGTAGAGTAGAGTAGAGTAGAGTAGAGTAGAGTAGAGTAGAGTAGAGTTGAGTAGAGTAGGAATTGGAATAGGAATAGGAATAGGAATATCAATAGGAATAGGAATAGGAATAGGAATAGGAATAGGAATAGGAATAGGAATAGGAATAGGAATAGGAATAGGAATAGGAATAGGAATAGGAAATAGAACTAAACTGAACAGAACAGAGTTGGAAGGGACCTTGGAGGTCTTCTAGTCCAGCCCTCTGCTCAAGCAGGAGAACCTATACTATTACAGACAAGTGGCTGTCTAGTCTCTTCTTAAAAACCTCCAGTGATGGAGCGCCCACTTCTCAGAGGCCAATACATTTCGGTGACCACCTGCATTGTAGAACTGCCTCCGTTTATTCTAACTCAATAATAAGGATTCACTTGTTTCTGGCACCAGAATGTTCATTATCTTTGTAATTACGCAGTTGTGGCACATCTCTGAACTCCGGTCACTCAACATTGCCCACAAACAGGGCACAGCGTGGATTGCAATAAATCCCACCAATTGATTGAGTCAATTTGAAGTTGCTTTCCTCCAATTTTAATGTCCTTTGGTTTCACAGGGGGGTGAGAAACGGGCAACAGATACAGAGGAGAAGGGAAATAATAAGTGATTAGTTTCTGTGGACTATAGAGTAGCACCTTACAATTGCAAGTGTTTTGCAGCAAAATTAAGAGTCTTGTGGCATCCTAAAGATGGCTACATAATATATGAGAATGGAATAATCAAGGGCGTTAGCTGCTAAAAAGAAAGGAGGAAGAGGAGGAGGAGGAGGAGGAGGAGGAGGAGGAGGAGGAGGAGGAGGAGGAGGAGGAGAAGAAGAAGAAGAAGAAGAAGAAGAAGAAGAAGAAGAAGAAGAAGAAGAAGAAGAAGAAGAAGAAGAAGAAGAAGAAGAAGAAGAAGAAGAAGAAGAAGAAGAAGAAGAAGAAGAAGAATTTAATGGGCAAAGATCTTTTTCTCTTTCCACTTGGTGGATCTGAGGATTGGTTTGATGGTTAAATTAGAGAGAAGAAAAAGATCATATTAAATTCTTTTATATTTCTTTCTGGATTAAGGTCAGTCAAGCAATATTTATTCAGTCAAGGACCAGCAAGTTTTTAAAAAACTGAACCAACAAAATTAGAGCAAAAATAAATAAATGCAATAAGTTGTTGATTGGTTGGTTGATTCTGGACTAAGATTACAAAAAGGAATCGTGGCTTTTTCCAAAATATGTGATCAAAGTAGTAGTAGTAATAGTAGAAGTAGTAGTAGTTTGCAATTACTTTTTTTAAAAAAAAATTATTAAACCTTTTTTTAAAAACAAACAAAAGGAAAGCTTTAACACTTTTTCAATAGTTTAACATCCAACAAAAATTTCATAGTTATACATTTTTCCCTCCCTTATTTCTACTATATCATTCATACATATACTTGTAATCTTTGTTTATTTACATATATACATAACAATACCCATGTACCAACTTTCATTTCTACAATTTTTGTTTCCTCATATTAACAATTATACTTCAACTCCTATTTCTACCATTATTTAATTTTTTCCTTCCTTTTATCTCTCTCCTCCAACCATTCATACAATTTCTCCCACACTAAGTAATATTCTAAGTAATATTCTCTCTCCTCTTTTTCTTGTATCTCCTTTGTTAATTTATCCATCTCCACACATTCCAAAACTTTTCTAATCAGATTTTCTTCGGATGGTATATTGTCATTTTTCCAATTCTGAGCATAGATTATTCTTGCTGCTGTGGTAATATGGATGATTAAATATTGTATTTCTTTTTTGTATGACCCTGGGAGTATTCCTAATAAAAATGTTTCTGGCCTCATCTCTATCTTTTGTTTGGTTATTTCTTCTAATTGTGATCTGATCCTACTCCAATATTGTTTCGCTTTGGGCAGGACCACCACATGTGGTAATAGGTTCCCTTTTGCTGTTTGCATTTCCAACACATTGGTGAGGTATTGGGAAACATCTTTGCCAAACTGGCTGGTGGCAAGTGTCACCTGTAAAACATTTTATACAAATTTTCTTTATAGGATACAGACTTTGTCAGTTTATAATTTTTGTTCCGTAATTTCTCCCATCTATCTAATTCAACATTGTATCGGAAATTTTTCACCCAAATTATCATATTTTCTTTAACTACCTCCTCTTCCAATTTGTATCTTAATAAATAATTATTTAATTTTTGATCAATTGTTGTTCCCAGCCTTAACCACCTCATCATTGTCAAGGTAAAAGAGAGGGGGCAGCTGTTATGCCATGTTTTTAGCATTTATATCAATGGGCCTCCGACTCTTCTGCAGCTTTTTTGCAGGGCCTGGAGAGCTGTGATGGACAAGTCTCCATGATCAGCTCCCACCTTCTCTTCCAATGCCTTTCCTGCCTCTTGTTTGGCAGATGTCACCTTGCCAATGCTGTGAAAAAGCGGGACGTTAGGACCCAGAGGCGGCTGAGCCAAAGAGGCATTCCCCTCTCTGCTTTGTGTCATCCTCCTGGATTTCTGCAGCCTTCCGCTCCCTCCATCCCCCCCCACCCCCACCCGTCTCCTTCCATGGTGACTGGCCATCCCTTGACATAGCCAAGGGATCAGAGCAGACGGGGAAGCTGCAGCATCCTGATGGGAATGGCCTCCCCTCGAACCGTCACCATTGTGGCCCTCTCGGTGGCCCTGGGGCTCTTCTTCGTCTTCATGGGGACCATCAAACTGACCCCCAGGCTCAGCAAGGATGCCTACAATGAGATGGTGAGTAAATACCAGTTGTGGTGGTGGTGGTGGGGAGACATCTTGCCAGCTGGCTGCACTGTTATGGTAGGAGCTTGGACACGAAGGACAGTTGGAGAGGTGCAAATAGGTGGATGGAAATTGCCACCCAACCCTCTCGTCTTCCTTTGCTCAGGAATCTCTCTTCCCATCTTCCGTTTGCAAGGTTCCTTTGGCGTTCCCTTCTTCCTAAGGCAGGCTCCCCTGCCATCCGATGAAGAGGGAGACAAAACCGATGGGCTGTAAAAAGAAGGGAAGGAGAGAAAGCAGTGGCAAAAGCCTAGAAAGTCATTCTAGAGCAGAAAGGACATCTTTGTTAAGTCCAGGAAGAAGCAAGGTGGACATGATTTAAATGGTTTTGGTGTTGGAAGGAGAGGAGACAGCAGAGGGCTAGTGATGGATGAGTCTTTGCCAGATGCAGAAGAGAACTTCTTCCCCTCCTAAGTGATTGTTTATTAGGGCAAAGACTCACAAATAGTCCCATTATTTGGCATCCGTATTCCTTGATAACCTGTTACAGGCACCCACATGGCTCAGGTTGCCTGCAGCTCAACGCAACCGTAATGTTGTCCCTCAGAGAAGCTTCTAGAAAATGACAAATCAGGGTCTTCCATCAGCCCAGACTATGCTGAAAGGAGACAGGCATTCTTTTTTCCATCAGAAAGCAAGTCTATTTCCAGCTCTTTCTATGCATTTTTTTTTCCCTCAAGGAAGCTGGTGGTGAGATCCAGTTGCGTGACAATGCAGACGGTCAATCCATGAAGGGGTTTCTTTTATTTATTTTTTTGTCTCTTCCAGGAGGTCACTCAGAATGCAGTAATGTTCACTCATAGGACATGATCGAAATGGCCAGACTTGTAATTTCTGGGAACAAACAATAGTGGAACTTTCTAACATGATGATTTTTTTTCCGCGTCTCTTCTCTTCTCTTCTCTTCTCTTCTCTTCTCTTCTCTTCTCTTCTCTTCTCTTCTCTTCTCTTCTCTTCTCTTCTCTTCTCTCTTCCCTTCCCTTCCCTTCCCTTCCCTCCCCTCCCCTCCCCTCCCCTCCCCTCCCCTCCTCTCCTCCCTTCCTTCCCTTCCCTTCCCTTCCCTTCCCTCCCCTCCCTTTTCCTTCCCTTCCCTTCCCTTCCCTTATCTTCTCTTGCTTACAGTGCTAAATATCACATGAATGACTCTCTGTGCCAAGGCATTTGAATTACTTTGAAAAGCAAAAAGTAAAATGAAATCCTAGGGATATCATATAATTTCAAGCTGCTTGTAAACTTCAGGTCCTCCTTGTTTTTGGTTATTCTTGTTTTTTTCTTATCCTGATAAGTGTTATCTTTATTTGTATTTCCAAGAGCTTGATACCACTGGTCAACTGAACTGCTTTTCCTTTTTAATTAATTATATTTGCACCGGTGTTGTAATATCCCTTTCACTAATTGTTATACTCATCCAGTTCACACCATGTAGCATGGTTTTGGTTTTGAGTTATGTGACATAATCCCTCCATAATTTGCAAAACATGCTTGATGGCATAGTGGGTTATACGGATTCAGTTGTAGCTAAACTGACAAATGATGGGCTTATCACACAAGGTATAAATCTAGTCATTGGGACCAACAGAACAATGGAACAAGCTGTGACTTCTTATGATGAATGAATGCCTCTTGGGCAGGATACCGGATATATCTCATTTCAACTAAGATGCCAGTGCTTATTTGTGATTTAGTGTATTGTCTGCCACTGTGATTTGAAAGGCACAGATTATGTTTTGATTTACTGAGTGAACCAGCCAGCTGTGTGCTACAGTATTCAGTAACCATAGTTAAGCATATCATAGCTTAACATGTTAGAATAGAGTAGAGTAGAGTAGAGTAGAGTAGAGTAGAGTAGAGTAGAGTAGAGTAGAGTAGAGTAGAGTAGAGTAGAGTAGAGTAGAGTAGAGTAGACAAGCTGGTCTGACAGAATGATGAGTTTTAATAGGTATTTTAGCTTTGGGATTTTAAGTATTACGGCCAATTTATTGAATCTATTTCAATTGTTTCTAACTTTTGTGTCTCTGTTATTTTTATTAATGGGCTGTACACTGCCCTGAGTCCTTCGGGAGAAGGGTGGTATAAAAATTCGATCAAATAAATAAATAAAAATAAACAGTAGAGTAGAGTAGAGTAGAGTAGAGTAGAGTAGAGTAGAGTAGAATAGAATAGAATAGAATAGAATAGAATAGAATAGAATAGAATAGAATAGAGTAGGAGTAGGAGTAGGAGTAGGAGTAGGAGTAGGAGTAGGAGTAGGAGTAGGAGTAGGAGTAGAACAGAACAGAACAGAACAGAACAGAACAGAACAGAACAGAACAGAACAGAATAGAATAGAATTCTTTATTGGCCAAGTGTGATTGGACATGCAAGGAATTTGTCTTTGGTGCATATGCTCTCAGTGCATATGCTCTTTGGTGCATAAAAAGGCAAGATACACTCATCAAGAATCACAAGGCACAACATCCAGTGATAGTCATACGGTACAATAAGCAATCGAATCATACTAGGAAATAATAATATCAATATAAATTGCAAGGATAAAGCAACAAAGTTAGAATCATGTTGTACGAACAAGACATAGTGTCTTGTTCATACAAAAACACTATGACATAGTGTTTTTCAGTGCCTTTGCTATGAAAAGGATGCTGTATAACACTGCAGGTTTTTAGATGAAACTTAATGGCTCTGTTTTCTTTATTTTCCAACTCCTTATCTGAAAAAAAGAGTTTTACAGCTTTAGGAAGTCTCAGTTGCTTTTCCTTATTTATAGCTGTGCATTATTTTTTTAAAATGGTTACATGAGTTTCTCTCTGCAGCTACTTTATATATATAGAGAGAGAGAGACACACACACAAATAAATACATTATATTGGTTTGCCCATCCAATCCAATTTGTTTTCCCAGGAGCTGATGAATTATGTATTGGTTTTATACAATTTCCATTCTTTAAACTGTACACCGCTTGGTCAGGGACTGTAATAAGAAGAGTCTGTTCGCAACCTTATATTATTTTATGTTTGGAAGCTGGTCTCTCAGAATATAGGCGATTTATTGCTGAAGTTGTTTCATTTGGGGGCACCCTCTGGCTTTGTCTGATCTTGGAAGCCATGCTGGTTGGGAAGCTCCCTGGAAAAGCTGAGGTGAAAAGCTGGAGCGGGAAATCAGGAAAGGAAAAAAAAATCCTGAGTGAAGGCAAAGATGAATCATCTCCATGCAGTTCTCAGGAAAGCCGCCTGCCAATGAAGTCAAAAACTCAGCTAGATTCAAAAGAGATCTTTCTTTCAAATAAATTAATTGAGAGTAGCACAATTGTCCAGCCTTTTGGTAGGCCTGGCTACATTGAGTGAAGAGAAATCATTTGGGCCGCATATAAAATATAGGTAACAAACTTACTCTTTTTTCGTTGTTGTATTTTTGTTATCTTGTGGAGCCAATTACTAGCAGTCCAGGGCCACATGCTGCCATGGGCTATAGGTTGAGTGCACCTGCTCTGTATGCTCCACATAAATAGTCAAAGTGGTTTTCAGTAGCTCATACATTTGACAAAGATTGCTCATGAACCATCCCTGGGAGCTGAAGAAATTATTGTTAGCTCATCCATCCATCCATCCATTCCAAGATTGTCTACTGACTATACCAATGCAAACATCCATCAAACCATCTATTCATCTATTCATCCATCCATCCATCCTTCTATCCACCCATCCATCCATTACAAGATTGTCATACCAATGCAAGAATCAATCCATCCTTCCATCCATCCATCAATTCCAAGATTGTCTACTGACTATACCAATGCAAGGGCCCATCCATCCATCCAACCATTATTCTATCCATCCATCCATTCCAAGATTGTCTACTGACTATACCAATGCAAGCGTCCATCCATCCATCTCAACCATCCATCCATCAATCCATCCATTATTTTATCCATCCATCCATTCATCCATCCATCCATTCTAAGATTGTCTACTTATACCAATGCAAAAGTCCATCCATCTATCCATCCATCCATCCAGATTGTTTACTGACTTTACACTAAAGCAAGAGTTCAGTAGGAAGCTCTACATCTGGAGAAAGCTAGCATCAAAGACCTTCTTCATCTAGACTAGGCATTCTACCACTGAGCTATGGTCCTCTTCTCCAACCTTATCATACAAAATACCGATGGAAGAAGATCACTTTGTTCATTACTGTCCGTTTTTTCCTCCATGCTGTAACTTTAGTGTTTCCTGTTTGACTGGATCCAAAGCTGATCCAAACTGTACCCCCCTCTGCTTCCCAAGGGTGATATAATAAACTATAACTCGGGTCCCAAACGAGTCATGAATGCTGAAGCTCGTCTTCTTTTACTTACAGAAGCGGGCCTACAAGACTTATGTGAGGGCGCTGCCCATGCTGAAGAGGTTGGGCATCAGCTCCATCATTCTCCGCAAGAGCATCGGTGCCCTCGAGGTCGCCTGCGGGATTGTCATGACCCTGGTTCCGGGCCGCCCTAAAGACGTAGCCAACTTTGTACTGCTGTTGCTGGTGCTGGCTGTGCTCTTCTTTCACCAACTGGTGGGTGACCCACTCAAGCGCTACGCCCACGCCTTGGTCTTTGGGATCCTGCTCACCTGCCGTCTGCTGATTGCACGCCAGCCTGAAGACCAGCCGCCGGAGAAGAGGACCCTGACGGTGAATGGGGAAGAGCAGCAGTTGCTGGCAGATGCGGCCCCAGAGAAGGGCAAGATTAAAGTCTCCTAGTGGGTCTGTTTGCCCGGGACCTACGGACCCACTTTACAGCTCTCTGTGCAGAACAGCTACAACAGAGCCAACCTGTTTCTTTCTGTCCTTCATTGATTGATTGATTGATTGGTTGATTGGTTTTGGAAAGGGTTCCGTTTTGGAGCATGGGGAAAAAAAAATCCTTCAAGCGGCCGGTTAAATTTCGACCTGGCTTTACGCACTCTGAACCTGTAGAGCTGCCCTCTCTGCTATATAGCCCTCCACCTCCCACACGCCAATGTGTCATCATCATATATCGGATCTAAAAAAAAAAAAAAGAAAGAAATGTGTCCCTTTGTATCGAGTGTGTAAGTGTCCACGTGCATCTGTGTCTGAGTGTGTGTGTGTGAAAGAAGTAGACAGCTGAATTGCTTTTGCCTGAATTGCCTCTGTGCCAAAATGCAGTCCTTCAGGGGTAGAAAGCCTGGGGTGGCAGGGGGTGGGTGGGAATTCCCAATGCAGCCTTTACTCATTCACTTTCCTGGTTCACCTACGCCGAGCAATGCATGTCTCCACCCCTTTCTCAGCAGATAGTTAAAGGACCTTGCAGAGACAATCATCCATCCATCAGGCCTCTTCTCTCCCAAGTCTGTCTGTTGATTGTTGGCAAAAGATCAGGGACTATCCCCATGAGGGTGAACCTATGGCACATGTGCCCAAAGTGGCACATGAAGCCATTTCACATGGCATGCACGGCCTTGCCTGTTTTATCTTCCGGATTTTTGGCATGCATGCGCATGCGACGATCAGCTGTCCTTCATGCATGTGGCAGTACTGAAAACTAGTGTGCGCATGCATGCTGGCCAGCTGATTGTTGGGTGCACATGCACATCAGAATCTGGAAATTCAGCTTTTCTGGAGCATGATCTCCTCACACGTGCAGCACTGCCAAAAATCTGCATGCGTGCCACACAGCTGATCGTCAGGCACGCATGCATGCTAAAACCTGGAAGTTTAGCTTTTCTGGAGTGCAGCCCCATCGAGGGTGCTTATGCCCAATCTGGATGGCATTCGCCATCACTGGACTATTCATTATCTGTCCCTGTGTAAATTTGCGTCTTTGGCCAGCCACTCTTCCTCACAAGAGTCACAGATTAAGGCCAGATTTCAACCAAGGAGGCTTTGAGATGTGTAGACTTCGATTCCCAGAATTCCCCCAGCCAGTCCAGGGGTGAGCCACACTGATTTCAGGTGATGCTAACAGCGCGATCAATTTTTTTTCTTCTTCTTCTGCATGGGTCTCTCTGTTTAAACCAAGGCATTGTGAGCTCTCGGTGAACGAAAGGTTTTTATCGTTCTGTTGGGGATGAACACGAAAGGCAAGTCTTGACTATCAAGAGAAATGCATTTTTAAAAGCTATATATAAATATACGTGTTGCTTTCTTCATATTGTCTGGTTTGCATTCTCCTCCTGCTCTTCTCCTCCCCAGCCCTTGTCCAATTTATAAAAAATAAACTTTTGGAAATTTGGAGGAAATTTGCTTTTTTTAAATGATGGGGATGTTGCAATTCTTTGCATATATATATATTTGCACCATCACGTGTATGACTGCAATGGCTTTTATCATGCCTTGTATTGGGTTTTGAATGACAGGAAGCAGAGTCAAGAACCCCGGACAGGTAGCTGCTCTCAATTCTGTTTGAACATATTGAAATGTGTTGAAATGAGATCGGAGAAGATCTGAGAATAAGCCCTAAAGGCAATGTTTCAGGATGAAAAACAGCATAGTCAAAGGTGTTTGGGAGACTATGATGTATCCATCATATATGGTACATCATTTGTAATATGTGCTCATGACATCACAGGGCACATGATGTCACTGGAGGTCTGTGATCATAGAGATATGGGGCTAGATTGCCTGTTATCCCAATGAATGAGGTTGGCAAATATTCCTTCCAAGAAATCACTGTTAAAATGACTGCATTCATAATCCTCAGTCAGGTTGCCATGCATCAAAAATATAAGATTCTCTACAAGCAGCAGAGCATATGTGCTAGTTGTTCCCGACTCTAGGGGGCGGTGTTCATCTCCATTTCATAGCCAAAGAGCCAGTGCTGTCCAAAGACGTCTCCGTGGTCATATGGCCGGCATGACTAAATGCCAAAGGCGCATGGAACGCTGTTACCTTCCCACCAAAGGTGGTCCCTATTTTTCTACTTACATTTTTTATGTGCTTTCGAACTGCTAGGTTGGCAGAAGCTGGAACAAGTAACAGGAGCTCATCCCGTTACGCAGCACTAGGGATCCGAACCGCTGAACTGCCAACCTTTCAATTGACAAGCTCAGCATCTTAGCCACTGAACTACCATGTCCCTTTTTTTCAACATTAAGGCTGAACAAATAACCTCTGTGGATGATCTGTGAAATATGGCCGCCATCTCTTCGCACAATTGCATGGAGAAAATACTGATGTATGTTCATAGCAAGATTAAGAGGGAAAAGTAAGTCTGAATTTTATTTTTCCAGAATATTGGCCAATATGTCAAGAGATTCTAACTCCATCTGCAGAAGCCAAGCATTAAATAAATTCAAGTATTGTCTGGGGGGCCGTTTTAAACTTCAGTTGGAAGCTCTGAGGTTCTCAGTCATGACGATAATGATCATTTTTCTGTGATGAGTTCAGTTCATTTGGGATAACAAAGGTTTGACAATACCACAGAAATGTAGAAAACAGTATTTGGCAAAAAAGTTGCAATGGCTTTTATGTGCTGTATGCCATTCTCAAAGTTTTTGAGGAATGCTGGACAAGATTGCTGTCCAATGTACTGAAAAGTTTGCCCTTCTCTGCAAATATGCCATTTTGCTATAGTTTGGGTCTAAAAGCAATTGAATTGCCTAATTTCAGTATTAACTCAAATTGAACCTAACGTACTGGGTATAAAATATAGAACAGAATTTCATTCACAAAGTACTAGCCAGTTTTTATTTGGCCATTTGAAAAACAAAGTAATACAATTTTAAACATTCAGTATATAGAATGTTTTCTGCATATTGGGCAGTGGTAAAATCCATTTTTTTTTACTACCAGTTCTGTGGGTGTGGCTTGGTGAGTGTGGTGTGGCTTGGTGGGCATGTCTGGGGAAGGATACTGCAAAATCCCCATTCCCTCCCCACTCCTGGGGAAAGGATATTGCAAAATCTCCATTCCCAGCCCACTCCTGATAGAAGGATACTGAAAAATCCCCATTCCCTCCCCACTCCAGGAGAAGGAGACTCAGGACGGCTTACAATGCATTAAGCAATAGCCTTGATACTTTTGTATATACCTGCTTAGTAGGGCTTTCAGCCCCCCCAACCAGTGTTCTTTTCTATACAAAGTCAGCTTATTGCCCTCAAAATCTAGGTCCTCATTTTACCTACCTCGGAAGGCTGGAAGGCTGAGTCAACCTTGAGCCTGGTGAGATTTGAACTCACAGTAATTGCAGGCAGCTGGCAGCTAAGTACTAATTAACAGCACTTTAGTTGATTGCGCCACCAAGGCTCTTCTACTGCAATCCTGTATACATTTTCTCATAAGTAAACCTCACTGGATCTAATGGTGTTTTTTGTTTCTACACTTTATGCTTTACTCCTTCAGGGCCCAAAAACTTGCTTTTTGAGTGTAACCAAAGATTTGTAGTTTAAATCAAATTTGAATTTGGGATTAGAGAATTAAATTAAAGCAAATTGGTCTCTGGGAAATTCTCTGTGGATCTGTGTAAGAAAGCACAGCTCGTGCTTATAAATGATGAAATCTCACTACAGATAAAGCTCAATTTATGACAATCGAGCCCCAAATTTTTGTTACTAAGCGAGACATTTGTTAAGTGACATTTTGCCCCAGTTTACGACTTTTCTTGCAGCTGTTGTTAAATGAATCACTGCAATTCTTAAATTAGCAATGTAGTTTTGAAATGAATCTGGCTTCCCCGTTGACTTTGCTTGTCAAAAGGTTACAAAAAGGCGATCACACAACCCCAGGGTACCGCAACCGTCATAAATACAAATCAGTTGCCAAGCCTCTGAATTTTGATCGCATGATCATAGAGATGCTGCAATGGCCGTAATTGTGGAAAACCATCATAAGTCACTTTTTTAAGTGCTGTTGTAACTTCGGGTCACTAAATGAACTGTTGAGCGTTGGTGGCGCAGCAGACTAAAGTGCTGTTAAGTAGCACCAGCTGCCTTCAATTACTGCAAGTTCGAATCTCACCAGGCTCAAGGTTGATTCAGCCTTCCATCTTTCGAGGTAGGTAAAATGTGGACCCGGATTGTGGGGGCAATAAGTTGACTTTGTATAGAAAAGAACACCGCTTGGGGGGGCCTAAAGCCCTACTAAGCAGGTATATACAAAAGTATGAAGGCTATTGCTTAACGCATTGTCAGCCGGCCTGAGTCTCCGGAGAAGGGCGGCATATAAATTGAACCAATAAATAAATAAATAACTGTAATTCTGCAATTCAGAAATATCAGCAAGCAGAATGGGTGAGAAATTAGGTTTTCTGTCTCTGTTGGGAGAGATACGAATGCTTTAAAAAATCAGTTTTACCTCAGGCTGTCCAGCTGTTTTGAACTAAAAATCTCTCTCTCCCTCAATAATCTGGTTGTGTTCACTGGACAGGAGGAGCTGCGATCCTTCATATTTGGAGAGTATCAAGTGGCCTTGGTGATGGATCTTTTGGATTGCAGTGACCCTAATCTCGATCCATATGCCAGAGATTAATACATATCTGTGGAACATCTGGTTGGGAAAAGCTGCTTACAAAGAGTGTCCCTTCCAGCTTGATTTTTCACTTTTTATTCCCCTTTTGCCTCAGAGCTTCCAAGTTCTAAACTTTTTGGAAGGAGAAAAGGAGGAATGAAAAAGCCGGTGTCCTGCATTACCATCGCAATACATCCGCAGATAATCCCAGTCCAGTCCAAACGGTCGGTAAAGAAGTTGAAAACGTTTCAAACTTTTATTTTCTTAATGTAACGAACCTAACAGTGGCTCTTAATCACAAAATAAAAATATATCTACTTGGGAGACAAATGACAGGTCTAGACAAAATAAGAAAGAGACATCACACTGTCAAGAAAGGTGAATATTGGCATATCATGATTTTCATACTTGTTAACATGGCTGTGAAATCTGTAGACCATCAGAAAGGCTAAACAAAGGGGGAAGAAAGATGACACTGCAGAAAATTGGTGAGAATACCTTGCCTTGCTTTACAAATGCTATTGTACCGGTGTTTCCCCCAAAATAAGACCCTGTCTTATTTTTTTCCTTTTTTTAATTATTATTATAAATAAGTTTTATTGATTTTTACTCCTTTCTTACATTCATCCACATCTTTTTTTTTGAACAGAGTGTTGGCTGTTTCTTATCTTATACAATTAATCAAATTCAAATACATTTTACTCAATTACAATTTTTGCCAAAATTGTCTTCCCCCCTTTTTTAGACATATCTCAATATTGCTATACTTCCATACATAAACACCATCTTCATTTGTCCCTAAATTCTAACTTTACTGTATTATTCATATTTATTCTCTTTTATTCTTAAACAGTTCATTCTTTATCTTAATATATTTGTATTTATTGGTTCGGCATTGCCTTTTTTCCACTTCATCTTTTTTATTGTACAGCGATCTTTCTCCTCAAACCTACCCTCACCCTCTTCCCTATCCCTTCCTACTTTCTTTCCCCATCCTCTTCTTCTTTTCTCTACTTCTTCCCTTCTCCTTCTCCTCCTCTCTTCTGCCCTGTCTTACCTTCTCTCCTACTCTAATTTCCCTTCCCTTCCTTCCTCCCTATTCTTCCGTCCCTCTCTCTTCTTCTTCCTCCCTTCCACGTCTCTTCTTCTCTTTCATCTCTCTCTTTTGCTGTATTCATTTTTTTTTCAACCCTGAAATAAGTGGTTGGCCTTATTGCCATGAGCTCAAAAGCCCAATTGGGCTTATTATCAGGGGATGTCTTATTTTGGGGAAAACAGTTAAAAAAAAAAAGCATTTAGAATAGATGAATAACACCAGGCCGCTCACCGAAGTTCTAATAAGACAGGTAGTCCTCAAGTTCACCGCCCTGAGTCCGCAAGGAGAAGGGCGGTATATAAATCTAATAAATAATAATAATAATAATAATAATAATAATAATAATAATAATAATAATAATAATAATAATAATAATAATTTACAACTATAACCGAGCCCAACATTTCTGTTACTAAGCAAGACAGTTGCGAAATGAGTTTTTTGCCCCGTTTTAAAACTTTCCTTGCCACACCTTTGAAGTGAACCCCTGCACAAGTTAATGGAATCTGGCTTTCCCGTTGAGTTTTGCTGGTCAGAAGCTCCCAAAAGGTGATTGATTAGATGACCCCAGAACACTGCAACCATCATAAATACATGCCAGTTGCCGAGCCTCTGAATTTTGATGGGCATGATTTTCTTGAGGACACTGCAATGGTTATAAGTATAAAAAAGTGTCAAAAATATTTTTTTTCTCCAGTGTCTTTGTAACTTATAACCCAGAGGTTTTCAAACTTGGCAGCTTTATGACTTGTAGACTTCAACTCCCAGAATTCTCCAGCCAGCTATGCTGGCTGGAGAATTCTGGGAAATGAAGTCCACAAGTCTTAAAGCTACCAATGGGGATCCCTGCGTTTAACCCCCTCATTAAATGAATGGGTGCAAGTCGAGATGTATCTCTATACATGAGAATTTTTTTTAAAAAAATAAGGTATTCAGACGCCATCACTACCGAAGCTTGCAAAAGAATTCAAAGCAGCAATTACTGCCGAGGCAACGCAAAGCGACCCCAATTTCCAATTATCCATAGTAAATTAGCCCCACGTCGCGCATGCGCACTTCCCTTCCAGGTTCCGCCCGGCTCTTTTAAGCAAGCTTGCGAAGACTCGGGTGACGTCATCCTTTCCTCCTCCCGGCGGAGGTCTGAAATGGAGAGCGCGCGAGAAAGCGCGCCTGCGCATGCTCACGGCGACGGTTTGGAGCCGCCTTTAAACCAATGGGAAACGGTTCTGGGCGCCCCGCCCCGCCCCGCCCCTTCTGGCGTCCGGACGACGAGGCGCGCCTGCGCGTGGGAGGGGAGAGCAAAAAATTTGAACCGGACGGCGGTTAAAAGGAGAGAAATCGATCGCGGCGGTTGCTGTGACAGCGGAGCGGCCTAGGTGAGCCCTGAGGCGGGCGGACGGAAGGCAGGAGGGCAGGAGCTGGTCGAGGAGGGCCCGAGGCCTGGTGGGAAGCCGGTTCCCAGCGTTCAGACGAGACTCTGAGCCGGGCTGCGCCCATGAATCGTTGTGAAGTGAGTTTTTTTGCCCCATTTTACCAACCTTCCTTGCCACACAACCCCTGCACAGTTGAGGGCATCTGCCTTCCCTGTTGACTTCGCTGGTCAGAAGGGCTCAAAAGGTTAGATTCAAGGCCTGAGCCTTGGTTTGGGACTGGGGTCAACCCCAGTATCGAAAAGCAATGACTGGTTAATACTGAAAGAAAGGGAAATAGTCAAGAAATGAGTGTTGTACCTTATGATTCCTGATGAATGTGCTTTACTTTTTCTTTATGTACACTGAGAGCCTATGCACCAAAGATAAATTCTTTGTGTATCCAATCACATTTGGCCAATAAAGAATTCTATTCCATTCCATTCCATTCCATTCCACATTCTATTCTATTCTATTCTATTCTATTCTAGATTCCAGTATTCTATTTTATTCCATTCCATTCCATCCCATTCTATATTCTATTCCATTCCATTCCATTCCGTTCTCTATTCTATTCTACATTCCAATATTCTATTTTATTCCATTCCATTCCATCCCATTCTATATTCTATTCCATTCCATTCTATTCTATTTCGTTCTCTATTCTATTCTACATTCCAATATTCTATTTTATTCCATTCCATTCTATATTCTATTCCATTCCATTCCATTCTATTCTATTCTACATTCCAATATTCTATTCTATTCCATTCCATTCTATTCTATTCTATATTCTATTCTAGTCTATTCCATTCTCCATTCCATTCCATTCTACATTCCAATATTCTTTTCTATTCCATTCCATATTCTATTCCATTCTATTCCATTCTACATTCTATTCTATTCTACATTCCAATATTCTATTCTATTCTATATTCTATTCTGTTCTATTCCATTCTCCATTCCATTCCATTCCATTCTACATTCCAATATTCTATTCTATTCCTTTTCCTGTTCTATTCTTGTTCCTGTTCCTGTTCCTATCCTATCCTATCCTATCCTATCCTATCCTATCCTATCCTATCCTATTGTATTCCTATTCCTATTCTACATTCCTATTCCATATTCTATTCTAATATTCTATTCTATTCTTCTACAGAACCCTCCATCTCATCCTGGGCACCCTTTTTGTTTGGACTATTACCATCTAGCAGATGGTACAGGACAATAAAAACAAGGACAAATAGGCTGAAAAACAGCTTCTATCCCAGAGCAATAACTATATTGAATTCTACTGCACAGGGCAATATTAATACAATACCAGGGGTTTTCAATTCAATTGTATATAGAATGCGAAGGAGGTGTGTTTTTGCTTTATTTTTTATGTATGATGTACACTGAAGATGGCATTTAATTTCGCTGTACAAGGTGCAATGACAATAAAACTAAACTAAACTAAAACCTGCCGCTAATGATGGAAGGAGCTGGGAATCAGCATTAGCAACAGGAAATTTAAAAAGTCCTTGGTGGAATAATTTTTATTTTATTTTCTATCATATGTCCTTGATAATAATAGTTGTCCACCTTCTGGCTAATAAAATCTACCTTTGGGTGTATTTACTTTGTTTAGCAATGAACTTGTAGTTGTTAATGCTGTCATATATTGAATATATGGATCATTTGTGTACCTATAAAAATACTCTTCAAAGCTTCTTGCTTTGCCTGTATGATTTGGTGATTTGTATTTTCAAATAGGCAAAAAAAAAAAAGCTGCTTTTGCAAAGCTTAAAAAGTCTTTAGCTCTAGTCTACACAGACTCAGGGACCTGAGTTTCTAGGCAACTTGCTAATCAGGAGGAAGTGAAAGAATTTTGTACCCCAAAACACGGGAAAGACTACTAGGGGAAATGTATGTATAACTTAACTTACTTAACTTAGAAACTTTATTGTCACTTTGTACACTAATTGGCACACATTAAAATGAAATTTTGTTGCATACAGCTCTCAAAGGGTCAGCACCTCCAATATACACTACATAAACATGACAAAATAAATAAATTATGCATATACCCACATACATAATACAGAGAAATAACACAAATCTAGTTCGGATGTATGCATGTACATGGCGAGAAAAATGAATCTTACATAGTGTGCTCCCATTACAGCAGTCATCTCCAGTTTGGTGGTTTAGATGCATTAAGTGATCATTGTTTTTAAACCTTTTTATAATAATACTGTTAACTCCTTAGAGCCTCTGAAAAATAGAGTTTTTTATAAATTGTACAAATAGATGATATATTGGGACTTGGAGTTACCATAATGCCCCTCCTGGGAAGAAGGATCATTGTAGGAAACTGCACTAAGGCTGATACTAGAGCAGAATTGTTTATAAATATGAACACTTTATTTTATAACAATAGTATTAATATATATATGTATACATAATTTCTGAATGCCTCTACAAAGAAAAATAAAACATTTTTATCTTCAGTTTTGTTTGTTTGTTTAGTTTGCTCAAGAATGCATTCCTATAGTTTGATTTCATTCATAGCATTGTTTTTTGAATCTGCTTACAATGGCTTTCTGTTTTTTTCAGGTAGTTCTTTCAATGTGGATGCCACAGCTTAACATGGTTGGATACAGCGTTATTTCTGGCAAATGAAAATAATAGGTCCTGTTGGCATTTCTATGCTTGGAATTGAAAAGGATGAAGAGAGGAGTAGCTGCTAAAAAGAAAAAGCAGAATTTACCAGTTGCTTCAAATAGACAAACTGATATATCCACATGGATAGCAAATGGCAGCAAAAGTACCCAGGAACATAACGATCATAAAATACCTTCCAATGAAGAGACAGACTCCACCCAGGATCCACTTGAAGAAGCACTGGTCTTTTTGACAAAAAGTAAGGATAAAAGCAAGGCTAAGCGTTTAATGCCCTAAAACAAAGGAAACCCAAGCTTATAAATAAGATCTGCCAGGTGTCGCCCTGAATCAAATAAGGATCTATAAATCTGATAACGTACGTGAATGTCATTACTGCCTTTCAGCAGGGCATTGTTTTCAACAGAACACAATTTTACTGTGCACGTCTTAGTGCAATAATCATCTGTTTCAATTAATGTTAAATAGAATGCTTTATTCAAATACAGTAAAAATGATAAACTAATCTTGGATTAGATTAGCAATATGTTTATGCCTATGTGGCTGTTTCCAAATATTTGATTTGACAGCACATATGAGAATGCAAATACATTTTAAAAAATCCTTACTATAACATGTATTTATACTCTTAATTGGAATAGATGGATAGTTTTAATTCACTCAGTAAAGACCTTGCAAAAAAGGCCAATAGTTGAAATCATTGTGAGATTTTTTTTTTAATTTGATTTATATGCCGCCCTTCTCCGGAGACTCAGGGCGGCTTACAATGCATTAAGCAATAGCCTTCATACTTTTGTATATTTATACAAATATAGGTATATTTATATATTTATACAAAGTCAGCTTATTGCCCCCACAAACTGGGTCCTCAATTTACCCACCTTAGAAAGGATGGAAGGCTGAGTCGACCTTGAGCCTGGCTAGGATTGAACTCAGAGAAATTACAGGCAGCTGGTGTTAATTGCTGCCTTTAGTAGGAGGCATTAGCCCCCTACGCTACACAGGCTCATATTCTACGCTACGCTACACAGGCTCATATTCTTTATTGATCATATTGGTCATAGCATATATTAACACTTTTCCAGGTAAACAACACATTTTTACAAGTGATAAAAGTTAATTTTCCAATAGAGGTTCATTTTGTAGGAAATATTTTGGTGGAGTTTTTAAAAACTGGTATTGAGTTAAACGTCGAGTCAATTGTGACCTTTTCTATATGTGTTATTTTTCTATTGTAAAGTGCCCAGAGTCAATAAACACTTGGGGGGCCTCAAAATTGAATGAAATGAATAAATATGTTTGGAGGGTAAAACTTGATGGTGAAATAAGCAAGTGGGCAGATTCTCCTATGAGATGCTTGCTGCTCACAAGGATTGCGCCTACTTTTGTCTCAAGTTTTGATTTTTTTTTTTCCTAGTTAAAGATCGTACTTCCCTGAAGAATGAAGCTTTGCAGAAACACTTATTAAGTGTGGAAAAGATTGCCCAAGAAAGAGGCTTGACTCCAGAAGAAATTGATGCCTTGCTGAATATAGCACTCAGCGGCAAGTTTGGTAAAAAGAAAAAGACAATTATATTATGTTTCTCTCCCCTTGTGTTTCTACATTTTACTTAAGCGTTTCAGTACTTAAGTCTTATGAAATATTATTCTCTTCCAGCTGAAGTGATAAATGTTCGACTGTTAAAGAACCTGATCCCCATTTCAACAATAACAGAGGATTCAATTGTTTCAGCCGTTTCATGGCTTTGTGTTGGCAAATGTTCTCGCAATACTCAGGTAACTTGGCAAGCATGTCCTGATATTTCGGCTCTTAATAATATTTTCACTAGTATGGCGTGTCCTGTTGACGTCTGCAGTTCGTTTACATCTTTCTGCTTTGAACACTAATTACGTATATACTATGATCCACATTCACGTCAACTAATCAATTTCTGTTTTATTCCCACTAGGTTCTTTTCTTAAAATGGTTAATTGCAATGTATGATTTGATTGATCATAAAGAAAAGGTTAATGCACTCTATGGGTTCTTCTTCAACTTCTTACAGGATGAAAAATTGGTAAGATAAAAATTAATGTTTTTTTTTTAAAAAATCCTGGATACTGTGTAATAGAGATGTGCAGCAGTTCAGCTTTAGACAGTATCTATGTTGATAGGCCAACAAACATTTTTGCTTTGTGAGCCAAAGAACTATGTAATACCTAACTCCTTACTTAGGTTGTAATCAAAGATATGGTGCTTAGTTGTTCAAAAAAGGAACATAATTAGGTATATTTTTGCTACTGTAATTGTAGATTAGAAAGTTTTTTTAAAAAAACCCCAAAGAACTCAAAAATACCATCTGGGGCCACATACCACATGCAGCCATGCTGTTTGTGTCTCACAGAGTGAGAAGGCTAAAGACATGCATCCTTTTCCCATTGGGAGGCTCAGCAAGAAATGAATGGGCGTTTAAAACATTGCAGATGTTTAAGGCTCCCATTTCAGTTCCTGAAACTGCCAAAATCACTCACAGATTGGGCCAGCCCTGTCTGCTTTTAGAGTGCTAGCTCAGTCATGTGATTTAGTGCTTGCGGCAACCCTTAAGCTGATGTTTTTAAGGTTTTTAAGGAAAGTCAAATTGTTCAATATAATGCTACTAATGTATCCTAAGATTAAAAGAAATGCTAACTCCTTATATTGTTTTGGAAAAGTGTAAAGCATAGACTACTGTGCCCAATTATGTATTTCTTTGATATATTTTTTTTTCTGTAGTGCCCCTTCATCTGCCATGTGCTATATTTGCTGACCAGAAGAGAAAATGGTGAGATGAAAGTTGGAATCAGAATATGTAATGTGCTTTCAAAAGAATGTGTTTTTTCCTTGTTTTCTTCCCTTGAGATAATAAAACTACTTTTAAAATTTTCATTGCTAGCCTATTCTGTTGACTTGAATTACCCGTAATGGGGTTGGGGTTTTTTTTAGAAGAAACAACGTTCAAATCTTTAATGTCCTAGATTATAAGATTATAACACATAGAATAAGGGAATGTAGTCAATTTTGCTTGTTTATGCTATTCTAGCCTCAGTGTAGTATGTTCCTCTTTTAGAACAGGGGTGTCAAACTGGCAGCCCACTGGCTGGATGTGTCACACTCAGGCCACGCCCACCCCAGCTCCACAAAGGGAAAAAACGTTTTAAAATGTCACATGACGGCAACATGACATTGCAAATTTGATACCTGTGTCTCCGAATACAAGTCACTTTTTATATATAGTCTCATCAAGGCCAGAATATAAAATCTTAAAACTCCAAATAATTTGACACTATTTATCTTTCTTCCTAGTGAAACCTTTCCGTGTGCGACGACTCTTAGATTTAAGAGCCAAGATGGTGAGTCATTTGAAACTAATGTCATGGGAAGTACAATTTATAAAATTTAAATTCACATCTGTGATGGGATAGCTTTTATACAGGGTGAAAGCTAATCAATATCCAGCATTTATTTATTTATTTCCATTTTTATCTCAGTTTTCAGTTCTTAAGATGATGTTTAAATATACAGTATACTGTATATATACCAATACCAAATACATATACATATTTAAAAATCTAGTTAAAACAATTTATTTATTAGTTCAATTTATATGCCGCCCTTCTCCGGAGACTCAGGGTGGCTTACAATGCGTTAAGCAATAGCCTTCATACTTTTGTATATACCTGCTTAGTAGGGCTTTCGCCCCCACCCCCAAGCGGTGTTCTTTTTTATACAAAGTCAGCTTATTGCCCCCACAATCCGGGTTTTCATTTTACCTACCTCGAAAGGATGGAAGGCTGAGTCAATCTTGAGCCTGGTGAGATTTGAACTTGCAGTAATTGCAGGCACCTGGTGCTAGTCAACAGCACTTTATTCTGCTGATCCACCAAGGCTCTCCAATTGAAATGTTAAAGTCACTGGCATCCATTGTCTATCATTACATGATTAGTAAGTTACATTTTAAGAGGTGTAATATAACAATATAGAAGCATCTAATGTTCTAACTGCTGACTAATACTTTGCTTGAGAAGTAATGCAATTTTTCGTTTACAAGCGACAATGTACAGTTTAATCCAT
The DNA here is from genome assembly GCA_038048745.1 of Coluber constrictor foxii. Classification (NCBI taxonomy): domain Eukaryota; kingdom Metazoa; phylum Chordata; class Lepidosauria; order Squamata; family Colubridae; genus Coluber; species Coluber constrictor. The sequence goes on from CM075971.1 coordinate 11,958,129, forward strand.
AAGAGGGTGCGCACCAAGTGTTTATGTCAATAGAGACTAGTTTATTAGATTCCACTTCTCTTTTCACAACTGCTCTCACAGATCAGGATTTAGAATAATCCTCAGATTCCTATACTTGTGACTTATAAGAAGAGGACTTTACTTTCATCCTTTTCCAGCAATTAACTTCGGACTTTGTTTTTGTTCTTATGTTTACTCAGGGATCAGAAGCTCCGTTGCAGGCTCTTCTCTTAATGTATAAAAGCTTTGCTCCAAGCATGGTGTCTTCACATTTGTTCCAAAGCACAAAGGTGAGAGAAAGGATGACTGAATGGAAGGGCTATCCTTTGATTTCTCTGGGAGAGGACTACCCCAAGGTCTTAAGTTCGTGATGATTGCAGGATGGAACATATGAAGTGGTGTGCATTTGTGTGTAGTTAGAGCCTGCAGACCAGAGAAGAAGAGTGAGCAAATTTTGAAGCAGAAGATGAAAACTCTTCCTGCATAATCCTTTCTGAAACAATCTCATAACCTAATACCAAAGAGTTGGTAAATTGAGTACCATCGTATAAATTACTTCAATGACATTAGAAATAATTGAATTGGAATTTAATTCACATTGAATTGAATGGTCTTCTGCCCAGTGAAGCTTTACCCAACTAAACATTTTGGAAAGAAAAGCTTGCATATATTTTTAATTCCATTTGTGAATATACATGCATAGACATATACACAGGCACACGCTGGTTAACACACTCTTTTTCGTCTTGGATAATGGCAACTTTCAAATTCACCTCTTCTCAGATGCGATTTAAGAATACAGAAAACCTGTGGAAAACTGCAATTGGTAACATAAAGCAACGGATTTATGGCATTTCACCTACATCGCAACCAGTTTTAACATTTCAGCCCCCCAAAAAAGTAAGTTACTTTAGATTGTTTAAATGCGGTTCCTAGTCTGTGATTGTGTGTCAATTTTTCATTGAAATGTTTGGTTGCATTGACAGTCATTATCTTCTAGGCTATTCCTTAGATTGTCCCTATTTATAATTCACAATCAATTCCTTTATTATTTGCCAAACCATCTTTCATTACAATAGTAACTGATTTCTTGATGCTTCATCTTTTTTTTTCTCTTTCTCATCTTTTAATATCTACACAAATATGGGGCGGGGAGAGTTTCGTATTGTTTATTTTTTCCTGATTTCTTCTGATTTTACTAATTCAATTTATGCAAAGGCTCTGAAATTTTCTCTCCTCTGTCTTGGTCCTGCCTTAAATTTCCATACTGAATCTAGCACTCTCTCGCTCTCCCCCTCCCTTTGTAAGGATGGAGATGATTCATTAAAGAGATCATATTTAGAAAAGTGTAATTGAGTTGAGGATGAACACTATTGCATCACAATAGAATTATACCTATGAATTGCTAGGGTTGGATTTCTGCTTTTCGTAGAAATGGAATCCCAAATTGACGATACCTGCGAGTAACAGCAACTCTGATTGCTCGGCTCAGAGTTCAAAGGCTAATTGTATCGATTTCAACAGTCATCCTGAATTCTTCCCAGTGCAGCACCTGCAGACCTTCTCCCAGCTTTTGGAGAATATCCATTGTTTAGAAGTAAGTGGCTAACATCAAAGTGAACAGAAACTGCAAGGTATGGGAGTGCAAGTGCTTAGCTTAGCTCCCCGAAGCTTGTTAATATGCTGCAATAATAAATGCCTGTCTAATGCAAATCAAATAATTCTAAAATGGATTGCAGTTTTTAAAAGACCTGAAAGTACGTGCTGGTTACAATATATTGTAAAAACATGAACCTCGATTAAGGATTATTATTTCGAGGTGTATTGTCTTATCTTAGGCAAGTTTTCTTTTTAATTCAAGTCAGAGCGGGGAAAATGTTTTCAAAACAGAACTGGAAAAGTAAATATCATTAAGTTACTGTAGCAATTAAAGCAGCTTCTGAGTGTTTGTTTAAAAGCGATCAAGAAACAAAGTGGCATTAGCTCGAATGTCTACAGTGCATGTTAGTTGACAATGTCTTTTGATTGCTTTCATAGCTTCCTTCCCAAATAGGCTCAGTGTTAGGAAATCACCTGCTGCTCCATTACATTAATTGTGTCACAGACGATGTCGTTTACCAGAGGATGTACTATTGGCTTGGCCAAACCTTCAGAGAAGGTAGGGGAACTCATTCTTATGACTGGTGCTGTCTAAGTGAAGTTAAATTACAAGTGGCCCTCAACTTACAACCATTGATTCAGTGACTATTCAAAGTTATAACAGCAATGAGAAAAGTGACCTATGACCTTTTTTCACCCTTATGACCATGGCAGCATCCCTGTGGTTATGTGATCAGTATTCAGACGCTTGGCAACTGATTCATATTTATGACCGTTTCAATGTCCTAGAGTCATGTGATTAGCTTTGGCCACCTGACAAGCAAAGTCGATGGGGAAGGCAGATTCAATTAACAACCAAGTTACTAACTTAACAACTATAGTGATTCATTTAACTGGCAAGAAAGGTAGTAAAATGGGACAAAACTCACTCAATAAGTGTTTCACTTAGCAATGGAAACTTTGGGCCCAATTGTGGTTGTAAGTCGAGGACTACCTGTATGCTAAAACACATGCTGTTGCTTGTACAAATAATGGCTTATTATTTCTCAGAGAGGCAGAGAAGAAGAAAGGATTGTATTCAAACAAATTTTTGTCTCTGTTTCTTATTTATAACGCAGAATGCCCTTGGACTAAGATTGAAAACCAGAAATATGAACTGGAATTCAAAGAATTCTTGGACACAGTTTTGGAAGCTGAATGCTTCTTGCAGGTTAGTTTAAGCCTTTCCCTACTGTCATTATCAAAAGAAAAAAAAATATCAAAAGTATATTTTTTTTCTTTGGCACCACCAGGGTGTGTATTGGAATGGAAGCACCCAGAGGGCATAGGATGGGGGCATGTAGGGATCCCAGCACAATTGGGGACAGTTGGGAAGGTTATGATGGATATAGGAAGATATGGTGAGAGACTGGGAGTGGGCCACTTGTAGCAAAGGTGGGCCAGGTGTTTTATATCAGTTCTGCATTCCAGCCTTCCCCCCACCTCCTTTCCCCTGATCTGGCAGCCCTTCTGTCTGTAGTAAAGCCTCCTTCATCTGTGATCTAATCAGAAATGAGAGGCTAGTTCGGAGCAGAGGATTCCCTGTTGGAAATATACCCAGATAAGTTTTGGTGTGGCATCAACTGAGCCTCCACAGTACCAGTCAGTTTTGCCTGAGTGTGAGAGGTCCCACCCTATATCCCTATTATGTGGGGTCCTGCAGGTTTTGGTACTCTCTCCACTCCTATTTAACATCCCCAGGAAGCCACTGGGTGAGATTATTCAACACCAAGGGATAAAGTATCATCATGAAGATACCTCACCCCATGGCTTTGAATAATCTCCATGTTAGGAATTTCCTTCCCAGGCCAATTAAGTGATACCGTTGATGTCTTGTCCCGAAGTGGACAATTAAGAACCTGCTGCCCAGGAGAAAGTAGGAGAATTTATTTGGAAGAAAATCTGGGTTTCCCTGATAGTTTGTGCTTTTCAGGAGGGCTTTTCGTCTTGTGAAGAATTTTTGTACCGAAGCCTGCCCTTCTGGGATGGCTGTTGCTGTAGGTCACAAGTCTTGCAGATGATCAGTTGGATTCCCCTCAGCACCTTCTCAGGTACGTGATGCAGACCCAACCAATCTTGCCTTGTTCTGTGGTCGAGTATGGCTGGCTTCAAAATCGCTCTCTGTTTCTTCACTTTCAGAAATGAGGCCTTATCTCTGCAAGCCATTGACACAGCTGTTTTTCACCTCATCACTTTATTTTAAGGTAAATGAAGGGCCCCCCTGAATAGACGTTTTCACACCACAAACTTGATTTGTGCCATACTAAGGAAATACGCCCTCTGCTGACTATAATTTTTCCAAAACGTTAACAATTTTTAATCCAAGCTGCAGGAAACAATATTGGGGTTCACCGACTAACTCAGGGCTACTTATGCCAGAAGAAGCATGCAGTTTTCTCTTACATGCATTTGTGCAATGAGGTAGAATCAAAGTTTGGTAGTGGGGGTGGGGGTGGGGGAGATATGGGAACACATTGCCAATAACAACAGCAAAGATATAAATCTAGTATCACTTATCTGAAAAATTCCTTTTTTAAAAAAAATCTATCTGCTTTTACCTTTTACTTGACCTTGCAAAAATTTCTGTTACTGTCTTTTGATTGCTGTCTGCTTGTCGTCTATAAAATTAGTATATCATAGCAAAGGTACTTAAGACTGAATCTACCTACCTACCTACCTATCGTCTGTCTATAAAATTAGTACATCATAGCATAGTTCCTTAAAACTGAATTGCAGCTATTCAGTATATGTTTTTTGTGTCCTTGTTCTCCTTCTATAGTGTAGTGTTCTTGAAAGCCTGAGGGAACTGCTACTGAACTGGCTGAATTGGCACTTCTTGCAAACAGACCTGACATCTGAGTTAACTGCAGACGTCCTGTAAGTATCATCTTTTAAAAACAGGTCCCACCTGTTTTGCACTGTGATTTCCAGCTGGAAGCTGGGGAGAAAACCACTCTTATACATAGAAGTCATTTCCAACGTGGATGCTCATGCTTCTGTCTCACTCTGCTGCAGGAACACTTCTATTTCAAGCCTGGTTAATTCTATAACAGAACTCATCCACTTCGTTGGCCGGCTTTCAACCATTGCCCTGCACTTGGAGAACAACTCTGCTTTTTTAATGCACTTCATTCTGGATTTCTATGAAATAGTATGTAAGCTAGTCTTGCTGTAACTTTGTTCCAAGTATTTAGATAAAGCACTTCAATAGTATTAGTGAAGAGATTCTAATATGTGTTGGGTGTGTTTGCTGCCTTGAGTTATTTGTAAAAATAATAAAGGCAGGAGATAGGTGGGTGGGTGGGTGGATGGGTGGATGGGTAGATGATAGATAGATAGATGGATAGATGATAGATAGATAGATAGATAGATAGATAGATAGATAGATAGATAGATAGATAGATGATGGATAGATAGATAGATAGATAGATAGATAGATAGATAGATAGATAGATAGATAGATAGAGGAAGGAAGGAAGGAAAAGAAAGAAAGAGAAAGAAAGAAAGAAAGAAAGAAGTTAGTTAGTTAAAGGATTCAATCCCTTTTGTTCATACAGAACCCATTTTTCCTCAGGTCAATGCCGCTCCAGTTTTAGAAAGATTGCAGTCAAGGGAGAAAAAAATTGATCTGTTTAAGATAGCAGTAAAAGCAATTAAGAGATAACAACCAAACTATTACAAACAATAATGATTTGAAGACTTTACTAAATTTCAAGCAAATGAAGTATCTCAAACTTAGTATATCTGGTATCTAGTGAGGATTTTTTTAAAAAAATTTGCACTATTGAGTAGCACCCATTGGAACAATTTTCTCCAATAAATAGATTGGAGTGGGGGGGACTTCTAAAAGTTTCTGTACAGGAGAAAATCCAAAAGTAGCAGCCAATCTTGTAATCCTTGTGTTTTTCTTTTTATCTATAGTAAATCTGTATTAAGTTCTGCGTCATGATTGGAGCCCAGTGTGAATAGGTGGATGACAAGGACATGACACTCTCTCAATTTTATATGTAAATAATGAAATCCCTTCCTTATTCTAGGTATGTGACATGTTTCAGAAGTACAAGGTCCCTTTGCTTGTGATCCCTCCTGCAGGAGTTTTCTATCCAGCACTTCTCAGCATGGATTCTGTCACAGTGGACCAGCTGTGCCACATTATGTTCAGGTACTGACAGGGCCTTTCCTTTGTTTTTCTTCCCTATGCTATTTTTATCTTTCAAACCATCTGGGAGGCCATAATCTCTATAGTTCTGGGTAAAGCCGTGCAAGTAGTCCTCAATTTACGACCACAGTTGAGCCCAGAATTTACATTGCTAAGTGAAAAGATTGTTAAGTGAGTTTGGTCCCATTTTGCGACTATTCTTGCCACATTTGTTAAGTGAATCACTATAGTTAAATGGTTAAATTACTGTAACAGGGTTAAATTACCCTGTTTCCCCCAAAATAAGACATCCCCTGATAATAAGCCCAATTGGGCTTTTGAGCGCATGCCAATAAGGCCAAGCGCTTATTTCAGGTACCCAGATGTGAAGAAATATCTTCTCATTACCTCATTTTTTCCTTCCCTAAAACATTGTGCCAAGATCGGCTTTCTTTGGCCAAGAATCCTGGTCTCTCAAATTTGATAAACAGGATGGTTATAAAAATGAATTCCCAGTTGATGGCTTATTTCTCTTAAACCTACTGTTGCCTTGGTTACTCGCTTTCATGCTTTTTCCCCAGGAAGAGTGACTGAAAGGGACAGTCGTCTCAGACGGTGATTTCATATGCGCGTGTAAGCGATCTCTGCACCACCCTGTGAAATTAAGAGTCAACTTTTTAATATTAAATAGCGCTTCACAAACATCACCCCTATCAAATCCGATGTGAATTGATGGACAGATAACTGTCATAAAATTACAAGAATCGTCTTGGTGAAGCTTAAATCATTTGAACTCCAGTTTTAATTGTGTAGAACGTTGTGATGTTAATTGGGGACACGATGCCCTGTTCGTTGGTGGTCAGCAAAGAACTGAGTTATTGAGGTCAACTGAATCTGGATTTGTTTTTACAAGGCTCGTGGTTCAACAGTGTTGTTTGTCAGCAGTTTTGTTTCTAGTACTTGGCGTCTGAGAAGTCATCAATTGCCAACTACTGTGTTAGGATTCTTTAGGTTAGTTTCCTCCCCTCAAAAGCTGCAGATAGTTCACCTGGAAAGAAGCATTCTGGGAGATGTGCTGAAAATTATATTCATTATGTGGAGAAATAGAGGGGGCTTGCTACTGGAGGATTTCCAGTTTCTATAGTGACTGAATGATGTTCCATTGTTCCTCCATATGAGAACGTCCTGTCTTCTGCATTAGATGCAAAGCCTGTTGGGTTTCATGGTTGGCTTATAGAGTCCTTAACTTGTTAGTGACTGCTCAAAGTTGTGACCGCATTGAACAAAGGGACTTAGGATCTTTTTAAAAAAAAATTAGATTTATATGCCGCCCTTCTCCGGAGACTCAGGGCGGCTTACAATGCGTTAAGCAATAGCCTTCATACTTTTGTATATTTTACAAAGTCAGCTTATTGCCCCCACAAACTGGGTCCTCAGTTTACCTACCTTAGAAAGGATGGAAGGCTGAGTCAACCTTGAGCCTGGTGAGATTCGAATTTACTAATTGCAGACAGCTGGAGTTAAATTACAATGCATTAGTCTGCTGAGCTTTTTCACACTTAAGACCAGGGGTCCCCAAACTTGTCAGCTTTAAGACTTGTGGACTTCAACTCCCAGAAGAGAATTCTGGGAGCTGAAGTCCACAAGTCTTAAAGCTGACAAGTTTGAAGACCTCTGCTTAAGTCCATTGCAGTATTCCCAGGTCAAATGATCAAAATTTAGATGCTTGGCAACTGCTTCATATTTATGACCAGTCGCAGTGTCCTAGAGTTATCGGATCACCTTTTGTGACTTATTAACAAGCAAAGTCCCTTAACAACCCTATTACTAACTTAACAACTTTCCATAAAGCCGGACAGGAAAGACTTCTTGATGCCTAAAATGTTGGTGAATGGGGACCGGCAACACAAGTAGCCAAGAAATCAGCTATCTTTTAAAGCTATCGTTTATGGGTTGGAATTTTAGTAGTCCTGTTTGTAGCTTTTAAAAAATAGTCAAAGCCTCTTCTTTGTTTCTATTTTAGGTATCGAACCAATTTGATAGCTGCAAAAAAATATCTACAAGCCAAAAAGGTACAATAAAACAAGGCCTGCTATGTCACTGCCACAATATAATAATTAGCTTTTCTCTATCTTACCTTTCAAATTTGTTTTCCAAAGTTACTGTTCAAAGATTTCCTTCTTTTTTTCTGACTTTGCCTGAGAAAGCAGTTTCTGTCTTTTGTCTCTTCATACCATCTGGTATTCTGTAAGTAATGCAAACGGTTGCTTTTAGCAAGGGTGAAAGAGCTACTGCAAACCTTGTCTTCCTTGATCCTTTCAGGCATCGCTGCAGATTAAGTTTAGCAGCCAGATTTGCCAAGAATACAACCAATATATAACAAGCATGGTTGGATGCCTATGGACCTCAAACGTCTTCCAGACAGATTCCCACCCTCAGGGGATTTATATAGAGCCTGGAGTGCTGGAGAAGACCTTGGTGCAGGACTACAGAAAGGCCTTGAACATAGTGTACCATCCGGCTTTGACAGGTTATGCTATACTCTTTGTGCAGCAGGTAAATGGAGGTTTTATCTTTGATGACCATCCTCTTTATTTTGTCAAATTTTGTTTACTGATGCCTAAACCTTTGTGGTGTCCTTCACTAGTTTTCACTGTGTCATATTTTATTCATTGGCATAGTGTGGTTGAGCTGCAACTATGCTATAAAATCTCAAGCTTTCATGTACTTGAGGAGTTTGAGACTCTGCGTATATGTGTGTGTTTGAATATATATATATATGTATGTATGTATGTATGTGGATGGATGGATGGATAGATAGACAGACAGACAGACAGACAGACAGACAGACACGGAGTGGTGCGGTGGCCTAGAGGTGGAGCTCTCGCCTCACAATCAGGTGGCTGTGAGTTCGATCTTAGGTAGAGGCAGATATTTCTCTCTCTGGGCACAATGAGAAAAAACTCCACACTGGCGACAGGAAGGGCATCCAGCCATTAAACACTCTGCTAGCTCCATTCAGTTGCCCAGACTCTACCCCACAAGGGATTATGGGGTCGTTAAAAGATTAGATAGATAGATGGATGAGTGGATGGATGGATGGGTGGATGGACAGACAGACGTGTGTGTGTGTGTATCTTTAGCCAGGTTCTTCCTACGTAAACCAAGATTTTTATGCAGCCGTAGTTCAGTAAAATCACAATTTTTCTGGCAGCCAGCAGACCCTCTGCTGCCCATTTTTTTCTGCTGGCTGCCAGAAAAAAAGCCTAGAAACTAGTGAATTGTGATTTCACTGAACTAGGTCTGCATAAAAATCTTGGTTTACGTAGGAAGAACCTGGCTAAAGAGAAATACACATAAAGCCTACGAAAAGGAAAGAAGAGAGAGAGAGAGAGAGAGAGAGATTGCCTATATATGTTTATACACACACACACACCTTCACCTCTATATCTATAAAGTTATATTACATTTCTAAGCTACCCATCCCCTACAAAGAGTTAGATTCAACTCTCAGGGTAGCTGTAGAAGCTCACTGGCAACATATTGGCCAGTTAAGGCACAACATGTCTCTTGATTCCTTTCGTCCAATACCCTTTTAATTTTACTTTCTGTCTTTGGGACTTGGACTTTAAAAGGGCTTTTCTTGCTGCTTTGATTACAGTCAAATATTCTGTTCACAATTAGAGACTAAGCCCAATATGATATTCTGCATTCCTTTATTCCTTTAAAAAAAGAAGACTTCTAGTTCTTAAGCTTAACTTTTATGGCAATGCTTAAAGAAATTTAGAAGCTGTGAAGATTTCTCTGTGGAGGTGCTCTGGTTCCCTCCAAGATCCATGTTTCTTTTTCTTTTGCCTTATTAGTAAGAAACAGAATTAGGGGTTAATGAATATTCATAGAAACGGGCATCATTTTTAGGCAAGATCAAAATCATTACCTTGTTTTCCTACATAACAGATTAATTATGCTAATTTGTACATGGTGATCTCTCATCAATCTAGCTGATCTTAATATATAGGACCAGCCGTTATTTAGGGAGAAAAGATGGTAGGAAAAATGTCACAATGTTGCTTTACCTCCACTGGGGGAGCCTCACATCTCCAGGAGACAAGGCAGCAGCAACGCCTTTCAAAAAGTTCAACCTAGTTCAGGGAGTACAGACCCCAGCACAATTTTTGCTTTGTTTTGCTGAACACCATTATTTTCATTCCTGCCTGTCGAAGTATGTGTTTCTAGCTCCCCATGGTACCTATAAGACATCAGGGCTCTGCAGTGAGATCTCATCTCTTAGGAGCACTATAGAAAACTAACCATTTGATCCTTCTTTCTAAGTGCTTTGCTGAAAGCAGATTTGTCAGGAATGAGCATTCCCCTTCAATTGCTAAAGACAAAGCAGCCCTCGGGGGGAATCTTTGGCAATTGCTGGCTTCAATGACTGGTAGACATGTTCAGTTTTTTGACAAGAGATAGAAACTGCCTTAGGCCGATAATGACCAATAGCGATTTAATAAATCGCTATAATATGAAATAGAGATCATCCTGCAAAAGAGATGGAAGAATAAGGTGAGGAGCACCATTGAAGACAGAAATAGCGAGAAGCTCATTGCAAGAGAGTTAAATGTCCCCAGCAATTAAGTCAATTACAATTCAGTTTATAGTGGAACGGCAATCGCTTAGCGGCAATAAGAGCTATCTGTTCTGTAAGTGAGCCTAGATTTTTTATTTTGTTTTTTATTTTTGATTCACTGAACTTTCTCATGTTGAACTCAAGGAGACCCAGGTATTTTCTAAAATCAATCTAATACAGAGGTGTCAAACTCAAGGCCCAGGGGCCGAATCCGGCCCAGGGGCTGCTTAGATCTGGCCTATGGGGCCGCCCTGGAAACAGCAAAGGATCAGCCCTACCGAGCTCCGTTTTCACTGGCAGAGGGTTGCAGGAGGCCATTGCAGTCAAAAACAGAGTTTGTGTTGTGGCCCCGTCCTCTGAGCCTATCCCATTGGAGGAAGGAAGCTCTGAGCATGAGGAAGAGGAGCCAGCCAGATCTCCCAGCCCCCCCCCCCCCCCCTCTGGCACCGTCTCAGGTGCCAGCTGAAAGAAAGCAAAGTAGTGGGGAAACAGGTGTCTCAGATGAGAGTGAGGGAGAGACGTCATTCCTGGACGCATGTCAACGAAGGCGAGATAAGCGCTTGCAGCAGCTGAGGAGGCGTGCGAGGGAATAGACCTGAGTCACTGGACTTGAGTCACAGGACCAATGAGTCACTGGATCACACCCAGAGACTATATAAGAGAGGGTGGTGGTCAATGATCCCTGTGACTAACAAAACTCAATCTGATAGTCATTGAAGCCTGAAGTTGCTAAAAGAACGGATTTTGGCAAAGCTACGTATGTGATTTTCTTTCTGTGAACAATTAAAGCACTTGGCAGACAGCGTGAATATCGCTGCCAAGTTGGAGATAAGGACTGTGGTGTGTGCCAAGTGCTTCTTTAACCCTCGACTGGCTGTGTTTTTGTGGGTGTGTGTAGAGGGGGACAGATCAGTTTGCGAAGGCCACTTCCAACCTCTGTTTTCACTGGCGGAGGGTTTACAGGTGGCCGTTGTAGGTGAAACAGAACTCGGGAATTCGTTTTCGCTGATAGAGCTCTCAGGCCGCCACAGGCACCCCCGACACGAGTGGCGTCAAGCCAGTCATGCCCACCTGGCCCTCCAAGGTCCAACAACCCTGATGCGGCCTCAATGAAATCAAGGTTAACACCCCTGGTCTAATATAAGCCAACTGATATAGGACCGTTATAAAATCCTAGGTTTGCATTAACGTATCCTAATTTCATGACGTCGTTTAGAGATGCCGATACACCTGATGTTATTTTTTAGAACCTCAAATCATCCTGATGGTACCTTTTGTCCTTCAGCAGTATCATCTTACTCTCAACTATTTTTGATGTAGTTTCTAGGCCGTGTTAATAACTTTTTAAAATATCTGTTCAAAGTTCACAAAACAATTATTTTTTTTAATTGTCCCTTTCTTTTTAGATACAATCAGAACACAAAGTTCCAGATATCAAGCTAATTCAGGTAAAAAGTCATAGCATTTTGAAAACAACTAAATTTCTTGGGAAGTTTGCTATATTGTAACCAGTTGGGCATCGGTTCTGAGAATAAGATTGTACAATGATTCCACACGGCTAGATGTGAGTTACAAAATATGAGTACTTCCAGGCGCATGCTTTTGTAAATTGATCTGGGAATACAGAAGGTGCACAGAAAATGAGTGGATATTGAATGGCAAAGGAGAGGAGGCACAGGGGCCCAGAGGTGGAGGTCTCACCTCACAATCGGGAGGCTGTGAGTTTGGCCCTAGGTAGAGGCAGATTTTTCTCTTTCTGGGTGCAACGAGTTATTGTCTGCTGCGAACTCCACATAGGTGTCAGGAAGGGCATCCAGCCAGTAAACGCTCGAGCTCCGTTCAGTCGCCCTGACTCCACCCCGATGCAAGGGATTATAGGGTCATAAAAAAAATTGTATGGCAAAGAAGAATTTCTGTACCTGGAGACGTAAACTACTCTAATGCTTTATCTGCAGGGGAGGAGATGGGATTGGTACTTGGAATATTTATACTCCCAAGAATTACGAGGGTTGAAATTCTTCATTGAAAGTAGCATCAGGCGTGTATTTCGACCTTCTCAAACAAAACCAGGCAACTACCAGTAAATGGGTATTGAAGATTGACTCTTGTGAATGGATTTCTTCCTGCCTTCTCCTGCTGAAGCGAACCTTGGATTCTAATGGACTCCTGTTACTGAAGACAGAGATCCTTTCAGTGCCTCAGTACTGATATCCGTACAGATAATTCTGGGTAACAATAATGGCACACACACAGATTTTTGCCCAGCTGGTCTTTGTGACATTAAACCTTTCCTCTTTGGGTAAAGGGCTCTTTGGCCTTGAGAGTACAAACTTACTCTCATGAAAGAAATAGAGCATGTCTAATTCCCGTTGCTAACTTTTTGCTTTGTTTTGGAATTAAGCAACCCGATTCAATTCATTATTTGGAAACATTCAAGCAAATTACAGCAGGATTTTCCAGCCTTTGACCATTTTTCGACAGCTAAATTATCATCTTTCACTGATAAACCACAAAGCCCTCGCAATGGATTGAACAATAGTCTAATGCAGGTTTTTCTCGTAACTTGTAGATAAATTGTAAATAATTGTATAGAACGTATTTATGCATAAAATGCTCTGTAATATAAATTAAACAGTGTTTGGCTTTGGTTTGTTACAGTGAAACCGCAATTTTACGGATTTTGGTTTTCTGAATATTGCATGTGGTGGATGAAATTCTGTGGCAGTTTGTGGAATGACAGCATTTGTATTAAGACTTTTTGAAAAAGATACAAATCAAAGTTTCTCAGTCTGATATACTCCTATTCTTAAGCAAGATCTTTGTTTTTGGCTTATTTACTTTTAAACCAGCTAATGCAACAAAGTCTTCCATTTCTCATTAAGTGCTCAATACTATTCTGAGGCTGTGTAAAATCAAAACTACACCATCAGCAAAAGTCCTCGAATTATAAGTCTCTTTAACTTTTCAAACCAGTTGTTTTCTCGTCCTGTCTTAATGTCTGGAACTAACATAAAAAGCAAAGTGACATCCTTGCTTTGACCTCTTCTGTATTTCACATGGTTTCATTAAATCATTATTAATAATATGCACCTTCTAAGGTATGTATACTGATTTAATCCTTTGAATAAAATTCTCCCAAAAGTCCATGTCCTTCTAAAACTGTAAACCTAAAGGACCAATTCACATTGTTAAAAGTTTTTTTCTGCATCCCGAAAAATCAGCGCCACTTCCGTCTCGTTATATTGTTCCAGATACTCTTATATTCTCACATTATCTCTTAATTATCTTTTGGTAAGGAAAGACAATTGTCTTTTGGTATGGGAGCAGCTCTAGCAGACAAAAAAGCTCTACAAAGAATCATTAAAACTGCTCAGAGTATCATCGGACTCCAGCTACCAGCCCTGGATGACGTCTTCGAATCTCACTGTTTGAGAAAGTTGCAGAGGACTCTTCCCATCCTGCTTACAATCTTTTTGGACTATTGCCTTCTGGCAGAAGATACAGAACAATTAAAACTTAGACCACACGTTTTCTGAATAGTTTTTATCCCGGAGCTATAATTGCACTCAACAATGAACTAAAGGGCCACCATCAGTGAGCTGTTGGACAGCATTACTTGGTCTGTTGTGTGGATGTTTGGGTGGTTTAGGGGTGGGGAATTTGGTGGGTGGGAGTTTGTTTAGGGATTGTTATGTGTGTTGGACCTGGACTTTGGGTGTTAAGTGAATTTCGTTGTATGGGTATACTATGTATACAAGTACAATGACAAGTTATTGTTAAGAACTCACATTGACCACCATGAGTAAAATCCTGTAAAATCTTTATCAGCCAATATTGGTGTAAATACTTTAGTCAAATTAAATTTGGCAATAAAGCAGTATTTATTAGTCTCTTTCCAAGATTCTGGCATAGCAGATCCCTACAGAATAGAATTCATTGTTCTTTTCAGCAGTTGCAAAGGTTAGTCTTCAAAACATTTATAGTATGAACTTTGTATTCCATCAGGCTTAGTTTTGGTGTTCTATGGTGCTTTCTCTATTTTTTTTATGGCTTCTGAGATTTCAAAAGTTGTTATACTTTGTTTCATATTCATAAAATTTGTTTCTAGATTGTGAAAGCTTTGATAAATTCTGGAATTTTTTTTTTCAAATATTCATCAGTTATTTTCCAGAGAGGGAAAAACATTTGTATCTTTTGTAAAAATTTGCATAAAAATTATAGAAGGTTTTCTGAGCATTCCCATTATCTGTAAATACAGTGTCACCTTACTGAATCTTTAATGTCCCTAATAATCCCTAATGTTATGAATAAATCAGGAATGTCTTGATTTAAGAAAGGTGCAGCTGGATCCATTTGGAGAACTGAACAGTTTAAAGCAAAGCTTGACAGCAGGTGGTTTCCTAAAGTTTTTAATTTTTCATATCTCGCGTGAGAAGAATGCGGCTTTAAATGAATTGGTTACAGTTTCTTCCTCTCAACTTTTTCTCCAACCAGCCCCAAATCAGACTTCGATAACAAGTCTAGTCTGACTTGTAGATCTGCCTCGACATACAATATTGTTTCTTTTTATATCTTGTGGTTCGCTTTTATCTTTAGGCAATTTGAGCTCCCTGCTCCGACAGCAATTCTTGTAAGAGCCTGACTTTTACCCAGCTTGGTGTTCAAAGCGAAAGGTGGGTAGTTCTCACAAATAGCAGATAAGGTAGGCGGCTTAACTCTGGGATGTGCCTCTTCCTTTGAAGTTCCTCCATGCACAAATTATCCTGCATATATAACATGTCAAGTTAACGTGCAGCCGTCCAAATGTTGGAGCTCCAATTACGAGAAGTCCTATCTTGGCCAATAGGAAAGGATCAGCTGCTACTCTCCAGTAACAGCTGGCAGGCTCGAGGTTGCCAATTCATGGGCTAGAAGCCAACCTTCTCTCCAAGAAATTGGATTTTTCTCCGTGCCTGGAGAAGTCATAATTCTGGGCGACATCGAAGGCTTAAGTTGGCGTTTCTAAGTTTAAGAAAAGCTTCAAACAATAGGGTACAAATGAATGTGTTTTAGTTGTCAAGCCTCAGTGGCCCTCAACGCACAGCTTCCCTCAAGTCATCATTTCTGAATGAAATAAACTTTTGTGGAGATCTCAGAACAAGAGTGCAGTTCCAGCTCTCTGCTTATCTTTGTTGGTGCTCACCGTATTGGTTTAAACGTAATTGTGCTTCTCTATGATTGCTGTGGTTTCTCTTTTTCATTACTTATAGGTGGGAGAAGAGAATAGTTGAATGGATCATGTCAGGCAGTGGAATGCCCAAAAGACCATGGGAAAACTTTGAATAAAGAGGATGGGAGCGATTCAACTACCATTCAGGCCAGTTCGGAGCGAAGTGCGTGGACATGTCCAATTTCACTCCCTGTCTTGTTCAAGGGCTATAATACAACAATTTCAAACAGGATATAATTGGAAATTTTCAATGATCTACTACCTCCGTCCCAATGAGACAGTTTGAAGAGTTGATAGCAAAGAAAGAGAAAATTCTGATTTACCTTTGAAACTCTGAATTACATACGAATGGTCATATTTGCCTTGACCAGAGATGAACAAAAATTAAAGAATATTGGGGCTGAAGACATCTCCCCTAGTTTTTTCTTAATATTCCATACTTCTCCAGGTTTTTTTTTTTAATCTGCTTAATTTCTTTTTGATTTTTTGACAAGTTTGGGAGAAAGTCAAGGCAGAGTTTCTCCCTCAAGGAACCAAGGACCAAGCTCAAATTATCCATCTTCAGACACATCTCTCTGGAGAATGCACTAATGTTGGGTAAAATGGACAGAAAAAGCAGGAGAGGAAAAGGCGAATGGACTTCATTACAGCAACAATGGATGCTCCCTTAGAAGTTCTGAAGATGTTCTGTCAGGGACAGAATATCACAGACAAAATCTGTTGGGTTGTGAAGAGTTGAGACTGACTTTTGGCACATAATCAATTGGGAGAAACTCCAAGGACATCAAGTTACATGTTTCAAATGCTGTTTGAACTCCATGCATCTAATTTTGCGACCATCTTTAAATATTCAATCATAAATGGGGTATAGATTGAATTAACCTCTAGTTAAATAACAAGTACATTCTCCTAACAGAATCGATAACACAACCCTTTCTAGCTGCTGGTTTTCCTCTAGGGCTAGGCTATTAATGGGGCAGTATTGTGAGTAATTGGGGCTATTCCCATAAATTTCCACCAGCCAAGGACTTAAGTTTTAAATTTGGGGTTCTTTGTTTATATTTTAGTTTTTAAAGTCTGCAATATGGATCTGCGGTGGGGTTTTTTAAAAAAAATAAAATAAAAAGTTATTTTTAAAAAAGTGTTTCTCAGTGTCCATATAATTTTCCAGCCAAGTTAGAAATAGAAATAGAATAAACAGAGTTGGAGGACCTTGAACCCCCTGCTTAGGCAGGAAACCCTACACCACTTCAGACAAATGGTTATCCAACATCATCTTAAAAGTTATGTGTTCAATAAGACGATCTTTGCTCTTATCACAGAATAAAATGCAGGAGCTAGAAGCAAGAGCATCTTTTGCTGTGCTTATTCCTTTTATGACCCTAAATGCCGGTCTCCTAACTTAGAAGCCGATTATCTAATTCCCCGGAGTGTCCCCCAGTTAATTCTTCCGCTATAAACGTCCATTTTATTTATCTGCCACATTTACAATCTGCCACTTTCGGGGAGCAGTAAAACCGATCCATAAATCACGCCCCAAGCCGAAAAAATGAATATCGCCCAGCTGATTTGGCTTGGTTAGAAGATGCAAAAGAGCCATCCATAACTTGGGGGGGGGGGGGAGGCAGTTCCCTCTCTTCCCCTTCCACGCAGCCTTCCTCCAAGCCAGGGAAGGCAGGCGGCGCATGGACTCGCCCGGAAGAGGCGCGCGTGGAACGGCACGCCTCGATTTTGCCCGCTCGGCAACCCCCGATTCCAATCGGTCCCGAGCCAGAGAAGAGGATCCCGCAGGTCACGCAGCGGCAGGGGGCGATCCACGCCCCCTCCCCTGCCGGATCGGTCCCTCCTCCTCCTCCTCCCCGGCGGGCGGACGCGCCTCGCTTTCTCCCTTTGCAAAAGAGCCGTTTCCCCCTCCTCCTCTTCCTCCTCTCGCCGACCGGCTCCGGGTGCAGCCCGTCGGCTTTCGCGGCAGCAGCCATCGCCGCCAGGGGCCAGCGTCGAGCGATCTGCTGCTGGATCTCCGCTTCGTCCTTCGGGGGCGGCGAGGCGATCGCCTGGCCAGGCTCTGGATGCCGCTGTGGCCCCCCGGAGGAAGCCTCGATCCGGGCTGGTTGAAGAGGAGCAGCCTCTGCTGCCGCGTCTTCCCTAGCCGCCGGGAAACCCCTCCAGGTAGGCCGGCTGGGGTTGGAGAAGGCGAGCATCCTTTCTCTCCCTCCATCGCTGCTCCTCATCTTCATCCCCATCACCTCTTCCCCCATCATCATCATCCAGCCTCTGTGCTCCCCCCACACCGCCATCCTCTTCTTCTTCCTCCTCCTCCTCCTCCTCCTTCCTCTGGGCTTCCTTGCCAGAAAGGGTCTCCTTTCCCTTCTGCTTGTTTCAGCATTCCCCCCCCCTTCCCAATTTCACGGCTGATTTTCCAATGAGATGTTCTACAAGCTTTTTTTTTTTTTAACCCCAAGGGAACAGAGCACCCAGCATTTTAGCAGCAGCGGAGGCATAGGAGGGAGCTCCTTCCCCAAAACGCTGTCCCCGAGCACCCTACACCCTGCAGCCCCCTCCCTAAATCTTCCCAGAGGCACCAAAAATAATTGATCCCAGTGACATCTCTCTGGAGATAAGAGGGTGTAGGAAATGGGCCAGAACTTTGCTCAGATGTGATGGGAAGACAGCATGAGGCAACACCCTAAAAAGCTTGGATGCCTGGCTCTCGAGAAAGTGGGGCGGCAGATAAGCAGGATAGCCCACATTTTGGAGGGAGGAGAAGAGACCCAGATTAGCCGCTACCTTGAAAAGGTGTCCTAAAATCAATGCTGTGATCAGCTGCTCTTGAGCTGGGTGACTTTACAGGCTCCCATGCCCTTGTTCTCTGGATGTGGTCATCCAGCCAAGGATCAGAAAATGTGGGAAGAGGAGACATTGCAAATTTCAAGGCAGGCTGGCAAGAGGAAAAAACCGGCAAAGGACACCTTACGTTTTTTTACCTTTCAAATCACAATCCCGACAAGGTACTTCCGACTGGAGGTACTTCCCCGTCACGCAGGCCAGGTCTTTTCGCTTTAAAATAAAATAAAATAAAAACAAAAGACCAGATTGTTCGACCCAAGTCGATACTGCAGTCCTAGCGATGAGTTATGAAGAGGGAATCAAGCAATTGGAGCTTGAAATTGGCCACTTGGGGAGACTGGCAAAACCAGGGGATGCGTGAATACGCATTGATTGTGGTTGAATATCAGGGGCTCCCCGATCATTTCAATGAGGTTGATGCCGGGTCGGTTGGATTTTTAACTAGGGTCTTCTTTTAATTTTGTACAAAACGGGGCATCGTCACCCTGCTGATAGAAATAGTAAGCTGGGCCAAGAAACTGGGTTCGCACATTGCTGAAGCCTGGGGTTGCACACACCTCTCCAAGTTCTGGGTGCAGCGTCCAAGCCCCTCTAGAAGTTTCCTCCAAATCGAAATATTTCACAGGACAGAAGAAGGGAATTATTTAAAAGGATGGGAAACAAAGATGTTCAGAGAATGTTATTCAAACATGAACCTTGGTTTTTTTTTTAATCTGGCACCATATTATTATTATTATTCGTTAAACATGAAACTCAGTTTTTATTATTACTATTTATTATTTACTTTATTCATTAAACATGAAACTCGGTCAACTGAACATTCAAAAATGCATCACGAATACCATTGACTGGTGCTAACGGTTGATATGGGCTGCTGCCAGCGTCCTAGGTATCACCCAAGTATCTTCTTAAAATATGTGATGTTCCGAGTAGCGCAGTTTTTTTGCAGTTCCGCTGGTGTTATTGCAGGAAGCTGCCATTTCTTGAAGTGTTTATAAAATTCTTAGACATGGTACCAAGTGCCCTGATGACAATACATGTTTCATCCATAACCATGTAGTTTCAATGGCCAGGTCGTGATATTTTGTGATTTTTTTCCAGTTCTTTTTCTTCAACTCTGACATCTCCTGGTACAGCGATGTCAATAAACTGTACACTTCGGCCCTTG
Source organism: Coluber constrictor foxii (assembly GCA_038048745.1). NCBI lineage: Eukaryota > Metazoa > Chordata > Lepidosauria > Squamata > Colubridae > Coluber > Coluber constrictor. Next base: position 11,977,756 of record CM075971.1, read on the forward strand.
ACAACCGTGATATCTGGCATGTTGTGTTCCAAATGACGATCTGTTTGAACTCAAAATTTATTATTATTATTATTTGACCCTTTAGCACACCACTCCAAAATCAAGAGATTCTCAGCCTAAAACAATGTTATCCAGCCCAGCCTAGCCCTGCACTAACTTTGCTTTTTGTATAAATCCTTCTTGACTTTATTTGCAAAACCAATTTAGATTATTTGCTGAATCTGATCTGCCTTTCATAGCAGGAGAAATCTTTTGACATAGAAGGATATTTCTTTCTGGGGGGGTGACTTCGATATCTTGACACACAAAGAATTAAATGCATTGATTGATCCATTCCACCAACTAGTATTCAAAATATTACATAGAATCCTCAGGTGCCGTTCACGAACATCAGCTTTCCAAGCTTTAGGAAAAAAATGGCACTGAACCTCCAAATGCATAGCTACACAATACTGTGATTGTTTCCTTGTTAATTAAAAAAAATGGACCAGAAATTATAATAACCGAAAGTGCAAAGGCTAAAAGAAAATTATCTTAGAATAACCGGGAACACTAGCTAGAAAGTAGAAACATTTTCTTGCTAGTGAGATAGGACAGTAAAAATTCAAGAGCACTTGAATTGTACACTAGTCCAGCGGTCACCAACTGGTGGTCCATGAGAAATTTTTGGTGGTCCGCAGAAAAATTATTTGCATTTTTTATATTGCACTAAATCAGGGGTCCTCAAACTACGGCCCCTGGGCTGGATACATGCAATGAATGTTTGTGTTGCTGCAGAGAGTTTCTCACTTCGGGGTCTTTGTGTGGGTCGGAGGAGGGCACAAATTCTGACTTGGGGTCTGCTTCGGCCTCCTAGTGCAGAGCTTTGGACAAAGGCTGGAGAGAAGCACCGCTGGTGGTGAAGAACCGGAGGGCTTTGTTCCAGTGGGACTACATCACAGCCTGGAACTGGCTGCCCATCTCAGCCTGCTGAGCCTCCAAGGGCCAGTACCTGGCCTTGCACTCCCGCAGGTCTTCCCTCTGCTTGGAAAGCCTATGCTCATAGTCCTCAGTGAGGTGCTTCTGCTGAGCTTCCTTCTCGGTCAGATCCAATTTGAACTGAGCTCTTTTGCCCACTCTTTCTCGTGGTGGCTGTTTAGCTCCAGCAACTACTTCCTGTTGGGACTGTAAGGAGCCCGGGCGGGCAGGCAAGGAGTAGTGAATAGAGGCTGGCAAGGCGGCCCTCAACGTGAGTGACATTGAGTTGGCCACGCCCACCCAGTCACATGACCACCTTGCCACACCCACCCAGCTGGTCATTAGGCAGATCATGTTAGGGATTTAAAATTATGAATTTAGTGGTCCCTGAGGTTCGAAAGGTTGGGGACCGCTGTAATAGTCTACATCTTACTTTAAAGAATCCAATAAAAATAGTGCAGATGTATTAGGGCAAGAGCCCAGAATATTTCTTTAGCTAACAAAAGGCTGCCCACACAGACTGGTGTTGGAATTTCTGGATGGCATGGTGTTATTCTCTCCACAAACCAAATTAGCCAACCGTATTTCAGCCTGGTGTTTTATTCACATGTAGTAAGTTGCGTAGCCTAACGTGGTTGAGCCAAAGGAGGAAAGGGGCGTTATTACAGGTGAGCTAGTTGAGTGAACTCAAGGTATGATAGATAGAGTGGAGTCCTTCCATTTTTCTGGTCTCCTGGGTTATTAGCTACAGATTCAGTTGAATCTCTTATTTATAAATCAGTCAGACCTGCTTTATCATCTGTTTAAACTTCCCTTTTTAAAACATCACTCTTCTACCCTATGGGGTAAATTATGTTTTAATTATGGTGCAGGTTAGAATAAATTACAATAACTGATCTCATATAGCACTTTCCGATAGTTCTTTAACTCATATGATTTGGTCTTGCTCTGTTATAACTTTGTTCTTTTTTTTTACATTTATATATTAAGATAATCTTGGAGAAAATATGTTTAGGATCTCACTATGACATTTAATTATGTTCTGGATAAAATGTTGGATTTATTATCCTATGGTTGCTTCGACTTTATCGAGTTTGTGGTACAGCAAAGACGATAATTTTATTTAAGTGGAAAGACATTTTATGTCTTCTGATTTTAAGGAATGAGCCCCTCGGGAGAAGGGCGGTGTATAAATTTAAACAATTTAAACAATTTAAGGAATGGGTCCAAGGCAGTGGTGGGTTGCTACCAGTTCGCCCCTGATTGGGCCAACCAGCAGTGGCAGGAGGCTCCACCCATCCACCTCTGCGCATGCGCAGAGTGTAGTGCGCACACGCAAGCACGTGCACGCCCACGAGTGAACTGGTAGCAACAGGTTTTGAAACCTGCCCCTGTTCCAAGGTTTAAGTGTGTTATGTTTTAAAGGTTTTTTAAAAGATCTTTTCAAAGTTTTTTTTTAAAGCCTTTATGATTAAAAAATAAAAAGATGACTTGATGTGTAGCTCTACAGTCCAGATTTAATGTTTAAGAATTAAATGTATTGCACCTAGCTATTAATATTTTTATATATTTTTAGTTTTTGTTGTGTTTGTTTCCTTTAATCATCATTTTAAGCTAAATATTTAGTTCTTTTTCTTTTTCATGTTACCTAGATTTGATCTCAACTTTTTACATCTCGTGATTGTAGTACGAAAAGCCATGTTTCAAAAACAACGTTTTGAACAATGTCCCTAAACAAATTCTACTGAAATCTTTTACTGCAAAAAGCTTCAGTGGGATTTCTTTTTAGCCGGAACTCACAGAAGTCCTGACGGTGCCTAGAAAATGCCTTGCATTTTATCTTTGTCTGTGGCACTGGCAATTGGAAAAGTACAGTGCTGAAAGTGAAAAGAGATCTATTATATACAAATGCCTCTCGGATCATGCTGTGGTACCCGGAAAAGAGATGCTCCCAGCCTGAGTAGAATAATAGTAGTAATACTAGCAATTAGAACCCTGGTTTTTACAAGCAGAGCCATAAAAGTTGCAAAATGCAGTGAAATTCATTCTTTTGTTCCGTGAGGCTGCTAGTTGCTCATTTAATCACCTTTTATGCTGTATTCATCACAAAGCAGACTCTAGCCAGCATGCTGCACATAGTTGGATTAATAATCATGCTAATAACACCCCAGACTTAACAACTGTTGATAAAAAAAATTTAAAAGGTATGGATAGTGGACGTGGCAGTACATGGAGACAGCAGAAAAGAAAAAGAGAAAGAAAAAGAAAAAGAAAGAGAGAAAGAGAAAGAGAAAAAGAATACCTGCAAATAGGAGTAGAATGTGACAAAAGATTTCTAAAACCTTGCCCAGAAAACTACAGGAAGTAGTCTCAGTTGCCAGGAGTCAACACTGACTCAAGTGTGTACCTACAACCCACATTCACACATAGACACACACAAATGCACAATGTTGCTCTACACCCGATCGCCAGGGAGAGGCACTCAAAGGTTTGGTCTGCTTGATTTGATGTCGTTTCCTAGAATCTTTCAGAATTTCAAAACTTTTCCATTCATTTTTCCTTCTTCGTCCAGTGGCTTTCTAGTCTTCCGTCTCCCACGAGCCATCAGTTTCATCTGGTTTGAAAACGTGGGGTGGAGAGAGGGGGAGCAGAGAGATTCTTCTCCCAGGATGTGCCCCTTCTAAGCAATTCCCTCCCCAAGGGCGAGCAAGCGATTTGGCCTTTGTAGTATTTGATGAGAAGTTTCCCAACAGCAAGCACACGAGATAGCTTTCCTACCGAAAAATTATGAAAGGACATCATCATCATCATCATCATCATTATTGTAATTGGAGCCCTTGCAGCAATACCCAAAGGGCTACCCCATTATTTAGAAATTCTGAATTTACCGGACTTGAATATTTTGACTCTACAAAAAAACACCTTACTTGGAACAGCTTACATCCTCCAACGATACCTTAACAGTTCCTAGGTCCTTGGTTAGGACTCGAGCTGCTGAGCTATTAACCAGCCTCAAAGACTGAATCTCACTACAGATTAAATAATAATAATTAGAATAATTAGAATAATAATAATTAGAATAATAATTAGAATAATAATTTTAAAATATTCAACATGTTACCACCAACAGCAAATGCCGCCTCTGCAATAAGAAAGATGAGACAGTTGACTACCTGATCAGTGGGTGCAGCAAAATTTCACAAACCGACTACCTACAACGCCATGACCGTGTTGCTAAGATCATTCACTGGAAATTGTGCCAGAAGTTTGGATTTGAGTACAGCAAAAACCACTGGGAACATCAGGTTGAGAAAGTTTTAGAGAATGAGAAACTCAAGATCTTGTGGGACTTTAGGATTCAGACTGACAGGCACTTGGTCCACAACACACCGGACATAACAATAGTTGAAAAAAAAAAGTATGGTTCATTGACATTGCAATACCTGGTGACGCACGGATTGAAGATAAGCAGCAAGAAAAAAATCACAAAGTACCGGGACTTGCAAATTGAAGTTGAGCGACTGTGGAAAAAGAAATCGTGTGTTGTCCCGATTGTAATTGGAGCCCTTGGAGCAATACCCAAAGGGCTACCCCGCTATTTAGAAATTCTAAATTTACCGGACTTGAATATTTTGACTCTACAAAAAACCACCTTACTCGGAACAGTTTACCAAAGATACTTTAACAGTTCCTAGGTCCTTGGTTAGGACTCGAGCTGCTGAGCTATTAACCAGCCTCAAAGGCTGTGAATCTCACTACAGATTAAATAATAATAATAATAACAACAATAATAACAATAATAATAATAGAATAAGTAGACTTAGTGAGACATAATAGGGTCCCAAAGGTGCTTTTTTCAAGAGGCAACTGGACTTTCCTGGTTTTTTTCTGAAGACATTTTGCTTCTCATCCAAGATGCTTCTTCAGCTCTGACTGGATGGTGGGGAATGGAAGGATTGATACTCCTTGCAGACAGCGGAAGAAGCTTCTTGGGTGAGAAGCGAAATGTCTTCAAAGAAAAACTAGAAAGTCCAGTTGCCTCTTAAAAAAGCATGTTTGGGACAACCATGATCTGGATGACTGAGGATCTCCATAGACATCCATCACTGGACAGAGACTGGACTGCCAATTGTCTGGAAAGGTCTAGGGTCTCCGGCTTGAGCAGGGGGTATGGACTGGAAGACTTCCAAAGTCCTTTCCAACTTCGTTATTCTATATTCTTTGCAATGTGAATTTTATTGGTTTTAACTTTTAATCCCTAAATGTTTTTTTTAGCCTTTGCTATTTTCGATATTGGAAGCTTGATTGTGAGGTGGGTGGCCTATAAATTGAACAAATAAATAAAACGCATCTTGGGACCTCTGAGTGGGGGCTGGGGAATTCTGGAAGTCCATATACATCTTAAAACAGCCAAAGGGTTGAGAAGCTGCTGTAAATCCTATGGAAAGATGGAATAACACTTCTGTCCTCCATCTTCCTTCCAGTTGCCACTGCTCAGCCCGGGCTTGGTCCTCATGAGCATCCGTTCTAATGCAGCCGATGGTCATGCAGGGATGCTCATTCACCCTCCCCAGATGTCGTGAATGGCACAACTCCGGGGCGTCCCGTCGCAACAGCACCTCCTACACTCATTCTCAGGTAAGACCTTTAGGTTCCATTTGCACTAGTCGTTCCCGACTCTAGGGGGCGGTGCTCATCTCTGTTTCAAAGCCAAAGAGCCAGCTTTGTTCGAAGACATTTCCGTGGTCATGTGGCCGGCATGACTCAACGCCAAAGGCACACAGAACGCTGTTACCTTCCCACCAAAGGTGGTCCCTATTTTTCTACTTGCATATTTTTACGTGCTTTCGAACTGCTAGGTTGGCAGGAGCTGGGACAAGTAACGGGAGCTCACTCCGTTACGCGGCACCAGGGATTCAAACCGCTGAACTGCCGACCTTTTGATTGACAATCTCAGTGTCTTAGCCACTGAGCCACCGTTTCCCTACTGAGACACCGCATCATTTAGGTGGACCTTTATGCTCCACCTATTGGCTGTCTTCTTTGCCTTACCTGTGCAAGGGGTTACTCTGTGGCTTAGCACCTCACCTTTATGGATTTTGTAAAGAAAATGATTCCTAACTTGCAGTCATGGAACGAGGCTCGTAATATGGGCACCACCCTGGAATTTCATTTCATTTTTTGTTGTTGTTGTTTCGAGTCCCTGTGCATCACAGCAACGATTTCTAAATAGATTATATTCTTGAGGTTTTTTTTCTCTCCCCTAAGTCTCTCTCCTCATTTCTTTATCCACCTAAACGAAATCAGAGGGAAAAGAAAAATGGATTCTGATTCCAGCTGACATTCCCCTACGATAACATTTAAAGGATGATTCTGCCTCTGTTTCCATCTCTCTCATTTTGAGAACCACAAATGGCCCAGTTTGTTTGTACCGTGCCTTTATTATTTTTACAAATAATCATGCAGCACACCTTCCTCCTCCTATTTTCGCACACAACAACCACCACCTGTCAGGTAGGTTGGGCTGAAAGAGAGGGACAGGCCCAAAGTCATCCAGTTGGCTTCCATGGCTAAGGTGGGACTAGAACTCACAGTCACCTGGTGATTAGCCCAAAGTCACCCAGTCAGCTTTCATGCCTAAAGCGGGATTAGAACTCACTACATCCTGGTAATTGGCCTAAGGGTCACCCAGATTACTTTCATGGCTACGGCGAGACTTGAACTCATAGCCTCTTCTTTTTTTTTTAATTAGATTTATATGCCGCCCTTCTCTGAAGACTCAGGGCGGCTTACAATGCGTTAAGCAATAGCCTTCATACTTTTGTATATTTTATACAAAGTCAGTTTATTGCCCCCACAAACTGGGTCCTCAATTTACCTACCTTAGAAAGGATGGAAGGCTGAGTCAACCTTGAGCCTGGGGAGATTCGAACTGGTGTAATTGCAGACAGCTGGATGTTAATAACGGGTTTTAGTCTGCTTTTAGCCTGTTGAGCTATCCAGGCTGGATACTTTCTAGTTTGACTCAATACTTTCTAATTTCTGTTGAGCTCTGCTTTCTAGTTTGGTGCTTTAACCAATAGGTCAAAGTGGCACCTTTCCTGCTTTAACTGGTCTTCTCTTTTCTACTCCAGCCTTACTCCATGACCAGGGTGGCTGGCAAATACTTTCTGATCTATTTGAAAAATGGAGAAGTTTCTCAATACCATTCATGATGGTTTTGTAGAAGGTCATCAACAGAGAGAGGTTTAGTCCTCAGAATGAAGCAAAAGAGAGGCAAAAGTTTTGGTCGTCACAATGTAAAAAAGATGTTGAGACTCTAGAAAGAGTGCGGAGAAGAGCAATGAAGATGATTTGGGGACTGGAGGCTAAAATATATAGAGAACAGTTGCAAGAACTGGGCATGTCTAGTTTGGTGAAAAGAAGGAGTAGGGGTGACATAACAGTGTTGTAATATCTCAGGGGTTGCCACAAAGAAGAGGGAGTCAAGCTATTCTCCAAAGCACCTGAGGGTAGAACAAGAAGCAATGGGTGGAAACTAATCAAGGAGAGGAGCAACTTAGAACTAAGGAGAAGTTTCCTGAAAGTGAGAACAATGAATCAGTGGAACAACTTGCCTCAAGAAGTTGCGAATGCTCCAACACTGGAAGTTTTCAAGAAGAGATTGGATAACCCTTTGTCTGAAGTGATGGAGGGTTTCCTGCCTAAACGGGGTTGGACTAGAAGACCTCCAAGGTCCCTTCCAACTCTGTTATTCTATTCTATTCCATAAAACAGAGGTGTTGAGTAGCACATCAAGCTGGCTGAGGGAAGAAGAAGGAGGCAGAGCTGGAGCAGAAGTGAGCAGGGATTTTTAATCCCGTGCTTGTAGGCGAGCTGGAGCAAGGAAATGCCCTTTGAAGCAAAAATCTGTGGGAGATCCTTGTTGATGGGAATGGAATCCTTTGGGTGAAAACAATGCATGTTTTCCTTCTTCGGTGCTAAGGATTGGGTGCCAGCCACAAATTCCTGCTCTCCCAAGAGAAAACAGAGACTCCTTAAGAATTCCAGATGCCAGTTTCAGAAGGAAAATTTGGGGTTCCAACTTGAGCCAAGGCTGCGCAAGAATAAATAAAAATGAGATTATATTTATTCCTAAAAACAAAAGAATTTGCCTTTAAGGGCAGGCTGCAGAAAAATTGGGGTACAGCAGGAGAGTTTTATAGGGAGAATTTGTTCAGGGTGAAGTGTCTCCATGCTGATTCTAGGGGCGTGAGTGTGTGTGTGTGTGTTTGTAGGTATGTTTATTCTTGGGAACAAGCAGTTCCTCTGGGAGGCCTAGTTTAATTAACTCTGTGTTTGCAGACCGTATCCTTTGATATGTGGATTAGGTTTGTTTGAGGATGTTTGCTAATTTTATTCGATTAACTTCGTTTCCGCTTGACTGTCAATTATCTAGTGGAGACACTCATTCTCAGACCATTGTGGTTTCTGTTAATATTTTAAGGGACAATGGAAATGCAGAAGTGCAATTTTCAGGAGCCCCAGACGGGATAGTCCATGTAAGTTAGCAAAGTGTGGAGACACCCCCCACCCCCAAGGATCCCTCTTGCCTGTATGATGGGTTTCAAGCGCATGGGAATCGGAGTCTTGTTCTAGGACAGCAATCTGGTCAAAGGGAGGGGGGGTCACGTGCCTTTAAGAGCAGGCTGGAAAAGTAGTTTTGCAATACAAGACCCAGTGGGCGGTGGTCCCGGGTTTGCATAACTACTAAAGATGGACGAATCCCATCCTTTTGCTCCTGCCTTCAATATTTCCATCCCTGATTTCATCCCATCGCTCCCTTGAATATTGGGGGAACTACAAGGAAGGCTGAGAATAGATCAGAAGTGGGTTTCAGCAGGTTCTGACCAGTTCTGGAGAACCGGTAGCGGAAATTTTGAGTAGTTTGGAGAACCGGTATATAACACCTCTGACTGGCTCCGCCCCCATCTATTCTCTGCCTCCCGAGTCCCAGCTGATCAGGAGGAAATGGGGATTTTGCGGTAACCTTCCCCTGGAGTGGGGTGGGAATGGAGATTTTACAGCATCCTTCCCCTGCCACGCCCACCAAGCCACGCCCACCAAGCCAGGCCCACAGAACCGGTCGTAAAAAAATTTTGAATCCCACCACTGGAATAGAGGGTGGCTCTTCTGCTGTGCCGTTGAAAGCTTTCGCTGGATGGGCTCCATGACCCTGTGGCTGAACATTTCTTCCAGAAGACTTTGAGACCCCTCGTGTCAAGCCTGAATTTGATTGGGGCGTGGGATTGTTCGTATTGTTCGTATCCGTGGGCATTCTGCGTTGCATTCAGCTTGACGCAGTTTTCACAGTTCAGCGTTACTTGGAATCTGACACCCTCAACCATTGTTGTCGAAGGGGACGTCCTTCTACCTCAAACTTACCGAAGGACCCTTCCCAGTTCTGTAGGGCTGCGTAAAATGTGATGTGGGCTCTTCATTCCAAGCCCATTTCTAGCAGAGACCCTGCCCCGTCTACCCTCTCCCTCCCTCCCTCCCTCCCCGTGCCTGGAAGACCTCATCCCAAAGCCCATTCCAACTCCCGTTGACCGAGCTTCCTTTGGCCTGAGTAATGAAAAGTCAAGCGTGACTGTCACACGTCCGTGCTTGCGGGAGTTGAAGAGCTCACCCGTAACATTTAAGCCTTCCTCGCCCGTAAGCAGTTCTACATTCTCTCTTTTTTGTCCCCCTCCCCCGCCCCTACAGAGTCAAAATGGCTTGGAATTCCACCTAGACAAAGCCCCGATTCACGGAGAGAACGGTTGGCTGTCACTCTGCCACCACCTCCTGCAGATTCCAAGGGGGTCACAGCCTGAAGGCAGCGAGCAACCTCTTGGGTCCCTCCCTGCCCTGCCCTTTTTGTCACTTCTCCCTTCCCTGTTTTCTTCTCCACTTTCTGGGGTGGTTTGGAGACATAGGGAGCTGGCTTCCACATGGAGCTCTTCCCCGACTTCTGAATAGGTAAGCTATGGTCCCCAGAGGATGAATGCCTGTCTTGATCTCAAAAGAAAGCCCAGCGTGCAGCGATCTGGTGTGCCGATGGTGGTGGGTGGGTGGGTATTTATTTGTTGTTGTTTTTTAAAATTTGATTTATATGCCGCCCTTCTCCGGAGACTCAGGGCGGCTTACAATGCGTTAAGCAATAGCCTTCATACTTTTGTATATTTATATTTATACAAAGTCAGCTTATTGCCCCCAACAAACTGGGTCCTCAATTTACCCACCTTATAAAGGATGGAAGGCTGAGTCGACCTTGAGCCTGCCTGGGATTGAACTCGCAAGTAATTGCAGCAGCTGGATCTTAAATGCTGCCTTTGTAGGAGGCATTACTCCCCTACGCTACACAGGCTGTAATAATAATTTGTTTGTTTGTTTGTCAAACATGTACAAGATAGTAGGTATGAATATGAGCACGGACATGAACGAAGGAAATGAGTACAAATAAATGGGGACAGTAGGGCAGGGATGGTAGGCACACTGGTAGGTGCGCTTATGCATGCCCCCCCCTTTACGGACCTCTTAGGAATGAGGGTGAGGTCCACGGTGGACAGTTTAAGGTTAAGGGGGTTTGAGGGGGTTTGGGGAAGTAACAACAGAGTCAGGTAGAGCATTCCAGGCATTGGCCACTCTGTTGCTGAAATTGTCTTTTCTGCAATTGAGTTTGGAGCGGTTTACCATGAGTTTGCATCGATTGTTTTCCCATGTATTATTGAGGTTGAAGCTGAAGAAGTCATTGACAGGTAAGACGTTGTAGCAGACAATTTTGTGTACTGTGCTTAGATCAGACGGCAGGCGGCACAGTTTCAGATTGTCCAATTGAGAGAGGGGTGAGTGGATTGAGAATTGAGAGATGGGTGAGTGGATCGGTCAGATGGACTTCTCTTGTGGCAAATGACTGATATGTTGAAACTGAAGCTGGCGTACACATAATTCTGAAGAATATTTGATTTCAAATATGGATGAATGGTTGCAGAAGTTGACGGAGTTGGTTGAAATGGCAAAATTGACTGCTTTGATTAAAGAAAAGAACATAAGTGCTTTCGTTTCCACATGCTATTATGGCAAAACAAAAAGTTGTGATTTGTTGTTAATGCCTTCTTCTACTGTAACAGAAAGAGTCGGAAGTCAATTTTCTTTTTCTTTCTTTCCTCATTTTACTTTGCCCTTTCCTCTTCCCTCTCACTGTCCTCTTATTTGCTTTTGTATTTTATATATTATCATACTTTATCATCATCTTCTTCTTTTAACGACCCCATAATCCCTTGCGGGATGGAGTCTGGGCAGCCGAATGGAACTAGCAGAGTGTTTACTGGCCGGATGCCCTTCCTGTCACCAGTGCGGAGTTTTGTTCTGCAGATATATATTCTCAGTGTGCCCAGAGAGAGAAATATCTGCCTCTACCTAGGATTGAACTCACAACCTCCTGATTGTGCAGCGAGAACTCCACCTCTAGGCCACCGCACAACTCCATTTTATAATACTTTATAACCCAATAAAAACGTTTTTTTAAAAAAGAATATTTGATTTGAAGGGAAGAAGTGACAAATGTCCCATTTCCCATGGAGCCATGGCGCTGGGATCTCGTCTGGCGTTGCTGCATGAATGGTGGATATCTTTTGCAGGTCTCCTACCCAAATCAGGTTCTTTTCCAACCTGGCCTATGAGGTTGCTTCTGCCGTCCTTCTTCTTTAAAGAATTTGGAGTCCGATAAAAGTTTCCCCCTTGGGCTTTGGGTAACTACAATGGTTACAGAGCAGATGGTTAGTCTGCTTGGGCACGTGGAAAATCCCAGGCGACCCCAGCATGATGCACCATAGCTTTGATGTGAATGATTTATAAAGGGCATCTTTTTAAGCTGGAGCTGGCAGTATTTTCTCTCTCTCTCTCTCTCTCTCTCTCTTTCTCTTTTCATAAATCCGTATTGCTTTTGATGTTTTGATGTGCGGCGTATTAGGAGAGAGGAGTCTGTCAAATCAAGCCTGGTTTGAAATGGGCACAGCCAGGCAAATTCTGACAAGGCGAGGCTGTTTGGGCTATATTCAGGATATATCTCAATGAAATAAGAAGGAAGCTTTTTATCTGTTACAATATGGGGCGGGCGATGCTCCCCAAAATTAGAATAGAGGCTCTGTTAGCATGGGAAGATTTTTGGAAGGTGGAGAAACTCTTTGGAACAGCCCTTTTGCCATCTCTCTCTCTCTCTCTCTCTCTCTCTCTCTCTCTCTCTCTCTCTCTCTCTCTCTCTCTCTCTCTCTCTCTCTCTCTCTCTCTCTCTCTCCATCTATCCATCATCTATCTCTCTCTCTATCTCTCTCTCTACCTACCTATCTATCTATTATCTATCTATCTATCTATCTATCTATCTATCTATCTATCTATCTATCTATCTATCTATCTATCATCTATCCATCTATCATCTATCTATCATCTATCCATCTTATCCATCTATCCATCCATTTATCTGTCTATCCATCTCTATTATTTATCTATCCTTCTATCTATCTATATCTTCAATATCTATATCTTTCTATCTATCTATATCTACCTACCTACCTACCAACCAACCTATCATCTATCTATCATCTATCTATCTATCTATCTATCTATCTATCTATCTATCTATCTATCTATCTATCTATCTATCTATCTATCTATCTATCTATCTATCATCATTCTCTCTCTAAGCTTGTTTCTTTAATCTGTTATATCTATTTATCATCTCTCTCTCTTTCCCCTCTCCCTCCCTTTCTCTCTCTCTCTCCCTTTCTCGTGCTCTCTTGCTCTCTCTCTTTGCATAAAACTATTTCAGGTCTCCAATTAGTAACCATTAATTTGCTGAGTGCAATTGTTCATCCTCCCTCTTTTCCCTCTAAATTTCCTTCCCTGATAAAATAATTCCTTAATGGCCTGTGATAGAGGCATAATGTAAAATGTTACAAGGTCTAATTTGAACAAGATTTTTTTAAAAAAATCAGTCTGTGGTGGGAGACTGTATTGGAGAAATCCTCCCATTCAGCTACCTACCAGATTTCTAACTGGGTTTGTGCTTCGTAAGAGCCCAATTCCTGCAGACTGTGGAATATCAGGACAGATAAGGCTGTTCTCAAAAATAAACCTTCCATGAAGAAGTTGATGATGCTTAAATGTAGCCGTGCTGAAACACTTGGGACAAAAGAACTGCAGATGGAAGCAGCACTAAAGTATTCCATTTTCTGTGTCACTGGTATTTGCTCTGCAGTAATAATTTCTTTGTAGTGAAATCTCTCGTTAATTGCCAAGGGAAGAAAAAAAAGATCCATTGCAACTCTCATTGGGAATCAAAGCAGGGTCTTCTTTGAAGCCAGCATAAGGTTGTCTGAAGAATACAGGTTGCCATCTACCATTTTTGAGCCCCATTTTTCTCTTTGACATCTTTGATTCCCCCCCCCAGCAGATAAAAAATAAAAATACAAGCAGGTAACAGGGGATGATTATGGTTTCTCATTCAGTCAGCCAGAAATTCAGACTGGATTTGACATTTTTTATTCACCTATCGAGTCCTTCCCAAGCACATTGTGGGCAGATGTTGTCTGGTGGTATTAAAAGTACAGCTGCAGGATGTGAGCTGTTCCCAGTGAAGCTGCCTTTCGCAATTGACTGACGGTGATTTTGTCAGTGCCGCTGGAGCATCACTTGAACATTGATGACGATAATGACAATGTTGATGTTGACGATGACAATGATGATGGGTAGAGCTTGTTCTGAGGCATGATACCATTCACTGGGTGGAAAGGAGTCTACATTTTGAAAACTACCATGATCTGGGTAGCATAGTCATCTCCTGCTGTGTGCAATTCTTTCCTACGTTTTTGTGAACGAGCAAATGTTTGCCTTGAGCTGCTGACTCTCCATCACTCCATGAAGTGTACTCCCCCCACCCCCCTTTAAGCACAATTTTGGTTACTAATAATATTCTGCCTTTCTGCCCATGGGATGCCCAAAGTAACAAGTAACTAAAACTCAAAGATCTAAATAATCATCCACCGCAGGGGGGAGCCCACAAGGTGGTTGTATTATAGGAGTTGATTGGTATTCTCTCGCAATCTTGGTTTTTCTATTTTTTTCCCATTTTAATTTGTACCTCAGTGTTTTAATATTTGTCCTACTGTTTAATTGTCCCTGAGGTTCTAGGACAACCAGTGTCACGTTCTATGAGAGAGCTGGCTACATAAATCTGCTAAATAAATAAACAGCAACGTATTTATGGAGGGGGGGGGGGAAATGCCTGAATCAAATTGATTCTGTTCCTTTTGTGCTTCCCTTCTTTCATCAGGTTCTCTGTCTTTACACTTAGGTTAAAACAGCTCGTGATGGCACCATACCAGCCAGTCTGAACAAGAAACCTCCAAACGGTGCTGTTGGGCCCCAGATGACCCTGGAAATGAATCTATGCTGGAATGAGATTAAGAAGAAATCGCACAGCCTCCGGTAAGCAGCTCCATGAGTCCCAATTGTAACTTTGCTTCCACGCCTCCTCTTTTCTTTTTTCTTTTCTTTTTTTTTAAAATAATCTTTATTTACATTTTCAGTTAAAAACAACAAGGGGAAAAAACAAAACATTGTACAACAAACAAAGACATAGAAACCCCATAAGAAGACAAATGTTCTGTCTTCTCCGGATTACAATATAAATACATAATATAGGACATTAAGTCATCAGATTAATGCATCAAGATACAGTTGTTTTATGTTTTCTGTGGGTGATTTAGGGGTTTATGGGGTTTCTATGTCAACACCTCTTTTCTGTCCTCCATGGTACGACGTCTTCTTTGTCTCCTCAGGGCTCGTCTAGAGGCCTTCTCGGATCACAGTGGCAAGCTGCAGATTCCTTTGCAGGAGATCATTGACTGGCTTAGTCAAAAAGATGAGGAAATTTCGGCCCAGCTACCGCTCCGTGGGGACGTTCTCCTGGTACAGCAGGAGAAAGAGAGGCATACGGTAGGCACCAAGAGTCCAGACCAATCCTAGCATCATACAGAACATCTGAGAAAGCCAACAGAATCCACGAGGAGTTTCCAAACACATATCTCCCTCGGCCAGTGGTGGGATTCGAATAAATTAACAACCAGTTCTCTGCACTAATGACCAGCTGGGTGGGCGTGGCTATGGTAGGCATGGCCAGAGGGTGTGACAGGCAGCACTCAGCCTCCTGCACCCCAGGGGTGAAATCTACTTACCGGTTTGGAAGCGCACGCACCAGTACGTGCACGCATCACGTGCGCACGCAGACCTTCTGCACATGTGCAAAACCATCTCCGCATGCGCAGAAGGTAAAAAACACATTACTTCCTGGTTAAAACCAGGAAGTAATGACATCCGGGTGAACGGGCGGAGCTTTGCTCTGCCATCGCTACCGGATCGCGAAACCAACGGCCAAGATTGCTACCAGACCGGGCTATCCGGCCCGATCCGGGAGCATTTCATCCCTGGGAGCAAAAACGGGCCACGGGGAGGGGGGGGGGTGCCGCTTAAAACAAACTTTTTAAGGGATTTCACTTTCAGTTTTACTTTCACAGCAGGAAGCAGCTTTAATACAGAACGCTTGCGCTAAACCACGCCCAGCCTCCTTCCTGTCTCCTTCTTGTTCACACAGCAAATACTGTTTCACTTTCCAAACAGCCCTCTGATGCCAAGGAGTTCTACTCCCCCTCCCCACCTCAAATTTGTTCCAAATGCAAAACACAAGCAGAGGGGAGGACTTTCAGTTTCAGTTTCAATTTTACTTTCACAGCAACAAGCAGCTTTACTACAGAACACTTGAGCTAAGCCACGCCCAGCCTCCTTCCTGTCTCCTTCTTGCTCACACAGCAAATACCCCTCAACTCTCTCATGCACTGACAGGATGCTAGCCAGATGAATACCGATGGATGCTGCAGGCTGGGACATTCTACTCCCCCTCTCCCTCTGTTCCAACTGCCAGTTGCATTATATTAACACACTCTGATGCTACAGAGTTACACATTATACGTTACGTTTCAGGCTGTAAGTGTCAATTTATCAAGCCCGAGCACATAGTTTCGTAGCGATGCACAGGTGTCCAGCTAGTTAGTACATAAGAGCCAAAAAGAGTTGATTCAACCAAAGACAATTGTGGCTTTTAAGGGCTCTGTCTTGTGCATGGACACAACATTTTCTGGGCTTCCCTTCAGTTCTTCTGCTCTTCTCTCCCTGATGTAGGCCTTCATGGAAGAAGTGAAGTCTCGGGGACCATACATTTATTCCGTTTTGGAATCGGCTCAAGTTTTCCTTACTCAGCACCCGTTTGAAGAAGTGGAAGATGTAAATCTTGACAGCAAAGGTTGGCAAATCTGCTCGTTTTCTCCTTCTGTCTGGTCTTGCACTTTCCAAACATTTTCTCTTATTCTTGACTCCTTCAGGACTTCAAAAGGTTGCCAGCTCAGCTGGTGGAGTGTATCGGCTGGGGGATTGGTCTTTCAACCTCATCTTGAAAAATAATCTCTCCAGAACTGTGTTAGTGGACACAGAGATGCCCTCCTGCTTTTCAAAGGAGTATTTTAGGGAGAAATTTATTAATAGCTTGTGGCTTAAAAGCCCAGCCCAGGAAAAGTCCTTTGAAAGGAAAAGGTTACCCAGAATGAATAAGAACCTTTCTGAAGTAACTGGGGAAATCAAATATTCAGAATCAGGAAGCTTAATGGACCCAAATAATTGATAGCCAGTTATTCCAGCAACAGTACATCAAGTGTGGTCTCTTGTGTTAAATATATTTTTTTGTTTTATATCACGTATTTCATTTCTATGTTGAACAGTGTTTTTTCTAGGTGTCCAAAGTGTTAACATATAAACATCATTATAATCATACATATATATATATAAAAATATATGTGATAATATTGATCGTTATTGAAAAGTATGCTATTGTTGTAGTCCACCAACAGCCTGCGGAGTTGGCAGCAGAGTCGGACAGTGAGGAGATTGGGGAGGAACATGGGCCAGTCCTGGAGTCTGGGGAAGGCTTGGAAGAGAGCTCTGCATCTGAGGCAGAGAGGGGGCCAGGGCCATCTGGTAGTTATGTACTGCCTCTAGAGCCCCCAGAATCTGACATCAGCAAGGCAGAAGAACAGTGTGAGCCTGTTCCCAGTGTGTGCATGCGCAAAGCTGCCAGAAGGCAAGAACAATTAAGAGAAAAGGGGCGACTCAGGAGTAAGGCTTGGAGATGATTGGCCCCACCCATAAGACACAAAAGAGGAGCAAACGGATGTGCCCCTTTGCAGGAAGCAATTAGTTCATATGGTCAATTCAGGCTCTGAGAAGTCCGTTTGACTCTGTGCTCCGTTTGGCCTTGCAAAACTAATCTGGCAGTGTTTCAAGGGAGATAAAGGTGGGTGTTTATCAACATTACCCTGAAAGACTGTGTCAACTTGAGCAGACATCTATCGGAATCTTCACAGACTGTTTGTGAATCCTTATGGGCTGTCAATGATCATAATTCACAGCCGTCTCAATAAAAGAGGTTTTTGGGGACTAAAATTGTGATTTATGCTTTCTCAGGAAGCCTAGGTCAGAACATCTATCTTCCATTATAGTATCAATTATATACCATCAAAATATTTACTCATCAGTTTTTCTTTCTTATGTCCATATTTCACATAAATCCACTCCTCTAACCTCAGTATCTGTCAATTATCCATTTGTAGAATAGTTCCCATGTTATAAAATATAAAATAGCATTGTCTCTTGACTGGGATTCCAGCCAGCTAGCCATGATCTTCCCATGGATATCATTCCATTCCATTCCTCTTCTCCAAACCATCATCTCTCAATCGACACTCGCCGAGTATGTTCTGTCTTCATTGAATGTTCTTTTTTTTTTGGGGGGGGAGTTCTTTTTTCCTCTCTGTCCACAGATTTTTTCCCCCTTTCCTTTAAATCAGTGGTGGGTTGCTCCCGGTTTGCCCCGATTCGGGCATTCCGCTAATGATAGCAGCGGGAGGCTCTGCCCACCTGCCCAGACATCATCAAAAACTATCTGCACATGTGCAAAAGCCCTGCGCACTCGCGCTACCGATAGCAAACCGGTAGTGCCGGAGTTTGAAACCCACTACTTTAAATGCATTTTTATATTTATTCACATTTGAAACTGGGATTATTTGCATGAAACATTTCTTCTGTATCCATGATATAGACTGCCCGTAAAGTCATAAACACCATCCCTGCAGAAGAAATGTGTACATGGAACCACGGTGAAGACAATACTATCCAACCGTCCTTCCCTCCCATCTCCTCCTCCTTCCTTTTCTTCCCAAAACCTGGTTGCCTTCTATTTTTATCTACTGCTAATTTATTTGTCACCGACATATGTACAACCTCCCGAATTGTAAGCAGCATAAAATAAATGCCAGCTGTCGGTTATCACAAGTGGAAAAGAGTCATCATCACCCTCTTTCCTGTACTAGTGAGTTTCTGACCACAGTTGTGTAATTCGGGATGCTAAACTACGTAGATGACCATTGGTCTGATCCTACAAGGCTCTTCTAATGTTCTGCTCTCTACTCTGACTTTTGAAAGTCCATCGGATCTGCTGATGACACAGTTGCATTTCTGGAAATTCAACACCAGATCTTCTCCCTCCTTGATGTTCTCTTTTTAGATGTCTCCCCAAGACACCGGATCCAGAATATCAGCCGTTTTGTGTGGAAACAGGCAACGGTGGCCAGCGAACTGTGGGAAAAGCTGACCGCCCGCTGTGTCGACCAGCACCGTCACATTGAGAGGACCCTAGAGCAGCTGCTGGAGATCAAAGCGACCATGGAAGAACTCAGCACCACCCTCAACCAAGCTGAGAGTGTACAAGAGACATGGGAACCCATTGGAGACCTCTTCATCGATTCTTTGCCGGAGCACATCCAGGCCACCAAGGTAATCTTTTGTCACTCATTCTGTACTTGTTTAAGAGATCTGGAGTGAAGATTAGACCAGGGGTCAGCAACCCACAGCTCTGAAGGAACATGTGGCTCATTCATCACTGTCCTGCAGCTCCCTGTCACCAGTCGGTAAAAGGAAAAAGGACGCCGTGCTAGCAGGAGACTCTATGGTGGGGGAACCGGACTTCCGGTTGGCTCCAGAATTGAACAGGGGGCTTCTGGTTAGGACCTTTGTGGCTCTTTGAGTGTTTAAGGTTGCTGACCCTGAATTAGACAGATGAAGGTACTGTAGGCTCAGCATCTCACTGTGCAACAGGGCACTAACTCTAGAAGTATGCAAAGTGACTAGGGTCCAATGTTGTGTTGAGTCAGGGCTGTAGAGCATTTATCACCTCAAAGACACTACAACGTTTTGTGTGATGCATTGCTCTATCTGTAGAGCAAGGATCGGTTTGGGGAGAAGAACACATGAGTTTTAAGGAGTGAAGTCGTTGCTTTCAACCTCTATAAGGCTTATGGCAGTGGTGAAATTTGAACCGGTTTGCCACTAGTTTGCTGGCTGCCAAAAGCACACTGGGTGCACACAGGTGCGATGTGTGCCAAATGCACACTTCATGCAGAAAAAGGCTTGGCAGGGGTGAAATGCTCCCAGTTCGGACTGGCTCGGGTGAGTAGGTAGCGGAGATGGAGGCTTGTTCGCCGAACTGGGAGCAATGGCTGGCTGGCCACGTCCCTGAACCAATCCACGGCCCGCATTCCTGCCATGCTTGCCTGCCTTCCATGCTGCATTCCTGGTGTCCTAGTGGCCAGTTTGCGAAGGCAGGAAAGCAGAAGTCCACATGGAAAGCAGGTGAGCATGGCAGGGCTGCAGGGAAGGAGCTACCAGCTTATTGCCCCCCCCCCCCAAGCAGCGGCTTCCCTGCTCAGCCCCGACAAGCTATGCATCCATAGCAATGGGGTTGTTTTGTTCGCCGTGGTGGCGCTTCAGGAGGGCAGGTGAACATATTTATTATAGTTGTCAGCTGCAGATGTCCACCTGCCCTTCCGAAGTACCATTTCGGTGAACAAAACAACCCCATTACGCTGCGCCTCCTTCTGTAGCCAAACACGCCCAGCCATCCGTGCTGGGCTTTCCTCAAATGGGCTGTGCATGGGGAGCTTGGAGAGCGAGCGACCAAGAGAGCTCTCCAACCTCTGTTTGTGTGTGTGTGTGTGTGTGTGTGTGTGTGTGTGTGTGTGTGTGTGTGTGTGTGTGAGGGAGGGAGTGATCTGAAGCAAAGGCACCCAAACTTCTGGCAGCGGTGGGGCAGCTTCTGAGCAGCCAGCTCCACTTGACCTACTCCCTGAGTCTCGCCATTCTCCTCCCCCCACCCCCCAGCTCAAGCAGCGGCAGGCTCTGCGGGACAACAGGACCTCTCATTTTCCTTACGTACGCTTGCTACCCCTGCTTGTCTGCTTGCAATGATGATCTTCTCTGCTTCTCTCGGGATGCTGGTGCGGGCACCATGGATGCATAGCCTGTTGAGGCTGAGCAGGGAAGCCGCTGCTTGAGCTGGGGGTGGTAGGGCAGGAGAATGGCGAGACTCAGGGAGTAGGTCAGGCGGAGCTGGCTGCTCAGAAGCTGCCCCGCCACTGCCAGAAGTTTAGGTGCCTTGGCTTCAGATTGCTACCTCCCCTCGCTCCCTCCCTCACACACACACACACACACACACACACACACACACACACACACACACACACAGAGGTTGGAAAGCTGTCTTGCTCGCTCTCTCTCCAAGCGCCCCATGCACAGCAGAGTGACGTAAATGATGTCAAACTGGCCACGCCCACCCAGTCACATGACTGCCATGCCACACTAAGCCACGCCCACAGAACCAGTAGCAAAAAAATTAGATTTCACCCCTGAGACTTGGGAAGGTAAGTAGAACAGCGAGGGGGGGGACAGCTATGCTGCACAATTTAGATTCAGCAGAAAACAGGATTTCCTGTTTTCTAGCAATTTTAAATCACGCAGCACAGCTGATCGTCAGAAATACTGGTTCAGAGGAAGCTTTTCACCATAGTTTTTATCACTATCAGTTCTCCCAAACCGGTGCGAACCGGTAGCATTTCACCACTGGTTTATGGCATCCTTTGATTCCTTACCTCTTGCCAAATGTAAAAAAGTCAGAGGACAGAAAAGGTTTGTTAGCATGCTTCATGCAATCACCGTTCCATATTTTGTGCATTCCCCCTGGTAAGTGATGGTTTGTTGAACACATCACAATGATTGGATTCGCCCAACATATCAATTCTTAAATCATGTTCTGCAATCATAGAATTACTAGCTGGAGGTCAGAAGCTTGGCAGAGACATTCTTACTTTCCGCCCCTTTTTTCCAACCCCTGGTAAAATAATTTCCATGTTTGATAATACTCTGTGTCTTCTTTCTGTTCGGTTTTCAATGTAAGTCTATCCATTTCTGCACAATCTAGCATCTTCTTAATTATCTCTTCGTCTTGCGGTGTTTCTTCGTTTTTCCAATATTGTGCAAAGATAATCCTGGCTGCTTTTAAAACATGTTCATGTTCTGCAATCACAGAATTACTAGGTTTTTTCCATTTTCATCAAACAGTGTGCGTTCTGGATATAATTATGTTCATCACCATCCTATTAATAATATAACAATATAGTACTATAATAACATTAATACATAACATTTAACATCCTCATCTAGCAACTCTCCCCTATCCCATTTCCTCCGTTATTATCTCCTCCTTTCTGACTTCTGTTTCCGTTATCTAGCCATTGATAGAATATGTCCCACATCAAAAAATATTCAGTTTCTTCTTTATCCTTAATAGCAAGTGTTAATCTATCCATTTCTGCACAATCTAATATATTTTTTAATTACATTCCCCTCAGACGGAATCTCGTAATTTTTCCATTGTTGCGCAAATACAATTCTAGTTGCAGTTAATATATGCAGGATCAAATATGCAGTCTTTTTATCATATTTTTCTGGTAGAATGCCCCAAAAATTATCTCTGGTTCACAGAATTACTAGTTGGAGGTCAGAAACTTGACGGAGGCCAAGACCAATCTACGACTCACCGATCTGGGTTACTGATTATTTGCTTTCTTTCTGTCTTTGTCTCTTCCCTTCCCCTCCCCCCTTCGATCTCTCCTGCTTTTTCTTGGACTGATGTGGCTTCCCAGTTGTTCCAGGAGGAGCTCTCCCCCATGAAAGATGGGGTGAAACTTGTGAATGACCTTGCACACCAGCTGGCAATCTCCGATGTTCACCTGTCCATGGAAAACTCCCGTACTCTAGAACAGATCAACACACGTTGGAAACAGCTACAGGTGAGACATCTTGCACAAGGCTTGGAGCAGCAGTCACCAACTGATGATCTGTGGACCACTGGTGGTCTGTGAGAAAATTTTCGTAGTCCTCAGAAAAATCTTTGCGTTTTTACATTTTTTTTTTATATTGTACTAAATCAGGAATCCTCAAACTACAGCCCCTGGGCCAGATACGACCCACTGAAGCAAGTAATCGCTGAGGGGATGGGATCCTTCAGGCACTTAGCTTGGCCATCTGTTTAGTAGCTCCAGCCCTTCCCTCCGTCCCTGGGAGACTAGGCGCTTCAGCGAGTGGCGAGCAAAACTTCGGCCGGGCTCCTTGAGAAATGGAGTTTGCAAGGGGCTGATCTAGTGCCCAGGCTGGCTACAAGTCAAACATTCATTCTTGGCCATATTTGAGATTCCTAGCTGCAATGGACAGCAAAGCTACGGTTGACCCCAGGCGCTTCTCTACGCTAACAGGCGGCCAAGCTAAGTGCCTGAAGGACCCCATCCCATCAATAATTCTTATTAGTGGTCCATGGGTTGGTTACCCCTGGCTTGGAGCAACTTGGTGCCTAGTCTGGTCTGGCTTTCGACCAGATCCTCCTCCCCCTCCTCCCTTCCCAAAATATAAACTTGGAAGCTACCTGCTGCCTATGTTTTTATCGGTACCCAACTTCAGCTTTCCCTGCAACTGGGCACATTTGGGTTGTGCTGAACTACAACTCCCATGCTCCCTACTCTGTGGGGAGGATTCAGTGGTAGAACAGCTGGCTTTCAAAAGCCTCTAGAC
This sequence comes from Coluber constrictor foxii, assembly GCA_038048745.1. NCBI lineage: Eukaryota > Metazoa > Chordata > Lepidosauria > Squamata > Colubridae > Coluber > Coluber constrictor. The sequence continues at coordinate 12,000,796 of CM075971.1, forward strand.
GTGCTCAGCCACGGAACTGCTTGCTCAGATCGAAAAGCTAAACTTTTCACACAACTTAGTTTGACGGGTCCATCTTCCGCACAGGTCTCCATCAATGACCGTCTGAAGCACCTTCAAGATGCCCACCGGGACTTTGGGCCAGGATCTCAACACTTCCTGTCGAGTAGGTGCACTGGGTTTTTGTTTTTTTCTAAATGGGGAATTGCTCTCCTTTTATATACTCGTGGGATTTTATATACCGGTGGCGTAAAATGAGAGCAAGCCCCACTTCCTTCTACCTCTGATGATGTTACTGTCAGCATTTCACGCTGCATTTACTCCAATGCTGACGTAAGAAGAAGAAGAAGCGGAGGCATCTGGAAAGAGACATTTGACACTTCACTTACTTATTTTCCCTGGAGAGAATATCACCTAGGAGATGAGATGGGAGGGGGGAAATTCCTTTGAGTGGGAGCAGTAGATTAGGGGCAGAGTGACGGGGTAGATGGCCAATGAGTGCAGAGGAGGGGGAGAGGAAAAGGAGGGTTTTGCCTGAGGAAGCCAGAGTTGGCTGCAATGAGTCGGAGCTAGAATGTTCGTGCTTAATAAATAAGAGGGCTTTTTTTCATCAAAGACTTTGTTTGAAATGCAATTTATTTAAGACGACTTCGAAACTTGACAGATACCTAGTTGGGTAATGAAACATCTGCAAGAAAACAAGCATACTCAGAGAGCACCAAGGACCTCACAGTCCTTTTCCTCCTCCTCCTCCTCCTCCCTCCTCTTCCTCCCTCTTCCCTCCTCCTCTCCCTTCTAGCTTTGATGATGTTACCTAGTTGGGTAATGAAACATTTGCAAGAAAACAAGCAAGCTCATAGAGCACCAAGGACCCACAGTCATCCTCCTCCTCCTCCTCCTCCTCCTCCTCCTCCTCCTCCTCCTCCTCCTCCTCCTCCTCCTCCTCCTCCTCCCTCCTCCTCCTCCCTCCTTCCTCCTCCTCTCCCTTCTAGCTTTGATGATGTTACCTAGTTGGGTAATGAAACATTTGCAAGAAAACAAGCAAGCTCAGAGAGCACCAAGGACCCACAGTCCTCCTCCTCCTCCCTCCTCTTCCCTCCTCCCCCTTCTTCCTCCTCCTCCTCCTCTCCCTTCTAGCACTGGTGATGTTACCTAGTAAGGTAAGGAAACATCTGCAAGAAAACCAGCAAATTCAGAGAGCACCAAGGACCCCGCAGTTCAACCCTGAGCTAACAAACCTCCTCTTGTTTTTCCTTTGCAGCCTCCGTCCAGGTCCCCTGGGAACGAGCCATTTCTCCCAATAAAGTTCCTTATTACATCAAGTGAGTATCAAGCTATGTCTTACAAAGCTTCCTCCGGTGCCTCGACCTTCATTATTCTTAGCAACCTTCGGTCCTCTTGCCGTATCCTTTTCTTTAAACCTTCATTTGCACCTTGTAGAAATCAATATCATTGACTTTTTTTTCCCCCTGTACTAATCCGTTATGTTCTCAATGCAGGAGCCCAAGTGTATTTTTGTATTATTTATATGAGCCTTTGGACTTGTGTTATTTGTTTCCATCCAAATCTCCAATTTAAGTATTATTATTATTATTACCAAAATTCAGTAAGCGTGTTATTACCGGAGTTTTTCCTGGACATTCTTTTCTTCCCATCCTGGATCCATGAAGTACCTGAGTTTGTGTCTTTGCAACTGTGTGACAAATATAATTAAAGTAGCCTTATGATTTAATTTATTATACCCTTTTTTTCTAGCCACCAAGCCCAGACAACTTGTTGGGACCATCCAAAGATGACTGAATTATACCAAACGCTGGGTAAGAAAAACCAAATGGGTAATCCTCGATTTACGACCCCAACCGAGCCCGACATTTCTGTTGCGGAGTGAAACATTTGTTAAGTGGGTTTCGCCCCACTTTACGACCTTCCTTACCACAGTTGTTAAGTGAATCGCTGCACAATGGTTAAGTTAGTTCAACCGAATCTGGCTTCCCCCGTGGATTTGGTTTGTCAAAAGGTCGCAAAATGGGGATCCCGTGACCGGGGGACGCTGCAGCCATCATAAATACGAGTCAGTTGCCAAACATTTGAATTGTGACCACGGGGCATATTGCAATGGTCATTAAGTGTCATAAGTCACTTTTTCCAGCACTGTTGTAACTTCGATTGGTCAGTAAATGAACTTTTGCGAATTGAGAGCTACCCGTAATACCATCTCGTGGACGGTGGGAACTGATAGTCAATAAACTCTGGAACACGGGTGTCAAACTCAAAGCCCGGGGGCTGGATCTGGCCTCGGGGGGGGGGTGCTTAGATCTGGCCCCACAGGGCTACCCTGGAAACATTGAAGGATCGGACCGCGGTGTCTCAGCCTGGCCCTCCCGAGCTCCATTTTCGGTGGCAGCATGCTGGAGCAGGTCATCACAGCCGAAAATAGAGCTCAGGAGGACCACTTGTGCCCCTTCCAAGGTCTGTTTTTGCTAGCAGAGTACTGCAGGAGGCTGTCATAGTGCAAAACAGGAGCCTGAGTAGCGTAGGGGGCTAATGCCTCCTACTAAAGGCAGCAATTAACACCAGCTGCCTGTAATTTCTGTGAGTTCAATCCTAGCCAGGCTCAAGGTCGACTCAGCCTTCCATCCTTTCTAAGGTGGATGAAATGAGGACCCAGTTCGTGGGGGCAATAAGCTGACTTTGTATAAATATACAAAAGTATGAAGGCTATTGCTTAACGCATTGTAAGCTGCCCTGAGTCTCCGGAGAAGGGCGGCATATAAATCAAATTTTAAAAAATAATAATAATAAAAAAAAAACAGAGGTCAGGAGGGCCACCTGCGCAGGGGAGGAGGTAAGTTCAGCCGGGCACCCCCTCTGGGAAGCGGGGCTGAGGGGTCCCGGTGCCCTGGGAGCTCAAGGGCCAGGCTGGGTGCTTGCCCTCCATTGCCTGGGGCTCTGGACAGCCTGTGCTGCCATCCAGGGGTCCTCTACATGGCCTGAGAGGGACAGTGAGGTTCCTCTGGAGGACAAGGGTTTGGTGCTCTCCCTGGTCTTGCCTTGCTCCGCTGAATACAATGGATCCCTTCAGCCCCGCCTGGGGCACCACAGGTTTCCCTGAGGTGAGTGATGTTGAGCTGGCCACGGCCACACCTGCCCCCCCCCCCAAGGTTAAACACAACACTGATGCAGCCCTCAATAAAATTGAGTTGACTCAATTTTACCTGTCCACAATAGAAAGCTTCTTCACTTATTGCATCACAGTATGGCATGCTGGTCTGACAGCCACAGATAGAAAAACATTATAGCAGGTAGTGAGCACAGCACAAAACATTGTGGGCTGCCCCCCTGATAACACAAGATGACATCGCTAGGGCTCGCTGCCTTAGAAGAGTGAGGAAAATTCTCAGGGACGACTCACCCTGGTCATCACTTCTTTACCCTCCTACCATCAGGAAGAAGATATAGAAGCATAGCCAGCCACACAAACAGGCTGAAGAACAGTTTTTATCTCTGGGCTGTCAGATTCCTGAATGCAAAATAACATCATAACTATGTAGTACGATGGACTACAGGGCTGGCGCAACGTGTAACATGTTCACACTGGTGCAGTAGGACCAGGTGTTTTGTTAATATGATTTATTGAGTTAGGGATTTTCTGTCTTCACTGTGAGTTGTATTGTGTTGAGGGGGTGCACTGAGGGAGCGCAACCAATCTCATTGTACATATGTTGTGTGCTGACAATAAAGATTTGAATTTGAATTTGACACCCCTGCTCTAGAACAATCTTTCCCCACCCATCACCCCCAGGCTACAATTCCCAGGCAGCGTATCTCCTGAGAAAACCCAAGAGTTGCCGTTCCTACGGGTTTTGGGTGGTCCTAAAAAGGAGAAGGGATTTTTCTGGGAAGCCAAGAGTATCCAATTGTCAAGGGAAAGGATATGAAATTAATGGCTTCCTTTCTTCCTCTCCTTTTTTCTTTTCTCAGCCGACTTAAACAACATCAAGTATTCTGCTTACCGTACGGCCATGAAGCTACGCCGAGTGCAGAAGGCTTTGAGATGTAAGCCCTTCCTCCTTCCTCCGTCCACTCAAGTTGCATTTGCCTCCGACAGAATTCAGAATCGGTCTGCACCATGAGCTTCATATGTGTCCTTGAAGGAAGATATGTGCATGGGCTGACTTGCCCGCATATCCATCTCTTCCTTGATGATGTTGTGTGAAGACCCAGAGTGTTGGGGGCAATAGACTGACTCTGTAAAACCGCTTAGCGAGGGCTGTAAAGCACTGTGAAGCGGTATATAAGTCTAAGTGTTAGTGCTTTGCGCTCCTTCCTTCCTTCCTTCCTTCCTTCCTTCCTTCCTTCCTTCCTTCCTTCCTTCCTTCCTTCCTTCCTTCCTTCCTTCCTTCCTTCCTTCCTTCCCAGTGGTTAGAATGCAGTGTAGCAGGCTAATTCTGCCCATTGCCACAGTTCGATCTTGATTGGCTCAAAGTTCAGCCTTCCATCCATCCGAGGTGGGTAAAATGAGGATCCAGATTGTTGGGGGCAAGAGGCTGACTCTGTAAACTGCTTAGAGAGGGCTGTAAAGTACTATGGAGTGGTATATAAGTCTAAGTGCTATTGCTCTTCTCCCTTCCTTCCTTCCTTCCTTCCTTCCTTCCTTCCCCCCTCCCTCCCTCCCTCCCTCCCTTCCTTCCGAGTGCTTAAAATACAATATTTCAGGATAATTCTGCTCACTGCCAGCAGTTCAATCCTGATCGGCTCAAGGTTGACTCAGCCTTCCAGCCTTCCGAGGTGGGTAAAATGAGGACCCAGATTGTTGGGGGCAAGAGGCTGACTCTGTAAACTGCTTAGAGAGGGCTGTAACGCACTGTGAAGCGGTATGTAGTGCTATCTTCCTTCCTTCCTTCCTTCCTTCCTTCCTTCCTTCCTTCCTTCCTTCCTTCCTTCCTTCCTTCCTTCCTTCCCTCCCTCCCTCCCTCCCTCCCTCCCTCCCAGTGGTTAGAATTCAGTGTTGCAGGCTAATTCTGCACATTGCCAGCAGTTCAATCCTGACCGGCTCAAGGTTGACTCAGCCTTCCATCCTTCCGAGGTGGGTAAAATGAGGATCCAGATATTTGGGGACAATAGGCTGACTCTGTAAACCGCTTAAAGAGGCCTGTAAAGCACTGCATAGTGGTATATACAGTAAGTGCTATTGCTATCGAGATGTGTTGCAGCTGCTTTGTTTTTCATTTGTCTCCCACAATCATCTCCTGGTTCTGACCCGTCTTTTTTCTACCCCACAGTGGATATGGTGACGCTGTCCACAGCCTTGGAGGTCTTTAACGAACATGAGCTCCAGCCCAGTGACCACGTGATGGACGTGGTCGAAGTGATCCACTGCTTGACCGCTCTGTATGAGCGGCTGGAGGAAGAAAGAGGCATTCTGGTCAACGTCCCTCTCTGTGTGGACATGAGCTTGAATTGGCTGCTGAACGTTTTTGACAGGTATTGGGGACAGACACCCACGCAAAGAACAAAAGCTGACTAAAATGTGTGTGTGTCTCTCTCTCTCTCTCTGGGATTGTTACCTCAGAGAAAAGCAGTCATTCCCTCACTCATCCCTGGGGCAAAAATGAGATGATTACTGTAAATCAGGGACAGGGGTGGGCTGCTGGGGGTTTGCAAGGGTTCGGGCAAACCTCTAGCTAAGATTCAGTGCAGTTTGGAGAACCGCCCACATCCCACTCGTGGCTGGCCTACCCCGCCCCGCCCCTCCCAGGAGCCCCCATGCATCCCGTTTTGGATGCAGGTAAGTGCAGGGCGCACAAGGATGCTCGGGAAGGGTGAAAAATGGGCCTACCGGAAGTTCAGAAAGGCCAGAAACGGGCCTGTTTCTGACTTCCAGAGGGCCTCTGGAACCTGTGGTGGCCGTTTTTGCCCTTCTGGAGACTCAAGGAAAGACTCTAGAGCCAGGGGAGGGTGAAAACACATCACCACCACCCTGCCATGGTGCAGGAGGCCCACATGGCCATGCCCACCATGGCCACCACCATCCAGCAACTGGGCAGAGAACCCCTTGCTAAAGTTTTTGAAGCCCATCCTTCACAGGGTTGTCAAACTCAAGGCCCAAGGGCCAGATCCAGCCAGCAGGGTACTTAGAACTGGTCCGTGGGTCCACCCTGGAAACAGCGAAGGACCAGCCTTGATGCTCCTGCCAGCGAAAACGGGTCCCAAGCTCCATTTTCAGCTACCGTGCCAGTGAAAAGGGAGCTCGGGAGCCCATTTTCACTGGCAGAGTGCTCAAGCCACCACAGGTGCCCACAACAGGGGTGACATCGAGTTGGCTGCTATGCCCACCCTGGCCCCACCCACTCAAACCCCCCAAGGTCAAACACAACCCTGATGCGGCCCTCAATGAAATCGAGTTTGACACCCCTGCTGTAAGTCTATCTCAAGCACGAGTCACAGTATCGCAGTGGTTAGAATGCAGTACTGCAGGCTACTTCTGCTGACTGCCGGCTGACTGCAGTTCGGTAGTTCGAATCTCATACGGCTCAAGGTTGACTCAGCCTTCCATCCCTCCGAGGCTGGTAAAAGGAGAACCCAGATTGTTGAGGACAAGATGCTGACTCTGGAAACCGCTTAGCGAGGGCTGTAAAACACTGTGAAGCGGTATATAAGTCTAAGTGCTATTGCTATTGTCACCATTGTTCCACCTCCATGGCTTGGGGCTGGGTTATCTGAAGAACCATCCCTTGCTGGTTACATCCACCCAAGTGACTAGAGGCAAGGAACGTCCCGTCTCCTTCATCTGGTGGGACCCAGAAGAAGGGCCTTCTCCGTGGTGGCTCCCTCCCTTTGGAATATCATCCCTGCAGAAATTAGACTGGCCCTCAATTTGACATTCTTTTGCCGATGGGCCTAGGCAACCCAGAATGAGATGGAGCCCGTCAAGTGGCTTATTTGGCTGTGTGTTGTTGCCAGGGCGGTTAATTGTTTTTTTATATATTGTTTATATCGGGTTTTACTACTTATAAGCCACCCAAAATCACCGTCAGCGAGTGGGCAGCCATGTAGCTTTTCCAAATACATCAATAAAATTAATCATTTTGCATTGTCCGTAAAACAAATCTTCCCCCATGCTCCCCCTTCCAAGACTGGAAGGAAATAATCCAAGGGGTGAAAACCTAGGATTGATATTAAATCAATGTTATTGATTAGAGGAAAATTAAAAGTCATGGCCCAAGAATTCCAGCCATGTTCTTCACCTTAAACGGGATATCTTTAAGATATTGCGTTTTACGGCAGCAGAATTCTCATCCATTCCTAAATTGGGCTCTTTCAGGACCTGTTTATTGTTTGGGTTGCCGCTGCGATTTTCTTTTTATCAACGTGGGAAATCCCCAGCAAAATTCAGACTTGTAGGGGGGTGGGGGCACACAGGAATTTGAACTGAACTGGAATCTGTTAGCTTCTCCAGGCCTCTCCTCTCTTTTGCTCCGGAGGGGAGGCTTAGAACGATACATGGAAACGACGAGGAAGCAGATGGCGACGAAATTAAAAGAAGCTTTGTAAGGGAAGGGCTCCCATTCATCTGAGAAGCTGGCAAAAGATGGAGCTTTTTATCGGGGGGAACAGAGGACAAAACGTTTTCACCCCGCTCCTTTTCTTTTCAGTGGGCGCAGCGGGAAGATGCGGGCGCTCTCCTTCAAGACGGGCATCGCGTGTCTCTGCGGCACGGAGGTGAAGGAGAAATTCCAGTGTGAGTCACTCTGCAGAAGACGGCGGGTGGAATCCGAGGGGGAGGCTTCCAGATTTAGCAAGGATGGGGAGAGTGCCACGGGCAGCTGCATCCAAGAAACGGTCCTTGGTCTGGATGGCAGCCACGTTCCGTCGCTCTCCGGCTCTTAATTTTGGCAGTGGTGGCAGTAGATCATTATCATAGTTGTTGCAAAAATATATTCATTAGATACTAAGTGTTGTATCTAATAAAACATTAGATACAACACTTAGTGATAATCTTGGATACTAAATAAGCAATTGGGTTAGGGGTCAGAGTTTTCACCACTCATGGGACCAGCAGACTAATTTAGGGCACCAGGATCAAGACGGCTGGTACCCTTGCCCTGTTCCTTAATATTTTCCATCCCAACCAGCGTGGGCTGCCCAAGGCAGGTGGCCTCATAATCAAGCTACTATATGCAAGTTTTGTATGGCTGTTTTCTTGTTACGGAAAGACCCCCTTGAGTCTAAAGCTTTGCCAAAGACTGCTGTAAGTTGTAGCTGTGCCAAAAAATCTGCTGTCGAGGTTTTGACTGACGAACCCAACTCAGCAAGCACTGATGAGATGACCCAATCTCTTAATGCAAAGCTTTATTGACTACATCATTTCGGCACAGCATGAAAGCCAAAGCAACTCTGGTTAATTCCCAGGCAATTCAATATAATTAAAGTATAGAATCCTCCCTCCCCCCACCATTAGTGAAGATCACATTGTCCAATTAGGTGTCCAGGTGTTGTTATGGGAAAACGTCCACGCCTCTGGCCAACAACTGCTGGAGTGTCCTTGATTCCCACAAGACAGTTTCTTGTTATCGTCTGGAATGCACATTCCAATCTCTCTGCCCCTTATCCCCTGTCTGTTGACAAGCTGTGAAACAGTAAAAGTGAAAGCATCCTGAATACGCTTCAAAGATTGACATGTGTTTGACATGTGCATGTTCACAAATCAGCCATTGTAGTCTTTTTCCAAAGAACACTGGGGACTATAGTTCAGTGAGAATTCAAAGGATTGGAGCCTTTGTGAAAATAAAATTTCTCCTCTGCGTTTTTAACAGTTGAGACATAGGTTTGAGTCGAGCTTATTTTCTTCCTATGAGACTGGGAAGGTGGCATGAGGAAGGCCACTCTTCCTCTTTTCTCTCCTCCCTGTAATCTATGCATGTCCTTCCTTCCTTCCTTCCTTCCTTCCTTCCTTCCTTCCTTCCTTCCTTCCTTCCTTCCTTCCTTCCTTCCTTCCTTCCTTCCTTCCTTCCTTCCTTCCTTCCTTCCTTCCTTCCTTCCTTCCTTCCTTCCTTCCTTCCTTCCTTCCTTCCTTCCTTCCTTCCTTCCTTCCTTCCTTCCTTCCTTCCTTCCTTCCTTCCTTCCTTCCTTCCTTCCTTCCTTCCTTCCTTCCTTCCTTCCTTCCTTCCTTCCTTCCTTCCTTCCTTCCTTCCTTCCTTCCTTCCTTCCTTCCTTCCTTCCTTCCTTCCTTCCTTCCTTCCTTCCTTCCTTCCTTCCTTCCTTCCTTCCTTCCTTCCTTCCTTCCTTCCTTCCTTCCTTCCTTCCTTCCTTCCTTCCTTCCTTCCTTCCTTCCTTCCTTCCTTCCTTCAGACCTCTTCAGCCAGGTGGCCAACTCCAGTGGGCTCTGCGACCAGAGGCATCTCGGCATCTTGCTCCATGAAGCCATCCAAGTCCCGCGGCAGCTGGGGGAAGTGGCAGCCTTCGGTGGGAGCAATGTGGAGCCCAGTGTGCGCAGCTGTTTCCGCTTTGTAAGTGAGGCTGTTTCCACTTTTCCCAGGGACATTTGTGTGGAAGGGGAGTTTAGAAAAATAAAAATGACAGGTGGAGGCGTGTGATTGGAGCCCTGTTACCTTTTGACGTGCGGAAGGCATGCAACATACATGTAAAAAAGGAGTAAGACTTTGATCAGATAACTGCAGTTGTCATCTTTACTCTTTTTTGACAAACATGTAATCCCAGGACATCCTTGATTTTACCCCTGTTGATATTCTTAATAGGAGCCCTTATCAAGAAGAGGGGTGGAAGACAGCCATAGAATGCAATTACAATATTCCAGTTCCTTTTGTGACTTATTATTTCCAAGTTGTAGCAAATGCAGTGGCAATGGTGGCTTTAAACTAAAGAATTACTTGCTAGACTAAAACATTTTTTTGTAAAACTATAAACAAACGAAAACCTGAAATATCCTGACTAGCATGCATATCTAATCATATTGTTTTAATCCAATTTGTTGTCATGTTAAATTCACCAAATCCAATAGTTTTAACCCTGTTCATTCTCAAGCCCAAGGAACTGAATGTAGCTTATCACAGATTTGGAGGGAAAAAAAATCTGCTGTGAACTCCACCTAAGCGTCAGGAAGGGTATCCGGCCAGTAAACGCTCGGTTCCACCCAGTCACCCCGACTCTACCCTGAATTAAGGGATTACAGGGTCCTAAAAAAGGGGAGTTTTATATTGCAGATTCAGAGGAAAAAAGTGTACAGCCTCGGAAGTTGTGGGATTCGATTGTCTCCTTTCCTTCTTCTAGGGAAATGGCAAAGCATCCATTGAGGCAACTCAGTTCCTGGAATGGGCAAACTTAGAGCCACAGTCAATGGTGTGGCTGGCCGTCCTTCACCGAGTAGCCATTGCTGAGCAAGTAAAACACCAGACCAAGTGCTCCATCTGCAGACAATGTCCCATCAAAGGTTTCAGGTATGGAAAGCAACACGGAGGGTCATTCTGCTGGAAGGCTGGTGGGTACAGACTGATCCTTTCAACAGAGAATAACAACAGAGTTGGATGGGACCTTGTTGGTCATCTAGTCCAACCCCCCACTAAAGCAGGAGACCTTAAACTGTTTCTGACAAGAGGCTATCCAGTCTCTTCTTGAAAGCTTCCAGTGATGAAGCACCGACAATTTCTGAAGACAAAGCGTTTCATTGGTTTTTACTCACTGTGCAGATCCAATGAGGCAGGAATAATAGTCATACAATTTGGGATGCAGCTTAATTCTCTGTGATACTTGACGTTCTTCCAAACACTTTTTTTTTGTTTTTACAAATGTATCAATGTGTCAATAGTGTGGTACCTGGGTGCCATGCATTCTAATACAAATAAAACCATGAGTTAATCATGGTTATTACATTCAATCAACTTATATATTTCTAATAATGGTACACATTTATATTAAGGGGCAATCTGTCATTATTCAATTATTCCATGCTTCCCCTTGTTATTACTTTTATTTTATTATATAAAAGTGTCTACACTAGTATTCCCCCTTCTCTTATTTCTATCTCTTATTCTAACTTTTAATCCTATCTAACTTCTAGTCATGCCACCTACCTAAAAAGAAAAGAAAAGAGAGAGAAAGGGAAGAGCAAATCAAAACAATGACAAAAAAGAGAGATCATCTATCCATCGACTTTTGCCCGCTTCAGTACTTTAATTGCTATGCTTTTTTTTTTTTTGACTTGCCTCCCAAATTCCTCACTTGGATCTTTATCTCTATCTGCATCTGCATCTCTTTTCAAAACTCTCTTGGGCATCACACCTTCCCTCCTCGTGTCTTGGGGGTTTGGTTGTTTTGACTACTACTACTTGTCTTCCGGGAGGCGATATCATTTCCTCCGTCCACCCCCACCCTAGCAAATGAGAGACATAGGCTTCCAAACTTTGCTGTCCTTTTGCTGGATTTAATGCCTCTGACGTCATTTTTCAGGTAGCCAGATTAAAAAGGATTCGGTTTGAGCTTGGCTTGGCAGTAGATGGACAAACAGTTTGAAAAAGGCATAGGGTGACAGCTGCAACATTTTTAGCAAAAGGATGAAGTTAAAAAAAGGGATGAGACACAAAAGCTTTCTTTTTAAGAACGGAGACGCAACAAGACCAAACAATATAAATAGCTCTGTAGGGATTTTTTTTTTAGCTAAAGAGAAAGAAGGCTAATTAACATGTAATCTACATTATTCCTATAATCCCACATCATTCTGATCATCAGATCCCCAAATCAGTGTTTCGTATATATTTTTTTCCCAGTTTTTCATAAAAAATCAAAATCAAAAATGGCTTCCAAATAGAAATAAAACCGATCGATCAAGGCTGCCGATTTTGCCAGTATCATCCACCTCACCATCCATTCTTCCATTGTAGGTATCCTACAGGTATCCTGTAAGTTCCTAACCTTCTTTGTGGGTATAAAAATCACCGCTGTAATCGTACATAAAAGCAAAATTCCAGATGAAAGACCAATCCACTGTTTACGTGACAAACTGTACATTTGCTTTAAGCACACCTCAAACGCCGCACACAAAGCAGAGGTGAAATGCTACCAGTTCGGACCGGTTCGGTTGAACTGGTAGCGATGGCGGCGGGTGGTTCGGAGAACCGGTAGCGCCGGCAGCGTGAGGCTCCGCCCACCCGCCCAGTTGTCGTCTTTTTCTGGTTTTAACCTGTTTTTTACCCTCTGCGCATGCACAGAAGGGTTTGCGCATGCTCAGAGTGTCTGTGCACACGCATGACACATGCATGCAAGTGCAGAATGAGCGTGAGCGCACAGCGGATGTACTTCCGAACTGGTAGGAAAGGTAAGTAGATTTCACCCCTGATACAAAGTGATTGGAAGCATGCCTGCCAAATGAATTCATTATACCTCCGGAGTCCAACTCTGATTTATGAACTGATAGTATCTCAGCTCACTCCAAAGTGTAGCCATCATAAGCCATTAGCCATGCGAAAGAGTGCGTTCTTTTTATTCAAATATCCCTGGCTGAATCAATCATTATGATATATTTAAACTGTTCATCAGCTAAGAAATTTATAGTCCTAAGTGGCCAGTCTGGATTTAGTGCCTCTGATGTCATTTTTCTGGTAGCCAGATTAAAAAGGATTCGGTTTGAGCCAGATTTGGCAGTAGACCAGGGGTGAAATCTACTTACCTTCCCAACCGGTTCGGAAGTGCACCCGCCCCGCTCGCGGACCCTCTGCATACACGCAAATTCTTCTGCACATGCGCAGAGGGTAAAAAACCAGGTTACTCCCTGCTTATAACCAGGTCGGGCAGGTGGGCGGAGTCTCACACTGCCATCGCTACCGGTTCTCCGAACCACTGGCCGCCATCGCTACCGGTTCAAATACGTCATCGTAGACTTAAAGCTGTTAGGAATGGGTCATCGGAGGGGCAGTCTGTTTTCTTCCGTCACCAAGTGTCAACACACGAGAACTCTGTTTTCAGTTTTGATCAGCATCAGGGCAAGAACAAAGCACCCCCACCCCACCCCCTTGCCTCTTAGTTCTCCATGTCACAAACTTTAGCCGAGTTGGATCTTTCCTGTACTTCTCGCCACGCGCAGGGTTTTCAGAAGACCAAGAAAAGAAGTTTGCCGGTACCACACAGGGTGACAGGGTGACAAGATCCAGCTATGCCACATTCAGCTGCCAAATCTGATTCAGAAATCCAATATTTCAGGCTGCAATTTAAAAACACAAAAAGCAATATATCCGAAGGAAAAATCTATAGTAGTTTGGATTTTATTTTATTTTTTTAGATGAAAGTTTGTTTAAGTTGGATTGCACCCCCATCATGGAGAGTCTGTCTGTAGCCTGGTTTGGTGCAATGGAAATGAGTTTTGGTTGTTTTACAGGCATTTGATTGACATCAATATTTGGGTTGGCCGATAACAATGAACATTTTTTTCGGTTACTCCAGATACCGCAGCCTCAAGCAGTTCAATGTGGACATCTGCCAGGCTTGTTTCTTGACGGGACGAGCCAGCAAAGGGAACAAGCTGCATTATCCCATCATGGAATATTATACGATGGTAAGAGGAGAGAAGAGCATGGTCTGCAACGAACTATGCACAGTGGTTGGGTGCTGCTTAAGTGAGGCTCTGCTTAGCATCCTTATGGGGCTTCAGGTTGTGCAGTCCTGCATAGGCCTGAGGGTAGAATTTGCTACTTATTACTGATGCGGTGGCTCAGTGGCTAAGATGCTGAGCTTGTCGATTGAAAGGTCAGCAGTTCAGCGGTTTGAATCCCTAGTGCCGCGAAACGGAGTGAGCTCCCGTGACTTGTCCCAGCTTCTGCCAACCTAGCAGTTCAAAAGCAGGTAAAAAATGCAAGTAGAAAAATAGGGACCCCGTTTGGTGGGAAGGGAACAGCGTTTCATACGCCTTTGGCGTCGAGTCATGCCGGCCACATGACCACGGAGACATCTTCGGACAAAGCTGGCTCTTCGGCTTTGAAACGGAGATGAGCACCGCCCCCTAGAGTCGGGAACGACTAGCGCATATGTGCGAGGGGAACCTTTACATTTACGTTTACTGATCTCTCTCTCTTTTTTTTTAATGAAAAAAAAAAGGCAAGAATAATGATTGGAGTATCCAGAGAAGCATACTTCAGATGAAGTGCTTTTCTGGTGAAACTAGTCTTTCAGGGCAACCTTTGGTGGCATAGCAGACTAAAGTGCTGTTAACTAGCACTAGCTGCCTGCAAATACTGCAAGTTCGAATCTCACCAGGCTCAAGGTTGACTCAGCCTTCCACCCTTCCGAGGTAGGTAAAATGAGGATCCGGATTGTGGGGGCAATAAGATGACTTTGTATAAAAAAGAACACCGCTTGGGGGGGGGGGCGAAAGCCGTACTAAGCAGGTATATACAAAAGTATGAAGGCTATTGCTTAATGCATTGTACACCGCCCTGAGTCTCCAGACAAGGGCGGCATATAAATCGAACTAATAAATAAAGAAATAAACCTGGTCTACCCAACTATGGGATGGAGCATACTGCTTCCGCTTTTGCCTTTCAGCCCCAATCCAGGGAACTTCGCAGGCAGCTGTTTTCGCGACAAACTATTTTTTGTGTGTTGGGTTTATATTTTTATTTTACCAACAAAGAAATAAAGGGATACTAAAGGTAAAGTTAAAAATTCCCCTCGCCACATACATGCTAGTTGTTCCCAACTCTAAGGGGCGGTGCTCATCTCTGTTTCAAAGCCAAAGAGCCAGCGCTATCCGAAGACATCTCCGTGGTCATGTGGCCGGTATGACTAAATGAAACAGAATTTTCAGAGGCTGAAAAAAAGCCTCTTAAAGGAGGTTTCAGAGGCTGAAAAAAAAGCAAGGCACAGAGCTCACAACCAAGGAACCTGTTGCTAAAATTCACCTCTGGGAACAGCTGATCGGGAGTATTCCGGGAGGCCCTCCACCCGCCAATCAGGTTTTTTCTTATTTTCCTCCCCAAAAACTAAGGTGCGTCTTATACTCCGGTGCGCCTTATAGTTCGAAAAATACGGTACTTCTTGTCTGGGCTACCTTGTAAGGCTGGTGCTATTTGTCAGGATTCAGAATAGCTCAACAGCTTCTTGCTTTCCATGTCCTGATTATCATCTTCCAAAAAAATCTGTCCTGCTCCTATTGGAATCAGTCAAGTGCTAGGCTGAAGGTTTTCCCTGGCTCTTAATCCTGGTTCTTTACAGACCACTTCCAGCGAGAACATGAGGGATTTTGCTACCACCTTGAAAAATAAATTCCGTTCCAAGCAGTATTTCAGCAAGCATCCCCAGAGAGGGTACCTTCCGGTCCAATCCGTGCTGGAGGCAGATGTCATTGAAACGTGAGTTGAAAGTGGAGAGACAGCTGTGAAATCCTGTTGCCTTCCACATCACAGCTCCTCCGAGCAACCCAGAGCTAGGTTTGGGCATTTGGGGCACTGTTCCTCTTTTATAAAAGACTGGAAACCTTTGATGGGCTTTTTGTCAAAAATGGATAAGAACGAACTGGTGATTTCTGGGTTTATCGATTAATAAGGGATGGATATGAGGAGAGTGGTGCAGTGGCCTAGAGGTGAAGCTCTCACCTCACAATCAGGAGGCTGTGAGTTCAATCCTAGATAGTGCCAGATATTTTTCTCTCCGGGCACAATGGGTAAATATCTGCTGAACAAAACTCCGCATTGGCGACAGGAAGGGCATCCGGCCACTCAGCTCCATTCAAAACACTCAGCTCCATTTAATTGCCCCGACTCCACCCCGCAAGGAATTACGGTATCATTAAAAGATTAAAGAAAGAAAAAAAAGGGAGAATGGATATGAGGGGGAAGGAAGCCTATTATGTCTGTTCACTCTTTTTTTTCTTTATCATTTTTATTCTATATCGTTTTGTTTTTATCCTTCAACTGGGTAAAAACTTTCTTTAATAAGAATTATGTATGTAAAGAAGTTGGGCACATATCTTTTATTTTATGTACACTGAGAGCCTATGCACCAAGACAAATTCCTTGTGTGTCCAATCACACTCGGCCAAAAAAAAAATCTATTCAATTCTATTCTGTTGTTCTCAGAGACCTTTTCCTTGTCCAACTAATGTAGCAGATGTTTTCATTGATCTGCTAGTTGGCTTTTTAAATTTTTATGCTTCTTTTTTTTTTTCTTCCAGGCCAGCCTCTTCTCCAATGTTACCACATGCTGACACCCATTCTCGGATTGAGCATTTTGCTAGCAGGTGAGATTTGGAAGCGCTCAAGGAAGGAACCAGGACTGGGCAAGGAAAGTCTAAGGCGGAAAGACCTGGGGTTTTAGTTCCGTATTTTAGATTCCGCTTTCATCTTTTAGTGAAAGTGCCTTCTCACTTTAAACGGAGTCGAGAATTTTACTTCCCTTAAGGCAGGGGTCAGCAACCTGCGGCTCTGGAGCCGCATGTGGCTCTTTCATCCCTCTGCTGCGGCTCCCTGTCGCCCGTCAGCTCCGCTTTCAGTTAGGATGGGTAAAGGAAAAAGGATGCCTCGCTAGGAGGAGACTCTATGGTGGGGGAACCGGACTTCTGGTCAGCAGAGGAAAAAGGACACCACACTAGGAGGAGACACTATGATTTCCGGTCAACAGTGGAAAAAGGACACTACACTAGAAGGAGACTCTATGGTGGGGGAACTGGACTTCCGGTCAACAGAGGAAAAAGGATGCCACACTAGGAGGAGACACTATGATTTCCGGTCAACAGTGGAAAAAGGACACCACACTAGAATGAGACTCTATGGTGGGGGAACCATACTTCTGGTCAGCAGAGGAAAAAGGATGCCATACTAGGAGGAGACACTATGATTTCTGGTCAGCAGAGGAAAAAGGACATCACACTAGAAGGAGACGCTATGGTGGGGGAACCAGACTTCTGGTCAGCAGAGGAAAAAGGACGCTACACTAGGAGGAGACACTATGATTTCCGGTCAACAGTGGAAAAAGGACACCACACTAGGAGACACTATGGTGGGGGAACCGGACTTCCGGTCAGCAGAGGAAAAAGGATGCCACACTAGGAGGAGACACTATGATTTCCGGTCAACAGTGGAAAAAGGACACCACACTAGGAGGAGACACTATGATTTCCGGTCAATAGTGGAAAAAGGACACCACACTTGAAGGAGACATTATGGTGGGGGAACTGGACTTCCGGTCAGCAGAGGAAAAAGGACGCCACACTAGGAGAAGACACTATGGTGGGGGAACCGGACTTCCGGTTGGCTCCAGAATTGAACGGGGGGCTTCCAGTTAGGGCCTTTGTGACTCTTTGAGTGTTTAAGGTTGCCAACCCCTGCCTTAAGAGATCAGACTGGGGCAGGTCTGACATACCATTTATACCTCAGGTCATTAGGTCCCTCAGCTGAATGAGAAGGCCAATCCCAAGGTCAAACCGTAAGTGGAAGGAGATGGTCTACCTGGTTCAAAAGGAAGAAGAAGCAAACTCAGCTGGTCTACTCTAGGTAGTAAAGTGGTAGACAATTTTCTTTAATCAAATAAGTTGATCAAATTTATCTCACCAAGAGTGATTCCGGGTGGCACACAACCACAATAGGAAAAATGATAGAAGATGATAGATAGATAGATAGATAGATAGATAGATAGATAGATAGATAGATAGATAGATAGATAGATAGATAGATAGACAGACAGACAGACAGACAGACAGACAGACAGACAGACAGACAGACAGACAGACAGACAGACAGACAGACAGACAGACAGACAGACAGACAGACAGACAGACAGAATTCTTTATTGGCCAAGTGTGATTGGACACTCAAGGAATTTGTCTTTGGTGCATAGGCTCTCAGTGTACATAAAAAGACAAGATACATTCGTCAAGAATCATAAGGGACAACACTTAATGATAGTCATAGGGTATAAATAAGCAATTGAATCATACTAGGAAACAATACATTTAAATCATAAGGATACAGCAACAAGTTCAGTCATACTGTCAGAAGTGGGAGGAGATGGATGATAGGAACGATGAGAAGATTAATAGTAATGCAGACTTAGTGAATAGTTTGTGTTGAGGGAATTATTTGTTTAGCAGAGTGATGGAGTTCAGGGGAAAAAACTGTCCTTGTGTCTAGTTGTTCTGGTGTGCGGTGCTCTATAGCGTCGTTTTGAGGATAGGAGTTGAAATTATTTATGTCCAGGATGCGAGGGGTCTGTAAATATTTTCCCAGCCCTCTTTTTGACTCGTGCAGTGTACAGGTCCTCCGTGGAAGGCAGGTTGGTAGCCATTGTTTTTTCTGCAGTTCTAACTATCCTCTGAAGTCCGTGTCCGTAAACATCACAAAAACGTCAGGATGCAAACTTAGATGACAAAGGGGAAATCATCATTTATTGGCTCTGCTTTCCTTCTCTTGTAGGCTTGCAGAGATGGAAAGCCAGACTTCTTCCTTTTACAACGACAACCTTTCGCCAGATGATAGCTTGTGAGTTGCAACTCCTCATCTTCCCCACCACCACCACCACCACGCACGCCTTTTTTTTTTCCTTCTCTTATTTTGCATATCAATTCTTCGTCAACCTGGACCCATCTCAGCCCGCAGATCTAATCTAGCCCGTCAAGCCTACTCATCTTGCAATGATGAGTGGAGCCTGGATAGCTCAGCAGACTAATGCATTGTAATTTAGCTGTCTGCAATTATTGCAAGTTCGAATCTCGCCAGGTTCAAGGTTGACTCAGTCTTCCATCCTTTCTAAGGTAGGTAAATTGAGGACCCAGTTTGTGGGGGCAATAAGCTGACTTTGTATAAAATATACAAAAGTATGAAGGCTATTGCTTAACGCATTGTAAGCCACCCTGAGTCTCCAGAGAAGGGAGGCATATAAATCAAATTTAAAAATTAAAAAAAATGATGGAAAATGAGGAGGCCAGAAGATACCAGGCAGAGGAATCTAATTCCTATGCATCTGGTTAGATTTGATCTGGCTGGTCTAATGTGGGGTCAAAAATAAACCATCACTATTCACAGGGTCACTTCTGAGTTAGAGAGGACTTTAGGCTAAGCATCCTCTGGTGGGCCTCCTCCCTCTGCCAGGTGTCCAGTTGGTCATGGAGACCATCAGATTGCCCTGTCCACTTCCCAAAATTGCCCTCCTGCTGGTGCTACTTCTTCCTGAAATGGCTGATCAGTGGAGGAACCCCTTTAAAGGGAAACATGGGGCAGATGTCCCTTCTATAGGGACACGGTGGCTCAGTGGCTAAGATGCTGAGCTTGTGGATCTAAAGGTCAGCAGTTCAGCAGTTCAAATCCCTAGTGCCGCGTAACGGGATGAGCTCCCGTTACTTGTCTCAGGTTATGCCAACCTAGCAGTTCGAAAGCAGGTATAAAATGCAAGTAGAAAAATAGGGACCACCTTTGCTGGGAAGGTAACAACTTTCCGTGCGCCTTTGGCATTGAGTCATGACAGCCACATGACCACAGAGACGTCTTCAGACAGCGCTGGCTCTTCGGCTTTGAAACAGAGATGACCCCCGCCCCCTAGAGTTGGGAACGACTAACATGTATGTGCAAGTGGAACCTTTACCTTTATTTTTTCATGGTCCTTCTGGGGTTGATAGGTAAAAGTAAAGGTTCCTGCACACATGCGTTCCTGACTCTAGGGGGCGGTGCTCATCTCCATTTCTAAGCCAAAGAGCCAGCGCTGTCCGAAGATGTCTCCGTGGTCAGCATGACTCAACGCCGAAGGCGTTCTGAAAGTTGTTATCTTCCCACTAAAATGGTCCCTATTTTTCTACTTGCATTTTTTACATGCTTTCGAACTGCTAGGTTGGCAGCTGGGGTTGATAGACCCCGGCAAATGCCTGAGAATTTAGACGTTCCCACCTGTCTCTTCTCTTGGAAGCTTCGGTCCCTTTCGCATCTCCATCTCTTCTCCATCGATTCACATCATCCTTTCTCACAACCCGGTTGCTCTTCTCTCCACTACCTCAACCTCATCATAGCTCTATTCACAACAGGGATGAAGATCAATATCTTTTGCGCCATTCCAGCCCTGTCACCGACGGAGAACCTATCTCCAGCCAAGAGGCCCAGAATGGCACCAGGACAGATGATAAAGGAGAACTGGAAAGAATTTTGGCCCACCTGGAGGATGAAAACAGGTAAGATGGTGCTGATCCCTTTGGTGGTGGCTTCTCCATGGGGAGCACGTATTCTACTGCAGAGCTCCTGAAGTCCTTCCTTAGGTCCATCAGATCTGGTCTTCTAAAATCCAGGGAAATTGCTAGATAGCAGTTGGTATATCTATTCAGCCCTTAGTTCTTAACAGTTAAAATTGGTTTTCTGTATGTATATATGTATATATGTATATATGTATATATGTGTGTATGTGTGTGTGTGTGTACAGGTAATATCTCGGGTTTCTTCCCGTGTAATTGTAAACATATCTTTAGAAGGATGTTTACAATTACACGGGAAGAAACCTGAGATATTACCTGTACACACGTATATACCCGTGAAAACTTACATATATACATATATACATATATACATATATACATATATACATATATACATATATACATATATACATATATACATATATACATATATACATATATACATATATATGTAGGTCTTTGGTTATTTGGGTCTTCTCCCATGTAAAATTGGAAGTGTCTTGACGACGTTTCGATGAATTCTCATTTGTCATCTTCAGGCTGGTGTTTTCAGCTTCGTGCTTCTAGGAGCAATGTGTGATTGCAGCTGTTTCTTCCTTTTAACTGCTAGTGGGGGTGTGAACTGATTGGGTGGGAGCTTGGCTGTGTTCTGATTAGGTGGAGGTTTGTTCTGATTGGTTGGGGGCTTTACGTGGGAGAAGACCCGAATAGCCAAAGACCTACATATAAACACCCGCAAAAACAGACACACACATATTTCCTTCTCTCTTCTGGTTATTAGAGTTTTTGAAGACCAGATCTGGTAACCCAACCATCCCATAATGTAATCACTGAAGCACAACATGGCAAACCCCCTGTGAGGGGAGTTATCAGCCTAAAAATAACTCCCATCATCCCCAGCGAATATTCCAGGCTGGAATTTTCTTTGAACTCAAATTAATCCATGGGGACCAGATTGGGAAGGATAAGCCCCCTGATCTGGTGAGTTGTTGCTGGTCACTCAGTGGGAGTCTAAGGTTATCAGATCCAGACCACAAATCTTCAGACAACCACTAGATGGCAACAAAGAGATAGAGAAAACCTTAATGGTTGGGGTACTCTCTGAACTTGGTTGTTTTCTTGAAGAGGTTTCATTACCCAACTTGGTGACATCACCAGCGCACTGATGATGTTACCAAGTTGGGTAATGAAACGTCTGGAAGAAAACAACCAAGCTCAGCTAGTACCAACCACCCCATAATTCAACCCTGAGCTACAGATGTTCTCTTCCATGGAAATTCTTAACTCTCTGCTGCCGTCTAGCAATTGAGAGCTGGTGGTCTAACCGGTTTCCTTTCCACAGGGTCCTTCAGGGAGAGCTGAGACGTCTGAAGTGGAAGCATGAAGAGGCAGCCGAGTCCGCCCAAGGAGCTCCTGAGACGGCCCAGGATCCACCCAGTGAAGAGCTCTTGGCCGAAGCCCGCATTCTTCGACAGCACAAGAGCCGCCTGGAGACCCGGATGCAAATCTTGGAAGACCACAACAAGCAGCTGGAATCTCAGCTGCAGCGCTTGAGGGAGCTGCTTCTTCAGGTAACGGCACCCCAGTAATTTATTCTGTCGAAGGGGACGGGTTTGCGGGTAGGAAGAAATGGAAAATAGCCAAATGATCTGTTCTGAGTTACCTTGAATCTCATTTAGACCAGAGGTGGTATTCAGCCAGTTCGAACAAGTTCACGCGAACCGGTAGTGGAAATCGCAGGTGGGCCCACCCTGGCTCTATACCATCCTATTTAGGCTTGTTTTTGAGGCTGGACACATGTGCGGAAGGCGTGCATATGAGCAAAGCGCATGCATGGACCAGGGGTGGGTTCTAAAATTTTTTACTACCGGTTCTGTGGGCGTGGCTTATTTTGTGGATGTGGTTTGATGGTCATGTGACAAACAACTCTTTAGGATTTAGCAGAGGTACTGGTCTACCAGGCTTTCAACTGCTTGCAGAGCCATACCGTCTACTCATTTGTTTTTGGAGCGTTCCGGTCTCCCCCATTAGTTTTTGGAGCATTCCGGTCTACCCAGTTGTTTTTGGTGCGTTCCTGTCTCCCCCATTAGTTTTTGGAGCGTTCCGGTCTACCTATTTGTTTTTGGAGCGCACTGGTCTACCACCACACTGCCTTTTACCACTGATCAGCTGTAGGGCGGCCCTTTGAAGCGCCGTGGCAAGAGTTTAAACAGTTTTTTGCTGCTCTGCCATCACCGAGAGCATCGGAAACCGCTTTCAGGAAGCTTGGCCTCAATTGCCAATCTACCACCACCGAGCGGTTTACAAAGAGCAGATCGGTTCTAGCTGATCAGTTTGGAGGCTTCTTGGCTTCTCAATTTAAAGCTACAGTGTCTTTTTTTTCTTTCTCTACTTTGTCAAGTTAGCCCTGATATTTTCCTTCTAGCCGATCAGCTGGGACTCGGGAGGCAGCGAATAGATTGGGGGCAGGACCAGGCAGAGTGGTATTTACCGGTTCTCCCAACTGCTCAAAATTTCCACGACCAGTAGCAACCCACTACTGGCATGGACGGCGCACGGGGGAAACCAATGGTAATAAAATGTGAAGCCTACCACTGAATTAGACCGACATTCAATCCATATGAAGACCTTCATTTAGACTGCAACTTTATTGTCATCGGCCAAAACTTTCCACTCATTGCTTATGTATTGCCAGGAAAACAGAATCTACAACTTCTCACTCAACCTGATCCACCATCTTACTGCTGAAACATTGGGATTATTATTTACCTGAAACATGCATTCCTACATCTTTATCCATTAATTCAGAACCTGCCAAGATAAGATCAAGGTCCAGTTCAACCTTCTCCAGCCCAGTTTTTGGAACGCCATGGCTGAGTATTTTGAAGTCCATGTAGTTGGATGGTCTCCACCAAAGGTGAAATGTTCCCAGTTAGGACCGGATCGCCCGATCCGGTAGCAATGGTGGCGGGTGGTTCGGAGAACCGGTAGCAAAAATCCCTGCCCACCTGCCATGCCCAGCTGACAATCATCAGAGGCTTTTTTTATATACTTTTAAAAGCAACTTTTCGTCGGCCAAAAAAATGCTTTTAAAAATAAAAATAAAAAATTGACCACGCCCATCCAATCACATTACCCCCACCCACCCACCAAGCCACGCCCAAGAACTGGTAGTAACAAATTTTACATTTCACCACTGGTCTCCACTTTGAGTGAACCTCACCAAATTGTTCACAATCTGCTTGTTCCCATTTCCTCCAGCAAATCCGGATATTCCACAAGCAGAAAAAGCGAACGAAAGCACTTTTTTGTTTACAGTCCTATCTTCATTTCATCTCAATTTCTCTCTCCCCCTGCATTAACAGGTCTCGACATGTTGCAGTAATCATTTCTATCTATGCGCTGTTTCTCTTTTGTAGAACGTTTCTTGTGCTGAGATTCGCGGACACAATTCGCAACCCGAGGCTCACAGAGAGCTCGTAGCTTAATTTCAAAAAGCTGCTGCCGGCCTTTGTTAATTTTCTTTGCCATCTTCCCCAGCCACCAGCCAATTCCAAAGAAGAAGGCTCGGCCACTTCTTCCACCGTGGCTTCTTCTCCTCAAGCATCAGAAGGCAGTCAGCCTAGGGAAAAAGACGCCAGCACTCCAAACACAGAAATGGCAGGTGGGTTCTGTTATGCTGTGAAGCTCCTCCTTCTTCTCGGTAAAGTATTTTCCCTCAGAATTCCTCATCCTGATGCTTGGCGACTCACTAAAAATGGGCCTCTTGGAGCACCTGTTGAAGTCCACACCTCTTCAAGTTGCCACGGTTGAGGAACACTGACTCGATGTTTAAAGTCACCTTTTTCAATTAGTGTCCGGGCAGAGAACAAAGAGTGAGGGGAAAAAAATTACATGATAAATTTACAAAAGCACCGGTAAATGCAAAACTTAAAATACGTAGCAGCAATGCTAGGTGGAGTAAGGTAAAGGTAAAGGTTCCCCTCGCACATATGTGCTAGTTGTTCCCGACTCTAAGGGGCAGTGCTCATCTCCGTTTCAAAGACAAAGAGCCAGCGCTGTCCGAAGACGTCTCCGTGGTCATGTGGCCGGCATGACTAAATGCTGAAGGCGCACGGAACGCTGTTACATTCCCACCAAAGGTGGTCCCTATTTTTCTACTTGCATTTTTTACGTGCTTTTGAACTCTAGGTTGTCAGAAGCTGGGACAAGTAACAGGAGCTCACCCCATTATACACAACATTAGGGATTCGAACCGCTGAACTGCCGACCTTTCGATCAACAAGCTCAGCGTCTTAGCCACTGAGCCACCGCATCCCTTTTGCTAGGTGGAGTAGGCTGACTTATATTGCCCCAGGAGTATTCGGGTGGTATATAGAGACGTCTTGGATGTTTTCCTGGTCTCTTCTGCAGCGTTGGCATGACCACTTTTCTTCTCCTTTCTCACAGATGAAGTAGACGCAAAGTCCCAAGATGTCAGCCTGTGTCTAGAAGATATCATGGAGAAATTACGGAATGCTTTCCCCAATAATGGAGGTAGAGTGCAATGAACAGTCTCAGAGTATGTTAAGGTGGAGGAATTTCCTGATGACCCATATTATCTCAGTTGAACTTACCTTGGAAATCTGCCTCCCCGATCATCATCATAAAAAATAGAGCATGCTGGCAGGTCATGGGGAAAGTCAAAAAACAACTTTCACATATTTTGTGTGGATGTTTTCCCCAGTCAGTTGTCCCTAAGAAAGATTAGACTTCTGGCTGGAAATCCTGAGAGCTGCAATGCCACTTTATTGACTGACATTGGTTTACAGCAGGGGTCTCCAATCTTGGCAACTCTAAGACTTGGGGACTTCAACTCCCAAATGCCTCAGCCAGCATAGCTGCCAAGGTTGGAGACCCCTGGTTTAGAGAAAGCTGAGCTATCACAGGCTTTTGGTTGGGACAAAAATCCATGAAGAGAAGGAGAATGGAAAAAGGTACAAAGGGCTTAGCCATTGGCTGGACTGTGAACGGAAGTACCTCAAAACAATAACACTTAGATTTATATACCTCTCCATAGTGCTTTACAGCACTCTCTGAGAGGTTTACAGAGTCAGCCTATTGCCCCCAATAATCTGGATCCTTATTTTACCAACCTCAGAAGGATGGAAGGCTGAGTCAACCTTGAGCCGGTCAGGATCGAACTATTGATAGTCAACAGAGTTAGCCTGCAATCCTGCATTCTAACCACTGCGCCACTATGGCTCCTTGGTGAGACCCCCTCCAGACCCTCACATCAGTGGTGGGTTTCAAAATTTTTTAATACCAGTTCTATGGGTGTGGCTTGGTGGACATGGCAGGGGAAGGATACTGCAAAATCCCCATTTCCTCCCGATCAGCTGAGACTCGGGAGGCAGAGAATAGATGGGCCAGTCAGAATTTTTACTACCGGTTCTCCGAACTACTCAAAATTTCTGCCACCGGTTCTACAGAAGTGGTCAGAACCTGTTGAAAGCCACATCTGCCTCGCATGTCAACATTTTAGCTAGAGAAGAAGAATTTATGGCTGGGGACAGAAGATGTGCAAAATTGCTAGGTATGTCCCATTCCATCAGCAATGGACTTTTGATTCCCCGCAGGAATCCAAAGCTAGTAAGCTAAACTTCAGTCTTTAGATGTGCCCTAAGTTACAATCCCCTTTTCTCCTAACAGGACAAAGATCTAAGCCCTTGGCCTTGTTGAAGAAATCCCTCAAGTTCTCCTAGAGACTTAGAATTGGCAGCTGTTGGTATAAGCCACCATTTTAGCAATTGCTTCCAGCTCATGGGCTTCTGATTGGTGTCTGCAGTTCCCAGTCTCTAACTATTTGCTAATTGCTTTGCCAAGCTTGAGAATATTAAACCTGCTTTTGCTCAGCAGTGATGTCTTACACTAAGATGTATCTGTCCTCCTTGTGAAGCTGGTCATTCCTTTCTAAAAACCAGCGTAGGGTGTAGATACGTCCATCCCCATATAAGATGTGAAAAATCTTTGAATGCCATCTTGTTGCAGACATTCCATAAATTCCTGACAAAGGACATGACCCTCATCAAAATAACTCAAATCTGTACAGACTTCAGAAATGATTGGCTCCAAATACTTTGGATCTCCCGCCAACATAGTGACTCTGCCCTTCGTGAAACCAACCTGCTCTAAAACAAAAACTTTATAACAAAAACACTTGAGCTAAGCCACGCCCAGCCTCCTTCCTGTCTCTTTGCTCACACAGCAAATACTGTTTCACTTTCCAAACAGCCCTCAGATGCTAAGAAGTTCTACTCCCCCTCCCCACCTCAAAAGAAATCTGTTCCAAATGCAAAACACAAGCAGAGGAGAAGAGTTTCACTTTCAGTTTTACTTTCACAGCAGCAAACAGCTTTATTTACTACAGAACACTTGAGCTAAGCCACACCCAGCCTCCTTCCGGTCTCCTTCTTGCTCACACAGCAAATACTGTTTGAGTTTCCAAACACAGCGTACTGTCTGGGTCAGTTTGTTTACACAGTGTTATTTCTTAAGTTTCTAATTTCTACTCCTGTTGTCCAACCATTGATAAAACAGGTCCCAAGTTTGAAAATATTCCGTGTCTTCTTTTTCTTTTATCTTCGGTGTTAATCTGTCTGCTTCTGCACAGTCCAAATTTTTTTAAATTATACTTTCTCCCGTAGGTGTTTCCTTGCTTTTCCAATGTTGTGCAAATACAATTCTTGCTGCTGTTTAAAATGTGCAATATCAATTATACATTCCCTTTTGCCGTATTTTTCTGGTATTACGCCTAACAAAAATAGCCCTGTCTTAAAACCTATATGAACATCATTGGATATGACTCTGTTTCGTTTTCTCTTCCAGGTTCAACCTCCCTAATCTAACACCTCCCGAAGGCTAGAGGCTTTATCTAACCAGTTCTTGTCAACTGCTATTCTCCTTTCTCTTCACTTCTGTCTTTCCCTCATGTGGTGGGTTTCACTCACATCCTCAAAGGAAAGTTATTCAGGATCTGTGCAAGACCTCCGCTTAGAGACTTCAGGGGACTTGCCGGAGGAGTGATCTAGGATCAGCGACACAGAGTCAAAACCTGGAGCCCAAAAGAGGATCCGGGTTCGAAAGGGCCCATGTGAAAGTGAGGGGACAAATCTTTCCCAGCAAAACAAAACAGCAACAACAACAAAAAAACAGTGGTGTGTTCTCTTTTATGGTCTGTGAATTGTTGCCCTTTGTGAGGTCAACTTTGGAGTTGAGATGACCCACTGAGGATTTGGCTTCAGCCAATGGTCAAGTCGTGGTTTAAGGTAGCAGAGCCTTGAAGCTACTTTCGTAAGAACTGATTGACAGATGTTTCAAACCAAGGGACGGTTCAAGAAGACGAGAAGAAAATGACGTTTTCTCGACGATTAGGATATTTGTGAAATGATTGCGTTGTTTCCATGCCTGACCCAGCTCAGTGGAAATGATGGAAGAAATTGGGAGAAACCTCACAGAATTCGAAGAGAAAGAACAGATTTCGGAAAGGCATAATTTTAGCAGCAGCAACAGCAGCCTTATGACTGATAAGCTTTATAACAAACAAGCCTTATAGTTTTATTTGTGTGTGTGTACCACACACGCATAAATACAATGTTGTCTCTATTGTATTTAAGTGCTGTTATGGACTCCCATCACGCATTAAATTCTAATACCTGGTTGTATGTTTATTTTGGCTGGCCTCTTTCGCTCTGTTTCAATTGTTGCTGTTGCTGAATTTTAGTCTGGTTGTCTTTTGGCCCTGGATTGATCTCCGCTGGAATGACTTTGGAGCAGGGAGAGTTGGGTGCCTGGTTTTCTTTCACCCATCTGTTGGTCCCAACGGTGCTTCTTTCTCAAGAGGCAACTGGACGTTCTGGTTTTTCTTGGGAGACATTTCGCTTCTCCTCCAAGAAGCTTCTTCAGCTTTGGCTGGATGTGGTGGAGGATCTGGCAGCATGGCTGTGGATCAATTGAGGTTACGGAAAATGCCCAAGGCGCGCTGTTCCCATGCACCTTCAGTAAGGAGTAGACCATAGAGTGAAAGCATAATTGATTGAAATGCTACCCAGAGTCATATGCTACCAATAGTTAGAGAATAACAGTAGTTTAGGATTTGAACTGCGAAATCCTTGGTGCTCTCTGAGCTTAATTGTTCGCTTGCAGATGTCTCATAACCCAACTAGATAACATCATCAGTGCTAGAAGGGAATGGAGATTGCTCCCTGTTTATATATAGTAGATTGCAGTAGATCTACTTACCTTTACTACCAGTTTGCAACAGGGCAGTATATGCGCTTTTGCACGTGCACAGAAGCTTCCTGGTCACATCGGGGTCGGTGGGTGGAGCCTCCCGCCGGTTTTACTACCGGTTCTATAGGACTGGTCCAAACTGGGGGCAACACACCACTGGTAGATTGTCCTTCCAGTTTTGGTGGGGTTGTGGTTTCTCCTTGGTAGTTTCCTGACTTGTTTCCTTCTTGTTTGTCTGGTGGTAATCCCTGCTTATCTGGATGTTGGTTGCTGGAGAGGACTTGTTTTGGTCTTTTTGTTTCCTTCTTAGTTTTGTTATTGTCTCTTTTCAACGATATGTAAATATGGTTCATCTCTATGTGTCTTGATGTTATCTGGTCGGGTAATGAAACATTTGCAATCAAACAGCCAAGCTCTGAGAGCACCAAAGACTCCAGAAATTCTAGAAAACAACCCTGAACAAACAGTTTTGTCTTCTGGGAAACCATCCTTCGCATATTTTATTTCACGGAAAATTGCTGTTGGCCCAAAGAAGACATGAGCAAGAAAACATACGAACACACCGGATAAATTATGTACGCTTACCGCCGCTGGAGTGTACGTTTTAGCCAACATGCTCCTTGTTGAAATCATTTGAGATATTCTTAATTTCCACCGATTTGTAATAAATGTACGTTGGTGTATAAGAACACAAGGCGGAAATATCCTGAATTTCTCCCACAGGGACATAAGTGATAGAGATTCCATTGCATTTTTCGGATTTAAAAAAAAAAAGAAATGGACAGAAGTATCTGTATGAAAAACAAAAATTCAGAAGGGAAGTAGAAATTATGGTCCAGATAAGTCTGCTCCCTGTGGTGGCATCATGTGTTAGTTTCGGTGGGTGTGAAAAGCATGCCTCCACATCACTCACATGCATTCAGTGTGAATTTTGTCACAGTACTGACACATGCGTACCAGTGAAGAGCAGTTGTCTATGGAGATTCTCAGCCAACCAGGTCACAGTTGTCCCAAAGGAGTTTTTTCAAAAGGCAACCGGACTTCCTTCGTTTTTCTTGAAGTCATTTTGCTTCTCATCCTAGAAGCTTCTTCGGTTCTGTACCAAGGGTGCCCATTATGATTGTTGGAATATCATTCTAGTCATTAGGAAGGGTGTCTATACCACCCTGAATTAAAAGGCCTCAATATGGGTTAAGTTGGAGATTGTGGACTACAACTTGTTTTAAAGCAAACATCACTTGAGTTTTTAGTCAAGTATGTTGGATGGTTTGCGTAGTGTCGAATTTAAGGTGTAGCGTTTGGAGCAAGACCTCGTCCACGGAATTTTACCCTTGCAGAGTATGGACTGAAAAGCCAATAAAGGAGAATATTGATAGCTCAGGAGTGAAAGGTGGAATCCATGATTGTTGTGGCCCGCCAGCGGCCAGAGGAGCTGGAAGCAGGATTTGGACAGTGAGGAGGTTGGGGAGGAACATGGGCCAGTCCTGGAGTCCGGGGAAGGCTCCGGTGAGAGCTCTGCATCGGAGGCAGAGAGGGGGCCAGGGCTGTATGCCAGTTATCAGCTGCCCTTGGAGTCAGATATCAGTGAGGCAGAAGAACAGCTGGAGCCTGTTCCCTGTGTGCGCATGTGCAGAGTTGCCAGACGAAGGGAACAGCTAAAGAACAAGGGTCGACTCGGGAGTAAGGCCACAGGTGGACGATGAAGGGCCCCTTCCAGAGGGAATAAAAGAGGAGCGAAAGGGGAATGGAGTTTGCAGGAGACAATTATTTCATTCCTGCATTCTTGCCAAGTATTGCAGCATCTGAAAGATATCGGCCTGGTTACTCTCCAAGGTCAGTAATTGTGAATATCTTGAAAGACTGTGGGAGAGGAAAGACTTTGCTGGAGAGGAATTCACTCTAAATTAAATAAAAGGGGTTTATCGGGATGAGGACTCGGCTTCGTGCTGCTGGGGAAGCCTAGGTCAGAACAATGATGCTCTCTGAACTTCATGATTTCCTGGCCAACGTTTCCTTACCCAGCTGGGTAACATCCTCAGTGCACCGATCGTCAGCGCACTGAGGATGTCATCTAATTTGGGTAACGAAACCTCTGAAAGAAAACAAACTCAGAGAACCCCAAGGACTGAAGAACAGATCTGTTCAAAAAAGGAGGCATGCTTTTTTGAAACCTCTCTTAGAAAGTTATACTGCGTTGGCCTCTTGTTTGTTAAAAGTTGCTGCTGTAGCAGTAGAAGACCCACCTTGGGGGTTCCACTTTTCAATCGGTGATGATGCCCAGAATGGTTCTTCATTCTAACATTGTGAATTGTCAGGAAGGTTACAGATGTTGAAAGTAGGGTAAGCCGGGAAGGATGTTGTAGCACGTAAGGTTACACAATAAAGTGGGGGAGGGGCAGGGAAGAGATTGTGGCATTTTGGATATTTGGGTAGGTTCCATGCAGTAAATATTTAAAGACTGTCTGTGATGGTTGCTGGCTATAGAAGAAGCTGCTGTCTGGATTTGCAGACTTTCTGCAGGAAACCAGGTTGAACGGGAGGTCTAACAACAGATGTTGAACCAGCCTCTTGGAATTAATGCCTTTGGGTTGCATTCGGCTGCAAATCCCGCTGTTCTGCTCCTACAGCTGGCCAGCCCTTTCTATTTTTGGTGGGTTTTTTTCTCCAGGGAAACCTGGGGAATGCAACTCTGCAAGAGCGATTTGTTTTCCTGGTACTTGTTTCATGCCAATCAAAATAGAGCTTGATATGTTTGAAACCAGGCTAGATTCTAGATGTGTTGTGATCCACCAGCAGCCTGCAGAGCTGGCAGCGGAGTCAGACAGTGAGGAAGAACATGGGCCAGTCCTGGAGGCTGGGGAAGGCCCGGATGAGGGCTCTGCATCGGAGGCAGAGATGGGGCCAGGGCCATCGGGGAGTGATGTGCAGACTTCGGAGCCTCCAGAGGCTGACAGTAGAGAGGCAGAGGAACAGGAGGAGCCTGTTCCTAGTGCACGCATGAGAAGAGCTGCCAGAAGGCAAGAGCAGCTAAAGCAAAAAGGACGACTCGGGAGTAAGGCCAAGAGATGATTGGCCTCTCCCATAAGGCTTAAAAGACCAGCAACGGCTCTTGGGCTCTTTGTCGGAAAACAATGTTGATAGATTTGTTTCTTGTCTTGCTGCATTTATTTCTTGTCGGCGTCTTCTGCTTCTGAACTTTTGCTAAGAAAAGCCTTTGGCAGGTTGCCTAATTAGACCAAGGTTGGTGATAAGGCTGAAGAATGGTGTTATGAAGAATTTGTTTTGAATTAGTTTGGACGACGCTGAGAATGAGTTAATTCTCAGCTGTTCTAATAAAGTCTGTTTGTTTTGAACTGATTGCATCTGATAATATCTGGGCCTGGGTCACAAGAAGATGCTTCTTGGAGTTACTAAGATTAGGAAACAGAAGTTGGCTTGCAGGATCCTGTCAGTGTTGGTGAGAATGTTTCTGGTTCATGCCAAGATTAATACTAGACTAGCGATCAAGCAATAAACAATACCTCAATCAAGTGACTACCAACTCAGGCAAACAGTAAACAACAGTCAAACAGTAAACAAAACCAAGATCACTCCTACCAACACTGACAGGGCAAGCCACTAGAATATAAATTTGAGAGCAAATCCCAATCTGTCCTAGTACTGATGATGTTAGCTAGTTGGGTAATTAAACGTCTGCAAGAAAACCCAGCTCAAGGAGCACCAAGGACCCAACCGTGAAGGATGTAACAGCTGTTGGTATTGATAGGCTTGATCCCTTCTATGACATCTGGCCAGTGGTGGGATTCAACCGGTTTAACAACTGGTACGGTGAGCGTGTGATTTGTGCGTTGAAAAACTGCCCATTTTAATCTCAAAACCTTACCTTCTATTGCAGCACTAGTGAATAAAACAGCTGAGGCGTGGGAATCTGTTGTACTGCGCGAATCAGCTGAGCTGAAAAACACGGAAATATAGGACAGAATAGGGCAGGGGTGAGTGGGCGGGGCCAACTGATCACTGGAACTACCGGTTTGTCTGGACCGGCTGAATCCCACCACTGCATCTGGCCATTGCCAGCACTGGCAGTGCAGCATCCCATCTCAAAAGAGATGGCTAGCAAAATTCTTCTCCTTTGATCTTCCAGGACATCTTTTGTGGTCCATCCACCGAAGAGAACCAGCCAAGAATATATATTCAGATTGTCTGGCGACGGAATGAGGGGAGGAAATTCTGAGTTAAAAGCAAGTGAATGTGGTGGCCAAATACAGGAGGAGGGTTTCTTTCTCTAAAGATCAGGAGCTAAACTAATCTGGACCGATGATAATGTCTTCTTCACTCAAGTCTTTCTCCATTTCTTCTGTTCTGGATAACAATGACAATAAATTTGTATTTCCGTTGTTCTGTTTGGTCCCTTTCTTGATTGGGTTGGGATTATTGCAGTGGTGGGATTCAAATAATTTAACAACCGGTTCTCTGCTCTAATGACCAGCTGGGTAGGCATGGCTTGGTGGTCATGTGACTATGTGGGTGTGGCCAACTCAATGTCACTCACGTTGATGGGTGCTTCGTCTTAGCTGTTACAATGTAATAAGGGTTAACCGGAGAGGCAGTTTCTGTAAGCGGGGCAATAAAGATTAGGCTAGAAATAGCACCAGAATGTTTCCTTCCTTACAGGATTAGCCCTGTAAAATGGAATAAGATTTTTTATTTCAACAGCCGGTTCTCTGAACTGCTTAGAAAGTTAACATCCGGTTCTCCCGAATAGGTGCGAACTGGCTGAATCCCACCACTGGATTATTGCTTGACTTAGACAAACAGTGTCAAGTTCTGGGGTTACATCTTCCATTCATGACATGAAAATGCATTACAGGTATTCCTTGACTTGCAACGGTTCATTTAGTGACCCAAATTACAACAGCACTGGAAAAAAAGTGACTTATGACCATTTTTCACACTTAAAGACCACTGCAGCATCCCCATGGTCACGTGAACAGAATTCAGACACTTGGCAATGGGCTCACAATTATGACGGTTGCTGTGTCCCAGCCCTTTTACGGCCTTCTGACAAACAAAGTCAACGGGGAAGCCGGATTCATTTAACAACCGTTGTTACTAATTTAACAAGAGCAGTGATTCATTTAACGACTCTGGCAAAAAAGGTCATAAAATGAGGCTTAAAACTCACTTAACAAAGGTCTCACTTAGCCGAAAAATAAGTCATAAGTGGAGGACTACCTGTACTTAACATTAAATGGATCTGGGAATATCAAATCTCCATCCTTCTCTTCCTGTAACATCAGAAAAGAAGTTTCTTCCATTTTACGCTTCCAGAACTTCATAAGAAGCTTGGAGGGTAAGAGTCAGTGAATTATTCCCTTACTGACTGTTGCCTGAAACACTTTATTTTGTTCTCAGGCCGGGGGTAGAATTCAAACAT
Organism: Coluber constrictor foxii; assembly: GCA_038048745.1. Classification (NCBI taxonomy): domain Eukaryota; kingdom Metazoa; phylum Chordata; class Lepidosauria; order Squamata; family Colubridae; genus Coluber; species Coluber constrictor. The sequence goes on from CM075971.1 coordinate 12,034,674, forward strand.
CCAGATATTATTGCATTTTAAACCACAGGATCTGAAAGGTTTTAGATGTCAACCCAAGAGACCTCTACAAGTTATTTTGCTGGGCAGAACATGAAATAAATTGAAACCTGTCCAAATAATTCATTTAATCTGACAAAAATGTGATTAAACCAATCTGCTTTTTTTTATTTTTTTACCCTAGCTTGCGCTTACTATTTTGGGCAGTTATATTGCTCAAAGGTCAAGTGTTGCCCAACTGAGTCCAACATACGTGGCTCACTTTTTATTTTAAAATTTATTGAGTGTTAGCAATCACTATTTCATCTTTACTAATGGAAAACACCGGCAGATTTACGACGTTAAAGGTCACTCGATATTTAATTTCGCAAAAACACTGCCAGATCAAGAAAGGCCAGCAAGGAGTCAGGATACGTTCTTGGGTTTAGATGTAATGAAATCGAGAAGAAAGAACTATCAGTTCCGCTTTGTAAATCCTTTGTAAGGCCATCCCTGGAATCCTGCATCCAGTTTTGGTCACCACATTACAAAAAAGATGTGGATACTTTGGAAAAAGTGCACAGAAGAGCAACTAATAGGATTAAAGGCCTGGAGACAAAAACATATGATAAACTGTTGCAGGAATTGGGTATGGTCAGTCTAGAAAAAGAAGAACTGGGGGTGATATGATAGCAGTATTCCAGTATTTGAGGGGTTGCCACAACGAAGTTGGGGTCAGCCTATTTTCCAAAGTACCAGAAGGCAAGACAAGGAACAATGAATGGAAACTGATCACGGAGAGAAGTAACTTGGAATTAAGGAGAAACTTCCTAACAGTGAGGACAATTAACCAGTGGAACAGATCTTGCCTTCAGAAGTTGTGGATGTTCCATCACTAAAGGTTTTTAAGAAAAGACCAGACAGCCACCTGTCTGAAATGGTATAGGATCTCCTGTTTGAACAGGGGGTTGGACTAGAAGACCTCCAAGGACCCTTCCAGCTCTATTCTGATTGACTGGTTAACTGCTAAGTGACTTATGGGGATCATGAGATCTTAGCATTGGGATGTCATTGCTCAAGACGTCGAGGTGGCTCCTTCAGCAAAGGGGATGGGAATCTTCACGTTGACCCTGTTCCTAAAGGTAAGCTAGTCAACGGACGCTCTCATCCTGTCATGTTCAGATTATTTTCCTCCTTAGAAACCAGTTTTCTCCTGCATCAAGGCAGTCTGACCTGGGATAGAAACATGCCACTGGCCCTGCTGTTTCCAACCCAACCATCTCTCTTGAGCAAACGCTTGTCTTTGTGTCTTCTGCGCAATGCATGGTAAATGACGCATCATCCTAACCACCGTCTTCCATTCCTGACATCTGAAATCATCCCCAATGAGGTTCTTCCCCCTCAGATTTGCTCAGTTCCTCCTCTTTTTTCCGGCTCTTCCCATGTGACTTGCGAATCCACCTGCTTCACGTCAGAAGTTCTTCCCTGCGGTCCTATCTTTGAATTTTTAGCTTCAGTGCTGGGAATTAACTCTGCCTTAAAATATTTCCGTCCTGAATCGTCCAATTCAATCTTTTCCTGTGTTATAGAGCTGCCCAGAATGTCGATTCCTTCCTTATCAGGTCCAACTTTTTCTTCGTGGTTATCTCTCACTTCCCTAATGCTCATCTCTGCATTTGCACTATAGGCGATTACTTCTTCCCCATTTTCTTCAGTGGTTGAGCCTCTGACTTCAGGGCTTGCCACATAACAACTTGGACTTGCTTCGTGTCCAAATAACTTGGAATTGTCACCAATGTCCCCTTTTTCCTTCCTCAAAGGTACTTCCTCCACCCAATCCAAATCATTTGACGCCTCCATTTGGGACTTTTCTTGTTGGATTTGAGAAGAATCTTCTTCTTCCAGACACTTGATTCTCATACCTTCCTTGACATGTTCTGATCCAAGATCAACACTGACCATTTTCCAATCAAGATTATGAGCTTCGGTTTCTCTGTTCTCACAGCTTCCTTCAAATTCTCCCTTTCCAGTGAAAATATCCAGGTCAATCCTCACTTCAGTTTCATAGTGTCCTTCTCTGGATTCTTCTTCAGTCCTGCAGTATCCTTTTCTGGATTCGTCTTCCGTGACATTCATTGGCGTTACTGCCATCCCATCAGAGTTATTATGGGTGGTTCTGAGGTCTTGCTTTTCTGTCAGCGCTATAAAATCAATCTCTCCATTTTCATCCCAGGCCTTAGAATTCATCTCCGCAGCTTCAACCTCTCCTTTCGCCTCCTGTAGTCCTGGTCCTAACTGTTGTTGATTCTCAGAATGTTCTACTGTACAGTTTTCAGAATCGGGAAATAATTGTCTTTCCTTGTGGTCATCTTGTGTTCCTCTTTGTTTTGCAGCCACCATTTCTTCTTTTTTCTTCTGAGAGACAAAATCTTCTCTCTCTTTTTCCTTCACCTTTACCAATAGCCCTTCCCCTTCTTCGGCTACTTCTCCTTCATTTGTTTCATTCTTTATTGCCCCAAATTCTCTCTCGTGCTTCATAGCTTCTGGGTTGTTTTGCTTCTTTTCTGCTGTGAGGCCATTGCCAGCCTGCTCTTCTTGTTCCACAGAAGTTTCTTCAGATACTTCGCTCCCCGCTTTTGAGAGGGGCTGCTGGAACAGATCTCGGTATCTCTTGCGATCCTCCACATGTTTCGATCTCATCCTCTCGCCCAGGATCCTTAACTCTTTTCTCACTGCGGCTGCCAGCGAAGGATCCAGTTGGGCTGCCTTCAAGAAATCTGCTCTGGCTTCCTTCTCATTCCAAACGGCAGCATGAGCTTTTGCCCGCTTGTAGTATGCCTTGACATTTTCTAGGAAAGAACAAAGATGGTTTACATTTTACATTTTTCTAAACAAATCTTGTAAAATGTGACCATTCACAAACACTTCTCAAATGTAGCCCTTTGTGTTGACCTGGGACACAGCACAGAGATAACACCACCAGCTGGCAGTTCAATCTCTCCTTTTATTGCTCCAAATTTCCCCAAACATTCCCATGTTTCTGGCTGTTCCAGAGCAAAGTGATGTCAAACCCTCACACACACCTCAAGCAGCCTCTGGCTGCAAATAGTCCAGCCCAGCTCTGTGTACACCAGGGCTACACAGCAATACATCCAGCAGGGCAAATCAAGGAGTTCAGGAAGTAAAGGATCCAGGTAATTAATCCAGAAAGCCAAAAAGAATGCAAGGACTCTTGGGAAGTTCAAACACTTAACATTTCAGGAACTCAGTGTTTGTTCCCGACAAATGCCCCTCCCCACAGCGTCTCCTTAAGTCTCATTCCCCAGGTGTGCCTTGTGAAGATAGGTGGAGCACTCTTCTCCCGAGTAACCTGCACAGTCGGCACTGTTCCCGCTTCTCTCCACTCTCCATGCTCTCGGATCAGGAGGGGCTGGTCCTTGCTCCTCACCTGAACTCTATCTCTCAAGTTCATCCTGCCTGTTTCTCTCCGTCTACAAGTTGTCCTAATCCTAAAAAACTCTGGCCTAATTGGCCCTACCCTTCCTCATTTTCCTCCGAAGCCAACAAAGCCACCCGCTCAATCTCTGTCGGCTCAGGTTCCAGCTTGTCTTCCCCCGCAGATTCAGGCTCTGATGGGGGCATGGCACCCTTTATGTTCAAGGACCATTGTTATTGAGATGAGAAGACAAATTCGTACAGAAATTATTCTGTCACACAAACAACATAATCTTAGAGAAATATGGCCTCTACCACAAACTATACTGTAACATGCAGAAGGAGTAACTTGAAGAACAGGAGGAAGAGCCATAACCAAGACAACAGTCCAATAAAAGAAATAGGAGTCCAAGGTAGAAATGGAATTTGAGAAAACATCTCAGGTAGGACCCCCATAAACGATAATTTACACCCAACAATGATTAAGTATAAATCAAATAATTAAAAAAAAGTTCATTAAGCCAAAACTAAGGAAAGCAGATCAAAGGGATTGCCATACCCTTATGCTTCTGTAGAATTTCTGTGGTGTGTTCCAACACTTCGTAGTACTCCCCTAACTCTAGCAGGCACTGGCAGTAATTCAACACAAGTGGTGTGACGAGGTTCTCTAGCGTCAGCCATTCTTCCTCCCATGGCTTCTCCTGTTAAGAGTTCCAGAAAAGAAGAAAATAGTCACTACCCAACTGTAAGGGCATGAGGAGAGCCCCGATCAGACCGTAGGCCCATCAAAAGACGGGCACATTTCATCATATGTGGTGGACTTGTGCTAAAACAAAAAAATGTTGGACAAAGATACACAGCTGGCTAGAAAAGCGAATAGGGAAACAATGTGCATTTTAAACCTGAACTGTTTTTATTAGGGATAGATGGCCTTGGCCCCATCTCTGCCTCCAACACAGGGTCCTCATCCGAGCCTTCTCCAGACTCCAGAACTGGCCCATGTTCCCCTCCCAACCTCCTCATTGTCCGACTCTGCTGCCAGCTCCTCAGGCCACCGGGGGACCACAACAGAAACATGGTACCTCTTATTCCATCCATCTCTCACCTTAACCTGGAGATTACGCAAACAGATGACAGCTTCCTGATATTTCTCTGCTGCTTCCTTGAATTTCCTGGACAAGACCAGTCGGTTGCCCTCCGTGTGTAATTTTGGCACAGCAGCCAACTTCTCATCATTGCTCATGGCCCAGGTGTCTCTTCTGTAGGAAGAAGGGTCCTCCACCTTGAGAAACCAGCAAAGCAGTGGGTGGATATAAATTCTGCTTATCCAATTTACAACCCATTGTGTCCTTCATTACCTGTCAGAGCACGTTTAATAACAATAACAGAGTTGGAAGGGACCTTGGAGAGTCTGGTGGCGCAGTGGACTAAACTGCTACTGCTAAAGTAGTAGTTAGCTGCCAGCTCTCTGCAATTACTGCGAGTTCAATTCTCACCAGGCTCAAGATTGATTCAGCCTTCCATCCTTTCGAGGTAGGTAAAATGAGGACCCGGTTGTGGGAGCAATAAAATGACTTTGTATAAAATAGAACACCGCTCAGGGGGGCCAAAAAGCCCTACTAAGCAGGTATATACAAAAGTATGAAGGCTATTGCATTGTAAACCGCCCTGAGTCTCCGGAGAAGGGTGGCATATATAAATTGAACTAATAAACAAATAATAAGTAAATCTAGTCCAACCCCCTGCTCACGGAGGAGACCTAAACTAGCAAACCAGTCCATTTTGAAATGAAAATCACGAGGGAAGATACTTAAAATCAAGGTAAGGATGTAAGAAGAGATGCTGTGGGATCCAACATAGGGAAAATTAACAGGTTAATTAACAGATTAACAGAGTTGGAAGGGATCTTGTGGGTCATCTAGTCCAACCCCCCCCACCCACCCAAGCAGGAGACCCTATACCATTTCTGACAGATGGCAGTCCAGTCTCTTCTTGAAAGCTTCCAGGGATGAAGCTCCCCCAACTTCCAAAGGCAACTTCTGTTCCATTGGTTGATTGCTCTCACTGTCAGAAAATGTCTCTGTCAAGCCTGAATTTGATTGGGGTGTGGGATTGAGTGTATCACTGAGTATTCTGACATGAATTCAGTTTGACACAGTTTGAAGCTGAAGGAGGATAGAGCCTTCAGTCAAAACATCATTCCTAGCCGATGTGTCAATCACATTTCAACGGCTGGTTGACCGGAGGAGGAGGAGGAGGAGAGAAGTTGCCAAGCAACCAGCTCCCAACTTGGTTGGACAATGTGACAGGTTGTTTTGGGAACTTGAAAAACTGAAACTTATATTGGGGTGAAAAGCCCAGAAACTTCAGTACTGGCTTTTCACCAGTTAGTGCCAAGATGGTGTATCTAAATAAATATGTTCTTTGAGAGAAACGAATGCCTCAGAGTTCAATTTGTGATGGATGCATTACTTGGGACCTGACATTCTCCTTATTTCCAGGTTGAATCTCTCCTTGTTCAGATTCCATCCATTATTCCTTGTTTGTCCTTCGAGTGCTTTGGAAAGTAGCTTGATCCCCTCCTCTCTGTGGCAGCCCCTCAAATATTGGAAGACTGCTATCATTATCTCCCCTGGTCCTTCTCTTCACTAGACTAGCCATGCCCAGTTCCAGAGATTATTATGTAAGATGGTCCACACATCTTAAGGTTGTCAAAGTTGAGAAACACTAACTCAGAAGACCTCAAAATACCTTTATGAAGTGAACTCACTTTGAATAGCTCCATGATGAAGATGAGGGGCTGAGGAGTCCTCTGTAGTTCATCCAGATCATCATAGCCTGTGCTGTGATAGTCAAACATGTTGCCCATTCCACAATGGTGATTCTGTCTGTGGAGTGGATCTTTCCCTTCCGCAATTTGCCTCAAGCCTTTAGAGACCAAAGCATACATTCCTGTGTGCTGGAAACACAGATGGGTGATAAAATTAGATCAAATTGCTTACAGATAGCGGAGCAGCAGAAGATACAATAAAGGAGCAACATCGAAAGGGAGGTGACCTCAGACAGCAGCAGAAAAAGGAAGCTCTCTTCTAAAGAAGAGAAGAGGAGAGGAGGGGAGGGGAGGGGAGGGGAGGGGAGGGGAGGGAAGGGAAGGGAAGGGAAGGGAAGGGAAGGGAAGGGAAGAGAAGAGAAGAGAAGAGAAGAGAGAAGAGAAGAGAAGAGGAGAAAAGAGAGAAGAAAAGAAAAAATAGAAGAAAATAGAGAGTAGAATAGAGAATAGAGTAGAATAGAATAGAGAACAAAATAGAGAACAAAATAGAGAACAAAATAGAGAACAAAATAGGGGATGGGATGGGAGGGATGGATAGAATAGAATAGAATAGAATAGAATAGAATAGAATAGAATAGAATAGAATAGAATAGAATAGAATAGAATAGAATTCTTTATTGGCCAAGTGTGATTGGACACGCAAGGAATTTGTCCCGTGCATAAGCTCTCAGTGTACATAAAAGACATAAGTGATGAATCATGGTCATAGTCATCATAAATACCTTCATCAAGAATCATAAGATACAACACCTTAGTGATAGTCGTGGGATACTAAATAAGCAATCAACATAAATCATACTAGGAAACTAAATAAAACAATATAAATCGTAAGACACAAGATTATAGTCATAAGTAGAAAAGGAGATTTTTGTAGGAAAGGAGAAATTTGTCGGGAGCTTGAAAGAAAGCAGGTGTGACTTCTGGAGGACCATGGGTTCACCAACCCTGTCCTTCAACCCTACCACCACCAACAATGCTTACATAACAAGGAAACTCTTGCCTATATTCATTCTTATTCTGAAGATCACCACCTAATCCCTCAAGTGTCAGACTTTAGTTATTATTTATATTATATATGTATTACATCCCACAGCAATTGCATTCAGGCCTTTGGTGGGTCACAGCATAAAAAAGCAATAACAATTAAAATGAAACATGTAAGAACCAACGGTCAAAGATGGACAATACCTGGCACTATAATAAATCTGGACTCTGTAGATGTTTCAATCCATTTTCAGAAACGTGCTGGTCACAGAAGCTTTTATAGATATGACAGGACTACCGAAGATGTTTATTGCAGACAAAAAAGGGTCATGCAGAACATAGAAATCGGGTTGCATATGTATGCCAGCTCCAGGGCTTTATCCTAGGGGTGAAATCCAAATTTCTTCCCTACCAGTTCTGTGTGCATGGCTTGGTGGGTGTGGCAGGGGAAGGATATTGCAAAATCTCCATTCCCATCCCAATCTGGAGCCAGTCAGAGGTGGCATTTGCCGGTTCTCTGAGCTACTCAAAATTTCTGCTACCGGTTCTCCAGAACCTGTTAGAACCTGCTGGATTTCACCCCTGCTTTATCCCCAGATGAGATTAGGGGACTGGAGGCTAAAATATAGGAAGAACGGTTGCTGGAATTGGGTATGTCTAGTTTAATGAAAAGAAGGACTAGGGGAGACATGATAGCAGCGTTCCAATATCTCAGGGGCTGCCACAAAGAAGAGGGAGTCAAGCTGTTCTCCAAAGCACCTGAGGGCAGGACAAGAAGCAACGGGTGGAAACTAATCAAGGAGAGAAGCAACTTAGAACTAAGGAGAAATTTCCTGACAGTGAGAACAATTAATCAGTGGAACAACTTGCCTCCAAAAGTTGTGAATTCTCCAACACTGGAAGTTTTTAAGAAGATGTTGGATAAGCATTTGTCTGACATAGTGTAGGGTTTCCTGCCTAAGCAGGGGGTTGGACTAGGAGACCTCCAAGGTCCCTTCCAACTCTGTTATTCTAAAATAAATTCGTGCTAGATTAGACCAAAAATTCTCACATGCACATGCACATGTCTCTCCACACGTGCACGTGTGACACCCGCCCCCATGCTCCCCCCGCTTTTGGCATGTGATGGCACGGTGGGCCCAGTAGGCCTGGTGTTTTTTTTTGCCCTCCCCAGGCTCCAGAGACTTTCTAGGAGCCTGGGGAGGGTGGAAACAGCTTTCCCCATCTCCCCCAGAGCCCCTCCGGAGGCCGGAAACAGCCTGTTTGCCAACTTCCTGTGGGCCCAGAAGGCTCAAAAATCAGCTGGCCCGCACATGCATGCGTGCTGGAGCTGAATTAGGGCTAATGCTCGTGTGCCCACCAATATAGCTCCACGTGCCAACTGTGGCACGTGTGCCATAGGTTTGCCAACACGGGTGTAAGGTCCTGGGTTGGCAGCCAGCTGACAAGCTCAGTGTCTTTCACCACTGAACCATTATGCCCCCCTTTTTACCTGAAGATATTATTGATCACCGTATCTCCTAACAGAGAGGTGGCAACGTCCGTTCAAACATAAGCTTAACATAAACATCATCTTAGTAACACTCACTATAGCGTCGCACCAGAACTCCGCCACCTCATGGATCCTCATGGAGGTCAGCAACATCTCCCACACTTCGATTTTGAACATCTTCCCCACAATGATCTCCATGGGGACCCCACTATTCCGGCTGTCATCAATCACTGTCCGCTCAAAATCATCTTTCAGAGTCTGGAAGTGGAAGGTGATCTGCATCGAAGGAAGATTACAGTGAATCCTGGTTAGTGGTGTTGGGGGGAACCTGCCTGGCTATAAATATAGATCTTTGTTCTCATTGTTTAGCAGCTTTTTCTTGCTAGGTGAAATCTCGATCGTAACTGATTCTCCTTTCTCCAGCAATCAGTGAGCTGTAAAGCACTGTGAAGCGGTATATAAGTCTAAGTGCTATAGCTATTTTCCTTCCTTCCTTCCTTCCTTCCTTCCTTCCTTCCTTCCTTCCTTCCTTCCTTCCTTCCTTCCTTCCTTCCTTCCTTCCTTCCTTCCCTCCCTCCCTCCCTCCCTCCCTCCCTGTGGTTAGAATGCAGCATTGCAGGCTAATTCTGCCCATTGCCAGCAGTTCGATCTTGACTGGCTCAAGATTGACTCAGCCTTCCGTCCTTCCGCAGTGGGTAAAATGAGGATCCAGATTGTTTGGGACAATAGGCTGACTCTGTAAACTGCTTAGAGAGGGCTGTAAAGCATCGTGAAGCGGTATATAAATCTAAGTGCTATTGCTATTGCTGTCTCTAGTCTACGCAAACATTGTTTTCCTTCAAGTATTTTTTATAAACGTAGAAGCTAAACACAAAGAAACGTAAGAAATGGGGGAAAAGATATAGAAGAAAAAATAGGATAGAAAGATTAAAGAAAAGGGTTTTTTAAAAAGAAACCAATATAAATTGAGAGAAAAAAAGAAAGAATATTTCCAGACAGAAACTCCACTACAAACTGGGCATTCCCAACAAATGGAATCTGCTCTCTCTCTCAAAAAAACCCAGCCCTGTGGCTATTATGACTACTTACAGTTCCCATCTTAAACTCAACATTGCTAGTTAGTGCATGTAGACATTTTACCTTGCTCCCATCTTGAAAATGAGGCAGTTTCCCATAACCTCCGTGTAAAATCTTCTTCTTGACTCCTTCCAAGTTAAGGAGGTAGGTTTCTTCCATAGTTACGATGTGGTGATTCTTACGTTCCCCTTTCCTTCAAATCTGGGAGAAGACAATTCTTCTTTTTACACGCACATAGGACACTTCAACCTACCTAATTTCCAATTATTTATACTGTACTTGAATGCCACAACAGATATCCAAACAGTTGCAACCGATTCTAGACAACTATCGCTAGAGCTCCTTAAGAGCACGGAGGACTCTTTTCAGAGGCCGAGAACATCTCTTCAAGGGCTCAATAGAAGTTTTAATGTTCGCTAATCTTCTTTCAGCCAGGTTAATGCAGGATTTGCCGTCTTAGGGATTTAAAATTAGATCAAGCTAAACAAAGGGTGCCACCAATAACTTCTTGGATGATACTAGAACATTCCTACAAAGAGTGCAAGCCTAGGAAGATCTGGCTCTTCCTTTAAGCATTGGGATAGGATGCGGAAGTTGAGCTGTAAGGATGTGTCGTTTGGTGCCTGGGGAATGGGGGGAAAGTACAATAGTGGCCAAAATTGTGGAAACTTTTGGAAAAAGTGTATTTTCTAAAGCTAGCTAATAACCCCACCTTTTTGGGAGTAGTACCATAAAAATTATGTATCAATGGAAAGATAATTTAATCAAGAATGTAATGCAATCACTTCGATGAAGGATTTGCTGTTAGAACAGCAGTTACAGTATAAAGAAGAAAAGCGAAACACGTAGACAAAATGAGGTATACAAAAATTATCACTATGTCAGTTAATACTTTGTTGGGTGACCTTTAGATTTTAGATTTAGATTTTATTGGATTTATATACCGCTCTACTCCCGAAGGACTCAGGGCGGTGTACAGCCAACGATAAAAATACATAAATACAAAATTTAAAACCCAACTAAAAACAGATTAAATAAATTTGGCCCAGACAGAATTAAAACACCCCAAATAATTTAAAACAGATTAAAATTTAACGCTAAAAACGGAGAGAGGTTAGGCCAGGCCCGCCTGGCGAAATAGAAAGGTCTTAAGAGAGCGGCGGAAGGTGCGCAGATCCGGGATCCTCCGTATCTCCGGGGGGGGGGGGCTCATTCCACATAGTAGGTGCCCCCACAGAGAAAGCTCTCCCCCTGGGAGCCGCCAGCCGACATTGTTTTGCTGACAGCACCCGGAGGAGCCCCTCTCTATGCGAGCGTACTGGCCGGTGGGAGGCTATTGGTGGTAGTAGGTGGTCCTGCAAGTACCCAGGTCCTAAGCCATGGAGCGCTTTAAAGGTAGTAACCAGGACCTTGAAGCGCACCCGGAAGACCACCGGGAGCCAGCATGAATTATGGTCTTACAACATCTTCTCATGGAGTGAACCAAGTCTTCGAGTTCTGCAGTTGTTATCATGTGAAACCAAAATTGAATGATGGCTTCTATTAACTGAGTTTTATTGCTGGGTTGCTTCTGACTAACAAGTTTCTTTAGTCGGCTCCATAGATTTTCAATTGGGTTAAGGACTCTATTCCCAGGCTATTCCAGCAGTGGAATAGGATTATCCTCAAACTCCAAAAAAAAAAAAGTGTTGTTAGCCATCAAACCTCAAAAATACACTTTTCCCAAAAGGTTTCCACAATTTTGGCCATTGCTGTACCTTCGTTTCCATGTTTTATGGATTGTTCATAACCACCTGGTATCATTATATGAGGTTGGCGGCCATGTTAAGTTCTCTAAATAAATACGTTTTGAGGGAGAAACTCAGATCTGGAATGTGTCACACTAAGCTCCACACAGAGTTTACGTAACTATACAGGTAATCCTCAACTTATGGCCACAATTGAGCCCAAAAGTTATGTTGCTAATTGAGACATTTGTTAGGTGAGTTTCACCCGATTTTACAACTTGTCTGGCTACAAGTGTTAAGTGAATTACTGCAGTTCTTAAGTTAGCAACGTCATTGCTAACTTAAGTCTGAGTCAGCTGCCAAGTATCTGAATTTTGATCACCTGATCGTGGAGATGCTGCAAAAGTTGAAAAATGGGTATAAGTCCCTATTTTCAGTGGCGTTGTAACTTTGGTCCCTAAACAAACTGTTGCAAGTACAGAACTCTATGTATTTTGCTCCATACATTTGTATTAGGCAGGGCAAAAATTTTCCTCCCTATGATGGAGCATCATAGACAAACTAATTCTAATCCTTCCTCCTCTTTCATTGTACTTTTGGACCATTTTCTTATTCTTATTATTCCATACTTTGCATCTATATTTAAGCCTAAACTTTGTACATTCTAATTCCCATGTGATCAAATCCTTTTCAAGAGATTGGTTGTGATTGTGTTATCACACAAGGGCTCTAGTTTATCACAAACAGAATTCTCGAGGAATAAAAATATCCTGGTTTTTTTCCCCAGACATCTGGAAAAAGATCTTTTCTAAGGCACGCTTGGCTGGGGAAATTCTGGCAGCGGAAGTCTATACAGCTTCAAGATGCTAAGGTAAATTTTTGCAAGTATCACTTTTTGAAATTGGAGCTGTTGTGAGAATGATTGCAAAGTGGTTGGCCATTATATTCAATATATTTAAATAGCATCAGATAACCTGTGAAATATACCCCAAATAACATTAATGCTATATACAGAGAACTTTTGTTTTTATTTCACAATGTTCTTGAAGACAAAAACAATAATGTGTAAAGATGAACATTAAGAGGCAAACTTTTGTCTCTCACATTCAGTATTTACAAGATGCAGAGTGTTGTCATCCCTCATGCCAGAAAGAATTGATTTCATGCCACTTAAAATAAGTGCAACATTGGACTCATTGGAAAACAAAAAAGACGCAGAACTGAAAAAAAAAATTAAAGATGGTCCTGAAGTGAATTTTGCTCTCAGCAATGAAGACTGGTTTTTGAGACCGTCTTCCACAAGGAAATCCTGTTCTTTGCAAAACATTCACGTTTTCTGCATGTTCTGCCTGCATGTTATTTATAAGCCACCACTCCTGGAGTCTGGCTAAATATTTATCTAGATTTCGGCGAGGAACTTGCTAATCGGCTCAGAAGTTATGATGAATCTGCACTGAAGACCATGCGGGCTGCAGCACCAAGAGAAGGGACTTCTTAGTCAACATCAGAGCGTCTGTTCTTGGAAGTTTAGAGGTTCATTTTTCCATCAGAGCTTCTAGCTGCTCCTGAAGAGATGCCAGCTGCAGAGAAAGAAGGAAAAATGAAAAAAAAATTATTAAACAGTGAAATGTACAATCAGTCCCATCTTTCTCCTTCAAATAAAGATTCAAGGACCTTTCCATTAGTTCCCCGATCTCTCTAATCTCTAGGCAATTTTTCCTATTATTCCCAACCTGTACAATAATCCTTTCCTCCTAGAATAGAATAGAATAGAATAGAATAGAATAGAATAGAATAGAATAGAATAGAATAGAATAGAATAGAATAGAATGGGACCTTGGAGGTCTTCTAGTCCAACCCCCTGCTTAGGCAGGAAACCCTACACCACTTCAGACAAATGATTATCCAATATCTTCTTTAAAATTTCCAGTGTTGGAGCATTCACAACTTCCGGAGGCCAGTTGTTCCATTATTGTTCTGTCAGGAAATGTCTTCTTAGTTCTAGGTTTAATCTCCCCTTGATGAGTTTCCACCCATTGCTTCTTGTCCTACCCTCAGGTGCTTTGGAGAATAGCTTGACTCCCTCTTCTTTGGGGCAGCCCCTGAGATGTTTCTCTCCTGAGAAAATGTGGCAGGCCAGAAGGCCCAAATGTAAAAAATGGCTTCCAGGTCTGACAGGAACACTGCTATCCTGTCTCCCCTAGTCCTTCTTTTCATTAAGACTAGACATACCCAGTTCCTGCAACCTTTCTTCATATGTTTTAGCCTCCAGTCCCCTCATCATCTTTGTTGCTCTTCTCTGCCCTCTTTCTAGAGTCTCCACATCTTTTTTACATCATGGCAACCAAATAAAGGATGTTTGGTAAAGGATGTTCTCACTAGGTCCATAGTTTTATCACAAGCGCGAGAATGTGAATGGAAGCTTTTTCTGTGTAGAGATTTTGGGAACATAGCAATGAAGAAATGTCAAGGCCTTCTCCTAAAGTCATGACCTTTGTTTGACTTCCTCAGGGCTGTGTAGACAATGCAAACAATCTCACGGCTGCTCAATCTTGTCCTCATGGGTTTGTTCTCCAGCGCATGGCACAATATAGGTGAACAAACCCATCAGGACAAGACTTAGCCGTCCACATTTTGGACAGAGAGAGAGGGGTCAAAGAGGCCATCTGTGTCAAAACTGAACAGCCCTCTCTCAACAGAGGAGGGATCCGCCATTATCTGTCTCCAGTCTACAACAGTCTTTCAGCAGTTCCACACTCAGTTGCACTTCTCAGACGACCCTGAGGACACAGATAAACCTCCAAGTGGCCTCAATGACCCTCTAAAAGGATGCAAATTTCCAGTTGTCTGCAAGGAGTATAAATCCTTCCATTCCACACCATCCAGTGCTGAAGAAGCTTCTTGGATGAGAAGCGAAATGTCTTCACAGAATAACAAGAAAGTCCAGTTGCCTCTTGAAAAAAAGCACCTTTGGGACAACTACGACCTGGAGGACTGAGGATCTCCACAGACAAATCTCCTCATGGATTTCTCAGCCACCATCAAAGCTAGTCTGAGTTGCTAAAAAGGACGACAACTCAGAAGCAATTGCATCCAGCTTTGTCTAATTCACAAAACAGGGTCTCCACAGTATCTTATTTTTTTAAAAAGGGTCTATTTAAGAGGTTATAGATGTCAAGCAAATGACCCCCCCCCCCCCCTAAATCCTGGCCAGCTCAGCCAAGCAACATTGACTTGTAACTATGAAATTGCTCTGATTAGTCGCCACTCATATGTGCTAAATGGATAAAAGTTACAAGCAGTTCAGAGCTCTCTACATGGGGCTCCCCTTGAGGAGCACCCAGAGACTTCAGCTGGTCCAGAATGCGGCCGCGCGAGTGGTTATGGGAGCGACTCGTCGCTCCCGGGTAACTCCCCTCTTGCGCGAGCTGCACTGGCTTCCGGTGGTCTTCCGGGTGCATTTCAAGGTGTTAGTTACCATCTTCAAAGCGCTCCATGGCTTAGGACCGGGATATTTACAGGACCGTCTTCTGCCAATGAATACCTCCCACCGCCCGATACGCTCTCACAGAGAAGACCTCCTCAGAGTGCCGTCTGTCAGACAATGCTGATGGGCGGCCCCAGGGGGAGAGCATTCTCTGTGGGAGCCCCAGCCCTATGGAATGAACTACCCCGGATATAAGAAAGATTCCTGACCTCCGTGCCTTCCGACGAGCCCTGAAGACCCTACTATTTCATCAAGCCGGTCTGACTTAAATTAGTGTTAATTTTAATAGGGGTTTTTAAGGGTTTTAAATTTTACGGCCAAATAGTTTAATTATTTTATTAGTTTTAATTTTTATACGTGATTGTTTTAATATGGCTGTAAACCGCCCTGAGTCCCCTCGGGGAGAAGGGCAGTATATAAATGCAATAAAACTAAACTAAACTAAACTAAACTAATAACGTGTAAGTCAAACGTGAGGTAATCGCTTAGTGCCCTGCAAATATTTTCCCAGGCTAGCCTACCAGTGAATGTTACGCTTCTGTGTTTTGAACGTGCATCCCAGCTGAAATTGCTGCACCTTCAGGGTTTCTAACAGCCTTCTCAGAATTTTATCAAAATGGCAGAAATCTTACCTGCTGTTTCTCTCGCTCTTCCTGTTGTTTGAACTCATCCAGCACGGCTTGGAGGCGCGTCTGGAAATTAGACCGATAAGAAAGGTGTTATCTATGAGCTGCAGCGGTTAGAATGCAGTACTGCAGGCTACTTCTGCTGGCTGCCTGCAATTTGGCAGTTCAAATCTCACTAGGCTCATCCTTCCATCCTTCTGAGGTCGGAGATTTTCAGAGGCAGGAAAAAAAGTTTTTTTCTGAAACAAGAGTTTCAGAAGCGGGAAAAAAAAAGCATGGCACAGAGCTCAAAACCAATTTTATTGCTAAAATTCACCTCTGGAAACAGTTGATTGGGGGTATTCCGGAAGGCTGATCCACCTACCAATCAGCTTTTTTCTTATTTTCCTCCCCAAAAACTAAGGTGCGTCTTATACTCCCGTGTGTCTTATACTCTGAAAAATATGGTATGTTCGCTACCTCGAGTTTCTAAACAATAATAAAGGTGGGATTAAAAATCAATTAATTCCAGAATCACCTTGAGTGCCAGATTCTCCACTTTCATAATGAGGTCTTCTTGGCGTTTCCGTCGTTCCTGGGTCTCCTGCAGCTTGCCCTTCAGGTTGTCAATTTGCTTCTGGATTCCAACCGCTGCAAAGAGAGAAATAATAAACCAAGGGCTGCCCCAAGGACCACCCAAAATCACCTAACTCCATAGACCAGGGGTCTCCAGCCTTGGCAATTTTATGTTCTGCCCCAGCTACGGACCCCGAAGAACGCAGCACACACAAAATCTGTACAAACCTTAGTTTACTAAATTAATTTTTTTTTCAAACAAAGGCTGTTAATTAACTTTCTTAACAGTTTACAAGAATCCAAAAGAATAAATAATCTTAATCTTACTAGGGTTGGCAGAAAGCCCAGAAGCAATTTGCAGGAAGCTGATAAGATAACTAAGATCAAGACGAAGGAGAGTGAATGAAGTTGTTCCCTGCAAATTGCTTCAGTTGTCGTCCTTCCTTAAATAGGCTAGGAGAGTGGCCAATTATCCCCAAGCCTTACTCTCAAGGAGACCTCCTCCTGAGGAGCCACTCCTGCCTTTTGGCAGCTCTGCACGCCTGTGCATCGAGAAGAGGCTCCTCCTCTTCATCCTCTTCACTTATGGGAGCTTCTGAAGGCCCTGGCTGAATCCCCACCTCTGGCACCACATCTTCTCCAGCCTCCTCATTGTCTGACTCGAGTGTCAGCTGCACAGGCTGCTGGCGCAGCACCACACCAGCCTCCTCACTGTCTGAATCAGCTACTAGCTGCACAGGCTGTGTACGGGCCACAACACTTTAAGACTTGTAGACTTCAACTCCCAGAGTTCCTCAGCCAGCTTTGCTGGGAATTCTGGGAGTTGAAAGTCCCTCAAGTCTTAAAGTTGCCAAGGTTGGAGACCCCTGCCGTAAAACACCTTCCCTTCCCCACCGGCTCCTCACCGATTTGGCTGGTTCCTTCGTTCTCTTGCTGCTGGGAGCTGGATTCGTTCAGCTTGCCCTGCAGCCTCCTATTCAAGTCTTCCTCGGTATCCATCACGTTCAGATCTTCGTCATCGTGGTGATCTCTCTCTTCTTCGTCGCTGCTGCTGCTGCTGATTTCATTGAACATCTCCCGGAGTTCGTCACGTTCTGCTGGTTGGAAAGAGAAGGAAAAAAGGAGCCAAGCCATTCCTCAATGTACTCAAGGGTGGGATTAAAAATTTTTATCAACTGGTTCTCTGCCCGCTTGCTGGTGGGCGTGGCCAACTCAGCCTCCTGCACCACAGTGGGTTGTGGTAGTGGTGGTAGTTTCGCCCTCCCCAGGCTCCAGAGGCTTTCTTTAAGCCTCTGGGAGGGTGAAAATGGCCTCCCTCGGGCTCCGGAGGCCCTCCAGAGGCTGGAAATGGGGCCGTTTCCAGACTTTCGAAAGGCCCGTTTTTCGTCCTCTCAGAGCCTCCGCGCAGGCCCTGCACTTACCTGGCATCCAAAATGGGCCATGTGGACTCCTGGGAGGGGTGGGCGGGGCCAATCAGTCGTAGCAACTACTGGTTCGGCGAACCAGATGTAAAATTAACATCCGGTTTGCCTGAACTGATCCGAACCAGACTGCAAAACTCCAGGGAATCACAAGGGATCAATAGAGAGCAAGAGGAAATACTAATCCTTTGCTGCCATCTAGTGGTTTTTCAAGAATTGGCAACCCTCAGGTACCATCCTAAAAATGTGACCATACCTGAAGATCCATGGCCTTGTTTATGTCCGGTCATGCCAGGAGAAGAAATATCTAGACCTGTAAATGAGCCATGATTCTCGGCTTCCTTCGTTTCATCTTCGGCAATCACTTCCCAGCCTGAATTCAGGCACAGACCAATTAAGGAAAAGTCCATTTAATTGGGAAGTGCGTCAAGAAACAGAATGTGAATCAATATTGGAAAAATATTCTTGCAGTTTCCCCCACCAGTCTTACTCAATTTAATGAAGGGAAGTTCTGCTTTAGAAAATTAGTAAAGAAAATAAATACTTGATTATTCATATAGTAACTGCAGCAAGAATTGTATTTGCACAAAATTGGAAAGCGGAAAAACATCCCTACAGAAGGAGAGGTAATTAAGAAAATATTAGAATGTGCAGAAATGAATAGATTAACGTTAGCAATTAAAGGGAAGGAAGAATCGGAATATTATAACATATGGGGGCAATTTTATTATTGGATAGAAAATGAATATGGACAAAAAACGGTGCCAAATTAAATAAATCCGGAAGAAAAATGTTCTAACAGGAGATATATTCAATCAAAAGGTAAAAGCAAAGAAATATATATATATTATGACGACACAAAAATTTGTACCCAGATGACACACCGAATGATAAATGATGTAATGTTTGTTTTAAAAATATAAAAAACTTTTTATTAAAAAAAAAGAAGAAAGAAATGATGTCCCGAAAAGAGAATTCCAGTTAAATTCCCATGGATGGAATGTACTGTAACACTCGATGCACCCATGTGACACCTCTCCTGCGCGAGCTGCACTGACTCCCGGTGGTCTTCCCGGTGCAGTTCAAGGTGTTGGTTACCATCTTTAAAGCGCTCCATGGCTTAGGGCCCGGATACCTACGGGATCGCCTTCTGCCACCAATAGCCTCCCACTGACCAACACGCTCCCACAGAGAGGGGCTCCTCAGGGTGCCATCGGCAAAACAATGTAGGCTGGCGACCCCCAGGGGGAGAGCCTTCAGAGCTACCCCTCGGGATACGTACGATTCTCGATCTCCGTACTTTTTGCCGGGCCCTCAAGACCTTGTTATTTCATCAGGCGGACCTGGCTGACTAAAAAAATTCAGACGGGGTATTTAAAATTATGGGGGTTTTAATTAAGAAGGCCAAGATTTGTTTAATTTTGTTTTAAACGGGTTTTAAATTTTGTACGGTTTATTATCTTTTTACCATGGCTGTACACTGCCCTGAGTCCCTTGGGAGAAGGGCGGTATATAAATCTAATAAATCAAATCAAATCAATTGTGGTCTTAATTCGAGGACTGCCTGCATTCATTTCAAAGCAAATCTTACGGGGGAGGAGAGGAAAAGGATACGGACACTGACGGCTTCGGCATCCGTGCTGAGAAGGCGTTTCACTTCTTTCTCTACATCTGGAGACTCGATATACTGTGACAGAGAAAAAGGGAAAAAAAGAGAGAGATTGTATACTAGCAGCTGAGTTTCTGCCTCCAGAGCAGAAACTTCTGCATTAAGAGTTTTATTTCTCTCCTAACATTCTGCTGTGGGGCACATCCATGTATAGCCATCACCTCACCTTTCGTGTTCACTTCTGCGCAATGATGCAAGGGTTCACACTAGCGTTTTGCCCTCCCATGTCACAAGTCAAAGCTGTTGTGACCCAGGTCCAAATAAGTAGTAGGAAAATCAGTCCGTGAAAAAACAGACAAACTTTATTTGAACAGCTGAGAATGACTTCATTCCCAGCGTCGTTCAACTAAATTAAAGCAAATTCCTCCCAACACAAATTCCTCAGTCCTATCGCAAACCTTGGTCCAATTAGGCAAACTGCCAAAGGCCTTCCTTGGCAAACGTTCAGAAGTCACAGATACAAAAATAAATACAAGACATAGATGAAGAAGAAGACAAAGCTACCAAAGTTGTTTTCTGGCAAAGACCCCAAACGCCGTTGCTGGTCTGTTTTAAGCCTTATGGGAGGGGCCAATCATCTCTTGGCCCTACTCCCGAGTTGTCCTCTTTGCTTGAGCTGCTCTTGCCTTCTGGAGCTCTTCTCATGCATGCATTAGGAACAGGCTCCTCCTGTTCCTCTGCTTCACTCCTATCAGTCACTGGAGGCTCTGGAGTCCGCACCTCACACCCCAATGGCCCTGGTCCCATCTCTCCCTCTGATGCAAAGCCCTCATCCAGGCCTTCCCCAGCCTCCAGGACTGGCCCATGTTCTTCCTCAGCAGTTTGGACCCGTTTCCCACAGAAAGGAAAACACCGGAAGCCACAAAACCCTTCCCGTGCCTGACTATTTCTTGAGCGGCCACAAAACTAGCATATGTAGTTGAATTAAACGTTCTGTTTTCTTCTGAAACTTTCTTTTTTTCTTGGATTTATCCATGGTTGGCCTACCGGGGGTTGAAAAGCTCACATGCCAACGAGTGTCACACATTGGCAGTTATGATGCATATTTTGAGTGACGGAGCCGCAGCAGAGGGGTGAAAGGACCATGTGCAGCTCCAGAGCCGCGGGTTGCTTACCCTGCGTTAAGCAACTGCTCTCGAAGGCTCACCTACATGACTCACCTTCTTCTTAGCCGTCTTTCGGAATCGCCTCTTTCGGACGTTCTTCAACGGGAGCGTAACTGCAAGGACACAACAAATCGATTCGCAAAGGGAAGATGGAACAGGAGGATGCAGCCAACAGGGCTTTGGGGAACGTAGAGAGGCTAGCATTCTGAACCAATGACAGGAAGATCAATGGGTCTCATCATCCTTCGTGAGGAATGGTGAGCGCATAGAGCTGTGATTGCGAACCTGTGGCATGCAAAGGGGTTGTGTAGGGGAGTTGTGTGTGCATGTGCAGGGGGCCCAGCATTGCATTATGGGTGCCGGCATGCAAGTACGCTTTTGGCACATGATGAGAAAAAGGTTAGCCATCACTGGCATAGGGGTAGGGGACAATGCCCAGATTAAGGCTCTTTAGCGTAGGTAAATGGCCCAAGAGCTACTCACTGCCATGATTCCAGATAAACTTCTTCTCCCGGTCCTTATCTTTCTTCTTGTTGGCTCTAGCATCAGTACTAACGGATGGTTCCTCCAAAGGAGGGTAGAGGTCTCCATCCACAGTGCACACAAGCATCTGAACACCGCCATAGAAATAAAAGGGTATAATTGACTGTTATCAGAAAGAAATTGGAAGGCGTAAAAGCCCAAGGAAATTTCTTGTTCTGACCTAAAAGCAGGAAGCAGAGTCCTGGTCCCAGCAAAACCCATTTTATTTACACGACGGGGAATTCCTTTCATTCACAGTCAGCAAGGCTTGGCAAACAGTCTTTCAGAGGAATGTTTATCAACACAGACCTTATCTCGCTTGGAAAGCTGCCAGGTAACTAGTTTCCAAGCGCAGGGCAAGGCAAAACTTGGCACAGTGTCTCTTAGAGTCGCGAACAGATCTTTCCACTCTTGCAACGACCAACCAAATTAATTGTTTCCTGCAAAAGCCCACTTCCCGTTCACTCCTCTTTTGTTTCCTGTGGGAGGGGCCAATCACCTCCAAGGTGTGGCTTTACTCCCAAGTCGACCCTGCTTTCTTAATTGTTCTTGTCTTCTGGCAGCTCTGTGCATGCGCACACTGGGAACAGGCTCCAGCTGTTCCTCTGCCTCGCTGCTGTCTAGCTCCCTCTCTGCCTCCAACGCAGAGCCCTTGTCCGAGCTTTCCCCAGCCCCCAGGACTGGCCCATGTTCCTCCCCAACAACCTCACTGTCTCGACTCTGCTGCCAGCTCCACTGGCTGCTGGCGGGCCACAACAGTTCTGTTGGATCAAACTAGAGGCTTGCTTAGTTCAGTCTTGTCAGAGTGGTCAATCAACCAGTTATCAGTGAGAAATAAGTAACGTAAGCACAAATAGCTCAATATTAGAGATAGACACTAATATCTTCAGAGTGGCTCTGAATCTTCATAGCTAGTTGCCACTGCCTTTCTTTTAATCCACCATCAAGTTGCCTAATCCCCTTTCCAAGCCTTCCAAGCTTCTATCAATCCCGAACTAATGGGAGGTTTCAGTTCCAGGATGGCAGTTTATTAGAAATACTGCACCCTCAAAGAACTGCTAAGATGAACTATATTCCATAATTACTGTATTTTTCGGAGTATAAAACACACTCCCCCCCACCCCCCAAAGAGGGTGAAAATTTGGGTGCATTTTATACACCAAATGTAGCCAAAACCGCAAGGCACAGAGAAGATGATGGTCTATGGCAATCCTTGCAGCCTGGAACAGCTGATTGGGGGTATTCTGGGAGGCCGATCCACCCGCCAATCAGCTGCTCGTGCTGAATCAGGCTGCAATAATGTGCTGAAGCTGACCTGGCAGCTCACTATTTGCTGCAAGGACGCGTCAGAGTTTGCAACAGCAATCACATCCAGAGAGCACACACAAGTTAACTGATTCAGCAGGATTCAATATCTTCTCTTTATAAATATATAATATAAAGTAAATAGCAGGTTTTCCAACACATGCAAAACACAAGCAGAGGAGAGGAGTTTCAGTTTTAGTTTCTGAGATCAGCACAGCATGCAACTTTAGAACAGTTGACTTAAGCCACACCCAGGCTCCTTGCTGTCTCCTTCCTTGTTGCTCACACAGCAAATACTGTTTCGGTTTCCAAACATCCTTCAACTTTCTCACACACTGACAGGACTCTAGCCAGATGAATACCGATGGATGCTGGTAGGCAGAGGCAAAAATTTTTTTTCTTACTTTCCTCCCCAAAAACTAAGGTGCATCTTATACTCTGGAGTGTCTTATACTCCAAAAAAAATACAGTATTTGTGGTTTGGAGAAAAATAATAATACAGATTTAAGAGTGGAGCTGAAAATGAAGACGTGCCTATGAAAATGAAAAGCAAAATCGTCTCGGATCATCTTTCTGATCGGTGGAGGGAATCTACCTGGCAAATGTCAGCCGTCTTGTAGAAGGTCTTCTTATCGATGGTTTTCAAGCTTTCCATGATGCAGGGCAAGTCCACCAACTTGGCAGCTAAGGGGACACGGTCTACTCGCACAATTCCGTGACGCCCATCCGCTGAAGGAACAGGGAAATGAGACAATTGCTATGTCAGGGGTATCAAACTCTGGGATCTGGCCCGCGGGGTGTTTAGATCTGGCTCGTGGGGCCGCCCTGTAAAAAAGCGAATGACCAGCCCAGGGTGCCTCTGTGAACTCCGTTTTTACTGGCAGAGGCTGTCGTGGTCGAAAATGGAGCTCAGGAGGGCCACGCATGCCCCACCAGCTATATTTTTGCTGGCAGAGGACTGCAAGAGGCCGTCA
The DNA here is from genome assembly GCA_038048745.1 of Coluber constrictor foxii. Lineage (NCBI taxonomy): Eukaryota > Metazoa > Chordata > Lepidosauria > Squamata > Colubridae > Coluber > Coluber constrictor. Next base: position 12,057,860 of record CM075971.1, read on the forward strand.
CAGCCGAAAATGGATGTCAAACTGGCCATGCCCCACCGGCCACGCCCACACACGCAAATGTCAGCCGTCTTGACCTCGTGTTCAAGGTCAAACACAACTCTGATACGGCCCTCAATGAAATCGAGTTTGACACCCCTGTGATACTTATGGAACATTCCACCATTGAGTATTTTTTCATTAGCAATTGGAAGACACAAGGTTATGGGCTCAGATCATCACGTTACTTCCATTATAGGTGAACCAGATCTAAAAGTAGCGAAGTGTGTGTGTGGTTTTTCTTTTTTAATGATGGGGAAGACCCCATTTAGAAAACGCTTTTCTATTCATTTTATTTCTCCCTATCTTAGAAACAGCAGTGAAATGAGATGTTAGACAACATTCGAATGCTTTCAACTCTCGAGAAATTTGTCCCCAAAAGGCTAAGCATCAGATGAACTCAGGAGTGGGCTTCAAAAATTTTATCCAGGGGTTTTCTGCCCGGTTGCTGGGTGGGCGTGGCCTAGTTGGCCTCCTGCACTATGGCAGGGGACGTTTTTGTCCTCCCCAGGCTCCGAAGGCTTTACTCGAGTCTCAGGGAGGGTGAAAACAGCCTCCCCAGGCTCTGGAAGCCGGAAATGGGCCCAAACTTCTAGCAGGCCCATTTTTCGCCCTCCCCAAGTCTCCGCAAGTGCCCTGCACTTACCTGCATCCAGAATGGGCTGTGTGGGGGATCCTGGAAGGGGCAGAGTGGGCAGGGCCAGCCAGGAGAGGGATTTGAGGGTTCTCCGAACTGCACAGAATCTTAGCTAGAGGTTCTCCCGAACCCCTGCGAACTCCCAGCAGCCCATCCCTGAATGAACTACTCAAAGTCAATGAACTGCAATGGTAACAGTTCGAAAATTAGAACCATATTTTACTATGGTCCAAGACCAGTACAAAAATCCGATACAATCAAAATATGATAACGCTTTCACCATTTAATTCATGAGTGGGCTTTCACTGACCAATCTGGATTATCCCATAATCTTGTGCCTAAGGCAGAAAACCTGGCTATTAAAAATATGTAAGTCAAGGACTACCTGTACCTGATTTTTTATTTTTTGTTTGTGCTTGTTTATATGCACTTTCTCTCTCTCTCTAAAAAAAGGAAGAAATTAAAAGCGGCTGACATTGTCCTCTTACCGTGCAATTCAATCGTGAGCCTGTCCTTCAAGTTGACACTCCCAGACTGAACAGCCCTCCGCACCGTAGAAGCATATTCCTAAGCAGAGAGTCAGTGAGAACCAAGATCAAGGGACTATTACAGACATAGCTGAACGATAGGTGATGTTACACAGCAAAACGATAGGTGATGTTAGCATTTACTTATTTGGGTTGGACTAGAAGACCTCCAAGGTCCCTTCCAACGTTCTATTCTATTCTATTCTACTCTACTCTACTCTACTCTACCCTACCCTACTCTATTTCTATTCTTTCTGATTCTATTTCTATTCTATTTCTATTCTATTTCTATTCTATTCTATTCTATTCTATTCTATTCTATTCTATTCTATTCTATTCTATTCTATTCTATTCTATTCTATTCTATTCTATTCTATTCTATTCTATTCTATTCTATTCTATTCTATTCTATTCTATTCTATTCTATTCTAATTATTTCTTATTCTATTTCTATTCTTTCTTATTCTATTCTATTCTAATTCCTATTCTCTATTCTTTATTCTATGTCTATTCTTTCTTATTCTATTTCTATTCTATTTTATTCTATTCTAATCCTTTCTTATTTTATTTCTATTCTATTCTACTCTAATTGTTTCTTATTCTATTTCTATTATTTCTTATTCTATTCCTATTCTATTCTATTCTAATTCCTATTCTCTATTCTTTATTCTATTTCTATTCTTTCTTATTCTATTTCAATTTCTATTCTAATCCTTTCTTATTTTATTTCTATTCTATTCTACTCTAATTGTTTCTTATTCTATTTCTATTATTTCTTATTCTATTCCTATTCTATTCTATTCTAATTCCTACTCTCTATTCTTTATTCTATTTCTATTCTTTCTTATTCTATTTCAATTTCTATTCTAATTATTTCTTATTCTATTTCTTATTCTATTTCTATTTTTTATTCTATTCTATTCTAATTATTTCTTATTCTATTTCTATTCTAATTATTTCTTATTCTTTCTATTCTTTCTTATTCTATTTCTCATTCTATTTCTCATTCTAATCTATTCTATTTCTATTATTTCTTATTCTACTTCTATTCTATTCTTATTCTATTTCTATTCTATTCATTTCTTATTCTCTATTATTCTCTTTATATTATTTCTTATTCTCTTTCTTATTCTATATCTATTCTATTCTAATTATTTCTTATTCTATTTCTATTTTTTATTCTATTTCTATTCTATTGTTTACTTCTTATTCTATTCCTATTCCATTCTAATTATTTCTTATTCTATCTTATTCTATTTCTATTATTTTTTATTCTATATCTTATTCTAATTCTAATTCTATTTTATTCCTATTCTATTCTTCGGGTCACTTACCGGAGGCAGCCGCAAAACGAACTGGCTCTCTAACTCGTGTGGGATGTTATCCTTGTTCTTGGTCATCCTTACTTCTTAGAGGTTGAGAAGACAAGAAAAAAAAAAACAAGAGTTACCCAACCGTTGAACAAGCGCTTTTCCTGAGCACTGCTATGCAACTTGCTGAGCTGCTAGCCATCACACAACAGCGGTGCAAACCAATGTATTCCATCCGGAAGCACCTTATCGGAGAAAACCAAGGCATTACGCCGTGTGTTGAAGCGAACATCTATGGGGATTCTCCATCGCTCAAGTCATGGTTATCCAAAGGTGTTTTTCCAAAATTACTTTTCTATTCCAGGAAGCTGGGCTGGCTTAACGTAGATTTTAATGGGTGAATTTTAGGAGGGATTTTAAATTTGGGGAAGCCAAAATTTGATTTAATTACGTTTTTAGATTATTTTTAACTTTTATATTGCTTGTATTTTAATGTTTTAATGTTTGGCTGTTCACCGCCCTGAGTCCGTCAGGAGAAGGGTGGTATATAAATCTAATAAACTAAACTAAACTAAACTAAATTAACTAAAAAGGCAACTGGACTTTCCCTTGAAGACGTTTTGCTTCTCATCCAAGAAGCTTCTTCAGTTCTGACACCTGGAATCCATCTGTGCTCCAGTTGCTACGGTTAAGAAACCCTGCTCTATTGTCGAATCCACGGAGAGAACGTTGAAAGTCAGACCTGAAGAAGCTTCTTGGATGAGAAGCGAAATGCCTTCCGAGGAAAAACTAAGTCTAGTTGTCTTTTGGGAAAAGCGTCTTCGGGACATGTGTTGAAAAGTCCAATTTCAGCCTCGCAGGCCTGAGATGCATCAGAAGCCATTAAATTTGGAAGCAGAATGATTTCCTTAGCTCATTGCACCCGCTCGGCTTATTTCTATTGTCTTAAGTAAAGACGATGATGTTGCTTCTACTTAAAACCAGAATACGTTAATGTTTGCACAGCTTCAAAAAAAGGATAGCTTAGAAATCCCGTTAGAAGGAGAGATACGGTAACAAAGAACATTTTAGAATGTGCAGAAATGAACAGGTTAACATTAAGAATAAAAGATAAAGAGGAATCGGTGTACTTCAAGACATGGGGACGTTTCTGTGATTGGTTAGAAAAGGAACATGAATAATGAGAGAAAAGACCAAAAAAAAATAGAAATCCAAATGACACCGGAGTAAATGAAAAAGGGAGAAGGAAGGGGAAAATGAAAAAAGAGGTACTATATAAATGCATGTTAAGGATGATATATGTTTAACCAGCAAAAGGGAAAAGAAATTGAAAGGAAAATGTGGGTAAATATAAGATCGGGGTTTTATCGAATACCAACTTGACAAAATATTGAATTGAAAATGGACACAACAACGGAGAGGGAAGGGAGAGAAGAGTAGAGGGACAGATAGGAAGGAGAGAAGGGAGAAAGGGAGGACGAGAGAGAGAAGAAAGGGAAAAGGAGAGGAAGGAAGGAAGGAAGGAAGGAAGGAAGGAAGGAAGGAAGGAAGGGGAAGTAAGAGTAGGAGAGAGGGTTAGAAAGAGAGGAGGTGGGGAGGAGTAGGGAAAAGGAAGGGGAAGGAGAAGAGGAAAGAAGAAAGTTGAAAAAAAGAAGGTGAGGGAAGAGTAAGAGAAGGAGAAGTAAGGGAAGGGTAAGAGAAGAAGGGAAGGAGAGGAATGGTTGTTGTGGAAGAAGAGAGATATGGAGTGGTATAAGAGCAACGCCGAATGTATTTTAAAGTTTTAGGATGAAGAATGAACCAATATGGAAACCAAAAGATATGTGGGGATAAGAATGGTGAAAGGAATAGGAATAGGAATAGGAATAGGAATAGGAATAGGGATGGGATGGGATGGGATGGGATGGAATGGAATGGAATGGAATGGAATGGAATGGAATGGAATGGAATGGAATGGAATGGAATGGAATGGAATGGAATGGAATGGAATGGAATGGAATAGAATAGAATAGAATAGAATAGAATAGAATAGAATAGAATAGAATAGAATAGAATAGAATAGAATAGAATAGAATAGAATAGAATAGAATAGAATAGAATAGAATAGAATAGAATAGAATAGAATTCTTTATTGGCCAAGTGTGATTGGACACACAAAGAAATTGTCTTGGTGTGTATGCTCTCATATACATAAAAGAAAAGATACATTCATCAAGAATCATAAGGTACAACACTTAATGATAGTCATAGGGTACAAATAAGCAATCAGGAAACAATATCAATATAAATCGTAAGGATAAAAGCAACAAAGTTACAGTCATACAGTCATAAGGGGCAGGAGATGGATGATGGGAACGATGAGAAGATTAACAGTAATGCAGACTTAGTAAATAGTTTGACAGTGTTGAGGGAATTATTTGTTTAGCAGAGTGATGGCATTCGGAAAAAAACTGTCCTTGTGTCTAGTTGTTCTGTGTGCAGTGCTCTATAGCGTCGTTTTGAGGGTAGGAGTTTGTAAAGAGACTGTACATTTATATACGTGTTATGAGAAATAAAAACAATAAACTTATATTTTAAATTGTTTTCAAAAAAAGGACAGCTAGGGATCTGTTCCTCTCTCTTCCCCTCCCTCCCTGCCCCTCTTAAACCAACAAGCAAAACGCCTTCTTAGCTCTTTCAAATAAGGTGCCACCGTGAGGCCAGAAATACGGATTTGGAGCGATAAGAACACAGCGAAACTCGATTGTTTGAAGCGTGACAAATGCAGACACTGGAGAAAAAGATCCTGCCACTTGCTGGAGCACGGAAAGGAAGGAAAGATCCGCTCCCATTAAATTAGTCACTGTCACAAGAACGATTCGATCCATGTTGGTAAAAGCTGGCAAAGCACAGTCATCAGCCCCACACACCCATCAGGAGTCTGCAATTCTCCCAGGGCCTCATTCTAGAAAAGCAGAACAGCTTTTGCACCAAAATCAGCACATCGAGAGAGAGAGAGAGAAATAAAGACCCACCACCAGAGAAACGTAAAACAAACACATTTACTTGCAGACGCCATTCCTCCTCTTCTTGCTCCAGGCAAAGGTTTATAAAAACTTGTATCATTCAAAAATACTAAACGTAAATGCAAAGAAAAAGAGTTGGTTTTAAAACAACAAAAACAACAACAACCAGGGAGTATCTGCAGATCAACGTATTGCTATGTAAAGGGATTTAAACATATCATATGGTCTTCTGTTCTTGGAATGAGATGTTATTTCTGTAATAAATAGCATAAGGGACACTTTCTTGAATCTGTTTCCTCTAGAAGTTTATACTTAGGAAGGTATCACCCCACAAATCAGGAGATTCTCAGCTCTGCAGCGTTTATCCATCCCGCAGCAAAACGGAAGAGGCACAATCCCAAAATGCTGTTTTTAATTTATAAAGGAATAGTTTGGGACAGGAGTGCAGTTCTGTAAGCCAGATCCAGTATTGGAAAAGCAGGCAAAACCTCTTCCAAAGTCTTTTGGGGGGGGGGGCAAAAGATTACATGGGCTCTCCTGCATCAAACCTTGAAATTAACCAGATTTGGTCGAACCATGATTTAGAAGCAAACCAGAACTGCCTGGACTCAAGGCATATGCCAACTAGAAGGACCAGTGCAGGCTGTAGGGCCATATGCATTCCAGGGACAGAAACCGCCCCCCCTTCACCCCCTCCCCATCCCCTACCCCAGCATTTAACCCCGTGTTTCCCCATTCAGGGCAGCTTTAAGCTTTAATGAGAGCCTTGGTGGCGCAGTGGACTAAACTGCTGCTGTTAAAGTAGTACTTAGCTGCCAGCTGCCTGCAATTACTGCGAGTTCAATTCTCACCAGGCTCAAGGTTGACTCAGTCTTCCATCCTTTCAAAGGTAGGTAAAATGAGGACCCAGTTTGTGGGGGCAATAAACTGACTTTGTATAAAATAGACCACCACTCGGGGAGGCCAAAAAAGCCCTACTAAGCAGGTATATACAAAAGTATGAAGGCTATTGCTTAATGCATTGTAAGCCGCCCTGAGTCTCCGGAGAAGGGCGGCATATATAAATCGAACTAATAAATAAATAAATAAATATATAAGACTCCGGAGAAGGGCAGCATATATAAATCGAACTAATAAATAAATAAATAAATAAGATAGCTGGACTTCAGAGATCCTTGATGCTCTCTCAGCTTGCTTGTTTTCTTGCAGATGTCTCATTACCCAACTAAGTAACATCATCAGTGCTGGAAGGGAGTGTGATTTGCGGAATGGAGGATGGAGGGAGGAGGACTGTAGGGTCCTTGATGCTCTGAGCTCGGCTGTTTTCTTGCAGACGTTTCATGACCCAACTAGGTAACACCATCAGTGCTACTAAGGAATGGGATTTGCTCACAATTTATACCCCAGTGCCTTGTCCTGTCAATCTTGGCGGGACCAAGGAGCCCCCTCATTCCTCCAACCCTGAGCTACAAATAAATCCTCCTTTATCCGTACAGGGTGGACTTCAACTCCCAGAATTCCCTGGGAAGGGATTCTTTCCCACCCTCGGCCACATTTAGAACTGGGGGATTCTGGGAGTGGAAGTCCAAAGTTGCCAAAGTGGAGAAATCCTGGTGGGAAAGCAAGGAGGGAGGGGGGAGGAAACGAAACACTCGCCCATCCCGACCCCAAAGCTAAGAAAAAAGCACCCTCGACCCCGCCCCCCTCCCCCAGATGGGAGGGGGAACTGAGACACCCCCCCCAAACGTCCCTCCAAAGCTATGCTTCCCCCCCCCCGCATCTGGAGCCTAGGAGACCGCGAGGACCCCCGGCTGCTCCAAAGGGGCTCCTTCCGGGGGTCTCTCCCTCATTGGGGCAGGGATAAGGGGGTGGGGGGGCTTGCCGAGGGACCCCCGCAGACGGGACTCACCTGCTTCCGGTCACAGCCTCTAACCTGGACCGGTTCAGATGCGGAAGCGGAAGGGGCGGAGCCGCGGCTAGAAAGGGGAGGGAGGGAGGGAAATATTGAGGGGATCTTCTGCGCATGCTCGTCGCTTGCCCTGTAATAGTAAGGGAGATGAGTATGGAGGGGATCTTCTGCGCATGCTCGTCGCTTGCCCTGTAATAGTAAGGGAGATGAGCGCTGCCTGCTGTCCGAATCGGGAGCGCCGGAGTTGCTCGCTTTCCTCGGCTTTCCCTCTCTTTTGGGGAGGGGTCCTCTAGATTTGGGGTGAGTTGGGAATCGGGGGGGGGGAAGGGGAAACGAGCCTGGGGTTGGATGGAGGGGAGGCGGGGGGGTCGTGGTCATTCTGTATTTGGGGGAGGCAATAACTCGGATAGAATAGAATAGAGCTGGAAGGGACATTGGAGGCCATCTAGTCCAGCCCGCTGCTCAAGCAGGAGAGCCTGTCCTATAGCAATTTAGATAATAAGCGATGTTCTTTCAAAACACCCAGGGATGGAGTGAGTGGCTGGGGTGGGGGTGCGGGGGGGCGGGGTTGAGGCTGAAAATGTTGGAAGGGAAACAGATCATTAGCCTCTTCTCTTCCCTTGGAACCTTCCTTTGGACTACAGTACCCATCGTGCCCGCCCAGGCAAAGGAGGTATGCTCAGGTAGAGGGAGAGCCCTTCTGACTGAGACCCTGAAAGGTCCTCTGTTGGTTCAACCATGGTCTGTGGAAAGTATTCATAAGAATATAAAATATTTTTTCTTTTCTTTTCTTTTCTTTTCTTTTCTTTTCTTTTCTTTTCTTTTCTTTTCTTTTCTTTTCTTTCTTTCTTTCTTTCTTTCTTTCTTTCTTTCTTTCTTTCTTTCCTCCCTCCCTCCCTCCCTCCCTCCCTCCCTCCCTCCCTTCTTTCTTTCTTTCCTTCTTTCCTTCTTTCCTTCTTTCCTTCTTTCTTTCTTTCTTTCTTTCTTTCTTTCTTTCTTTCTTTCTTTCTTTCTTTCTTTCTTTCTTGCCTTCCCTCCCTCCCTCCCTCCCACTCTCTCTGGACAGCAAACACATTTTCTTTCTCTCATCTATCTATCGTATATATGTATGTATAGTCTTATATATTCTAAGAATATAGAGTCCTTAGAATATAGAAGATAGAGTAATAGGGTTGGAGGGGACCTTGGAGGTCTTCTAGTCCAGCCCCCTGCTCAAATCGGAGACCCTATATCAGTCTGTATAAATGGCTGTCCGGTCCCCTCCTGAGATCCTCCAGTGAGGGAGCACCCACAACCCCTGGAGATAAGCCTGGCATTCAGACAAATCCGCTATCAACAGAACCATGGAGATAAACCACAGTTGCCAACAATTTGAAAGAGAGAAGGAAAAAGAAGGGAAACAAAAAGAGCAGACACACCTGTCCAGTAACTAACACCACACAGATTAAGCGGAGATTAAACACCAGACAACAGGCAGAAAACATGAGTGTAACCAAGGAACTACCAAGGGCAAAACACCGAGCACTGGCAGGTACATAAATAGGGAGCAAGCCCCTCACTCCGCAGCACTGATGATGTTATTTAGTTGGGTAATGAAATGTCTGTAAGCAAATAACCAAGCTCGGGACGGACTCCACACTCCTGAATGACAGATATTCTCCTGTATTGGAGTATTCGTAATGTCAGGATGGCCAGGCCCACCCTCCATTTCTACCCAATTCTGATTTCAAATGGGACAGAAAGGGGAGGTGATTAAAAGAGGTGATTGGAGACGATTTGCATGGGCTGTATTTATTCTTGCAGTTATTTATGTATATCCCTCAATGTATATTCCCTCAACACTGTCAGACTATTTGCTAAGTCTGCATTACTGTTAATCTTCTCATCGTTCCCATCACCCTTCTCCTCCCACTTGTGACTGGATGTGTCAGATCCCTAAAAGTTATACTGCCATTCAATGGGAGGATGGGGGAGACTTGGATACGATTTACTGGCATTGCCTGTGCCAACAGATATTTTATACAACATATATCCTGGCGCCAAAGAACCCTGAGATCCTCTTTACCTGGAGGAATTTTTATGATAGCCATGTGGGTTGTTTCACTTTACAGAACAACGGTGGGAAGGCATGCTTGTTTGGGTTCTCAGAGAACTAGGAAAAAAAGAAAACATCTTCACACTTGTGTATTGGCTAAAATCTGCATTCTGACTAAAAGGGAGGGGTCTCTACGGCTTTAATCCTAATTGTCTTGCCTAAGGGTATTCAGAGCGTGCTTTAACCGGATGGCTTTCACTTCTGCTTAATAAAAGAACCCTTTTGAACAACCACGTTTCAAGAGTTCGTACTTTCTTAAGTTGGAAGGAGAGGCAATCCTTACAGTATGACTGTAACCTTGTTGCTGATATCCTTACGATTTAAATTGACTGTTTCCTAATATGATTTGATTGCTTATTTATTCCCTATGACTATCATTAAGTGTTGTACCTTATGATTCTTGACGAATGTTTCTTTTCTTTTATGTACACTGAGATCTTATGCACCAAAGACAAATTCCTTGTGTGTCCAATCACACTTGGCCAATAAAGAATTCTCTTCTCTTCTCTTCTCTTCTCTTCTCTTCTCTTCTCTTCTCTTCTCTTCTCTTCTCTCCTCTCCTCTCCTCTCCTCTCCTCTCCTCTCCTCTCCTCTCCTCTCCTCTCCTCTCCTCTCCTCTCCTCTCTTCTGTTCCACTCTACTCTACTCTACTCTACTCTACTCTACTCTACTCTACTCTACTCTACTCTACTCTATTTTGAAGGGACAGCCCTTGGGAAATTGACAGACACACCCACACCCACACGCTCTAAATTACATCGTGGAAATGCCTAATAGCTAAACCTAAACCAGAACATTTCACAAATTTACCACACCCCCGAACGATTAAGAAATAGAGAAGCTTCATGTCTCAGCATCCTTTCATGTAGATGTATCCAGGACGTGGGTGGATGACTATGGGATGATTAATTAAAGAGTCACTTTCAAAAAAAAACAGTCCAGAAAACCTAAGACAGCATTTTTTTTGTGGATAGCTCTGAAGTCTCTCTGGCTTTTTCCTTCCAAACAATTCAGATGGGGACCTTCACAGGACATTACGAATTCTACGTTGGTGTGGGTTTGGCGATCCTCTCCAGCCTATTTATTGGAAGTAGTTTTATCCTGAAGAAGCAAGGACTTCTCCGCCTGAGTGGCCGAGGGGCAGTCAGAGCAGGTAAGGGTATAGACCTGGAGCTGTTCATGAGAATGAGAAAAGCAGAATTGAAATATCGTCGGGAGTTGTAGTCCTCTTGGGTGGGCCCTGTGGGTTTGCTAAGAGAATTGCTCTGAAAAGCATGATTCCTGACGTTAGGGGGCAGGATTGAAGGAATGTAATTACCGTACTTTTTGGAGTATAAGATGCACTTTCTAAAAGAGAATGGAAATGTTGGTGCGTCTTATACACCAAATATAGCCATTTTTGGCCTCCCGAAACCCTGCCCCACACGTCCCATTTTGCGCAAAAATGGGATGTGCAGAGGGTTTGGGAAGCTTGCAGAGTGCTCCTGGGGCCTGGGGAGGGCAAACACGTGACGCATGGGGGGTTTGGGAGGCCAAAAATGGGACCGTTTTTCGCAAAAAAAATATGGCGTTTTTGCCCTCCCCAGCCCCCAGGAGCACACTGCAGGCCTCCCAAACACCTCTGCTTATGTTACTTAATAATGGGCGTTTTCTTTCATTTTAAATTGGGAAGCTTTTAAGTATTTCTTGCTGCTTGAAGAATACGTGAATCAGTTTTCTCCGGGTTTTTTTTTTTTTTTTTTTGAGGGGGATGGATCGGTTTTTGTTTTATTGCTTTTACGTGCTTTCTTTTTCCGCTCCACTTTTGTGCATGTCTTCAGTAAAACTTTCTAAAACAAGGTCATACGCTGTTTGGTTTTGTTTGAAACCCACTGAATTCCGCTGCTTCCTCTCTCAGAAATGTTGACTCTTTTCTCAGATTGGGTTCTTATTTTATGTGATCCACTTTCTCGGTTTCTGATCACTTTTTTTTTCCCGCCTCCTAGGCCTGGGAGGCCATGCGTATCTGAGAGAATGGCTATGGTGGGGAGGTTTAATAACCAGTAAGTACACCTTGTGATTTCTCTCTTTTCCTTTAAAATGTTTTAATTTATAAGACCAGTGGCAGTATGTAGACATTCTTGAGAAAGGAGCTTCCTTGTTCTGACCTCAGCTTCCCAAGAGCATGAAGCAGAGTCCTTGTCCCAACAAAAAATCCCTTTTTATTAAGTTACTGTGAATTCTTCTCATTCACATCTAGCAAAGTCTTTCAAGGGAGAATTTACAGTCACAGACCTTATCTGGCTTGGAGAGCTGCCAGGCCAATATCTTCAAAACTTGGCAAGGAGTCTCCAGAGAGTCACGAACCAATTAAGCGAACTAATTGTCTCCTGCAAACTCCACTCCCCTTTCGCTCCTCTTTATTCCCTCTGGGAGGGGCCATTCACCGGCCACCTGTGGCTTTACTCCCGAGTCGACCCTTATTCCTTAGCTGTTCCCTTCTCCTGGCAGCTCTGTGCATGCACACACTGGGAACAGGCTCCAGCTGTTCTTCTGCCCCACTGATGTCCGATTCCGAAGGCAGCTGATAATTGGCATAGGGCCCTGGCCCTATCTCTGCCTCCAACGCATAACTCCCATAAGCTTTGCTAAGAAATCTTAATTTAACTTCATTAACAGCCAACAAGAATTTAAAGAATAATAACTCAGTTCAGAGGCACAGTATTTCAGATAACCGTAATCTTAACTGTGGTTGGCAGAAGCAATTTTCAGGAAAACTGATAAGAGAGAAACAAGAGCCAAATCAAACGTTTTCTGTAATCAAGACGCGAAGGAAATTCAGCGTTGTTTACTGCAAATTGCATCCTTCCTTAAATAGGCTACGGGAGTGGCCAATTAGCCCCAAGCCTTACTCTCGAGGAGACCTTCTCCTGAGAAGCCACTCCTGCCTTATTGCAGCTCTGCATGCTCATGCATCGAGAAGAGGCTCCTCCTCTCCTTCCTCTTCACTTATGGGAGCTTCTGGAGGCCCTGGCTGAATCCCTGCCTCTGGCACCACATCTTCTCCAGCCTCCTCATTGTCCGACTCGAGTGCCAGCTGCACAGGCTGCTGGCGCAGCACCACACCAGCCTCCTCGCTGTCAGAATTAGCTACTAACTGCACAGGCCGCGTATGGGCCACAACAGTGCTAGTCGTTCCTGACTCTAGGGGGCGGTGCTCATCTCCATTTCAAAGCCGAAGAGCAGTACTGTCTGAAGACGTCTCTGTGGTCATGTGGCCGGCATGACTCAACACCGAAGGCACACGGAACGCTGTTACCTTCCCACCAAAGGTGGTCCCCATTTTTCTACTTGCATTTTTGATGTGCTTTTGAACTGCTAGGTTGGCAGAAGTTAGGACAAGTAACAGAAGCTCGCCCCCGTTGTCCAGCACTAGGGATTCGAACCACCGAACCGCCGACCTTTCGATCGCCAAGCTCAGCGTCTTAGCCACTGAGCCACCGCGTCCCTTTGAATTTGTTCTGTACCTTTATTTTAATACGCCTAGTAATTAATATGATCAACGTATTGCAGAAAAAGCTTGCATTAAAATTATTTTATATTTATGCATTTCAGTTCTCTATTATATGTTTTGAAACTTTACTGGCTGTTTTTTTTCATATCCCTTCATACTATTATTTGTTAAGTCCCTCTGTAATTTCTACTGTCTTTTGTTCTTTTATTTTTCTCTTTCGTGGATGTTATGTTCTTTAGAATCTTGTTTAAGCCAAGTTAATGGCCTTTTAGGCTTCCTCCACATGGGTAGGAGTTCACTTTTTGAATAGCAAGAATTATACGTCACGGGGAGCATCAGGATTTTAGAGATGTTTAGGTGGGGCATGACCAAAAAGAGGTTGGAAACTACTGCGCTAGATTCTATGTTGCTTTTAACCGTGTTGTAAGTTTAGTACTGACGAGTCAATACAAAATGCTTGCGTCTACCGCCATTCGGTTTTTAATTGCATTGTTTTAAATCTAAAAAAGTGATTCCCATCCCATTTAAATATTATTTTAGGGGCATCACCAACTTAGAAGACTCACAAACACACAAAGGAAACTTCACGGATGTGCTTCAGGCTATCGCTTTAGTTATTTGCTCCCTACCCCACCCAATGGATGCCGTCGTACCAACCCACTTTATTTATTTATTTATTGGTTTGATTTATATGCCGAGACTCAGGGCGGCTTACAATGCGTTAAGCAATAGCCTTCATACTTTTGTATATACCTGCTTAGTAGGGCTTAATCTAGCCCCCCCCCCCCCAAAGCGGTGTTCTTTTTATATAAAGTCAGCTTATTGCCCTCACAATCTGGGTCCTCATTTTATCTACCTCGGAAGGATGGAAGGCTGAGTCAACCTTGAGCCTGGTGAGATTTGAACTTGCAGTAATTGCAGGCAGCTGGTGCTATTTAATAGCACTTTAGTCTGCAGCATCACCAAGACTCTGTGTCTTGTTGGGGGGAAAAGTCTAACTATTTCGGCTCACAACTGAGGAGTCAGTAAATGACTCTACCTTGGGTCAAACAGAGCCTGATTTAGCTCTGCAGACTAAAGCACCGTAATTAACATCCAGCTGTCTGCAATTACACCAGTTCGAATCTCCCCAGGCTCAAGGTTGACTCAGCCTTCCATCCTTTGTAAGGTACGTCAATTGAGGACCCAGTTTGTGGGGGCAATAAGCTGACTTTGTAAAATATACAAAAGTATGAAAGCTATTGCTTAATGCATTGTAAGCCGCCCTGAGTCTCCGGAGAAGGGCAGCATATAAATCAAATTAAAAAAAAAAAAACTCAGAGCAAGCAACGACTGAAATTTCATCATGTAGGAGTTTGTTTTTTTGCACTTCTGACGAGTTCTTTTTGTTTTTTCAGTGGGGATTGGAGAAGCTGCAAATTTTGCAGCCTATGCTTTTGCTCCAGCCACGCTGGTTACTCCTCTAGGAGCCCTTAGTGTGTTGGTCAGGTAAGTTCATGTTATGAAGGAGAATATTTGTAGCTCGGGGGTTGAAAAGTGGGGTCCTTGGTGCTCTCTGAGCTTGGCTGTTTTCTTGGAGACGTTTCACAACCCAACTGGGGAACATCATCAGTGCTAGAAGGCAGAGGGTTTTGTGGAGAGGAGAAGGAGGAAGACTGGGGTCCTTGGTGCTCTCTGAGCTTGCCTGTTTTCTTGCAGACGCAACTAGAGAGCACCATCCGTGCTAGCGCTCAAATTCATGTTGTCAGACACATCTTAGAGATGCCTCCTTAACGTCCAGGACTGTCTCTGTAGCTGCTGTGTCTTCTCTTCAAGGAAACTAATCTTCTTGTTCCTTTTGTTCTAAAGTGCGGTTTTAGCCTCCTATTTCCTGAACGAGCAGCTGAACATCCATGGAAAGATCGGGTGCCTCCTGTGCATTTTGGGATCTACTGTGATGGTGATCCACGCTCCTCAAGAGGAAACGGTGGCCAGCCTGGAGTCAATGTTGGAGAAACTGAAAGATCCAGGTACAGAAAGCCTGATTCCTGTGCACACGGTCCTTGAATCATGACCGCAACAGACCCCCAAATTTCTGTTGCAAAGCAGTACAGTTAAGCGAGATTTGCCCCATTTTACGGCTTTCCTTGCCACAGACGTTAAATGAATCGCTGCAGTTATGAAGTTAGTAGCATGGTTGTTAAGTGAATCTGGCTTCCCTGTGGACTTTGCTTGTCAGGAGGTTGCAAAAAGGGGATCACAGGACTCCCCGGGACATTGCAACCATCATAAAAACATGCCACTTGCCAAAAGTTGTCATGCCCCTGTCAATCTGAGGGGGAAGACGAGCAGCAAGAGAGTGGCTCCGTTGGCTATGAAGGAAACTGGAGAAGAGCAAAGTCAGGTTGGGCAGAGCAGGGGAACAAGGGAGAGGGGGGTTCAGATGAAGACCAAGGCCTACCCCCTCCTCATCCTAGGGCACGCAGAGAAAAACAGAGAAGAGAGCAACGTGGATTGCGTGGTTTACGAGGGAGAAAAAGGCCCCGATTCCCTTCACAAGGCACACCTGGGGATGGAGTTTAAAGGAGAGGCAAATGGGAGGGGCGGTTTTCAGGAACAAACGCTGAGTTCATCTTGTGCTAACTGCCTTATCTGAGTTCCTGGCATCCTCCCCACTGATTTGATTTACTACTGTGCTACTTCACTTCTGGAACTCCTTATCTTGCTTGCCCTGCCGGATTGATTACCTTATTTTGCCTTGTTAGATTTTTAGTTGGGCATTTTCTGTTTGTAACGCCTGGACTGGAGTATTTTCAGCCAACGGCTGTTTCCGTTTGGTGGGAGAGTTTTTCTCCAGACCGGAGAGTAAACAGGATGTTGGGGCCAAACTTAGAGCTACTAAAGGGATTCATACTTTTTTCAGTGCTTGTTGTAACTTCGACAAACAACAACAACAGCAGCATCCGAGACACGAAACCTCTCTTTATTTTCCTTCCACTTGCAGGATTTATCGTCTTTGCCACCTGCGTGGTGGTGAGTTCGGTTCTTCTCATCTTCGTGGCCGGACCTCGCTACGGGCAGAGGAACGTCCTGGTGTACATCCTGATCTGTTCGTCCATCGGCTCACTCTCCGTCGCTTGTGCCAAAGGCTTGGCATTGCCCTGAAAGAGCTGTTTGCCGGCAAGGCTGTCTGGAAAGAACCATTAGGCTGGATACTTTTCCTTAGCTTGGTGGTCTGCATCAGCATCCAGATCAACTACCTGAACAAGGCCTTGGACATCTTCAACACCTCCGTGGTCACCCCCATCTATTACGTCCTCTTCACCACAGCTGTCATGACCTGCTCTGCCATTCTGTTCAAAGAGTGGCAGCATCTGGTCCTCGTGAACATTGTGGGCACCATTAGTGGCTTCCTCACCATCGTCTTGGGCATCTTCCTTCTCCACGCTTTCAGAGATGTGCCTTTCATGGCAGATCTGCTGCCCGTCTTCCTGAAACGTAAGCAGAAAAATCTACCGGGGACTTTGTGGAGGGAGGCAGGAGAGAAAGACCAGTCGTGTCTTCATCAGCCTCTCCTAGATTCAGAGGACTTGCCGAAAGGGACAGAGGACCAAGACAGTCAATGTTTATGAAAGCTAAGGTTGACTAAAAATCCTTTAAGCCAGGGGTCCCCAAACTTGGCAGTTTTAAGACTTGTGGACTTCAACTCACAGAATTCTCCAGCCAGCATAGCTGGAGAAGTCCACAAGTCTTAAAGCTGCCATGTTTGAAGACCTCTGCTTTTAAGTTCTTTCAGAAGTTTCTATAACGGTTATTTCTTCTCCCTGGAGAATTTTTCCCCCCCCGGCAATGCAGAACTCTTTGGGAATCGTTGTAAGTCTCGCCTTGTTGTCAAGGCCTCCCAGTTTTTGACTCAGTCCTTCAGACTGGACGGACGTGTCGGCTTTTGCTCTTAAGTGATTCCAGGCTGCTTCTTCCTTCTGGAGGAATGGAATGTGGACATTTTACCACTCAGGAGATCGTGAGTTTCACAGCTAACTCCCACTAGCGGTAGAGTTGCTGTGTTTGTTCCTCCCACGGCCACTTAAGTGTTTTTATACTGGGAGCATAATTGATAGTAGTCCTATTTGATTCAAGCTGATAAGACTTGCAGTGGCTCTGGGCTTTTTTTCTATGCTTCCAAAAAAGAGCACGCCAAGTCACATTTTGTGTACATGGATATGGTTGGGGGTGAGGTATATGAATAGCCTAAAGGGATGCGGTGGCTCAGTTGCTGAGCTTGTTGATCAAAAGGTCAGCAGTTCAGCAGTTCGAATCGTAGTGCCGCGTATAATGGGGTGAGCTTCCGTTACTTGTCCCAGCTTCTGCCAACCTAGCAGTTCGAAAGCACTTTAAAAATGCAAGGAGAAAAATGGGGACCACTTTTGGTGAGAAGGGAACAGTGTTCCGTATGCCTTTGGTGTTGAGTCATGCCAGCCACATGACCACAAAGATGTCTTTGGACAGCACTGGCTCTTCTGCTTTGAAACGGAGACGAGCACCGCCCCCTAGAGTCGGGAACGACTAGCACATATGTGCGAGGGGAACTGTTACCTATGGATAGCTTTCAGAGCACACAAAACCACTGTTGAAAGCATATAGTTATATTAAAAGTGGTTGGGGGAATGTGGTGATAGGTGTATTGTTTTAAAAATATGAATATGTCCATGAGCCCAAGAATGGCCAAGCAAATCTTGTCCCATCGTGGGAATGGAAGAGGTGCCCCAGAGAAGAAGGGTAGGAGCAAAACACTGACATCAGGACGGAGAGGAACATGGAAAAAGGCAAATATTTTTATTCCCCCCTTTCCCTTCTGAGTGACAGATACAAACTGAAAGAATGTAGAGGAAAATAAAATGGAATGGCTGTTGACCTTGAAGCAGTGGTGGGTTCCTCCCGGTTCCGCCGAGCCGGTAACAGTGACGATATGACATCACAAAACCGGTTCTGGGCCCACCCATCCACATTATTCTTACCTTTTATTTGGCCCCACCTCCAATCTATTGCTGCCTCCCTGAGTCCCAGCTGATGGGCTATAAGGAAAAAACTATTGGGCCACCCTACAGCTGATCAGTGGTAAAAGGCAGTTTGGTAATCTGGTGCCTCCAAAAACAAATGAGTAGACCAGTGCCTGCAAAAATACATGAGTAGACCAGTGCCTGCAAAAATAAATGGGTAAACCGGTACAGCTCTGCAAACAGTTAAAAGCCTGGTAGACCAGTACCACTGCTAAATCCTAAAGAATTGTCACATGACCATCAAGCCACACCCACAAAACAAGCCACGCCCACAGAACCGGTAGTAAAAAATTTTAGAACCCACCCCTGCCTTGAAGGCAGAGTCACCATAAAGGGAGAGTATTTAGCTGTTTAAACGAGGCACCCTATGGAAAAATGAGCAACAGGTCTATTGACATGAGTTCCTAAACTTTTTTTACCCTGAAGATTCCATTTTTTTTCTTACGGCTGCACTCTGGATCCACTACAATATTCTGCTGCCTTTTGAATGTACAAAGCCTTCTATAGGCTTTGCCTTAAGCTTTACGATTTATTTAAAATAAAATATTTTCTTTATACGAGTATTAAGGTATGTTGCAAATGCAAAATGTGACTTTTAAAGGCGTTACTAAAGGAGTATTTTTCAAATGTGTTTCTTTGGCTTGCTTATTTGTTTGTTTTTTCCTTTAAAAAAAATATCAGTCCTATTTTTCATGTCTAGGAACGGACTTGTCAACTGCCATCTAATTTTTTGCCTTGGCACTCTGATCGCTGGAGTGAATTCCTAAATTGCTTTTCCTTGCTGTTTGTCATTCTAGCAGCGGCACAGAATGTAAAGGTGGGTGACTGGCCATTTAAGTGCAGAAAAGCGATTCGTGTAGACCAGGGGGTCTGCAACCTTAAACACTCCAAAGAGCCATTTGGACCCGTTTCCCACAGAATGAAATCACCGGGAGCCACAAAACCTGGGTGGGCGTGGCCAACTCAACATCACTCACTCCCACCCAGGCACGACACGCCCCAGCCACAAAACCCCAGGTTTTGTGCCTCTTGGTGTTACCTTAAGTCCGTGATGGAGCCATATCGGTGGGCACGAGTGTTGCTCTAGCTCAGCTGCAGGGCACATGCCTATGCCGGCCAACTGATTTTCGGCCTTTCTGGTCCTACCGGAAGTCGGCAGGGGCTGTTTCTGGCCTCCGGTAGGGGGGGAGGGCTGTTTTCGCTCTCCCCAGGCTCCAGAGGCTTTCTAGGCACCTGGGAAGGGCGAAAAACGGCCCTTCCCCACCCCTCTGAGGCTGGAAATGGCCCGTTGGCCTCCGGAGAGTGGGGAAGGCCATTTTCAGCCTCCCCAGGCTCCTAGAAAGAGTCTGGAGCCTGGGGCGGGTGAAAAAAAGAGCCTACTGGGCCCACCATGTCATTACCAAAAGCGGGGGGAGCACAGAGGGCCGTATGCTCAGGACACATGTAATTATGGGCATGGGCACACATGCGCACAACCCCCCTGCGCTCCCCCCACTTTATGAATTGACCAGCAATAGGTCAGTTGCAAAATGACTTGAATGCAAAATGAGAAAGCTTGAACAGCACAGCATTGTAGTTGTATAAAGCACCAGGACTCAAACTCAGAGGGATGCCAAGTCCAGAATTTAAATCTACCGTATTTTTTGGAGTATAAGACACACCTTTCCCCCCCCCCCAAAAAGAGGATGAAAATGTGGGTGCATCTTATACTCCGAATGTAGCCCTGGCCAGCTTCTCAAACGGAGGTTTCAGAGGCTGAAAAAAGCATCAGAAACGAAGTCCCCCAAAAGTGTTTCAGAGGCTTTTTTTCTGAAGCCCTGTTTTGGAGGCTTTCAGAGGCAGTAAAAAAAGTTTTTTCTGAAACTGAGTTTCAGAAGTTTCAGAGGCAGGAAAAAAAGCAAAAAAAAGCAAGGCACAGAGCTCACAACCAAGGAACCTGTTGCTAAAATTCACCTCAGGGAACAGCTGATTGGGATTATTCCGGGAGGCCGATCCACCCACCAACCAACTTTTTTCTTATTTTCCTCCCCCAAAAATAAGGGGCGTCTTATACGCCAAAAAATACAGTAACTCACTTCGAGAGCCGCACTTTTTTAGGAAGGTTAATCTGGAACATGCGATTGCTATTAAAAGCATCCCCTCTACGTCAGAACTACGGCGAACTAGAAGGAACGACCACCGACTCAAACAATTTAAAATGCATCCAATTGATGTTTATTCCACTGATCGGGAGGCAAGGAATTTGATGTAAAAAGTCAAGATTGATTTTTGTACTTGGCAAGAGACAGACATGACCACATGAGCGACAACTCCTCTTAACTGCCACACATCGGGGTGGGGGTGGGGTGGGTATTTCTTTCTACTGCGCTGAGGTAGGTTTGGAAAAACACCTCACGAAAGACAACAGGTCTCTTACTGACACCCTTTTGCAAACTAATCCCCTGATGCTCCTCTGTCCAACTGCAAGATCCACCTGCGTTTTACAAAGGTTAACTCGGCTGCAAAATTCAAGCAAGTGACATTTGGATTGTTTGAAAGAGTCGCGCTTACGCACAGTACCGTTTTAAAGGCACGTTTGCACCCCTACTTTTCCCCCGGAGCTGTTAGAATGTGAAGCCCCTCGGTCTCCTTATCTCAAATAAGAACATTTTTCAAGTTTCAAGGAGTGTGCTTTCCCCACCTTACTGCTGGGTAAAGATAGGCAAGCCACCATTCTGGTATGAAGCTCCCATTATCCAGGGGAAGACAAATTTAAAATCTAGGACAGCAGAAGTCTGGGTTAAATAGCAGGTGTGTGATGTTGCATGGTTTATTAATCTTCACCCAGTGGGGCATTTTAACACCAGAAGTAGACTAGGTGACCAAGAAGCCCTGAAGTCCATCTCAAAACGGGGCCAAGCTCTCTCACAGCGTATCATCGTTAAAAATCCTTCCTTCGGTTGTTTCTCCTCCTCTTCCATTCAAAACAGCGTCCTCCTTTTTCAAATGAAGAAAACAGCACCGCTGAAGGGCCTTCCGTTCAGTCAGAGAGACTTTCGGAGAAGGGCGACTTGGATTTCTGTGTCTGCTCCAACCGGTTAAGAATAAACTGACTGGTGTCAATGAAACGCTCGACACAGTTCACAAAACAGGTCTCGGCTCGGCTGTCCAGCTTGGGGCCAGGCTTATCCATGCATTTCTCCTGTTTAGTGTCACAAAAGAGAAGTCATTCAACAGCGAGGGGAAGCCATGATTTTAGACCTCAGACCCACGACTAGCAAATACATAAATCTGGCTTTCTTTTTTTTTTTCAGCCTATCCAAATTGCTGCCAACTGTACCCAGACTCGTTTCCACCCACAAAAAAACTCAACATGCACAATTTGTAACAGATAGATTAGGAGGGGGAGGGAGGGAGGGGAGGGGAGGGAGGGAGGGGAGGGAGAGGGAGAGGGAGAGGGAGAGGGAGAGGGAGAGGGAGAGGAGAGAGAGAGAGAGAGAGGAGAGAGAGAGAGAGAGAGAGAGAGAGAGAGAGAGAGAGAGAGAGAGAGAGAGAGAGAGAGAGAGAGAGAGAGAGAGAGAGAGAGAGAGAGAAGGTAGGTAGAGATAGATAAATTGATGAATGATATAGATAGATGATATAGACAGAAAGAGATTAGATAGATGACATACAGATGATAAGAAATAGAGACAGACAGATAGATGATATAGACAGATTGCCGGGCGTCAATCAATCTGGCAGACAAGCAAATTGGATGACATTGTTAGGTGAAAGTAACCCTTCTTTTGCTGAGAGAAGCAAGAGTGGATTTCAACAGTAGAACTGGCGTTGCTGACATGGTGCTCGGTGTTTGTAATAGTGTGATGTGGCAGCAGACACAGATCCGAGGGAGACCCACTGGATCACGCAACCCAGTGAATGACCCTGAACCGCTGGCTCAGCCTGAACTGTCTTTAACAGGGCTGTCGCGGGAATCCAATGGGGGGGAGGGAAGGGGGAGAAATCCCATCTAAGCTGCCTTTGAGCCTTCCAAAGAAAAGCGTGGACAGAAACGCCACAAACATAAAGGCCAAATGGCAAAGCGGTACATATTGGCACACCAGGAGCTCCCAATACAAAACGTAGAAGAATGCCGCTCCGTGCAGCTTCCTGGTTTCTAGATGCCACCCAGAAGTCTGCTTGGCAGGAAGCTAAGAGCTCTTCTCCCCATAGAAGCACCCTATTATTGCCAGCAGCAGCTGGAACTCCACTCCTAGGAGACTGCTCCTGACTCTGGAGGCTCTATTCCAGCCTGCTCAAAGCTGGTGCCCACCACATTTTGGGAGATACCCCAGAAGTGCCGGCGAGCCTCAGGGGTCGGGAAGGCAGCTCCAGGAAAGCACCAATGGCTCCAGTGCCCTATTACTTCCCTTACCCCAATGGGGATAAATCAAGTGGTGGAGAGTTGTCCCTTGGGGGGAGGGGAGAACTATAGGTAGTTCTGTCTATGGAGATTCTCAGTCATCAAGTCATGGTTGTCCCAAACGTACTTTATTTATTTTTTTCAAGAGGCAACTGGACTTTCTGGGTTTTTTCTTCGAAGATGTTTCGCTTCTCACCCAAGGAGCTTCTTCAGCTCTGACTGGATGGTGGGGAATGGAAGGATTGATACTCCTTGCAGACAGCTGGTCACTGCATCCTTTTAGAGGGTCGCTGAAGCACTTGGAGGCTTATCTGTGTCCTCAATGACCCTCTAAAAGGATGCAAATGACCAGCTGTCTTCAAGGAATATAAATCCTTCCCTTCCCCACCATCCAGTTAGAGCTGATGAAGCTTCTTGGACAAGAAGCAAAACGCCTTCCAACCAAAAAAAAAAAAACAACCCAGAAAGTCCAGTTGCCTCTTGAAAAAAAATAAAAATAAAACACCTTTTGGGATATAGGTTAGTCCTCTACTTACGAAGGTTGGTTTAGGGAGTGAAGTTACGACGGGGCACTGAAAATAGGGACATTTTTCAACGTTTGCAGCAGCGTCTCCATCACATTCAGCTACTTGGCTGAGCTGACTCAGACTTATGACGGCTGCCAGGTCCTGGATTCACATGGATCCCCTTTGGCAACCTTCTCAACAAGCAAAGTCAATAAGGGGGGGGGGGAAATCAGATCCGCTTAATAACCACGTTGCTCGTTTAAACCGCCGCAGTGCTTCACTTAACGACCGTGGCAAAGACTCACTTCAGCAACGCCTCACACAGCAACGTCAATGGGGCGGGGCTCATTCGCTCGGTCGTAAGTTGAAGACCATCCCCCCTCACCCCTGTACTAACGGGGGGGGGCGGTCCTTCTCCTCCTCCTCCCCTTTTTCCACCTTTCCCGCTCTAGTGGCAGGGAGTTCCGCCGGCCCTACCCAGCACAGCTCCGTCATCTGGTGCACGAGCTGCTGGAAGCGCTGCTTCTGCGTCTCCACCTCGATGAAATGCTGCAGCTGCGGGTCGTTGACGGCGGCTCCCAAGTCCCCCGCGACGGACGACGGGTCCATGCCGGGCCCCGGCTGGAAGTTGGGTAGCGGGGAGAGCGCGAGCGGCTGAATGGATGGAGCGGGCGGGCAGACGGGCGACCTTCACGTGCCTCCCCGGGGCCGGCCCCTCCGCGCATGCGCGCCCAGCGCCCGCTGCTGCTGCTGCTGCTGCTTCTTCTTCTTCCGGTCCGAGGGCGCGAGCGCTTGCTTCCGTTTTCCGGAGGAGCATTAGAGAGGGAAGCGGCAAGACGGGCCGGGAGGGAGAATTTTTTTTTTTTTTAAAGAGTAAATCAGACGTTGGGGCGCCCTCTCCAGTGTTGGAGCGGTACTCGCTCGAAGTGTGTCAACCCAATTTAATTTTCTTACCAAATTAGAGAGAGAGAGAGAGAGAGAGAGAGAGGGAGGGAGGGAGGGAGGGAGAGATATGATAAACAGATATAACAGATTAAAGAAACAAGAATAGAGAATAAAGAGATGATAGATAGATAGATAGATAGATAGATAGATAGATAGATAGATAGATAGATAGATAGATAGATAGATAGATAGATAGATAGATAGATAGATAGATAGATAGATAGATAGGAGAGAGACAGAAGATAAGAGAGTGATAGAGAGATGATAGATGATAGGTAGGTAGGTACTGATAGGTAGATAGATAGGTAGGGAGAGATGACGATAGATAGATAGATAGATAGATAGATAGATAGATAGATAGATAGATAGATAGATAGATAGATAGATAGATAGATAGATAGATAGATAGATAGATAGATAGATAGATATAAAGTCTATATAAAGCAAATAGGCTGACTCTGATTCTGGGTTTATTATTTATCATTAATTATTTATTTGATTTAAAATGCGATTTTATTGTACATGTTTCGTAACTTGTGTTCGCCGCCCTGAGTCCTTCGGGAGAAGGGCAGCAAATCATCATGTAATTGTGCCCAACTTTTTTACAGTGGTTGTTAAGTGAATGATGCGGTCATTAAACAAAAGTGGTTGTTACCTAGACTCCTTACCTGCCAATTTAGTTTTGAACTTTACTTGATTAGATTCTTGTGTTTAAGCATGGGCAATAAATCTTCTGAACTAAAACTTTAACGGATGGTCCTGATCCTTTGCACTTGACATGTATGGCTTGAATCTAAGCGAAGGAACAGCTTCGCTTTTCCAAAGGTTCAGGTGACACTCCCCCCCTTTCCACAACATTTCTCTAGGCTTAATACCTTAGCACCCTAAATATAGAGCCCTAACCTATCTCTGTTGACTTCTTAATGGACAGGTTCATAAAACAGACTAACCTAGAACAAGGAGACAGTCCCTGGAATCTGAAATCTTACTCAAGCATCAAAAAAAACATTTGGGGTGTTCCCTCTGATTGTATGAGATCTCCTCAAAGAGATTTGGAGATCTCATATTTTAACTTTTCTTTCCCATTTTTTTTTTTAATTTTATAAAAATGTATTTTACCATTTGGGGTTATTGTCAAACCTGCCCAAGCTATGTCCCTAGGAAAGAAAGACCCCAACTCCATTTGGTTCAAGCAATAGGTTCTTTTATTAAGGATTAGAGGTTGCAGTAAAAGCAAGGCAAGGTCTGAGTATTTCCGCACCTCTAGTTCCTGTCAGCGTTCACCCTTTCCCCTAACATCTATCTTCTCTCCACCTACACAGCTTCCCCGAGCAAGCCTAGTGAAGATGGCAGTGCTGATATTCGGTGTCCCTTGACATGGGCGTTAATCCTGGGGGAAAAAAGAGAAATAGGAAAAGAACAATTAGACTGGGTTCATTGGGGTTTACCTGGATATTCTCTATGGAATATATGAAGGAGTTTTGAGGCCTTAGCATGCTGAGTGTCCACCCATTCGGTTTCAGATGAGGGGAAATGCTGTGTCCTTACAAATGTCTTCTTTTAGTGACAACCACCAGAATTGGCGCTTTATGAAGTCTAAGGTTTTCACAAAGCCAAATTGCCCTGCAGTTTTTGAATTGTGGCATTTCTACACTATAATTCATTGGCTTTCAGACACATACAATTTGGGCCCCACCCAGGCTAGCTCATCATGTACAACACAGTCTGCTTGGTGGTCCCTGAACCACTAGTCCTCCTTCAACTCTACTTTCAAGATCATCTGGCAACTTTGGGGGAGCATTTTTCTTGAGCTCTAGTAGAAAAGTGATACTGCCAATTGCTTGGATGGAATGACTAGTCTAATAATCTCAGCTTTAGAGCTGTTGTATTGGGGCAGCCATGGGAGGGCATCCGCCAAGAAGTTCTAACTACCTGGGAGGTACCATAAAGTGAAATTAAAATGATTAAAGTATTGAGCCCACCACATTTGTTGGGGGACAGTTTTCTGGGGGTTTTTTTTTAAAGCAGTTCTAGGTCTTTATGATCTGTCCAGACCTTGAAAGGAATTTTGTTCCCTTCTGGAAAATGCCTCCATGTCAGTAGTGTCCAGTTTACTGCATAGGCTTCTTTTTCTCATACCACCTACCTGCGCTCTGTTTCACTCAGTTTTTTGGAAGTGTAGGCACAAGACTGCAGGGTCCCTGGATCATTTTTATGCAGCAGCTCTGCATCCACAGCCACGTCACTAGTATCTGCCTGGATGACAAAGAAGGTGTTAGGGTTTGGTGCTTTAGTATGGGTTCCACCACAAATAGGCATTTGAGTTTTTCAAATGCTTCCTGGAACTCCATTGTTCATTTCAGTGGCTGCCTGGGTTTGGGCTTCCCCCTCCCCTTTGTTTTCAGTAAGCTGGTGATACAAAGTGCTATCTGAGCAAATGATGGGCTTAATTGACAGTAAAAATTTGCAAATCCCAAGAAACTTTGGAGTTGCCAGCACCCCTCCCCCCACTGGTGCCCTGTCCTCCTCACCCACCCCTGCATGATCACGGCCGATTCACCCAAAGAAACATATTCTTGACAAATTTGTGGTGCAGGACCACTAAATTCCAGCCAATCCCCACATTGAGGGATGGGGCCTCTGCCTTGTCAGTGGATGGCAGCAGCCTTGGGTGCCAAGATCAGAGGGGTGGGTCTGAAAAAGAGACATGCCTTCAAGAGGCTGTTCAAGCGAGCAAACAGGGCTGGCTGGGCAGGGGTGCTAGCAGCTGGAGGGTGTTGGCAGCACTCAAGACTGGAGGATGTTCAGTGGTGTTGTTCCCCACCCTGTTCTTGATTGGGCTGGCACTGTGAGAAGGCAGGGACCAAGAACGTGTACCAACTTCAATCCCCCCTTCCCAGCCGTGAACATTTCTCCCTGCCTAGCCAGCCAGCCAGCCATCAGTGCTTGCTCAATTCCTAAAAGCACCCAGCATAGCAGGAGCTCTCCAAGCTGCACAGAAAAGCACAATGTTTTTATGCACATTTGTGCTCCACCCATACCCTACAGGAGACGTACCCCATCTCTGGAGTAGCAGCTGGGGGTGGGATTTTTTGTTGCAAAGGGAGTGTGTGTTTGCTGGCAAAGAGGGATGTCTGGGAGCCTCCCTCAAGATGTTTTGGGTCCCCACTGGCAGCCCAGAACTTTTGCCGTCGCCACTACCCTTTCAACAAGCCCCAAAATGCTGCCAACCAGTGCAAGAGAGCTTGAGGGGATGGGGCAGCTGGAATGGCGAGAATTGGAGTTCAGGGTTTATGCAAAATACAGAGCCACAGTGGCAGAAGCATGGTGGTGAATCTCATACCTCAGGCCTTTCCAGACTCCGCCTCTCTGTCCCAAGCCTCTCCGGAAACCGAGACTGTTGCCATTCAAGAAGTCAGAGGTCCATTCCTTGGTATGGGGATCAACTGGCGTTTATTTGTCCCAAATCGCGAATTGGCTAAGAATAAGTCTCACTGGACAAATCATCCATGATCACGTGCCTAGGAGAAAGAACAGGAGATTAGTGGTAGAGATGGACTGCTAGCACAGGGCCAATCGAGAATGAATGTCCAGGATAGTTTGGCAATGATGGGAAAACAGGGCTAAAGTCAGTGCGAAAATATCACAATAAATTGAGCCAGTCCCTACTTTTGGGGCCCTCTGAACTACTAAGAACCACAGCCATGTCTAAAATTATATCAGAAGAAAAAACTACTATTTTAGAAATGCACACACACATAACCTTTCATTAAAAAGGGCAAAGATTTTATTTGACTTTAAGCACCTCTGCCATGTCTAACACTAAGAGGCAATAAAAGTATCAAATCCTTTATACCTCATACACTACACCTTCCTATAAAAACGGCTGAAGTTTTTTCTCTATTCTAAGAACCATTGCCATGGCCAAAGTTATGTCAGGCAAGGAAACTCTAAAATCTAGTATCAGCCAACAGCCACGCCTACCTTAAAATGGGCCACTGAGCACTAATCATTCTCATCAGAAAGAGCATGCTTCAACCCCCCTAAAATATTACGGTTGGTTTTTCATCACTGAAGTATTAAGCCCTAACAATAGGGACAAAGTTGGGTAGATTGCTATGGCAACATCACATGCACTCTGTTAGTTTTTCATCTAGTTTGTTTTATGTCGACATCATTACTACTATTATATTGCGTTGGTCCATGGTGACACTGTCACAACCAGTTCAAGCACTTGAACCAGTTACCCCATCGCCAAAGGGGTCACGCCCGATAGCCGTGCAATACCAGCCACGGGTGCCTTTAGAGCCAACAGCCACGCCTAGCCTTAAAATGGGCCGTTGAGCTCTGTTTTCCGGTTCTAAGAACCATTGCCTTGGCCAAAGTTACGCCAGGCAAAAAACCTATAAATTCTGTTATCAGCCAATAGCCATGCCTAGCCTTAAAATGGGCCATTGAGCTGTTTTCTGGTTCTAAGAACCATTGCCTTGGCCAAAGTTACACCAGGCAAAAAACCTATAAATTCTGTTATCAGTCAATAGCCACGCCTAGCCTTAAAATGGGCCATTGAGCTTTTTCTGGTTCTAAAACCATCGCCTTGGCCAAAGTTACGCCAGGCAAGGAAACTATAAACTCTATTATCAGCCAATAGCCACGCCTAGCCTTAAAATGGGCCATTGAGCTGTTTTCTGGTTCTAAAACCATCGCCTTGGCCAAAGTTACACCAGGCAAAAAAACTATAAACTCTATTATCAGCCAATAGCCACGCCTAGCCTTAAAATGGGCCATTGAGCTGTTTTCTGGTTCTAAAACCATCGCCTTGGCCAAAGTTACACCAGGCAAAAAAACTATAAACTCTATTATCAGCCAATAGCCACACCTAGCCTTAAAATGGGCCATTGAGCTGTTTTCTGGTTCTAAGAACCATTGCCTTGGCCAAAGTTACACCAGGCAAGAAAACTATAAACTCTATTATTAGCCAATAGCCACGCCTAGCCTTAAAATGGGCCATTGAACTGTTTTCTGGTTCTAAGAACCATTGCCTTGGCCAAAGTTACACCAGGCAAAAAACCTATAAACTCTGTTATCACCCAATAGCCACGCCTAGCCTTAAAGTGGGCCATTGAGCTTTTTCTGGTTCTAAAACCATCGCCTTGGCCAAAGTTACACCAGGCAAGAAAACTATAAATTCTATTATTAGCCAATAGCCACGCCTAGCCTTAAAGTGGGCCATTGAGCTGTTTTCTGGTTCTAAAACCATCGCCTTGGCCAAAGTTACACCAGGCAAGAAAAGTATAAACTCTGTTATCACCCAATAGCCACACCTAGCCTTGAAGTGGGCCATTGAGCTTTTTCTGGTTCTAAAACCATTGCCTTGGCCAAAGTTACGCCAGGCAAGAAAACTATAGATTCTATTATAAGCCAATAGCCACGCCTAGCCTTAAAATGGGCCATTGAGCTGTTTTCTGGTTCTAAAACCATCGCCTTGGCCAAAGTTACGCCAGGCAAGAAAAGTATAAACTCTGTTATCACCCAATAGCCACGCCTAGCCTTAAAGTGGGCCATTGAGCTTTTTCTGGTTCTAAAACCATCGCCTTGGCCAAAGTTACGCCAGGCAAGAAAAGTATAAACTCTGTTATCACCCAATAGCCACACCTAGCCTTAAAATGGGCCATTGAGCTTTTTCTGGTTCTAAAACCATCGCCTTGGCCAAAGTTACACCAGGCAAGAAAAGTATAAACTCTGTTATCACCCAATAGCCACGCCTAGCCTTAAAATGGGCCATTGAGCTTTTTCTGGTTCTAAAACCATCGCCTTGGCCAAAGTTACACCAGGCAAGAAAAGTATAAACTCTGTTATAAGCCAATAGCCACACCTAGCCTTAAAGTGGGCCATTGAGCTGTTTTCTGGTTCTAAAACCATCGCCTTGGCCAAAGTTACACCAGGCAAGAAAAGTATAAACTCTGTTATAAGCCAATAGCCACGCCTAGCCTTAAAGTGGGCCATTGAGCTGTTTTCTGGTTCTAAAACCATCGCCTTGGCCAAAGTTACACCAGGCAAGAAAAGTATAAACTCTATTATCACCCAATAGCCACGCCTAGCCTTAAAGTGGGCCATTGAGCTTTTTCTGGTTCTAAAACCATCGCCTTGGCCAAAGTTCCACCAGGCAAGAAAACTATAAATTCTATTATTAGCCAATAGCCACGCCTAGCCTTAAAGTGGGCCATTGAGCTGTTTTCTGGTTCTAAAACCATCGCCTTGGCCAAAGTTACACCAGGCAAGAAAACTATAAACTCTGTTATCACCCAATAGCCACACCTAGCCTTAAAGTGGGCCATTGAGCTTTTTCTGGTTCTAAAACCATCGCCTTGGCCAAAGTTACACCAGGCAAGAAAACTATAAATTCTATTATTAGCCAATAGCCACGCCTAGCCTTAAAGTGGGCCATTGAGCTGTTTTCTGGTTCTAAAACCATCGCCTTGGCCAAAGTTACACCAGGCAAGAAAAGTATAAACTCTGTTATCACCCAATAGCCACACCTAGCCTGAAAGTGGGCCATTGAGCTTTTTCTGGTTCTAAAACCATCGCCTTGGCCAAAGTTACACCAGGCAAGAAAAGTATAGACTCTATTATCACCCAATAGCCACACCTAGCCTTAAAGTGGGCCATTGAGCTTTTTCTGGTTCTAAAACCATCGCCTTGGCCAAAGTTACACCAGGCAAGAAAAGTATAGACTCTATTATCACCCAATAGCCACGCCTAGCCTTAAAGTGGGCCATTGAGCTTTTTCTGGTTCTAAAACCATCGCCTTGGCCAAAGTTACACCAGGCAAAAAAACTATAAACTCTATTATCAGCCAATAGCCACGCCTAGCCTTAAAATGGGCCATTGAGCTGTTTTCTGGTTCTAAAACCATCGCCTTGGCCAAAGTTACACCAGGCAAAAAAACTATAAACTCTATTATCAGCCAATAGCCACACCTAGCCTTAAAATGGGCCATTGAGCTGTTTTCTGGTTCTAAGAACCATTGCCTTGGCCAAAGTTACACCAGGCAAGAAAACTATAAACTCTATTATTAGCCAATAGCCACGCCTAGCCTTAAAATGGGCCATTGAACTGTTTTCTGGTTCTAAGAACCATTGCCTTGGCCAAAGTTACACCAGGCAAAAAACCTATAAACTCTGTTATCACCCAATAGCCACGCCTAGCCTTAAAGTGGGCCATTGAGCTTTTTCTGGTTCTAAAACCATCGCCTTGGCCAAAGTTACACCAGGCAAGAAAACTATAAATTCTATTATTAGCCAATAGCCACGCCTAGCCTTAAAGTGGGCCATTGAGCTGTTTTCTGGTTCTAAAACCATCGCCTTGGCCAAAGTTACACCAGGCAAGAAAAGTATAAACTCTGTTATCACCCAATAGCCACACCTAGCCTTGAAGTGGGCCATTGAGCTTTTTCTGGTTCTAAAACCATTGCCTTGGCCAAAGTTACGCCAGGCAAGAAAACTATAGATTCTATTATAAGCCAATAGCCACGCCTAGCCTTAAAATGGGCCATTGAGCTGTTTTCTGGTTCTAAAACCATCGCCTT
Source organism: Coluber constrictor foxii (assembly GCA_038048745.1). Classification (NCBI taxonomy): domain Eukaryota; kingdom Metazoa; phylum Chordata; class Lepidosauria; order Squamata; family Colubridae; genus Coluber; species Coluber constrictor. The sequence continues at coordinate 12,089,328 of CM075971.1, forward strand.
GGCCAAAGTTACGCCAGGCAAGAAAAGTATAAACTCTGTTATCACCCAATAGCCACGCCTAGCCTTAAAGTGGGCCATTGAGCTTTTTCTGGTTCTAAAACCATCGCCTTGGCCAAAGTTACGCCAGGCAAGAAAAGTATAAACTCTGTTATCACCCAATAGCCACACCTAGCCTTAAAATGGGCCATTGAGCTTTTTCTGGTTCTAAAACCATCGCCTTGGCCAAAGTTACACCAGGCAAGAAAAGTATAAACTCTGTTATCACCCAATAGCCACGCCTAGCCTTAAAATGGGCCATTGAGCTTTTTCTGGTTCTAAAACCATCGCCTTGGCCAAAGTTACACCAGGCAAGAAAAGTATAAACTCTGTTATAAGCCAATAGCCACACCTAGCCTTAAAGTGGGCCATTGAGCTGTTTTCTGGTTCTAAAACCATCGCCTTGGCCAAAGTTACACCAGGCAAGAAAAGTATAAACTCTGTTATAAGCCAATAGCCACGCCTAGCCTTAAAGTGGGCCATTGAGCTGTTTTCTGGTTCTAAAACCATCGCCTTGGCCAAAGTTACACCAGGCAAGAAAAGTATAAACTCTGTTATAAGCCAATAGCCACACCTAGCCTTAAAGTGGGCCATTGAGCTGTTTTCTGGTTCTAAAACCATCGCCTTGGCCAAAGTTACACCAGGCAAGAAAACTATAAATTCTATTATTAGCCAATAGCCACGCCTAGCCTTAAAGTGGGCCATTGAGCTTTTTCTGGTTCTAAAACCATCGCCTTGGCCAAAGTTACACCAGGCAAGAAAAGTATAAATTCTATTATTAGCCAATAGCCACGCCTAGCCTTAAAGTGGGCCATTGAGCTGTTTTCTGGTTCTAAAACCATCGCCTTGGCCAAAGTTACACCAGGCAAGAAAACTATAAACTCTGTTATCACCCAATAGCCACACCTAGCCTTGAAGTGGGCCATTGAGCTTTTTCTGGTTCTAAAACCATTGCCTTGGCCAAAGTTACGGCAGGCAAGAAAACTATAAATTCTATTATTAGCCAATAGCCACGCCTAGCCTTAAAGTGGGCCGTTGAGCTGTTTTCTGGTTCTAAAACCATCGCGTTGGCAAAAGTTACACCAGGCAAGAAAAGTATAAACTCTGTTATCACCCAATAGCCACGCCTAGCCTTAAAGTGGGCCATTGAGCTGTTTTCTGGTTCTAAAACCATCGCCTTGGCCAAAGTTACGCCAGGCAAGAAAAGTATAAACTCTGTTATCACCCAATAGCCACACCTAGCCTTAAAATGGGCCATTGAGCTTTTTCTGGTTCTAAAACCATCGCCTTGGCCAAAGTTACACCAGGCAAGAAAAGTATAAATTCAATTATCACCCAATAGCCACGCCTAGCCTTAAAGTGGGCCACTGAGCTGTTTTCTGGTTCTAAAACCATCGCCTTGGCCAAGGTTACACCAGGCAAGAAAAGTATAAACTCTGTTATCACCCAATAGCCACGCCTAGCCTTAAAATGGGCCATTGAGCTTTTTCTGGTTCTAAAACCATCGCCTTGGCCAAAGTTACACCAGGCAAGAAAAGTATAAACTCTGTTATCACCCAATAGCCACGCCTAGCCTTAAAATGGGCCATTGAGCTTTTTCTGGTTCTAAAACCATCGCCTTGGCCAAAGTTACACCAGGCAAGAAAACTATAAATTCTATTATTAGCCAATAGCCACGCCTAGCCTTAAAATGGGCCATTGAGCTGTTTTCTGGTTCTAAAACCATCGCCTTGGCCAAAGTTACACCAGGCAAGAAAACTATAAATTCTATTATTAGCCAATAGCCACGCCTAGCCTTAAAGTGGGCCATTGAGCTGTTTTCTAGTTCTAAAACCATCGCCTTGGCCAAAGTTACACCAGGCAAGAAAAGTATAGACTCTATTATCACCCAATAGCCACACCTAGCCTTAAAGTGGGCCATTGAGCTTTTTCTGGTTCTAAAACCATCGCCTTGGCCAAAGTTACGCCAGGCAAGAAAACTATAAACTCTATTATCACCCAATAGCCATGCCTAGCCTTAAAATGGGCCGTTGAGCTGTTTTCTGGTTCTAAAACCATCGCCTTGGCCAAAGTTACACCAGGCAAGAAAACTATAAATTCTATTATTAGCCAATAGCCACGCCTAGCCTTAAAGTGGGCCATTGAGCTGTTTTCTGGTTCTAAAACCATCGCCTTGGCCAAAGTTACACCAGGCAAGAAAAGTATAAACTCTGTTATAAGCCAATAGCCACACCTAGCCTTAAAGTGGGCCATTGAGCTGTTTTCTGGTTCTAAAACCATCGCCTTGGCCAAAGTTACACCAGGCAAGAAAACTATAAATTCTATTATTAGCCAATAGCCACGCCTAGCCTTAAAGTGGGCCATTGAGCTGTTTTCTGGTTCTAAAACCATCGCCTTGGCCAAAGTTACACCAGGCAAGAAAAGTATAGACTCTATTATCACCCAATAGCCACGCCTAGCCTTAAAATGGGCCGTTGAGCTGTTTTCTGGTTCTAAAACCATCGCCTTGGCCAAAGTTACACCAGGCAAGAAAAGTATAAACTCTATTATCACCCAATAGCCACGCCTAGCCTTAAAGTGGGCCACTGAGCTGTTTTCTGGTTCTAAAACCATCGCCTTGGCCAAAGTTACACCAGGCAAGAAAAGTATAAACTCTGTTATCACCCAATAGCCACGCCTAGCCTTAAAATGGGCCGTTGAGCTGTTTTCTGGTTCTAAAACCATCGCCTTGGCCAAAGCTACGCCAGGCAAGAAAAGTATAAACTCTGTTATCACCCAATAGCCACGCCTAGCCTTAAAATGGGCCGTTGAGCTGTTTTCTGGTTCTAAAACCATCGCCTTGGCCAAAGCTACGCCAGGCAAGAAAAGTATAAACTCTGTTATCACCCAATAGCCACGCCTAGCCTTAAAATGGGCCGTTGAGCTGTTTTCTGGTTCTAAAACCATCGCCTTGGCCAAAGTTACGCCAGGCAAGAAAAGTATAAACTCTGTTATCACCCAATAGCCACACCTAGCCTTAAAGTGGGCCATTGAGCTTTTTCTGGTTCTAAAACCATCGCCTTGGCCAAAGTTACGCCAGGCAAGAAAACTATAAACTCTATTATCAGCCAATAGCCACGCCTAGCCTTAAAATGGGCCGTTGAGCTGTTTTCTGGTTCTAAAACCATTGCCTTGGCCAAAGTTACACCAGGCAAGAAAAGTATAAACTCTGTTATCACCCAATAGCCACACCTAGCCTTAAAGTGGGCCATTGAGCTTTTTCTGGTTCTAAAACCATCGCCTTGGCCAAAGTTACACCAGGCAAGAAAAGTATAGACTCTATTATCACCCAATAGCCACACCTAGCCTTAAAGTGGGCCATTGAGCTTTTTCTGGTTCTAAAACCATCGCCTTGGCCAAAGTTACGCCAGGCAAGAAAACTATAAACTCTATTATCACCCAATAGCCACGCCTAGCCTTAAAATGGGCCGTTGAGCTGTTTTCTGGTTCTAAAACCATCGCCTTGGCCAAAGTTACACCAGGCAAGAAAACTATAAATTCTATTATTAGCCAATAGCCACGCCTAGCCTTAAAGTGGGTCATTGAGCTGTTTTCTGGTTCTAAAACCATCGCCTTGGCCAAAGTTACACCAGGCAAGAAAACTATAAACTCTGTTATCACCCAATAGCCACGCCTAGCCTTAAAGTGGGCCATTGAGCTTTTTCTGGTTCTAAAACCATCGCCTTGGCCAAAGTTACACCAGGCAAGAAAAGTATAGACTCTATTATCACCCAATAGCCACACCTAGCCTTAAAGTGGGCCATTGAGCTTTTTCTGGTTCTAAAACCATCGCCTTGGCCAAAGTTACACCAGGCAAGAAAAGTATAGACTCTATTATCACCCAATAGCCACGCCTAGCCTTAAAATGGGCCGTTGAGCTGTTTTCTGGTTCTAAAACCATCGCCTTGGCCAAAGTTACACCAGGCAAGAAAAGTATAAACTCTGTTATCACCCAATAGCCACGCCTAGCCTTAAAGTGGGCCATTGAGCTTTTTCTGGTTCTAAAACCATCGCCTTGGCCAAAGTTACGCCAGGCATGAAAAGTATAAATTCTATTATTAGCCAATAGCCACGCCTAGCCTTAAAGTGGGCCATTGAGCTTTTTCTGGTTCTAAAACCATTGCCTTGGCCAAAGTTACACCAGGCAAGAAAAGTATAAACTCTGTTATAAGCCAATAGCCACGCCTAGCCTTAAAGTGGGCCATTGAGCTTTTTCTGGTTCTAAAACCATCGCCTTGGCCAAAGTTACACCAGGCAAGAAAAGTATAAACTCTGTTATCACCCAATAGCCACACCTAGCCTTAAAGTGGGCCTTTGAGCTTTTTCTGGTTCTAAAACCATCGCCTTGGCCAAAGTTACGCCAGGCAAGAAAACTATAAACTCTATTATCAGCCAATAGCCACGCCTAGCCTTAAAATGGGCCGTTGAGCTGTTTTCTGGTTCTAAAACCATCGCCTTGGCCAAAGTTACACCAGGCAAGAAAACTATAAATTCTATTATTAGCCAATAGCCACGCCTAGCCTTAAAGTGGGCCATTGAGCTGTTTTCTGGTTCTAAAACCATTGCCTTGGCCAAAGTTACACCAGGCAAGAAAAGTATAAACTCTGTTATCACCCAATAGCCACACCTAGCCTTAAAGTGGGCCATTGAGCTTTTTCTGGTTCTAAAACCATCGCCTTGGCCAAAGTTACACCAGGCAAGAAAAGTATAGACTCTATTATCACCCAATAGCCACACCTAGCCTTAAAGTGGGCCATTGAGCTTTTTCTGGTTCTAAAACCATCGCCTTGGCCAAAGTTACACCAGGCAAGAAAACTATAAATTCTATTATTAGCCAATAGCCACGCCTAGCCTTAAAGTGGGCCATTGAGCTGTTTTCTGGTTCTAAAACCATCGCCTTGGCCAAAGTTACACCAGGCAAGAAAAGTATAGACTCTATTATCACCCAATAGCCACGCCTAGCCTTAAAATGGGCCGTTGAGCTGTTTTCTGGTTCTAAAACCATCGCCTTGGCCAAAGTTACACCAGGCAAGAAAAGTATAAACTCTATTATCACCCAATAGCCACGCCTAGCCTTAAAGTGGGCCACTGAGCTGTTTTCTGGTTCTAAAACCATTGCCTTGGCCAAAGTTAGTTACACCAGGCAAGAAAAGTATAAACTCTGTTATCACCCAATAGCCACACCTAGCCTTAAAGTGGGCCATTGAGCTTTTTCTGGTTCTAAAACCATCGCCTTGGCCAAAGTTACACCAGGCAAGAAAAGTATAGACTCTATTATCACCCAATAGCCACACCTAGCCTTAAAGTGGGCCATTGAGCTTTTTCTGGTTCTAAAACCATCGCCTTGGCCAAAGTTACACCAGGCAAGAAAAGTATAGACTCTATTATCACCCAATAGCCACGCCTAGCCTTAAAATGGGCCGTTGAGCTGTTTTCTGGTTCTAAAACCATCGCCTTGGCCAAAGTTACACCAGGCAAGAAAAGTATAAACTCTATTATCACCCAATAGCCACGCCTAGCCTTAAAGTGGGCCACTGAGCTGTTTTCTGGTTCTAAAACCATCGCCTTGGCCAAAGTTACACCAGGCAAGAAAAGTATAAACTCTGTTATCACCCAATAGCCACGCCTAGCCTTAAAATGGGCCGTTGAGCTGTTTTCTGGTTCTAAAACCATCGCCTTGGCCAAAGCTACGCCAGGCAAGAAAAGTATAAACTCTGTTATCACCCAATAGCCACGCCTAGCCTTAAAATGGGCCGTTGAGCTGTTTTCTGGTTCTAAAACCATCGCCTTGGCCAAAGCTACGCCAGGCAAGAAAAGTATAAACTCTGTTATCACCCAATAGCCACGCCTAGCCTTAAAATGGGCCGTTGAGCTGTTTTCTGGTTCTAAAACCATCGCCTTGGCCAAAGTTACGCCAGGCAAGAAAAGTATAAACTCTGTTATCACCCAATAGCCACACCTAGCCTTAAAGTGGGCCATTGAGCTTTTTCTGGTTCTAAAACCATCGCCTTGGCCAAAGTTACGCCAGGCAAGAAAACTATAAACTCTATTATCAGCCAATAGCCACGCCTAGCCTTAAAATGGGCCGTTGAGCTGTTTTCTGGTTCTAAAACCATTGCCTTGGCCAAAGTTACACCAGGCAAGAAAAGTATAAACTCTGTTATCACCCAATAGCCACACCTAGCCTTAAAGTGGGCCATTGAGCTTTTTCTGGTTCTAAAACCATCGCCTTGGCCAAAGTTACACCAGGCAAGAAAAGTATAGACTCTATTATCACCCAATAGCCACACCTAGCCTTAAAGTGGGCCATTGAGCTTTTTCTGTTTCTAAAACCATCGCCTTGGCCAAAGTTACGCCAGGCAAGAAAACTATAAACTCTATTATCACCCAATAGCCACGCCTAGCCTTAAAATGGGCCGTTGAGCTGTTTTCTGGTTCTAAAACCATCGCCTTGGCCAAAGTTACACCAGGCAAGAAAACTATAAATTCTATTATTAGCCAATAGCCACGCCTAGCCTTAAAGTGGGTCATTGAGCTGTTTTCTGGTTCTAAAACCATCGCCTTGGCCAAAGTTACACCAGGCAAGAAAACTATAAACTCTGTTATCACCCAATAGCCACGCCTAGCCTTAAAGTGGGCCATTGAGCTTTTTCTGGTTCTAAAACCATCGCCTTGGCCAAAGTTACACCAGGCAAGAAAAGTATAGACTCTATTATCACCCAATAGCCACACCTAGCCTTAAAGTGGGCCATTGAGCTTTTTCTGGTTCTAAAACCATCGCCTTGGCCAAAGTTACACCAGGCAAGAAAAGTATAGACTCTATTATCACCCAATAGCCACGCCTAGCCTTAAAATGGGCCGTTGAGCTGTTTTCTGGTTCTAAAACCATCGCCTTGGCCAAAGTTACACCAGGCAAGAAAAGTATAAACTCTGTTATCACCCAATAGCCACGCCTAGCCTTAAAGTGGGCCATTGAGCTTTTTCTGGTTCTAAAACCATCGCCTTGGCCAAAGTTACGCCAGGCATGAAAAGTATAAATTCTATTATTAGCCAATAGCCACGCCTAGCCTTAAAGTGGGCCATTGAGCTTTTTCTGGTTCTAAAACCATTGCCTTGGCCAAAGTTACACCAGGCAAGAAAAGTATAAACTCTGTTATAAGCCAATAGCCACGCCTAGCCTTAAAGTGGGCCATTGAGCTTTTTCTGGTTCTAAAACCATCGCCTTGGCCAAAGTTACACCAGGCAAGAAAAGTATAAACTCTGTTATCACCCAATAGCCACACCTAGCCTTAAAGTGGGCCTTTGAGCTTTTTCTGGTTCTAAAACCATCGCCTTGGCCAAAGTTACGCCAGGCAAGAAAACTATAAACTCTATTATCAGCCAATAGCCACGCCTAGCCTTAAAATGGGCCGTTGAGCTGTTTTCTGGTTCTAAAACCATCGCCTTGGCCAAAGTTACACCAGGCAAGAAAACTATAAATTCTATTATTAGCCAATAGCCACGCCTAGCCTTAAAGTGGGCCATTGAGCTGTTTTCTGGTTCTAAAACCATTGCCTTGGCCAAAGTTACACCAGGCAAGAAAAGTATAAACTCTGTTATCACCCAATAGCCACACCTAGCCTTAAAGTGGGCCATTGAGCTTTTTCTGGTTCTAAAACCATCGCCTTGGCCAAAGTTACACCAGGCAAGAAAAGTATAGACTCTATTATCACCCAATAGCCACACCTAGCCTTAAAGTGGGCCATTGAGCTTTTTCTGGTTCTAAAACCATCGCCTTGGCCAAAGTTACACCAGGCAAGAAAACTATAAATTCTATTATTAGCCAATAGCCACGCCTAGCCTTAAAGTGGGCCATTGAGCTGTTTTCTGGTTCTAAAACCATCGCCTTGGCCAAAGTTACACCAGGCAAGAAAAGTATAGACTCTATTATCACCCAATAGCCACGCCTAGCCTTAAAATGGGCCGTTGAGCTGTTTTCTGGTTCTAAAACCATCGCCTTGGCCAAAGTTACACCAGGCAAGAAAAGTATAAACTCTATTATCACCCAATAGCCACGCCTAGCCTTAAAGTGGGCCACTGAGCTGTTTTCTGGTTCTAAAACCATTGCCTTGGCCAAAGTTAGTTACACCAGGCAAGAAAAGTATAAACTCTGTTATCACCCAATAGCCACACCTAGCCTTAAAGTGGGCCATTGAGCTTTTTCTGGTTCTAAAACCATCGCCTTGGCCAAAGTTACACCAGGCAAGAAAAGTATAGACTCTATTATCACCCAATAGCCACACCTAGCCTTAAAGTGGGCCATTGAGCTTTTTCTGGTTCTAAAACCATCGCCTTGGCCAAAGTTACACCAGGCAAGAAAAGTATAGACTCTATTATCACCCAATAGCCACGCCTAGCCTTAAAATGGGCCGTTGAGCTGTTTTCTGGTTCTAAAACCATCGCCTTGGCCAAAGTTACACCAGGCAAGAAAAGTATAAACTCTATTATCACCCAATAGCCACGCCTAGCCTTAAAGTGGGCCACTGAGCTGTTTTCTGGTTCTAAAACCATCGCCTTGGCCAAAGTTACGCCAGGCAAGAAAACTATAAACTCTATTATCACCCAATAGCCACGCCTAGCCTTAAAATGGGCCGTTGAGCTGTTTTCTGGTTCTAAAACCATCGCCTTGGCCAAAGCTACGCCAGGCAAGAAAAGTATAAACTCTGTTATCACCCAATAGCCACGCCTAGCCTTAAAATGGGCCGTTGAGCTGTTTTCTGGTTCTAAAACCATCGCCTTGGCCAAAGTTACGCCAGGCAAGAAAAGTATAAACTCTGTTATCACCCAATAGCCACGCCTAGCCTTAAAATGGGCCATTGAGCTTTTTCTGGTTCTAAAACCATTGCCTTGGCCAAAGTTACGCCAGGCAAGAAAACTATAAACTCTGTTATCACCCAATAGCCACGCCTAGCCTTAAAATGGGCCATTGAGCTTTTTCTGGTTCTAAAACCATCGCCTTGGCCAAAGTTACACCAGGCAAGAAAAGTATAAACTCTGTTATAAGCCAATAGCCACGCCTAGCCTTAAAGTGGGCCATTGAGCTTTTTCTGGTTCTAAAACCATCGCCTTGGCCAAAGTTACACCAGGCAAGAAAAGTATAAACTCTATTATCACCCAATAGCCACGCCTAGCCTTAAAATGGGCCGTTGAGCTGTTTTCTGGTTCTAAAACCATCGCCTTGGCCAAAGTTACGCCAGGCAAGAAAAGTATAAACTCTGTTATCACCCAATAGCCACGCCTAGCCTTAAAGTGGGCCATTGAGCTTTTTCTGGTTCTAAAACCATCGCCTTGGCCAAAGTTACGCCAGGCATGAAAAGTATAAATTCTATTATTAGCCAATAGCCACGCCTAGCCTTAAAGTGGGCCATTGAGCTTTTTCTGGTTCTAAAACCATTGCCTTGGCCAAAGTTACACCAGGCAAGAAAAGTATAAACTCTGTTATAAGCCAATAGCCACGCCTAGCCTTAAAGTGGGCCATTGAGCTTTTTCTGGTTCTAAAACCATCGCCTTGGCCAAAGTTACACCAGGCAAGAAAAGTATAAACTCTATTATCACCCAATAGCCACGCCTAGCCTTAAAGTGGGCCATTGAGCTTTTTCTGGTTCTAAAACCATCGCCTTGGCCAAAGTTACGCCAGGCAAGAAAAGTATAGACTCTATTATCACCCAATAGCCACGCCTAGCCTTAAAGTGGGCCATTGAGCTTTTTCTGGTTCTAAAACCATCGCCTTGGCCAAAGTTACGCCAGGGATGAAAAGTATAAATTCTATTATTAGCCAATAGCCACGCCTAGCCTTAAAGTGGGCCATTGAGCTTTTTCTGGTTCTAAAACCATCGCCTTGGCCAAAGTTACGCCAGGCATGAAAAGTATAAATTCTATTATTAGCCAATAGCCACGCCTAGCCTTAAAGTGGGCCATTGAGCTTTTTCTGGTTCTAAAACCATTGCCTTGGCCAAAGTTACACCAGGCAAGAAAAGTATAAACTCTGTTATAAGCCAATAGCCACGCCTAGCCTTAAAGTGGGCCATTGAGCTGTTTTCTGCTTCTAAAACCATCGCCTTGGCCAAAGTTACACCAGGCAAGAAAACTATAAACTCTATTATTAGCCAATAGCCACGCCTAGCCTTAAAGTGGGCCATTGAGCTTTTTCTGGTTCTAAAACCATCGCCTTGGCCAAAGTTACACCAGGCAAGAAAAGTATAAACTCTGTTATCACCCAATAGCCACGCCTAGCCTTAAAGTGGGCCATTGAGCTTTTTCTGGTTCTAAAACCATCGCCTTGGCCAAAGTTACACCAGGCAAAAAAAGTATAGACTCTATTATCACCCAATAGCCACACCTAGCCTTAAAATGGGCCGTTGAGCTGTTTTCTGGTTCTAAAACCATCGCCTTGGCCAAAGTTACACCAGGCAAGAAAACTATAAACTCTGTTATCACCCAATAGCCACGCCTAGCCTTAAAGTGGGCCATTGAGCTTTTTCTGGTTCTAAAACCATCGCCTTGGCCAAAGTTACACCAGGCAAGAAAAGTATAAACTCTGTTATAAGCCAATAGCCACGCCTAGCCTTAAAGTGGGCCATTGAGCTTTTTCTGGTTCTAAAACCATCGCCTTGGCCAAAGTTACACCAGGCAAGAAAACTATAGATTCTATTATTAGCCAATAGCCACGCCTAGCCTTAAAGTGGGCCATTGAGCTGTTTTCTGGTTCTAAAACCATCGCCTTGGCCAAAGTTACACCAGGCAAGAAAAGTATAAACTCTGTTATCACCTAATAGCCACGCCTAGCCTTAAAGTGGGCCATTGAGCTTTTTCTGGTTCTAAAACCATCGCCTTGGCCAAAGTTACGCCAGGCATGAAAACTATAAACTCTATTATCACTCAATAGCCACGCCTAGCCTTAAAATGGGCCGTTGAGCTGTTTTCTGGTTCTAAAACCATCGCCTTGGCCAAAGTTACGCCAGGCATGCAAACTATAAACTATATTATCACCCAATAGCCACACCTAGCCTTAAAGTGGGCCATTGAGCTGTTTTCTGGTTCTAAAACCATCGCCTTGGCCAAAGTTACGCCAGGCAAGAAAACTATAAACTCTGTTATCAGCCAATAGCCATGCCTAGCCTTAAAATGGGCCATCGTGCTCTATTTTCTGGTTCAGAGAACCATGGGTAGCATTAAACCTAGGAAGAGAGGTTTAAATAAATACGTGATAACAGCAACTAGCAATCCGAATATCTCATGAAATCTCCTTATTTTCACAACTTTTTGACAGATTTAAGCATACTTTCAATCTGGCAATCAGAGCATTATAGACCATGCAAAGTTCTTAGGAAAATTCTAAAAGTCCAGCACACTTACAAATTAGCCATCATGCAGCACAGACATAAACCATATCTATAGCTTCTCAACAAGAGACAGTCATCAAGCCCAAGGCAAGCAAATTGATCCTAGATTAACATGAGACCAACACATAGTAAATAATGCCCAAAGAAATAGCCAGAATGTTCAAGAATAAATCAGAGAAATATTGGAAGTATCACCAGATGCCGGGATCATATTACCATATGTGGTGGACATGCGGCGAAGCCAAAAGTTATTGGACTAAGATACACAAGTGATTGGAAAAAATGACAAAGAGACACATTGACTTTAAGCCAGAAATATTTTTATTAGTTATATGCCGCCCTTCTTCAGAGACTTAGGGCGGCTTACAATGCATTGAGCAATAGCCTTCATACTTTTGTATATACCTGCTTAGTAGGACTTTCGGTCCCCCCTAAGCGGTGTTCTTTTTTATACAAAGTCAGCTTATTGCCCCCACAATCCGGGTCCTCATTTTACCTACCTCGGAAGGATGGAAGGCTGAGTCAACCTTGAGCCTAGTGAGATTTGCAGGCAGCTGGCAGTTAAGTGCTACTTTTAACAGCACTTTAGTCTGCTGCGCTACCAAGGCTCCTTGGTATTTGATATGAGGTATGTTTTATTGTTGGACAAATAACAAAATATGGAGATGAAACATGATATACAAAGTAAAATTAAGATATACTGTGTAAAAATCTGTTTTTTGATAATAGTGTTACAGATTGATGTTTTGAAGATAATGTGAGCACAAAAGGATACTAACAGACCGATACACTGTAATTGTTTGAAAGGATATTTTTATGTTATTTTTGTTTGAAAATAAAAAATAATTTGAAAAAAGAAAAAAAAATAATGCCCAAAGAAGTGCCAACCATGTTAACAACAAATAGCTCAACCAAAGAACCTCCAAGACTACTTCCACCAACACTAAAACAAGCCGCCACTGAAACATAAGTTGAGAGCAAAATCTTTCCCTCCTAGCACTTCCCTCCTAGCACTCATTGCAACATCTGGCAATGAAACATCATGTGGCAATGAAACATCTGCAAGAAAACCACCAAGCTCAGAGAGCACCAACAACCCCTCATTCAAAAACTGAGCCACAATACAATATACGGCATCGTATTAAAATGCATCACCAGGTTTACTTCCAGTGGTAAGAAGTCTGACTGGTACTGGCATTCTTTCTAAGGGATTTGCCCTCACTGCTCGCTCAGTGACGTGGAAGGGTCACCTAGTGGAACCCCAAAAAGGCCATCCAGTGTGAGTCTTCCAGGGGGTGTTCAGGGATTGAATGAGATAGGCAACGGCCGATTACCAGGCTCATTCAGTCTGAGTATCAGAGACTGGAAGCTCAGGGACTGAATGACCCCCCCACAAGTAGGGGAGATCAGTTAGAAATGTGTATGTTTTAGATACATTTATCACATTCATGCCTACTGTTTTATACAGCAAAATTTCACTAAAGCAAGCCTTAGGGTAAGCTTTAGCAAGGCCCAAAGGTTTTTGCCATAATTAACCTCACCTTGCCAACAATACCTGTCAGGCTTCTTGGCTAAATGGATAGTTAATGAAACCAATGACTTACCTTTGATGTCTTCAGTTTTGACTGATTTTACTCAGTGAGTGCCTCTGAAATTAAAAACAAAATTAAAAAATTAACATCAACTAATGTTCAAAGACTAGAAAACCAATTCAACAATTTCACAAATAGGCTTTTATGTGCTTTATCCTACCCGTGAAAAAAGATACAATTGGAATGTTGTGCCTTTGAGAATACCTCAAATCCACAGGTTTCTACTGTTCCCAAAGATATGGCCTCCATCCAGCCCTGAAGCAATTTTAGTTTTGCTACATGTTTTGCTTTTTTTAAGGGCTTGAGCCTTGGCTAGAATTACCTCAGGTCCCAAGAATTGACTTTATTTTAGAGAGCAAGGTCAGCTCCTGGACTTGGAGTAATTTTTGGTTAACTTTTGCCTTAGCCAACGTAGCTAATCCTCTTCACATTTTGCTTTTTTTTTTTTTAGTTTAGACTAGAAAATGGAAGCCATAGGCCTTATTGGCCAAGTGTGATCAGACACACAAGGAATTTGTTTTAAGAATTTGAGCCTTGCCTAAAATTACCTCAGGTCCCAAGAATTCACTTTATTCCAGAGAGCAAGGTCAGCTCCTGAGGTAATTTTACCTTTAAAACTATTTTTAAATCCAACTCACCATGGTGGTTTGGTCCTTTTATTTTACTTTTAAGAACTTGACTTAAACTTATCTTATTTTACTTTAAAAACTCTAGCCTTGGCTTAAAATTGCCTCAGGTCCCAAGAACTTATTTATTTATTTATTATTACTTATTTATTTCTGAGAACAAGATCAATTCCTGGCCATGAAGTAATTGTACCCTGTTTCCCTGAAAATAAGCCCACCCTGAAACTATTTAAACGCAGAACTGGAAATCAGGTAAGACTGCAAGAGGAGCCCCATCTTTGCTCCATGAGCCCCAAAACAAAATAAGACCTCCTGGAAAATAAGGCCAAGTGCTTATTTCGAGGTTCAAAAAATATATAAGACAGGGTCTTATTTTTGGGAAAAAATGGAAGTTAACTTCTTTAGAATGGAGTATTTTATTTGGCCAAGGAATTTTAGGAACTTGAGCCTTGACTAAAAGTACCTCAGATCCCAAGCTTTCATTAATTCCTGAGAGCAAGATCAGCTCTTTATCTTTAAAGGAGCCTGGTTTAGCTCTGCAGACTAAAGCACTGTAATTAACATCCAGCTGCCTGCAATTACTGTAAGTTTGAATCTCACCAGGCTCAAGGTTGACTCAGCCTTCCATCCTTTCTAAGGTAGGTAAATTGAGAACCCAGTTTGTGGGGGCAATAAGCTGACTTTGTATAAAATATACAAAAGGATGAAGGCTATTGCTTAATGCATTGTAAGCTGCCCAGAGTCTTAGGAGAAGGGTGGCATATAAATAAATAAAAAAATAAATTTAAAATTTAATTAAAATTTAATTCTGACTTGCCTGTGGTAGTTTGGCCCTTTCAACAGGACATGGCTGAGATTATCTCAGGTTCCACCAGTACTCTAAATTTTGGCTAAAATTACCCTCAGTTGACTATTTCAAGAAAGTAAGGTCAATTCATGGCCATGAAGTAATTTTGCCTTTAGTTACTTGAAGTAGCTAGTCCTCTATGTCCTTCGCTTCTTTTAAGAACTTGAACTTATAAGTTGAACTAAAATAAAATAAACTTTGGCTAAAATTACCTCAGGTGCCAAGAATTAAACTTTATTCAAGAGAGGAAGGTCAATTCCAGAGATTGAGGCACAATTTTGCCTTTTAAACCTGATTTTAACACTTCTTCCACCTGGGGTAGTTTAAGCCCTTTTTAACTGCACCTGCCTAAAATTTAGCTCAGCTTTATTCCTCCTCAGCTAATTTTAACTCTTGCTCACCTGTGGTGGTTTGGTCTTTTTTTTTTCTTTTTTTTCTTTTTAAACAAGGCATGGCCGGAATGACCTCAGACTCCACCAATATTTTACTCCCTAAAAACCTCGAGCTTTGGCTAAAACTATTCACCACCCAGAAGTTTGCCTCATTTCCCTGAGGGAAACCACTTTGTGGGACTGATTGAGGTATAACTGACCCTAAGTGAGCTGTGGTAATTTGGAGTCCTTTAAGTAAGATGCAGAGATGTTACCTCAGCCATCCCTGGCACTTTACTCCTAGGAGTATTTTTTTACTCCTGGGAGTATTTTTTTACTCCTAGGAGTATGTTTTACTCTTAAGCATTAAAATTACCCCAGGGGCTATCCTTACTCCCAGAGAATTGACTATTCACTAGCGCCCCTCTGTATCCCACACCCACGTCCCAAGAGTCTCCCTTCTAGAATTACCTCAGGAGGCAAGAGGCTACGGCACGGTCCACGGCACGAAGTCTTCGGCTGCGGAAGCGCAGATGGGAGAGAGGGGTTTGGTTTGGAAGGGACAAGAGACGCAGCGTCTCTGGAGAGTCTCGGTCACTCAGGTCAGGGTTGTCGTCCCATGACCTGAAGTTTTGTTTTGTTTTGTTTCCCTCTCCAAGAGGGCACCGGGACTTCTTCTGGGTTTTGCTTCGAAAGACCTTTGGCTTCTCCGAGAGACGCAGCGGAGCTGGCTGCTTCTGCAGCGCGCTCGCTTTATTTATCGCAGCACGAGGAGCCCGCCGGCTTTTTAAACTGTCCCCGCCCCCCTCGGGAAGGGAGGGGGGGAAAAGAGAGAGCAGCCAATCCGAGGGGATGGGTTTCCAAAGCAGCCAATCAAACAGCCGAGGTGGGCGGTCCGAGAGCGCCGGGCGGAAAAAAGCGCAGGTGGGTACGCAAGGTGGGACTGCTTCCCCCTTGGGAAGGGAGGGGGGGGGGGAAAGAGAGAGAGAGGGAAGCCAATCAGCCAATCCGAGGGAATGGGTTTCCAAAGCAGCCAATCAAACAGCCGAGGTGGGCGGTCCGAGAGCGCCGGGCGGAAAAAAAAAAACGCAGGTGGGACCGCTTTCGGCCGAGCCAGAGTTGCCATGGAAACGGCGCGCGGGGCGGCTCCCCCTGGCCAGGTGGGCCTGGGCCGCCCAGGTGAGGGCGATTGGAGGCAGGCAGGCAGTTTATGTGCACGTGTGTGTGAGTGTGCAAGTGCCTTCTCGCCCCACCTGGGGAACCCTTCGCCGACAGCCACACTTTTTTTTTAATTTGATTTATATCAAATTAAAGGGCGGTATATAAATTGAAATAAAATAAAAAAATAAAAAAAATATCCCGCCCTTCTCTGGAGACTCAGGGCGGCTTACAATGCGTTAAGCAATAGCCTTCATACTTTTGTATATTTACACAAAGTCAGCTTATTACCCCCACAAACTGGGTCCACTTGTCTCAAATTGTATAGGTTCTTCTCCTGCTTGAGCAGAGGGTTGGACTAGAGGACCTCTGGGGTTTCCCCTCCTGAATTAGGTTACAAATGAGGGGGGGCTTTGTTAGCCGCAGACCTGGCATTGCATAACATCAGCCTAAGACAGGTTCTGGAGAACCAGTAGCAGAAATTTTGAGCAGTTCGGAGAACCTGCAAATGCCACCTCTGGCTGGCCCCCCGAGTGGGGTGGGAATGGAGATTTTGCAATATCTTTCCCCTGCTATGCCTACCAAGCCACGCCCATAGAACCGGTAGTAAAAGAAAAAATGGATTTCACCACTGGGCAGATGCATGTCTTCTCCTATGAGTAAGAGCATGTTTTTATTACCATGTGTCTGCTATGAGCACAGAGCACGTAAGAGCCAGACACATGGACAAACGTTTCAGTCCTATTTATATAGTTCTTCTACATGCCGGTCATAACATGATGCAGTTACATAGAAATTAGAAATGTGAGTTTCTGCTGGCTGGGACTCACTGTTCAGCAACGGTGGTGGACCCACTCGTAATGTTGGAGACCTGCTGGAAATGACACCTCCTTAGTTATTTGAAGCTGCCTCATCCCAGTTCAAATGATTATCTGGCCAGCTAGCAAATAATTCCCTAGCTAATTGTCCAGGTTTCCAGGGAGATGTTGGTCATATCACCTGCTTTTGACTCTCAAAGCAGGGGAAAAACAAAATCTTGCACACACAAACCCAAAGCTCCAGCATTCGGGTTTTTTGAAACTCAGCTAAGGAGCAATTATTTCTGTTTACAAGTTTTCATACTATTTATTAAAAAGTTTAATCCCACCTTTATTACTTTATAAGTCAAGGTGGCAATCGTGCATAATATTTTTCTCCTGTGTTCACCACAAAACAACCCTGTGAGGGAGGCTTGGGCTAACAGAGTGACTGATCCAAAGTCACCTAGTCTGCTTGCATGCACAAGGTGGCACTAGAACTCACTGTCTCCTGGTGATTGGCCCAAAGTCACTCAGTTGACTTTCACACCTAATGCTGGATTAGAACTCTGTCCCTGGTTTCTAGACTAATATCCCTAATTACTACACCAAACTGACTCCTTTATTGCAGAATCTGTCGTAACTTTCCTCTTTTCATTCCATGAATCTGATTAGCCCTTTCACTAAGTCAATAATTTAGAAACTGACCATACACACACACACACACACACACACACACCTTCTGTTAGTTTAGAGATTGATGGGCTGCTTTAATACAGTCACAAGGAAAGCACCTAATGAACAGGCTCTAAGCCAATATAATAAATATCTCCTGGACTACAAAAACAATCAAAGCAACTAACTCAATTCCAAAAGTGAAGATGTTCCACTTAAGTTATATTCTATCGAAGGCGTTCATTTTCTTAACTTCCTTTTGTCAGGAATCCATTTGCTTGGATTTATTCCACCAATAACCGGAACGTTTGCCAATTCTAATCTTCAAACTACTATAAAGCTGTCAGAATCAATGTAATTTAGCTCACATAACAATTGCATATTCCAAAAGGTTTATTTTTGTTTGTTTGTTCGTTTGTTTGTTTATTTCTTTGTTCGATTTATATGCTGCCCTTCTCCGTAGACTCAGGGCAGCTTACAATGCATTATAGCAATAGCCATCATACTTTTGTATATACCTGCTTATTTAGGGCTTTGCACACCCCCCCCCCCAAGCAGTGTTGTTTTTATACAAAGTCAGTTTATTGCCCCCACAATCCGGGTCCTCATTTTACCTACCTCGGAAGGACGGAAGGCTGAGTCAACCTTGAGCCTGGTGAGATTTGAACTCGCACTAATTGTAGGCAGCTGGCAGCTAAGTGCTACCATAACAGCACTTTAGTCCACTGCACCACTAAGGCTCTTTATACTTTTTATGACTATATTACGTAATTCTGTCAAGCTGCAAAAACCAAGAAAGATACTCTGAGGCTCTTCTGGACAGTATTCTTTATTATTCTTCACCCAAAGACAGAAATCTTGCCAAAATAAAGCAAACAACACACATGGTTAAAGAGATATTCTGAGAAATCCTAAGGAGGAGCCATTTTAACTCTCTTCCACCCAACTAAACCCTCTAAACTTGGCTGTCTCTTGGTCCTCTGGAATGCAGCCCCTCCCTCCTGGGAATCTGGACTACAGGTCTTCCTCAACTTACGATCACAATAGAACCCAAAATAAAGGAGAATATTTGTAGCTCAGGATTGAAATGAATTGTCTTTGGTGCTCTCTGAGCTTGCTTGTTTTCTTGCAGACGTTTCATGACCAAACTAGGGAACGTCATCAGTGCTAGCATTGATGATATTACCTAATTAGGGTAATGAAATGACTCTGGGACGCCGCAACCATCATAAATACGAACCAGCCGCCAAATGTCCAAATTTTAATCACGTGACCATGGGAGAGGCTACAACGGTCGTCCCTTGTCCCAGTGCCGTAACTTCAAACGGTCACTAAGTGAAGCATTGTAAGTCAAGGACTACCTGTACATTCCACTCCAAAATCAAACCAAAGGACAGCAAACGTTTGAATCTTGTTAGTAGGAATTGCTTTCCAACAGCGTCCATTCACGGGTGTGCAGTCAAAACACATGATGCCGGTGTTACAATACAAAGCTGTGTGCTTTTGTACACGTATAAAAGACATACAATTTCTGTTTCAACCTCACCTTCGCCCTCTGGCCATTTTCTGACCTTCCTGCGGGGCCTCCTGACAGCTTGAAATGAGCTTTCCTGATTTTATTAAAACATAATAAAACTTGACAAAGAAATCACAGCTATGAAAGAAGCCATTATCTCAGTATTACTAGATAACAGCAGACAGCTCCTATGAAAGTGGGGGAAGGTAAAAAAAGAGAACATTTTCACAACAAATGTCGGCTCCCGAAACAATATCAGAGATGGATTTTTCTAGAGCTGATTTCCAAAAGGAGAAATAAATGCCAAGGTTATACTTTCCGATAGAAATGCATCTCTGGAGGTTCGTGGCAGTTACAAATCCCCTAACACAATTAGCCAATTGTTTTGCAAGGCAAATCTTTAATTCCCCAATCAGCATTTTTTATGGGAAAAGGTGGTAATTGGCAAAAGTTTTCCCATATACCCACCCACCTGCATTTAAGTAAATGATCAAGGGGTCTACAGAATTTTCTCATTTTAACCTGCGTGTTCCCACATTTATTTTTATTTATTTGTTTCTTTGTCAATTGTATACAAGATAACAAGTATAGGTATGAACATAAACTTAAACAATGGAGACAGTAAGACAGTGAAGGGAAACAATAATAAGGATATAATAAATAATTCTAGAATATAATATACTGGTATACTAGATTCTGTAACCATTAGGTTCCTGTAATACATATATGCCTTTGTATTTGTATCACACATATTATGCCTTTATATTTGTATCTCCTGTAACAAACATATTCTGTTATTAGGCCTCTGTAATGTATCTGGTATTTGTCAAACATATGTCCCTGCCATTTGACCTGACCTGTTTTTCTTGTGCCATCTAAAAGCATGGTATGTATCTCAGTTGAAACTATAGCCATCAATAAAGGGATAATTTACACCTCAGGCTAATTTATGTTTGATCTGGATAAACTCCTGTCTTCCAGAGCCAGAGGGCTAAGTGGCCAATTGAGTAAACAAAGAAATACTAATTGGGAAAGTTTCTATTCCCCCTTGCAGGGCAACAAGGAATACACAAACCTAAATTCGGAGGCCAGAATTGGATATTAAGCTGACGTCTCTGAGGGTATAAAAGGACGCCATACCTTCCCCAAGGTGTGGCTCTCTCCTCGCATGCATTGTATCTGTATGTTCTGGATATAGTTCCACCCAGTATTTTGTTTTTGGTCATAAATAAAATCTGTTTTTTTGCAAGCCTCGTCTTGAGTCTCTCTCTTTGGCATTCTGGTGACTCAAGGGTATTTTGGGACCTTACAACAGGAACGGTAGCAGAGGTGGTATGCAGCAGTTTCTGACCAGTTCTGGAGAACCGGTAGCGGAAATTTTGAGTAGTTCGGACAACTGGTAAATATCACCTCTCACTGGCCCTGCCCCCATCTATTCTCTGCCTCCTGAGTCCCAGCTGATTGGAAGGAAATGGGGATTTTGCAGGATCCTTCCCCTGGAGTGGGGTGGGAATGGAGACTTCACAGTATCCTTCCCCTGCCACACACACCACACCACGCCATGCCCACAGAACCGGTAGTAAAAATTTTTGAATTTCACCACTGGGTGAGTTCTACTTACCACAAACAAATAGGTTTTGAGAATAATAGCCACCACTATTGTGTATAAGATGCACTATCTGTATTCAATAGAGACTGTAGAGATTGTACCCAGATAGTATACGGTTAATATAGAAATTTTATACATAAACCAAGAAAATTGTACAATAAAATAAAAATAAACTCGATAAAGAGTTTAGTTCCGATAAAGTTCCTAAGAATTTTTTTTAATTTGCTTTTTTTAAATCAAAGCTAAGCAATATAATGATCACAAATCATCATAATCCCTTGCGGGGTGGAGTATATTAATGGCCGGATGCCCTTCCTGTCGCCAATGCCTCTACCTAGGATTGAACTCACAGCCTCCTGATTTGATTGTGAGGCGAGAGCGCCACCTCTAGGGCACCTCACCACTCCAAATAACGATCACTAATGAAGGTGAATATATACATGTTTTAGGATAATGTTGCGGGATCCAATCTGGGTCGGTCACCGGGGTCAGAGATTTTGTCTTCCGAGTTTTCGGACACATACTGGAGCTCATCTTCAGGGAAGCTCTGCTCGCCTAGGGGAACGATCCCTGAAAATGGGCTTTAGCACAAATCTGAAAACTTGGGAAGACACAGACTGGATACTGCAAAGAATGAACAAATCTTTATAACCGTAATGACATTTTACTGTGTACTGTAATGACATTTTAATATCAAATCAAATTCATTTCATCGCATCTAAAGCATTGCTTTCCAGAAGATAAAGACTTTCTGTATTAAACCAGAACCAAACAAAATGCATTATGATCTGATGTATTGATGCAATGCTTTTATGACAGCTTATCCAGCAAACTATGGTTCAGTAAACACACGGCTATCTGGGATGCGGGAAGTAATTACAGGGCAGGGATAATTCAAAATAGACTGCACTGTGTAGTCATTGAAAAACATTTTTTTTTCCAAATTCAGCCCTGCATAATCCTGAACCCCTTTATTTGAGGATGAAATAAATAGCGTTGTCCCATGGACAGTAACTAGTTTCGGGGGCCACATAATAACATTTGCGGGGGGGGACTTGATGTGTTGCAGAAGCAGAGCAGGGAGGCAAAGTGGGTGAGGTCCTTTTTAAAGCAGGGGTGAAATCCAGCAGGTTCTGACAGGTTCTGGAAATTTTGAGCTGTTCGGAGAACTGGTAGGGGAAATTTTGAGTAGTTTGGAGAACTGGCAAATACCACCTCTGGCTAACTCCAGTGGGGTGGGAATGGAGATTTTGAAGTATCCTTTCCCTGCCATGCCCACCAAGCTACACCACGCCCACCAAGCCACGCCCACAGAACCAGTAATAAAAAAATTTGGATTTCACCCAATGGTGGGTTGCTGTTGGTTCGGTCCGGTTCTATAGAACCGGTAGTAAAACCGGCGGGAGGCTCCGCCCACCGACCCTGACATCATCAGGAAGCTTCTGCTCGCACGCATGCGCAGCCCCATTGCAAACCGGTAGTAAAGGTAAGTAGAACCCACCCCTGATGTCACCACTGAAGGACATAAACCCTCCATTTAACCGTGTTAAGAGCAACATTACAGAGTTACTCAAGTCACTCCATTCCTCCCTTTGCAGGAATAAATAGACTGCATTATAAAGCTATTTTAAGAACATAGCCTTGACTTTGCATGTTGTATACATATTCTCAACGCATATGGTGCCTCTGTGTGTCGTTCAGTTTTATAGCTCACCTACCAGCTCTAAATGAACAGGATTTTCATTCAGGTGAGAGAGAACAAATTGATAGAAGAGGGAGGTGGGGGAAAAAAAACCTCATAAGTACCAATAATAACTGGAAGCCTAAATTTTGTGAGCTTGTTTTCAAAATCTGCGTAGTCTCTCTTGCACACACACAAAAAAAGCAGTTCAGTCTACAACACATCCTGTGGCAGATTCTTTTTTTTCCCCCTTCCTGTTGACTACTTCTCTGTTCTATTTTCTCCCTGCTTCAGAGCGAAACAGACTTCAGGTATCGCTAGTTGGATGTGAAGTCTCGCGCATTGCACTGCTCTCTCCTTTTTCCTGTATCGCTCTTTTATCCATTTTGTGCTTTCTTAAAAAAAAGTCCCCCCACCCCCACTCCCAAAGATTATCTGAAGAGTTCTACAGTAAGATTCCCAAGCTTCAGTTTGTGCGAGTGGACGAATTTTTTCAGGACATCGAATGTGATTTATTGGGGAAGAAGATATTTGGGACTGTAAGATTAGTCGGATCACTTCTACACTAAACAAAAATTAAAAGCAGATCTTCACGTTGAACGAAGCACCAGGGAACAAGTCAACCAGGATCCAAGAAAGGTGATGAAGGAAACGAGTTTATTTTCTCTCTATGAAATGCAATTCATTTTTCCTATCGCTTCTTTCCATTTTTATCCATCACTGCATGAGATGTTCTGGAACATCGGCTGCATTCTCCGACGTTTATTAAATCCCATGATCTTGTTTCAAGCAATCTTGGAAGACCTAGGCATTCTTATACCAAAAGCCTCTGTCATTTGCCTTGTAATCATAGTCCATTCTGGTCAGGGGTGAAATCCAGCAGGTTCGAACAGGTTCTGGAGAACTGGTAGCAGAAAGTTTGAGCA
This sequence comes from Coluber constrictor foxii, assembly GCA_038048745.1. Taxonomy (NCBI): domain Eukaryota; kingdom Metazoa; phylum Chordata; class Lepidosauria; order Squamata; family Colubridae; genus Coluber; species Coluber constrictor. The sequence goes on from CM075971.1 coordinate 12,112,582, forward strand.
GTTGGGAGAACCGGCAGTGGAAATTTTGAGCAGTTTGGAGAACTGGCAAATACCACCTCTGGCTGGTCCAGAGTGGGATGGGAAGGGGGATTTTGCAATATCCTTCCACTGCCATGCCCACCAAGCCACGCCCACCAAGCCCACTACGCCACGCTCACAGAACCAGTAGTAAAAAGATTTGGATTTCACCACTGATTCTGCTTCATTCCAACAAAAAGGACGACTCAGGAGTAAGGCCAAGAGATGATTGGCCCCTCCCATAAGGCTTAAAAGACCAGCGATGGCTCTTGGGCTCTTCGTTGGAAAACAACGTTGATAGATTTGTTTCTTGTCTTGCTGCATTTATTTCTTGTCGGCGTCTTCTGCTTCTGAATTTTTGCCAAGAAAAGCCTTTGGCAGATTGCCTAATTAAACCAAGGTTGGTGATGAGGCTGAAGAATTGTGTTATGAAGAATTTGTTTTGAATTAGTTTGGACTACGCTGAGAATGAGTTAATTCTCAGCTGTTCTAATAAAGTCTGTCTGTTTTTGAACTGATTGCATCTGATAATACCTACCTGGGCCTGGGTCACAACAATCCTATTGAATAAGCAGGATTTTTTTCCCCCTGTAATCCAAGGTTAATCTCCAGGTGGAGAAAATCTGTGTGGGTTTCGCACCCATGAGCGTGAAGGGAAGGCAGAGACAGAGGTGGGTCAGGGATCAGAAATGAGGACAGACCATTTCATGTTGGTTTTCTTTTCAGCTGATTTGGGACTGGGATGATCACACTTCAGTGGGGACAAGCTGCACCTTATCCTGCTGGATAGGGAAACAACCTACCGTATACGGCACTTCTGTCTTGGTAGTTTTGGCTGGCATCGAAGACAAGCGCAAAGCAGAATAAAAAGCGATTTGGAGACAGTTCTCAATCGATCAAACTATTTCGGCGGCGATTGCCTTCTTTGCTGATTTTGTATTTCACCATGTCCATTCAGCAATTCCTCAGTAAAGTGAAGAAGGTGGCAAACAATTCACAGGGGAAAATGTACACTGGGTGACCGACAGGGATCAGACATCTTCATTCGCTAAATCCATAATTTGGCCAAGGAGGACTTGGAAACTTGGACGCTCTTCTGCTTTCTGGAAAAGAGAAGAGAAAGAGAGAGGAAATTGTTTCAAAAAGAGATAGGCAAGGTGGGGGTGTTGTAGCCTAAATAAAATTCTTTCCCCTGGGAATCAAGGACATTGGTGCAGGTGTTCGAACGATGGATGTCAAGATGCACCCCACTCGACACCTCGGGGGTTTCCGAACACACGCAAAAGAACACACCTGACAAGCCACGTTGAGCAGAAGGGAACTGACAGGGAGGGGGGGACACGTTCACGATGAAGGGGGGTGATAGGGTTTCGGTAGGTGGACGGTCACCTTGCGGACGGGCTAGGTCGGGTGACTGCCCCATAACACGTACGAATGACGTATCAGCTCCGTAAGTAATGGAGTTGGAGCCTGGAAGTAAAGCCGATTGGGTGGCTAAAGTAACGCGGTTTATTTGAAGGGCGTTTTGTTTGCGGTAGATCCCAACGCCGACTTTGTGTTATCACTGCTCTGAACTCAGCGTTGGCCGGCAGACCGAGAGGACGAATAAACCCGGTTCCTGCTCACGGACTTTGCTTGTGGCGTGGTTTGTCCTGAGTTTGTCGAGCAACCTGAGAATGGAGACTGAGGTCACCTAGCAACTGGACTGTATGCTGATTGGTCCACGTGACTGAAGACTTGGGGGGGGGGCGTGGGAGAGTGACACAATTTTATTGGTAAAACCAGCGGGAACTTAGAGCTGTTTTTTTCCACCAGGAACGTGCCGATTTGATATGTCCCAATAAAATGTTCTTTGAGGAATTTGCCTGCCTCAGAATTCTTACTGAATGGGATGTATTCAGAAGTGGGCTTCAGCCGGTTCGCACCGGTTTGAGCAAATTGATTGTTAACTTTTTGCCCAGTTGAGAGAACTAGTTAATCCCACCTCTGGCTGGCTTTGCCCGCCCCACCCCTCCCAGGAATCCCCCCCGCGGACCGTTTTGACTTCCAGGTTGGTGCAGGAGGCCGTCCAGGCCCAAAACAGGGCACGTGGGGGGACATTGTGCACCCCCCGCCGCACCCCGTTTTGATTGGCAGAGTGCTGCAGGAGGCTGAATGCTGTCCTGCCCCTGGCCACGCCCACCCACCCAGTCATTAGGGCAGAGAACCAGTTGTTAAATTATTTGAATCCCACAGCTGGATGTATTAGTTGGAACCTTGCCATTCTCTTTATCTCCTCTTCCCACAGTTCATGGCAGTCTGTCGCTGGATACCAGCAAAGCACGGCAAGCATAAAGTGACAGGCTGACACCGATTTCCTTTTGAAGCATCAGAGATCATTAATTTCCAACGCTGGAGCCTTTGAAAATTGCTTCTCTCCCCCTTCAGCAAAGAGATATTTCCTCACACCTCCTCCTCATCACTGGGACGAATGAGGCGGAAACTTACCTCATGCCAACAACTGTACATGATGGCATAGACCCTGTCAGTGGCCAGCTGGGGACGGTAGAGGCGCAGACCTTTGATGACGTGGTCGGTGGTCTCGCTGTTGGTGAACCTCTCGTAGGGCATCTTCCCCAAAGCATGGACCTCCCACATCAGAACACCTGTCCATGGTGAAAACACCACAGAACATGGGGTCAGAACACCACTTCTAGTTTTAACCTCTTCTGAAATGCCACTCAATTCTGTGTATGAGATTCCTGGCCTCTGGACCACAAGGTAGAATAGAATAGAATAGAATAGAATAGAATAGAATAGAATAGAATAGAATAGAATAGAATAGAATAGAATAGAATAGAATAGAATAGAATAGAATAGAATGTGGAGTGGAGTGGAGTGGAGTGGAGTGGAGTGGAGTGGAGTGGAGTGGAGTGGAGTGGAGTGGAGTGGAGTGGAGTGGAGTGGAGTGGAGTGGAGTAGAGTAAATAGAGAATGGAATGGAATGGAATGGAATGGAGTGGAGTGGAGTGGAGTGGAGTGGAGTGGAGTGGAGTAGAGTAAATAGAGAATGGAATGGAATGGAATGGAGTGGAGTGGAGTGGAGTGGAGTGGAGTGGAGTGGAGTGGAGTGGAGTAGAGTAAATAGAGAATGGAATGGAATGGAGTGGAGTGGAGTGGAGTGGAGTGGAGTGGAGTGGAGTGGAGTGGAGTGGAGTGGAGTGGAGTGGAGTGGAGTGGAGTAGAGTAAATAGAGAATGGAATGGAATGGAATGGAATGGAGTGGAGTGGAGTGGAGTGGAGTGGAGTGGAGTGGAGTGGAGTGGAGTGGAGTGGAGTAGAGTAAATAGAGAATGGAGTGGAGTGGAGTGGAGTGGAGTGGAGTGGAGTGGAGTGGAGTGGAGTGGAGTGGAGTGGAGTGGAGTAGAGTAAATAGAGAATGGAATGGAATGGAATGGAATGGAGTGGAGTGGAGTGGAGTGGAGTGGAGTGGAGTGGAGTGGAGTGGAGTAGAGTAAATAGAGAATGGAATGGAATGGAGTGGAGTGGAGTGGAGTGGAGTGGAGTGGAGTGGAGTGGAGTGGAGTGGAGTGGAGTGGAGTGGAGTGGAGTGGAGTGGAGTGGAGTGGAGTAGAGTAAATAGAGAATGGAATGGAATGGAATGGAATGGAGTGGAGTGGAGTGGAGTGGAGTGGAGTGGAGTGGATGGAGTGGAGTGGAGTGGAATGGAGTAGAGTAGAGTAGAGTAGAATAGAAAATGGAATGGAATGGAGTGGAGTGGAGTGGAATGGAGTGGAGTGGAATGGAGTGGATGGAGTGGAATGGAGTAGAGTAGGGTAGGGTAGAATAGCTCTATTGTGATTCTGATTTTGCTCACCAAAAGCCCAGACGTCTGATTTGCTGCTGAACTTGCTATAGAGAAGAACCTCTGGAGGAGACCACCGGACTGGAAATTTGGTTCCCACGGAGCTGATGTAGTCATCATCCAAGACGTACCTGCAAGGAGAAGGTTGGGTTGGGCAACTTGATGCTATAATCCTCAAGCCAATAACTCAAGTGGCTCCCAGTCCGTTGGGAGTCCAGTTCTCGACGTTGGCAACTTACTATCCCAAACCTGCAGACCGATTTGGCGCCAAAACTCACCTGGAAAGGCCAAAATCGGAGACTTTGACCACTCCTTGTTCGTTGACCAAGCAGTTGCGAGCAGCCTGTGGCAGACAGAGGAAGCTTCATATAAATAGTGTGATATCAATATTTGTTACAGTCATGAACCAGCATAAACTTAAAATGAATGTATTCTGAGAGGATGCCCAAGCTTGTTACAAAGATTCTCTGGATAGAGAATTGACTGTAAATATTTTAAAGAAAGAAGCTTCCTTTGGACAGAAGGAAGAAGTTCATACAGTGCCAGAGAGAGACAAACTTCCTGAAACCATCAGCTATCCTGTCCCTGCAAGGTGTGAATTTTGGGGCACCCTGGTGGCACTTTCACCCCTGGTCATTATCTCAGTTTGATCAATCCTGATGGCACTTTCACCCCTGTTCTAGAACCTGTTCTAGAACCTCCACCATCATCCCAGTTTGAGGAATCCTGATGGCAATTTCACCCAATTCTAGAACTTCCATCATTATCCCAGTTTGACCAATCCTGATGGCAATTTCACCCCCATTCTAGAACCTCCATCATTATCAGTTTGAGCAATCCTGATGGTACTTTCACCCCATTCTAGAACCTCCATCATTATCCCAGTTTGACCAATCCTGGTGGCACTTTCACCTTCCATTCTAGAACCTCCATCATCATTCCAGTTTGACCAATCCTGATGGCACTTTCACCAGTTGTAGAACCTCCAACCTCCCTCATTATCTCAGTCTGAAGATCTGATAGCACTTTCACCCCAGTTCTAATATCTCCATCATTAGACTGAGGGTTCTTGATAGCATTTTCACCCGTGTTGGAGGAAGAAGTTGTGGTCTTCCAGTATTGCCAGACAACTCCAGAATCCTGTACCAGTAGATACATTGGCTAAGGTCACAGAGATGTGTCCTGCAGCAACATCTGGAAGGTCACAAGTCATCCATGCTTCTTCCATGACAAGGTCACCGGTAGTAGCACAACCCAAAGACATTGACTTGAGTTTTCTCCCTTGGTGAGTTAAGCAATGCGTCACCTACCAGGTCCCTATGTAGAAACTGTTTGGATTCCAGATACTCCATGGCTTCACAGACATCCTTGCACATATCTAAAAGCTCAGTAGCCTGGAAGGACCGTCGAGTATCTCGCAGGTAGGTCAAGAGGCAGCCTTTGGACAGGTACTCTGTGATAATCAAGATTGGTCTTTCCTTTGTGCAAACCCCAAACAGCTGCACCAGGTTGGCATGGGAAAGATTCCTGAAAAGGAAAGCAAGGACCTCATTGGTTTAGAAATTCACCTTTGTCCTTCATCCCTGTTTTTCCCCATCCAATGGCGAAAATAAGGAGCAGATCAAAGACATCATATAAATTGTTCAGCTTGGCCTTAGCATGTTTCAGGAACTCAACTGTGGCCGTTCAGACAATCAATATGTTCTGTTAAGCACCGACTGTGGTTTATTTAAGGAATAAATCCTGATTAAACCAACCTTAGTTGGCCTGGTGTGCAAACACTCTATATAAGTGGCAGGAAGGAAAAATGTCCAAGAGTAACATTCAAATCCATTGTAAAGATAAGTCTTACTTCTAGCTACAGACAGAAGAGCATTGACTTCAAGTTAATAATTGAGAAGTATCTACCCAAGTACATTTCCTTTCACGACGGGGCTCCAACAAGAGCTGAGTTGAAATACGCCTGAGTCTCCAACATGTGTGATGGACCACACTGGGCAATCTGAAAGTCCAGAGATTCCTTCAGAATTGGAATGGAATCCCAGCAAGAGTACCAAGAGGGGAAGGATGTGTTGTGGCCTAATGGCCGCTGGCCCCTCCAGCACCCTAATCTCAGGAGGAGGAGGAGGAGGAGGAGGAGGAGGAGGAGGAGGAGGAGGAGGAGGCGGCGTGGGAGTCAGAGTCAGCCTCAAGGCAACCTGAGAGCTCCAAGAGGGAAAAGGGAATGCAGCTGACAGAGAGAGAGAGAGAGGTGGAGCCTGGGCCGTCCATCAGCCCTCAGATGGAGAATCAACTGTCTGGTTTGGTTCTACAACCCAACAAGGCAGACACAGACTTCAGAGGATAATTAGAACTGCAGAAAAAACAATGGCTACCAATGTATCTTCCATTGAGGGCCTGTATACTGCACGAGTCAAAAAGAGGGCTGTGAAAGTATTTACAGACCCTTCACATCCTGGACATAAACTGTTTCAACTCCTACCCTCAAAACAACGCTATAGAGCACTGCACACCAGAACAACTAGACACAAGGACAGTTTTTTCCCGAACGCCATCACTCTGCTAAACAAATAATTCCCTCAACTCTTGTCAAACTATTCACTAAGTCTGCATTACTATTAATCTTCTCATCATTCCCATTATCCATCTCCTCCCACTTATGACTGTAACTTTGTTGCTTGTATCCTTACAATTTATATTTATATTGTTTCCTGATTGCTTATTTGTACCCTATGACTATCATTAAGTGTTGTATCTTATGATTCTTGATGAACGTATCTTTTCCTTTATGTACACTGAGAGCGTATACCCCAAGACAAATTCCTTGTGTGTCCAATCACACTTGGCCAGTAAGAAAAAAATCTATTCTATTCTATTCTATTCAACAGCCCCCAGGTCTGGAGGTGGCTGATGAGGAAGAGGAGGAATAGCTGGGTCCAGTGCCTGACATGTGGATGCATAGAAGGCAGAGGACAGGAGAGGAGAGCAGTGGAAATCCATGGGTTCAACCCTTGGGAAGGAAGAGCCATGGCTGCTAGCAACGCCCCACCTTAGCTCTGAGGATAAAAGGCAGGGAGTGGAGATGAACAGATGTTGCAGACAACTACTGTATTTTTCAGAGTATAAGACGCACCTGAGTATAAGACCTATCTTTTTTGGTGAGGAAAAGAAGAAAAAGAAATCTCCCTCTGCCTCTGAGCAATTTTGCCTCGTTACAGCAAACAGCAAACAGCCTGCTCTACTTTCAGTTTGGTTTTCAGCATAGTTTGATTATCACAAGGGAAAAAAAAATCTGCTGCAGCAATTTTCTTCCTTGCAGCAAGCAGCAGAGCCCTGTGCAAAACAGCTGAGAGCAAATCAGCTGAGAGTCGGGAGGCCGATCCAATCAAGTTGTGCTAATTAGGCTGTGCTGAAGCTGAAAGGAGCTGTTTTTTCCTTGCTGTTTGCTGGCAAGGAGGTAAACGGCTGGGAGGCAGAGCCCAAAGGGTGGGAGCCAGTGGGTGGGCAGGGCTACATTCGGTGTATAAGACGCACCTAAATTTTCACCCCCTTTTAGGGGGAAAAAAGATGTGTCATTGTTAGAGTGGCAATCAGCCCTGTTACCTTGCGTGGGGTAATTGCCCTCATTTTGAGTTGGATCGTGACTTTTATCCTCCTGTATACTTTTGATCAATAAAACCGGAATACATCTTGTAATTAAACTCATATTTATTATAAGAAAATAAAGACATCTCACTAATCTAAGATAATTACATGTTGGCAAAGAATCCCCAGCCAAACCTTAGCTGGCAGGAGAACAAAGGAAAGTTTTCAGAAAAAAAAAAGAAAAGAATGCAGGACATGCGCAGTAGATAACTGATAAGGAATTTGGCAAACTACGGTAAGTCTGACAGTTCAGAAATAATAGCTCTGCTGGTAAATATAAAAACGCTGTGACAGTCTTATACTCTGAAAAATATGGTATTCATCTTCCGACCAGACGGACTTGTTAGCCTGCGAGAGAAACTTTTTGCCAGAGCTGCCAGCATTCCTAATAAAGGAATCTTTTGAGTTCACGTCAGAGGGTTTGTCGTGTTTGGGGAGCTGGGCCAGAACAGGATATTGGGAGTAGAAGTTGAACAACATCTGGAAGGTTAGAAGTTCTTTACCCTGAGCTAAAGGAAAGTCTTGATAGAGAGAAGAAAAAAAGGAGATGTTGGCTCACATCATGACTTTGGCTTCCTCGATAAAGGCATCTTCCGACATGCAGCCTTCTTTGATCATCTTGATGGCCACGTTGTATTGACCTCGCCACTTGCCATGCTTCACCACTCCAAACTGGCCTGTCCCCAGTTCTTTCAGAAATGTCAGTTCTTTCAGGTCAATCTCCCAGGCCCCTAAGGATGACACAAAGCCCCGGGGGTGGGTGAAAAATCCAGTTGGACGAGAAGAAGTCCACCACGGACCATTTCCCGCAATGTTCCAAAACATCTGATATAACGTCACTGAAGGCCTTGTAGGAAGCCTTTGAGTCAGAACCATACATCAAATATAATATATAGGCTGTGTTCACTCAATGTGCTATTGAATTGACTACTTTAATACTGGCTACTGAATTAACTGGGTTCACATGCCCAACATGAACTGTAGAGTAGAGTAGAGTAGAGTAGAGTAGAGTAGAGTAGAGTAGAGTAGAGTAGAGTAGAGTAGAATAGAGTAGAGTAGAATAGAATAGTAGAATAGAATAGAATAGAATAGAATAGAATAGAATAGAATAGAATAGAATAGAATAGAATAGAATAGAATAGAATAGAATAGAATAGAATAGAATAGAATAGAATAGAAGAATAGAATAGAATAGAATAGAATAGAATAGAATAGAATATTGGAATGAAAAATAAAGTAGAGTAGAGTAGAGTAGAGTAGAGTAGAGTAGAGTAGAGTAGAGTAGAGTAGAATAGAATAGAATAGAATAGAATAGAATAGAATAGAATAGAATAGAATAGAATAGAATAGAATAGAATATTGGAATGAAAAATAAAGTAGAGTAGAGTAGAGTAGAGTAGAGTAGAGTAGAATAGAATAGAATAGAATAGAATAGAATAGAATAGAATAGAATAGAATAGTAGAATAGAATAGAATAGAATAGAATAGAATAGAATAGAATAGAATAGAATAGAATAGAATAGAATATTGGAATGAAAAATAAAGTAGAGTAGAGTAGAGTAGAGTAGAGTAGAGTAGAGTAGAGTAGAGTAGAGTAGAGTAGAGTAGAGTAGAGTAGAGTACAAGACAAGACAAGACAAGACAATACAATATTGGAATGAAGAAGAGTAGAGTAGAGTATAGTAGAGTAGAGTAGAGTAGAGTAGAGTAGAGTAGAGTAGAGTAGAATAGAATAGAATAGAATAGAATAGAATAGAATAGAATAGAATAGAATAGAATAGAATAGAATAGAATAGAATAGAATAGAATATTGGAATGAAGAAAAGTAGAGTAGAGTAGAGTAGAGTAGAGTAGAGTAGAGTAGAGTAGAGTAGAGTAGAGTAGAATAGAATAGAATAGAATAGAATAGAATAGAATAGAATAGAATAGAATAGAATAGAATAGAATAGAATAGAATAGAATAGAATAGAATAGAATAGCAGAGTTGGAAGGGATCTTGGAGGACCTTGCTTAGGCAGGAAACCCTACACCACTTCAGACAAATGATTATCCAACATCTTAAAAACTTCCAGTGTTGGAACATTCACAACTTCTGGAGGCCAGTTGTTCCACTGGTTAATTGTTCTAACTATCAGGAAATTTCTCCTTAGTTCTAAGTTGCTTCTCTCCTTGATTAGTTTCCACCCATTGCTTCTGAGAGTGCACAGCGCACGAAATGCCAAAGAAAGGAAGGAAAGCTTAACAACCGCTAAGTTGTTTATGGAGCTAGTTCAGTGAACCCAACCAAAGGCATCACACAGTTAAGAACATCCAGGTATTACCATATCCAAGTCCTGCAGTGGAAGGAGCAGATTTTTGTTGGGTTGACACAGGATACTTCAATCGGGAGATAAGTCCTGGTAGATAAAAATAATGAGGTGATTAGAAGGTTATTCAACATAAGAAGAGCCCATTTGGTATAGTAACTACAGGCGCTGGGCTAGAACCCATTAGACTGGGAGTTCTGCCTTGGGCATGGAGTCAACAGGGGGACTCCTTCGGGCCAGTCCTTCTCTCTCAGCCCCAGGAGGCAAAAGGCAAGAGGAAACTATTTCTGAAAACACTGTCAAATAATAACTCATAAAATCATGAAATAATATTAAAGTAAAATAATAAAAATAAAAATAATAAAATAAAATAAAAGAATAAAAATATAAAGAATAAAGAATAGAATAAAATATAATAAAAAGTAAAATAATAGAATAAAATAATAAAATAAAATAAAAAGAGTAGAGTAGAGTAGAGTAGAGTAGAGTAGAGTAGAGTAGAGTAGAGTAGAGTAGAATAGAATAGAATAGAATAGAATAGAATAGAATAGAATAGAATAGAATAGAATAGAATAGAATAGAATAGAATAGAATAGAATAGAATAGAATAGAATAGAATAATGGAGTAGAGTGGAGTGGAGTGGAGTGGAGTGGAGTGGAGTGGAGTGGAGTGGAGTGGAGTAGAGTAGAGTAGAGTAGAGTAGAGTAGAGTAGAGTAGAGTAGAGTAGAGTAGAGTAGAGTAGAGTAGAGTAGAATAGAATAGAATAGAATAGAATAGAATAGAATAGAATAGAATAGAATAAAGAATAGAATAGAATTATGGAATAGAGTTGAATAGAGTAGAGTAGAGTAGAGTAGAGTAGAGTAGAGTAGAGTAGAGTAGAGTAGAGTAGAGTGGAACGTGAAAACCATCGTGAAAAATTTGCGTAAATGCCAAAGCCATGGAGTGTGCTTTTATCTTCAAAACAACCTTTGCCTTTTGCTAAGCACACAGATATCAGTCACATTCTGGGATAGGGAGTAAACAGCAACAGCTTTTGTTTAACTGAGAAGGGGTGAGCTGCCTGTGGGAGCTACGTGAGATTCTGAAGACCCATTTAAGTACATTTAAATATATTCAAATAAAAACATTTAAGTGTTCTGAGAAGACATGACACATATTAGCACAAATGGTTTGGTACTTCTGGGCTACTGCTAAGCTCCGAGGTCCAAGCTCGCACGACTTCTGGTCCTCCAAGGAGATTGCTGGCATAAATTGCCCACAATGCTCCTGTTGTGGCCCGTTGGCCGCTGGCCCCTCCAGCAGCCGAATCAGAGGAGGAGGAGGCTGGGGAGTCAGGATTAGTATCAAGGCAACCTGAGAGTTCCGAGGGGGAAGAGGGAATGGAGCTGGCAGAGAGAGACAGACAGAGGCGGAGCCTGGGCCGTCCGTCAGCCCTCAGATGGAGAGTCAACAGCCCCCAGGTCTGAAGGTGGCTGATGAGGAAGAGGAGGAACAGCTGGGTCCAGTGCCTGACATGCGGATGTGGAGAAGGCAGAGGAGAGGAGAGCAGTGGAAATCCATGGGCCAGTCCTTGGGCTGGAAGAGCCACCGCTGTTAACGAAGCCCCACCCTAGCTCTGGGGATAAAAGGAAGGGGGCGGAGATGAATAGATGTAGCAGACAACTATTCATCTCCCGGCCGGCTGGATTTATTAGCCTGCATTTGAAAGAGAACCTTCTTTGCTGGGGCTGCCGGCACTCCTAATAAAGGCATCTTTTGAGCTGGGTTGGTCGTGTTTGGGGACCTGGATCAGAACAGCTCCATAGCATCCAACATGGCGTGCTTCTGGGGCTTTGTAGGAAATTAAATCAGGAGGAAGGTTGCCGCTTCCCAGATTCAACTCATACCAGCTAAATGGTCAATTGTGGACACCTTTACAAAACAGCTGCTCATCCTTACCTGCAGAGTTGTGTTGGTGATAGTTGATGAGCTCCGGGATAGTGTTGAAGTGGTGCTTCTCGGCCAGGAAATATTTGTTCTGGGGCGTCGAGCACACCACATAATGGCGGATGGTGCCTTGAGGTTCCCTAAGGAAGGAATCGGGTGTTTAAAAAGGGATCTCAAGAGAAACAAAGACCGTGACGTGAGAAATTGGGACATCCGGAGGAAGGAGCCATTGCTGTAGGAAAAGAGAGAGAAGGTCCACCCCGTTTAGAAAGAAAGGGTTAGAGCGGGTGTCTGCAACCTGCAGCTCCAAAGCCGCATACGGCTCTTTCATTCTCCCGGTCTGTGGCTCCCTGTCTGCTGAACCCACCACTGGCTGGCCCCACCCCTCGCCCTCCTCTCCCAGTCACTCCTAGCCTGAGTAGGGGATGGAGACTCGCTCCATATTCCAGAGTGGGAGTGAAGCTCCCTTGTACTTGCCATATCTCGCAGGCACTTCTTCTGGCACTTGTTGGTGCTGTGCGCACCTCAATCGCTCAGGGAGATGCGCGACTTTCTCTCTGCCCTGAGACACTGGCCCAGCCCGGATGCGGCTGATGCTCTGCACCGTAATGGGCTCCAGGAGGAGGCGGGGACACCGTCTCCCCTATTGTGAAGCACGCTAAATTTAACTACTGCGCGAGGCACTGTGAACAGCGGGCAGGCTATGGAGGTGGCAAGAGCAGTGGCTGCAGCCAACCACTTTTGGAAATGGTTGAAGAGGGAACACACACACACACACACACACACACACACACACACACACACACACAAGACAGAGAGAGAGCGACAGAGAGCAAGAGAGAGATACCTGTTTCCCACAGAAAACACCAGGAGCCACAAAACCTGGGTAAGCATGGAGGGAGGGAGGTATCATGTGACTGGATGGGACTGAATGACATCAAGTTGGCCATGCCCACCCAGGGACTCCCAGTGATTTCTTTTCTGTTGGGAAACGGGTCCAAATGGCTCTTTGAGTGTTTAAGGTTGCAGACCAGGGGTGCGTTCTAAAAATTTTTTACTACTGGTTCTGTGGGCGGGGTAGTAAAATTTTTTGAAACCCACCACTGAGTAAAATGGTTTCTGCGAAGTGATGGTTTGTAGTGTGCTTAATTACTCTACATGAAACAACACTCACCCAGAGGACTTAGCAAACACAGAGACGGTGTATTTGCCTGTCTTGCTGATAGAATCTCGAACGATGAAACCACCATCTTTGCCCTGAAATATAAAAATGCCTAAATTTTTCAATGCTGAAGATTGGGGAATGATTAATTTCTCAGTGTAAGACAAAGACTCGGGTCTCTCGATGGAAGCCCCTCTTGTGAGGTCGCTTCTAAGCCCTTGGATAAAGCTACATTTGACCTAAAATGCTGGATTACTAGCCCTAAAATAGGGTGACCAACTTTTTTACAATGAGAAGGAGGACACGTGCGTGTGTGCTGTGTCGTGTTTCGGTAAGAAGTAAACAAAGCTACTTGCGCGCTGCGCACTCTCTCAAAACGATTCTCCTTTGTGGAGTACATGTGTCTCATAGTCACATCTCGCCATACTGTACTGAGCCTTGACGAATCATCGTGTCAAATACAAATATGTTACATCATACACAACGGATTGGATCGACATCGATTGAATATGGAGATTTACAGATTAGTCTTCAAATATTGAAAAGGAGGACATGTAGGAGGACACTTTTCGAGAGAGGACAGAACTTACAAAAGGAGGACTGTCCTCCCCAAAAGAGGACGATTGGTCACCTTATCTAGTAGCAAGTAGTAGTTAATAGTAGTAAAACTTAAGTAGATTTGCCTGAACTCTACACCTAAATCTACTGCACCCTTCACAAGGATTATAAGCAAAAAGAAATTCTTGGCATACAATTTAGGATCTTAGAATGAAATGATATGCTATACAAACTAGTACTCGGTCACATTAGCTACTCCTGATTGGATCCAGAACCTAAGCAGAAATAAAAGGAGTATAAAACATACACAGTGTACACCAGAGGTCTTCAAACTTGGCAGCTTTAAGACTTGTGGACTTCAACTCCCAGCTATGCTGGCTGGAAAATTCTGGGAGTTGAAGTCCACAAGTCTTAAAGCTGCCAAGTTTGAGGGCCCCTGTACACAGTCAAAGTGGTTTCCCCCAAATCCAAATTCCTTGCAGTTTCTCAAACTTGGCCAGTTGAGGATGTGTGGACTTCAACTCCCAGAATTCCTCAGCCTCAACAAATCTCCCCAAATAAAAAGCTGGCTGGGGAATTCCTGGAGTTGAAAAAGCCCACACAACTTTAATTTGCAAGGATGACAGACACAAGACAATACCTCTTTCTTCAGCAATTCTTCTGCTTGCCTTCTGGTTATGTTTTTCAAATACCACCTAAAACACAATAAGATAGTTGTCAAGAAAGAACACTGAGGATGAAGGTCAAGCATAGAGCCTCTTGGGAGGGATTTATTTGGAGCAAAGAATGAAAATGAAATTCTCCAAAATTGTTCTGACTAGGCTTCCTTAAAAAGCATGAAGAAGAGTCTTGCTCCCGGCAAATCCCCTTTTATTTACACAACCGTGAATTCCTTTCATTTACAGTCAGCAAGGCTTGGCAAACAGTCTTTCAGAGGAATATTTATCAACACAGGCCTTATCTCGCTTGGAAAGCTGCCAGATAACTAGTTTCCAAATGCAGGGCAAGGCAAAACTTGACACAGTCTCTTACAGTCGCGGACAGAATTTTCCACTCTTGAAAGGACCGAATGAACAAATTGTTTCCTGCAAAAGCCCACTCCCTGTTCACTCCTCTTTTGTTTCCTATGGGAGGGGCCAATCACCTCCAAGGTGTGGCTCTACTCCCAAGTCGACCCTGCTTTCTTAATTATTCTTGTCTTCTGGAAGCTCTGCAAATGCGAATGCTGTGGACAGGCTCCAGTTGTTCCTTTGCCTCGCTGCTGTCTAGCTCCCTCTCTGTCTCCGACACAGAGCCCTCGTCTGAGCTTTCCCCAGCCCCCAGGACTGGCCCATGTTCCTCCCCAACTCTCTCACTGTCCAACTCTGCTGCCAGCTGGCCACCAGTGGGCCACAACAAAAATATTTTATTAGTGGTTCATTCCCAAACCTGCCCTCCTGTTTGATGCCAATATGGGACAAGACAATGTTGAGTATCTGCTCCCACCCATCTTATTACTAGCTGATCTTCTACGTCTGAAATCCAGGTTGACAAACTATAATCTCAAATGGTGGAGGAGGCATGAAACATCTGGAGGAAGAAATGATTGAACTGAACAATGAGGCAGAAGATCCCAGGCTTGGACTGAATAATAATATAGTCCGTCACTCTTCTGCCATCTAGGCTCAATTCAATGTGTTAGAGTATATCTGTCATCTCCATGAATGGATCAAGCCCATAGCTCAGAGCAGTGGTGGGAGTCAGCCAGTTCGCACCACTTTGGGAGAAACAGTTGTTAACTTTCTGAGCAGTTTGGCAAACTGGTTGTTGGAAGAAATCATTAGGGCAGAGAACCGGTTGTTAAATTACTTGAATCCCACCACTGGCTCAGAGGACACTTACTCAAATATCTCCAGAGAATCTCTTGTTTCAGTGATGTAATTGGAAGGGATGTAACCTTGTTTCCTGGATGGAAGGAAGCAGAAGGGGCAGGGGAAGAGGAAGAAGGGTGAATGGCAAATCCAAAATAGAATCTTGATGCTTGCATATCATTACAAGTTGAATATAGGCACTGCCTTACTGAACACTGCTCAAAATTGACATTGTTTAGAATAGAATAGAGTAGAGTAGAGTAGAGTAGAGTAGAGTAGAGTAGAGTAGAGTAGAGTAGAGTAGAGTAGAGTAGAGTAGAGTAGAGTAGAGTAGAGTAGAGTAGAACAGAACAGAACAGAACAGAATAGAATAGAATTCTTTATTGGCCAAGTGTGATTGGACACACAAGGAATTTGTCTTGGTGCATACGCTCTCAGTGTACATAAAAGAAAAGATACATTCGTCAAGAATCATAAGGTACAACACTTGATGATAGTCATAGGGTACAAATAAGCAATTGAAATGTATTAGGAAACAGTCAATATAAATCATAAGGATACCTTTTTTGCCTGTTCAATGGGAAATTCCCATGATTAAAGGACTCAAGTCAAAAGGGATGGGACAGATATTTTATCTGTGCTTCTAAACTAAAGGCATTTGCATACACACCCACACGAACCCACACCCTTCAAAATAAACTCTTGGGAACTCTAGCAATAGAACTTAGACTTAGATACCACTTCACAGTGCTTTACAGCCCTCTCTAAGCAGATTACAGAGTAAGCCTATGGCCCCCAACAATTTGGGTCCTCATTTTACCCACCTCGGAAGGATGGAAGGCTGAGTCAACCTTGAGCCTGGTGAGATTCGAACTGCCAAATTGCAGGCAGCCGGCAGTCTGCAGAAGTAGCCTGCAGTGCTGCACTCTTAACCATTGCGCCACCACGACTCTATCTCCTGAAATGCTAAGCCAACATCAGTCTAGACCAGTACGGTTGGCTGGGGAATTCTGGGACTTGAAGTCCACGGATCTTAAAGTGGCTAAGGTTGAGAAACACCGATCTAGACCATAAACCGAACTAAAATGAAGTCCAACCCAAGACAATCCAGCCATTGCCCTTCTCCCATCTCATACCCATTCTGGTCTTGTGCTCTCCACCATGATTCACTGCTCTCCTCCAGGATGAGATATTCTTCTCCTTTCTGTAGCTGCAAATCCTGATCATTCATGGGGGTGTAATCGTAGAGAGCGATCACCTTCCTCGTCTTAGAAGGAACGCTGGGTATTGGTTTGGGTGGCAAAGGCTTCTTCATTAACTTTGGAAAGAAGGGAAAGCAAGGAGGAAAATAGTAAGGCCTTCCAGGGATCTGGCCACAAGGCTGCCCAGGCATCAGTGGTGTTGAATCTACCCACACCAGGGGGGACTGCGTTGGCTCACATGGTTAAGATACTGAGTCAAAAGACCACTGAGAGGTTGACGGCTCAGCATATTGAACCTAAGAATGAGCCAAGTCATGGAATGAGCCCCCATCAATTTGCTCCAGCTCCTGCCCACCTAGCAGTTCAAAAGCATGCAAATGCAAGTAGATAAATAGGTACCCCTTCGTCGGGAAAATAACAGGGGTGTGAAAAGAGCCCCCTCGGGCGACAACCCTTGGCAACTGCGATGTCACCAGCTAATCCTTTCGATCCGGAAGCGCCTTAGAAAAGTTGCTTCCGACATGAATGTAGTAGCAGTAGTTGGGGTTAGGGTTGTAGTAGTAATAGTAGCCACACCAGCCCATAAAGTTACCTGATTCTCCTCTGGCGTCGGGGGCAGTGGCTTTTCGGGCTTCTGAAGCAAACGGCCAGTTTTGAAACCTTCAAGGAAAGGACAAGTGTAATTGATTGACTGGCTGACTGGCTGACAGACAGACAGACAGACAGATAGATAGACAGACAGATATGATATGATATCCTGCTTAGACTGGCTGACCTACAGACAGACAGATAGACATGATACCCTGCTTAGACTGACTGACTGACAGACAGACAGACAGACAGACAGACAGACATGATACCCTTCTTAGACTGGCTGACTGACTGGCTGACAGACAGACAAGCAGACATGATACCCTGCTTAGACTGACTGACTGACTGACTGACAGACAGACAGACATGATACCCTGCTTAGACTGGCTGACTGACTGACTGATTGACTGGCTGGCTGGCTGGCTGGCTGGCTGGCTGGCAGGCAGGCAGGCAGGCAGGCAGGCAGACAGACACAGACAGACATGATACGCTGTTTTTCTGGCCACAGGTGGATAACCATTACAGGTAGTCCTTGGCTGAGGATCACAATTGGGATCAGAATTTCCACTGCGAATCAGTGGATAGTTGTTCAGTGAGTCCCACCCAATTTTATAACTGTTTTTTGTCATTAGGTGAATCATGGGGCATTAAGTGAATCCAGCTTCCTTCCTTGACTTTGCTTGTCAAAGCCAACTGGGATGGTCACAAATCACACGACTCCAGGATGCCGCAACCATTATAAAAACATGCCAGCGCCATGACCAAGCGCCTCGTTTTTGATCACATGACTTGGGGAATGTCCTAAGTGCCAGGAGGACCAGTTTTTTTCAGTGCTGTTCTAACTCTGAACAAATGGTTGTAATTCTAGGACTTACCTGCACAAATAAAGGAACAAGGAAGAAAGGATGGAGGTTGAGATCAAAGCCGCCCTGAGTCTCCGGAGAAAGGCGGCATATAAATTGAACAGAATAAATAAAATAAATAAATAAAGTGAAGTCACAAGGAGAAGGTGAGAGATGATTTCTTACTTTGACTCCTGCCGGCCAGAACTTTGCAACCCATGGCCATTTTTGCAGTCTGGAAGCAACAAAGATATTGTCCATCTGTCCAGAAACAAGGATGATACTTCTGCACCAGGTTGCTGTTATAGTAGGTCACTGCAGCAAAGATGGAATAAGAGAGGAGCTTTCTGAAGAGCATGCCAAGAACTACCTGGGACACGGCGATATGATTTATTTGTTAAAATATTCACTTAGCCATTTGTCAGTGTAATGCAGATTTAAAGTTGACCAGCTGCTGTAAGGCTGTAAACCGAGATGATGAAATGAGAATGAAATCAGCAGGGGTATTGCCCCTTTAAGAAGCTGTTGTTGTGATCTAGGCTTCCTGAGTCATTAAAACACACGAGTAGTCCCAAAAACCTCTTTTATTTACTGTGAATTATGTTCATTCACAGCTGAGTCCCAATTAGTTGTAAAAAGTCCTTCGGAATAATCACCAACCTTTATCTTCCTTGACACTCTGCCAAAGACCTACTTGGCAAAGCCACACGGAGTCCAGAATCAAACAGAGATGCCGACTGGGAACAGAATTAACAACCTGTTGCTTTCCTGCAAAGTGCCTACGTGTCTTTGCTCCTCTTTTAAGCCTCATGGGAGGGGCCAATCACCTCCAGGCCTTACACCTGAGTCATCCCTTTCGTTTTAACTGTTTGTGCCTTCTGGCAGCTCTGCGCATGCGCACACTAGAAACAGGCTCCTCCTGTTCCTCTGCGTCTCTGCTGTCTGACTCTGGAGACTCCTTGTGTGTCCAATCACACTTGGCCAATAAAAAATTCTATTCTATTCTATTCTATTCTATTCTATTCTATTCTGTTCTGTTCTGTTCTGTTCTGTTCTGTTCTGTTCTATTCTTCTTTATACTGTAACTGCTATTCTAATAGCAAACCCTTCATAAAAGTTATTGCATTACGTTCTTGATTAAATTATCTTTCCATTGATATATATTTTTATGGTACAACTACTTCCCTGAAAAAAGTGGTGTTATTCGCTAGTTTTAGAAAATACACTTTTCCCAAAAGGTTTCCACAACTTTGGCCACTACTGTAGATCACATCACAAGACCCTCAGTTGACAGACCCAGACCTGACCCATCACAAGACTTATTGATTGACCACACAAAACCCTTATAAGCAGAAGAAGACCACCAACACTGACATCCCCTAAACTCTGCTGAAGATGTTACCTAGCTTGGTAATCAAACGTTTGGGAACCAACCCAAAAGCTTCAAGAACGAACCTTCACCCTCGTTTTGTTCAGTTTTTAAAAGAACCTTCTCCCCCACCCAACCCCAAACTGATCGTCTATAAATACATTTGGGTCACCACCTCCCAGAATTCTGTTCTGCACTTTGATGGACACCATAATACTTTTCATTGGGTGACAAGCAGAGGTGAAATCCAGCAGGTTCTGACAGGTTCTGGAGAACCGGTAGCGGAAATTTTGAGCAGTTCAGAGAACCGGCAAATGCCACCTCTGGCTGGCCCCAGAATGGGGTGGGAATGGAGATTTTGCAGCATCCTTCCCAAGAATGGGGACGGAATGGGGATTTTGCAGTATCCTTACCCTGGAGTGGGGAGGGAATGTGGATTTTACAGTATCCTTCCCCTGGAGTGGGTGGGAATGGGGATTTTGCAATATCCTTCCCCCTGGAGTGGGGAGGGAATGTGGATTTTGCAGTATCCTTCCCCTGGAGTGGGGAGGGAATGGAGATTTTGCAGTATCCTTCCCCTGGAGCGGGGAGGGAATGTGGATTTTGCAGTATCCTTCCCCTGGAGTGGGGTGGGAATGGGGATTTTGCAGAATCCTTCCCCTGCCATGCCCACCACACCACGCCTCCAGAACTGGTAGTAAAAAAAATTGAATTTCACCACTGGTGACTAGACAGCCTTTCTCTGATGCCACAACAGTTACACATGTTTTAATCACATGGATACTGACTGTTCTTCAGTTGGTGAACCCAACGGGTCCGTAGTTCCTCCATCGGAGAGAAGACATAGAGGGGTCCTTCATCGTATACCACCTTGGGGACACACAAAGCAGAGACGACGAACAGTGGTTAAAATATGGATAGCCGTCAATTTACAACCGCTGGTTTAGTGACCCTACTACAAAGATACAAGGGCACTGAAAAAGGTGAGTTACGATTGCTCCTCATGCTTCCGACTGTCGCAACATGGGATACGTAATCCCCATTTGCAACCTTCTGACGAGCATAGTTCATTGGAGAAACCGGCTGGGGAATTCTGGAAGTTGAAGTCCGTCAGGCTTAAAGTGGCCAAGGTTGGAGACCCCTGCTCTAGAATAGTATTTCTCAACCTTGGCAACTTTAAGATGCCTGGACTTCAGCAACCTAGCCTGAGAATTCTGGGTATGGAAGTCCGCGCTTCTTAAAGGTCAAGTTTGAGTAACACTGCATTAAAAAGACAAGATGACCGATCTTTGGAATCCAAAGCACCTCCAATCATCAGGCCTTCGGTTATACATTTTTTGAAACTTCATTCATACAATATGTAGCAGCAGGACGTTTAAAGAACTCGGCATTATATTTTCCCAACCTCCTAAACTTAGCTACTTTTGGTCTGACACAGGAGCCTAAACTTCTTGGTTAATGTTTCATCGGTGAGGACTGGAAAGCTGATAGGAAAAAGAAACTTACCTGGAAGGGATAAGGAAACCTTTCTATAATGGAAATCTGCTCGTGGTCATTTGCATCTTCTTTTCGCTGCATGCAAAAGAGTTTGAAAATGAAATACATCCATCCATCCATCCATATATGCATGCATGCATGCATACAGGGGTGGGCTTTAAACATTTTAGCAAACGGTTCTCTGCCTGGTTGTTTGGTGGGTGTGGCCATGATGGGCGTGGCCTAGTTGGCCTCCTGCACCATGGCGGGGGGCCATTTTTTGCCCTTCCTGGGCTCTAGAGGCTTTCCTCGAGCTTCCAGGAAGGCAAAAACGTCCTCCCCAGGCTCCGGAGGCCCTCTGGAGGCAGGAAACAGGTGGTAGGCCTGTTTTTCACCCTCCCTGAGCCTCCACATATGCCCTGCACTTATCTGCATCCAAAACGGGCCGTGTGGAGACTCCTGGAAGGGGAGGGGAAGGGTGGGCGGGGCCAGCGAGGAGTGGGACTTGGGCCCCCCCCAACTGCACAGAATCTTAGCTAGAGGTTCTCCTGAACCCCTGCGAACCCCCTGCATCAGAGGTGGGTTTCCGCAGGTTCTGACCAGTTCTGGAGAACCGGTAGTGGAAATTTTGAGTAGTTCGGAGAACCGGTAGTAAAAATTCTGACTGGCCACGTCCCCATCTATTTTCTGCCTCCCGAGTCCCAGCTGATTGGGAGGAAATGGGGATTTTGCAGTATCCTTCCTCTGGATTGGAGTGGGAATGGGGATTTTGCAGTGTCCTTCCCCTGGAGCGGGGTGGGAATGGAGATTATACAGTATCCTTCCCCTGCCACGCCCACCAAGCCACACCCACAGAACTGGTAGTAAAAAATGTTGAAGCCCACCACTGCCCTTCATGCATGCATACATACAATGAGTACATCAAAGCTAATTCGATGCTTCCGCATTGCCCTTCTGGGGAATTTGAAAAGGTGGGAGCGTTCCACCTGGTAAAATGCAAAAGCATTTTAATTTTCATAATCTCACTGTGAAATTTCCCTCCTGCCAAGCCAGTTAGACATCACTCTTTGTGTTTGGCTTTTCATACCTAGCCGTGGATCCTAATTTGGATACCACAGTAAAAAGCAAAACAGCAAACAAATGCTTTTTTTCATCGCTTGACTGACAGCTGCCTATAAGCAGGAGGGGCTGCAGTGAGAATGGCCCACCCACATGCCACGTATCTGGGATTAAACTAGCATTCTTAGAAGAGGCCGAAATCTCTGATTACCGATACCCGCCGTTCCGGAGGAGGGTTGTTTTCTGGAACCACAATCTCGACGCAGGTGATTTTATCAATGTCCACCGAGCCCTTCTTACTTCCTCTGCGCTGTAGGAAGACAGTGAAAATATTTGGAGGGTGGGGTTTTTTTTTCAAGAGATCTAAAATTTCAATCTACAATTTGTGCAGCTGGAGAGATGATTCAGATTAACAGAGTTGTAGGTCTCCTGCTCAAACACGAGATCCTACACCATTTCTGGCAAGCGTCTGTTCAGTCTCTTCTTGAAAGCTTCCAGTGATGAAGCTCCCACAACTTCCAAAGGCAACTTCTGTTCCATGGGTTGATTGCTCTCACTGTTGGGAAATTTCTCCTTATTTCTAGGTTGAATCTCTCCTTGTTCAGTTATCATCCATTATTCCTTGTCTGGCCTTCGGGTGCCTTGGAAAATAGCTTGATCCCTTCCTCTCTGTGCCAGCCCCTCAAATATTGGAAGACTGCTATCCTGTCTCCCCTGGTCCTTCTCTTCACTAGAGTAGCCATGCCCAGTTCCTGCAACCGTTCATCGTATGTTTTAGCCTCCAGTCCCCTAATCTTCCTGGTTGCTCTTCTCTGCACTCTTTCTAGAGTCTCAACATCTTTTGTATAGTGCGGTGGACAAAACTGGATGCAGGATTCTAGCTGTGGTCTTACTAAGGCTTTATAGAGTGGTATTAGTACCTCCCTTGATCTTGATTGTATCCCTCTGTTAATGCAATTTAGGATTGCATTGGCTTTTTTGGCTGCACACTATTGGCTCCTATTTAATTGGTTGTCCACTAAGACTCCAAGATCCCTTTCACAATTGGGTAAGATACATTGACCCAATCCAGTAATAATCTCAGCAGACAAGATCTGCACAGCCGCTATATTATGTTAGCACAAGGATGACTTCATTCTTGAACCCCAAAATACATGCCCTAGCCACTGTATTCCTCCAAAATCTACTTTTTAGGGCAATAGAACTTTCCATGCATTTCCAAATTGCAATATATTTTAAAGCTGCAAAACAGTACCAATTGTATTTATGAGCCATTGCAGAGTACCAATTCTGAGGAGTTTTCCATCCAGGTACGGAATTAATAAATTTAATGAAACTGACTTATTGGCTGATGGATTTGAGTTGTAAAACTGAGCAGAGCCATGTGAGCCGAATTCAGACATTTGGCCACTGGTTCATATTTATGACCGTTGCTCTGTCCCGGGGGAGGGTGGGGGAGTCACATGATCCCAGGTTGCGACCTTCTGAGAAGCAAAGTCAGTGGGGAAGCCAAATTCACTTAACCAGCGGGTTACTGACTTATCAACTGCAGTGATTCACTTAACAAATGGGGCAAAATTCATTTGAAAAATGTCTCACTTAACCACAGAAATGTTGGGCTCAATTGTGGTCATAAGCCGAGGACTGAGGGATGAAACCAGGGATGAAATGCTCCCGGTTCGGACTAAATCGCCTGATCTGGTAGACATGGAAGCGGGTGGTTCGGAGAACCGGTAGCAAAAATCCCTGCCCGCCCCCCCCCCAAGATGCCCAGCTGAGCCACACCATCGTCAGAGGCTTTTTTTTTAAACTTTTAAAAGCACTTTTAACAACCTATTTGCCCGAATAGCTGGTAAAAAATTGCTTTTAAAAGTTAAAAAAAAGAGGCTCTGATGATGACAGCTGAGCTGTGCGATTGTCAGAGACTTTTAAAAAAAATTTTAAAAGCAAAAAAGCATGCGCAGAGGATAACAACAACAACCAGGCGGGTGGGCAGAGCCTCGCACCACGATCGCTACCCGGTTCTCCAAACCACCCACCATGATCGCTACCGGATCGGGTGATCCTGTCCGAACTGGGAGCATTTCACCCCTGCAACCTGTTTACTAACTTATCAACTGCAGTGTTGGGCTGAATTGTGGTCATATGTCGAGGACTACCTGTACTAACAAACTGAGGGATGAAATGGGTGATAAAGTGAGGGGATCTGGTTGTTGGACGTTTCTGAGACTTAATCCCTTTTTCCCTTCCAATAAATCTGGTTAAAGAAGACTTTGCGCCAGTCTTGTTTTCTGTTGTTAAGGTCTCCAGGACTCACCCCACGTTCAAAGTCGTATTCATAGTAAGAGAGCTTGCTTTCCGTCAACAGAAAGAGGCGCTTCTTGAAATTCAGCGGAGAAGTCTTTTTCTTTTGCTGGGAACGTTTCAGGAAGATGCTCTCTAGGATAACATTGGACATGGCTCCTCTCGTCCTCCTCTTCCTCCTCTTCCTCTTCCTCCTCCGTGATCAATTTGCTGAACTGCCCCTGCCAACAATCATAAAAACGCTAAGCAAAATTGAACAGTGGGATGTATTTCTGTCCAATTATACATGTGTGTGTGTGCCAAATTGTGTAGCCTTAAACAGTGATATTTATTTCTATCCAAACATAGATAGATAGATTAGATAGGTAGGTAGGTAGGTAGGTAGGTAGGTAGGTAGAGATAGATAGATAGATAGATAGATAGATAGATAGATAGATAGATAAATAGATAGATAGATAGATAAATAGATCATAGATAGATCATAGATGATTGGCAGATGGATAGATGATATAGATAAATAGATAGATAGATAGATAGATAGATAGATAGATAGATAGATAGATACAGTAGATAGAGATAGATAGATAGATAGATAGATAGATAGATAGATAGATAGATAGATAGATAGATACAGTAGATAGATAGATAGATAGATAGATAGATAGATAGATAGATAGATAGATAGATAGATAGATTAGATAGATTAGATAGATAGATAGATAGATAGATAGATAGATAGATAGATAGATAGATAGATACAGTAGATAGATAGATAGATAGATAGATAGATAGATAGATAGATAGATAGATAGATAGATAGATAGATAGATAGATAGACAGACAGACAGACAGACAGACAGATTGATTTGCTGGCATTTGGGTGGCATATAGATTTAATAATTTTTATTTTATGTATTTATTTGTATGAACTGGTATAGGGTTTCCTGCCTAAGCAGGGGGTTGGACTAGAAGACCTCCAAGGTCCCTTCCAACTCTGTTATTCTATTCTATTCTATTCTATTCTATTCTATTCTATTCTATTCTATTCTATTCTATTCTATTCTATTCTATTCTATTCTATTCTATTCTATTTCTATTCGTCAACCAGATAGAACCTGCTTCTGAGTCAATCTAGGCCTCTACAAAATGCCCATGCAAAATAGGAAGAAAAGAGTGCTCCTCTCTTGAAAAATGCACGCATCTGTTAGACAGCACAGCTGCCTCTTCTGTGTAATTTTTTTAAAAAAATCAAGAATCACCTTGTAATGCATGAGCTGTAAGCTTTCAGTCTGCCTCGAGTGGACAGCTGCATTCTCAGAGATTTGCGGGGCTGTGTTTCCAGAAAGGTGCCACGTTAGAGGAACATGCAACAGACAGACAGATGTAAATATTATGTAAAATGTTGGCACTGAATTTATTCCTTCCCCAGGCATTAACCCAATGCTGATATAGAGCAATGGCTGCTATTGCTTAAAAGTTCTTTCCTTGCTAGAATGGAGAGAGAGAGAGGGAGGGAGGGAGAGAGACAGAAAGAAAGGAGAGAAAAGGATAGAAGGAAGGAAAGAAGGAAAGAGAGAGAAAGGAAGGAAGGAAAGAGAAAAAGAAAGAAAAGAGAAAAAAGGAAAGGAGGAAAGAGAAAAGGGAGGAATGAAGGAAGGAGGGAGGAAGAGATAGATAGATAGATAGATAGATAGATAGATAGATAGATAGATAGATAGATAGATAGATAGATAGATAGATAGATGATAGATAGATAGAGAAAGAGAGAGAGAGACACACACAGAGAGAGAAAGAGTGAGAGACAGCGAGATGATAGCGGAAGAGGTAGAAGTAGAAATAGAGGTAGAAGTGGAGAGATAGAGATAGAGAAACAAACTTACTTACTGGCTATTTCCTCTTTCTTTTCTTCCTCAGATTACAGGCAATCCTTTCAGCGAGGGCCCCCCAGATTCTGGCAGAGGTGATCCCCACTTGCCTGTCTGATACTTGAGCAGAGGGTGACAGCGATGGCAGTAGCCGTAGGAGACGGATTTGAAGAGCCACATTGAACAACATGCAGCAGCCCAACTCTCATCTAAGCTAACCCCACCCTTTCAGTTCCTCTTTTCTCAGTTTCTGACCAGGCTGTCTCTTGTTTCCTCTCACCGAGAGGCCACATGGGTGCAAGACAAGATTTTTTATTTTATTTTTTTTTTTAGTTTTGGAGGGAGGGAAGGATCTCTAGTCTCTGCCCCCTACTCCAAAGGCAATGAAATCATCTCCAGGTCTGAAGAGGCAGCTGGACAACTGGATAAATGTGGAAGCCAACCATGGAGACCAAAAGGGACCAACAAAAGGTTTCTCGTAAGGGTTGATACAGTATTCTTGTTCCAACCGTTAGATTGGAAACGTCCTCCTGTGGCATTCAAAAGCTTGCTACTCTACCAATCGTCCCTTTGGAAGAACAAATGGCACAGCAAAGCACAAAAAAGACAGCCGAATAGCTATGTTTGGCATGCAGAGTTTAGCTGAAAAGGGGAAACAATCCAAGGTAAACACTAATAAAAGAGGATAACCTTTATTCTCTGAGAGTAACTCAGGGTTGAAATCTGGGGTCCTTTGTGACTCTCGGCCTGGATAGCTCAGCAGACTAATGCATTGTAATTTAACTCCAGCTGTCTGCAATTACACCAGTTCGAATCTCCCCCGGCTCAAGGTTGACTCAGCCTTCCATCCTTTCTAAGGTAGGTCAATTGAGGACCCGGATTGTGGAGGCAATAAGCTGACTTTGTATAAAATACACAAAAGTATGAAGGCAATTGCTTAACACATTGTACGCCACCCTGAGTCTCTGGAGAGGGGAGGCATATAAATCAAATTTTAAAAAAAAGGATGCTCCTGCTGTATGGATTTACCTCAGGATGCTCTTGCTGTGTGGATTTACCTCAGGATAGGAGCCTGGATAGCTCAGCAGACTAAAAGCATTGTGATTAACATCCAGCTGTCTGCAATTACTGTAAGTTCGAATCTCACCAGGCTCAAAGTTGACTCAGCCTTCCATCCTTTCTAAGGTAGGTCAATGGAGGACCCAGTTTGTGAGGGCAATAAGCTGACTTTGTATAAAATATACAAAAGGTTGAAGGCTATTGCTTAACGCATTGTAAACCGCCCTGAGTCTCCGGAGAAGGGCAGCATATAAATCAAATTAAAACAAAAAAACAAAAAACTCTAAGCTTGGTGGTTTCCTTGCAGATGTTTCCTGACCCAACTAGGGAACATCATCACTGCTAGCACCGATGATGTTGCCTATTTGGGTAAACACTGGATTCATTCACACACACACACACCAAGTCTTGGGATTGGTTGGGGTTTAGCTGTATATTGTGTAGTTCCAGTTCATACACTCCATACTCTAAAAAGTATGGCTCCTCTAACCCAGCGAAATGAAGCTTATTCAATAAACCAGGGATAAGCCAATAATAATAGAATAGAATAACCGAGTTGGAAGGGACCTTGGAGGTCTTCTAGTCCAACCCCCTGCTTAGGCAGGAAACCATTCAAACAAATGGTTATCCAACCTCTTCTTAGAAACTTCCAGTGTTGAAGCATTCACAACTTCTGGAGGCCAGTTGTTCCACTGATTAATTGTTCTCCCTGTCAGGAAATTTCTCCTTAGTTCTAGATTGCTTCTCTCCTTGATTCGTTTCCACCCATTGCTTCTTGTCCTGCCCTCAGGGGCTTTGGAGAATAGCTTGACTCCCTCTTCTTTGTGGCAGCCCCTGAGATATTGGAAGACTGCTCTCATGTCACCCCTGGTCCTTCGTTTCATTAAACTAGACACACCAGGTTCCAGCAACCATTCTTTATATGTTTTATAATTGGTTTGGCGTGTGGCACAAAGTCAATCCACAAAGGAGATTCCTTTTGCAGCTTGAACTGAGGGTTTAATGTTAGTTGTAAAGGTCCATTTATAAGGGTCCTGTACAATAAGTGTCTCTGACCATGTTCAAATTGTATTTACTGCATCTCTTTAGCACTGATTTTAGCCACCGCCTGTCTCATCTTTTTGCAATGATCAATATTAAAAACTGTTTTTTCGGCTAGGTTACTGATTGGTCAATATTGGAAAAAAAACGTTATGCCTACTATTGAAGAGTGGACTTTGAAGGTGGCCAGCTTTGCAGAAATGGCAAAGATATCAGCATATTTAAAAGACCGGACTCAAGAAACTTTTGTGTGGGAATGGAAGAAATGGATAGACTATGTGCAGAATAAATATCAAACAAGGAAGTATCAGATAGCTTTTAGCTGAATGTTATGTAGAAATTTATAGTATAGACAGGGGGCAGAATAGTTGGGGGCTATTGTATGATATGGTATGATTTGGATTTCACCTTGGGAAGTCATGGGGGGAGGGGAGGGTTGGGGGGGAAAGTGGAAAAATTTGTGTTTGTAAAACTTTTTCAAAAAAACCTGGTTTTTCGGAACTGATCTAATTCTACGGCGTCTCTTGTCAAAATCGTTGACCTGACTTTGGTAGGCTGGATTCTTATGCCTGGCTTGGCCCCGTTTGTTCAGTCATGACTATAAGTCACATCTGATTGATTTCAAACCACAGACTAAGCCAAAAATAAACCAGCAGCCTTCTGGCTTGTTCTGTGCATGTGGTAAGCCTGGCCTCAACTCGGATGAAGTCCTAAGGTTGCAAAGCCATCTAGGCTTCCTCTTTTCGCGAATTTCACTCCAAAGAAGCAATGACCTGTTTTCTTTTTTTTAATTTTCTCTTCCAGGGAAAGATGTCAACCCAAAAAAAAAAAAAAAGATAGGGGTAGGAAATCATCCTTCTGCTTTTTTGCTTCTCTGGCACTTCAAAACGGTTCCTCCTCTGGTCATTTGAGTGACTTGAACCTATATCACTGACCGCGCTTTCACGAAACGACGAAAAAAAAAAAGGGAATTATTATTATTGCAGTATTTGCTCTTGTACACCTCCACTTCCTTGCCTTTTCCGGCAGGCGGCAGCCGAGGTTTCCTCATTTCTTCCAAACTGTGTGGGCTGGGTATGGCACTCTATCCTCCAAGCTTCCTTCCTTTTCTGATCTATGGTCTTTACTTCCGCTTCCGGCGAGAGCTTCTTTCTCTGGGTGCCGCTAACGTTGGCAAGATGGTGAGTTAACCGAATCCGGTTCCATCCGCCGCCGGGAATGAAGGGTGGGGCCTCGGAGTGGGGCCCAGGGAGGCGGCCAAGACCGAATAACGTGGCCGTGGGGCTCTCGTGGGACGCGGGGGAATTTTATATTCGGTAAAGCCGGAGCGAAATATGGAAGGAATAAAAGACATGGTTCCCTTAACCACTAACAACAGCATTGCCTTCGCTTAGGCCTAGTTCCCAGTGCAGTGGCCAATCAGATCGTTCAGAAAGACTTAAAGAACCGATCCCCTGAATTTCAGTTTTACATCTCCCTCCCGTCCCGTTTTCCTCTACTGTGCATCTTAGATTGTTAACAGATTTAACAGAGTTGGAAGGGACCTTGTAGGTCATCTAGTCCAACCCCCCGCCTAAGCAGGAGACCCTACACCATTCCTGACAAATGGCAATCCAATCTCTTCTTGAAAGCCTCCAGTGATGAAGCTCCCACAACTAATCTGTATCTAAGGTTCTGAAGGTAACTTCTGTTCCGTGGGTTTTTTAAGGTTTAGCTGTTGATTCCCCAAGCCTGATTATGCAATTCAATTCAATTGCATTCAAATTGAATTGAATTGAATTGAGTTCAATTCTTTATTGGCCAAGTGTGATTGGACACACAAGGAATCTGTCTTTGGTGCATATGCTCTCAGTGTACATAAAAAGACAAGATAACATTCGTCAAGAATCATAAAGTACAACACTTAATGATAGTCATAGGGTACAAATAAGCGATCAAATCATACTAGGAAGCAATATAAATCGTAAGGATACAAGCATTTTGAATGTTTCTTATGATTGGCTTTTCCAACCCTGTTTCTTGTGAGTTAGGGATCGAAAGATCCTCACGGATCTCTCTTAAGGATCAGTGAATCTTGACCATCCAGATCCAATCCAGAAATGAATTCTGAATTGTGGGTCATTTTGCAGTGCAGTGAAATGGTGAGAAATGGAACTTTGGACAAAGCACATCAGCTATAGAAACTGAGATATTCCACTCTTCTGGAGGAGAAAGACTGAAATAATTTCCTTGGATGTGCTTATTGGAATAGCTCCTTAAGTATAAACCGACAAACTGGGTTAGAAGTAGCTTTTTCGCTGCTGTGGTGAATATCAGATTTAATATTGTCATTGCCGGGAACTGTTATCGTCAGGAAGGGTACAATCCAGAAACATTAGTCTCTGCCCAGGTTTAATGGCTAATATTATTCTTACAAGGTGCTGAGATGGTTAGCCTTGTTCCTAAAATGCTTCAAAATGCAAAATGTTTGCCGGTTTCTTTTGCAGTGGTAGAAGAATGAGGTCATGTGCAGCAAATTGGGAAACTAATCCAGATTGACAGTTGCAATTAACAGAATAGCTAATGGTACAACTGGTACAGAGGCAGCGTTTGCAACAAAGGCTAAAGTAAAAAATTGAGATTGGTAGTTTGTGGTTCTGCTTGTTTCAGGAAAGACCCCCTCTATCTTAGTAAGTTGGTGAGTCCTTTGTGGCCTTGAGTTATTTATAAATTGATACAGGCGGAATAAAAAAAATATAATAAAATCTTGTTTCTGATGAGCCAAAAGCTTTTCTTTTCTTGGGTGCTTTCTAAGTTTAGGGACTTCAAAATTCCAAGCAGCGGCTGTACTAGCAGGCCATACATCTGGGGTTAAAGTTCATAACCTCAAAACGATGCTATAGAGCACTGAACACCAGAACAACTGGACACAAGGACAGTTTTTTCCCGAACGCCATCACTGCTAAACAAATAATTCCCTCAACACCGTCAATTTACTAAATCTGCACTACTATTAATCTTCTCATCGTTCCTATCACCCATCTCCTTCCACTTATGACTGTATGACTGTAACTTTGTTGCTGGTATCCTTACCATTTATATTGACTGTTTCCTAATATGATTTGATTGCTTATCTGTTCCCTTTGACTATCATTAAGTGTTGTACCTTATGATTCTTGACGAATGTATCTTATTTTTTTATATACCCTAGAGCCTATGCACCAAAGACAAATTCCTTGTGTGTCCAATTACACTTGGCCAATAAAGAATTATATTCCTATTCTTATTCCATTCCATTTCATGACTATCATTAAGTCTTGTAACTTATGATTCTTAATGAATGTATCTTGTCTTTTTATGTACCCTGAGAGTGTATGCACCAAAGACAAATTCCTTGTGTGTCCAATCACACTTGGCCAATAAAGAATTATATTCCTATTCCATTCCATTCTATTCTATGACTACCATTAAGTGTTGTATCTTATGATTCTTGACAAATGTATCTTGTCTTTTTATGTACACTGAGAGCATATGCACCAAAGACAAATTCCAATCACACTTGGCCAATAAAAAATCCTATTCCTATTCCATTCCATTCTATTCTATTCATATTGGTCTGAAATATGGAGGGTTTCCTGCCTAAACGGGGTTGGACTAGATGACCTCCAAGGTCCCTTCCAATTCTATTTCATATTAGGAAAGATAGCAGAGTTGGAGAATTCTCCCTGGAATATTTGCATGCTTTTCCTTACATTGGGAAGGTAGAATTCTATTCATTGGTGTAAAACTGATTCCTTGACAGGTGAACGTCCCGAAAACCCGCAGGACTTACTGCAAGAAATGTGGCAAGCATCAGCCCCACAAAGTCACCCAATACAAGAAGGGCAAAGAGTCTTTGTATGCGCAAGGTGAGTTGCTGCGTTTGGCGCATCCTTTGTCTCTATAATTAGCCCTCCATGCATTAAAGCCCCGGGTTCTCACTTCCTGATTTCTTTTAATTATGAAAGCAAGGGGGCCTTATTTCCTTTCCACTCTTCGATTTATTCTTAGGCACAATTGCCGTTTGCATCAGTTTCTAAATATATACGCAATATATGTCTAAATATATACGCTTTTTTTTAAAGCTTTTTGTTTCTTCTCTATAAGAGGAGAAAAGGACCGCCCTCTCAATTCATTTCCATTCTAAACCAGAGATAGAGGTCACCGTTTTCACATTCTCTACATTTTTTTTGATAAAGAAAAGTGTTGTTTATGCATATTAAGAACAAAAAGCCTCAAAAATAGGGGCAGGGGAGCTTGTGATTGGGCATTCTGAAAAGTATGGGGACAGAAGGGAATTGAAGCACTGAAACTCCCCATAGAGCAGGGGTCTCCAACCTTGGCAATTTTAAGACTTGAGGACTTCAACTCCCAGTTGAACTCTGGGAGTTGAAGTCCTCAAGTCTTAAAGTTGCCAAGGTTGGAGACCCCTGCCATAGAGAATAGTAGCCATATAAATTTCTAAGTTTCAGGAGCCATAGGATAAAAAAAACCTTAGTAAATAAAGATGATTGGATCGACGTAATCGGTCAAGTTTGTTCACTCGTGAGGTTTGCAGTTGAGAAGAAACAAGACTATGATTTTATCTGAGGAAACTTTTTTTTTTTTAAGGAAAGCGGAGATACGACCGTAAGCGCAGCGGCTATGGAGGTCAGACAAAACCCATCTTCCGCAAGAAGGTAAGCTTCACTTGGAGGTTTGTTAAATCTTATTTGAAGCATTAATGTTGGAAGATAACAGATTTTTCTTTAAAAAAAAAAGTTTTATTCATTTACAATAGGACATATAAAAGCAAACATGAGTGAAATTAGGAAAGAAAGGGAAGTGGATAGTGGGGGAAAGCAAGGGGGTGGAAGCATTGACTTCCAACTCCTTTGGTGCAGTAAAATAAGGCATTAAGATCTACCCTCGGCTTTTTATTTTTCCATAATAATAGAAGCTAGCCATTTCTATAACAACGGAAGATACAGAACTAGATCCTTTTTGTTAGGATGCTAGCTGGGGCTGTAGAGGGATTAAGGTATGGTCTTCGAAGGACAACAGAGTTGCTATCAAGACCATCATCTTTTAATGACCCCATAATCCCTTGCGGGATGGAGTCTGGGCAATTGAATGGAACTGAGTGTTTACTGGCCAGATGCCCTTCCTGTTGCCAAGGAGTTTTATTCAGCAGATATATTCTCTGTGTGCCGAGAGAGACAAATATCTGCCTCTACCTAGGATCGAACTCACAGCCTCCTGATGATGAGGCAAGAGCTCCACCTCTAGGCCACTGCACCACTCAGTTTTTATCAAGATAATGATTCAATAAAAGGGTCTTGAGCCCAGGCCAAGAAAATAACAGGTCCCAGACAAGGCCCTCCAGTTATGAAGATAAAGTGGAGAAGCACCGTCAGACTTGCCAGATTCTCTTACTGTAAGGTAAAGGTATAAAGGTTCTCCTTGCACATATGTGCTAGTCGTTCCCGACTCTAGAGGGTGGTGCTCATCTCCATTTCAAAGCCGAAGAGCCAGCATTGTCTGAAGACATCTCTGTGGTCATGTGGCCGGCATGACTAAACACCAAAGTTGTACGGAACGCTGTTACCTTCCCACCAAAGGTGGTCCTTATTTTTCTACTTGAATTTTTTATGTGTTTTCGAATTGCTAGGTTGGCAGAAGCTGGGACAAGTAACGGGAGCTCACCCTGTTATACACGGCACTAGGGATTCGAACTGCTGAACTGCCGACATTTCGATCGACAAGCTCAGCGTCTTAACCACCACGTCCCCTTTTACTAGGAGACGTGGTAGTTTTACTCCGAAGCTTGCAGCAGACGTGGAGAAAACGGAGAAGGGAAAAGTTTCTGAAACAATGGCTTGTGGATGTATGACACCACCTCATTCCTCTTTACAGGCAAAGACCACAAAGAAGATTGTGCTGAGACTGGAGTGCGTGGAGCCAAACTGTAGGTCTAAGAGGATGCTGGCCATTAAGAGGTGCAAGCACTTCGAGTTAGGAGGAGACAAGAAGAGAAAGGTACCGTTTGAGCAATATTCTGGGCATTGGTTGGGCTGTTACTTTAGTGTTACGAAACAAGACTGGCCTGCTTGGATGAATATGTGCTTAGCAGTTCTGGAGAAAGTACCGTATTTTTCGGACTATAAGACGCTCCGAAGTATAAGATGCACCTAGCTTTTGGGGAGGAAAGCAAGAAAAAAAAAATCTGCCTCTGCCTCCCAGCAATTTGCTTCCTTACAGCAAACAGCATGGTCAGCCTGATTTAGCACAAGCAGCTGATTGGCGGTTGGATCTGCCTCCCGGAATACTTCCTATCAGCTGTTCCAGGCTGCAGGGATTGCTGCCTTCCATCGGCACTGGCACCCCCCATCAGTGCTGTCACCTACCGTTGCCTCCACGCACCCCATTTTCGGCCTCCATGCGTCCCATTTTGACCCGTTCTAGGTGGCAGGGATTGCCACCACCTGGAATGGGCCAAAAACAGAGTGCGTGGAGGCCGAAAACGGGAAGCGTGGAGGCTGAAAATGGGGTGCATGGAGGCACCGATAGGTGATGGTGTCGATGGGCAGCGGTGATCCCTGCCGCCTGGAACAACTGGTAGGTATTCCAGGAGGCCGATCCAACCGCCAATCAGCTGCTTATGCTAAATCAGGCTGTGCTGAAGGTGACCACGGTGTTTGCTGCCAGGATGCAAATTGCTGGGAGGCAGAGGCCGAAGGGTGGGGGTGGGCGGGACTTCGGCAACATTCGCTGTATAAGGCGCCAGACATTTCCACCCACTTTTTTGGGGAGGGGGGAAGTGCGTCTTATACTCTGAAAAGTATGTTAGCTTTCATTTGGAACACCAGATTAGCCATTGAATTGGGTGGAATGCAGAGAATAAATGGGATGCATTTGAGTAAGGAATATATAGAAATGTGACAAATTGACTAGTTTTACTAGGATAAACATTTGACGTTATACCTTTGATTGTTTTTTGAAATAATATCTGGACACATCTGTAGGCATTGCAGCCTATTTTTCCACATTTGGAAAAAAATGGGGAAGAACCAGGTTAGAGAATGTTATCAGAGACCTTCCATGTCCCAAGATTCTGAGTTCATAAATTTGTAATCAAAATCTTAGCAATATTTTTTTCAGTTTTCTAAAACAAGGATTCTTTTCAAAATTGAAAATTCAGTGAACGAAATGTGTTTTCATTTGTCACTATAGCAGATACTTAGTCAATGTCTTGTTTTTCTTTTCACAGGGCCAAGTCATCCAGTTCTAGATATTCTTTTGATATGGAACCCATTAAAATTCTGTCAGAATACAATGATTTCTTGTCCTTTGCCATTCATTGTTGGGATATACCCTTAAGAGTTCATTTGATATGAAGACTGTTCTTGCCACAAAGGGCACATTGGTAACCAATCAAAAAATGTGATTAGTTGAAGAAACTGCCCGATTTGGGAAAATAAGTGTGGAAAGGGGAGGCTTTTTCAGTTGTCTCCTGCCTTTTGGGTAACTTTCTATAATTCCAATTTTACACGTTCTAATTCTACCCATTTATTGTTTAACTGTTATTTGACACATTATATTCAAAAGCATATTGTTGAAAGCATATTAAAAATTACTCAAAATATATTATGTTTTAATGTCAAAGAAGTAAAACTGTTCCACAATCATCCTCTTCCAGGCATTAATTGCAATTTTTAATGTACGTATTTATTAAAAGAACGTGATGGAAGCTATCTTCTGTTTGAAGAAGCGTTTACAAAACTTTTACATTTCTTCTTCCGCGAAGTGGCTCAAAAGACTTGATTAGATTCCTTTGGTCTTTGTTCTCCTTCAAGCAGTAACAGCAAGTGGAATAAATGTGACAGTTTTGCTGACTTGATCATAATCTGGGCCCTCAATTAGTGGCTGCCTTGGACATCAGTGCAGGCAGAAAAGATTTATTGGAGAGGGAAATCTTGGGGAAAGCATTTTAATGAAATGCAGAATTCAGGTTCAGACGTTAAGGGCTTGAATTCTCAAGGTCAAACTCAAGGTAGGGCCATTCAGATGTAGGTGCAGAGTCTCCAGTCCCAATATAGAAACTTTTGCAACTTGCCAAAAGCCCAAAGTTGTTCCCAAGTTATGTAGTACCTTTTAAATCTTGTCTGTTGGATTTTAGGTGTAGCAAAGTGCACCTAAATCCTCTTTTAAGAATTTCTTTGGTTATTGCACAATTTACCCGTACAGCTACTATATCCTTACGTATCTCTTAATTTTCATCTAGTGATTGTTGAGAAGCAATTGCAAGTATATACAATTGGGGTCATCTTTTTTGTATCCCAGCAAAGCCCACAGCACAAGAAAACAGGCTACCATTGTAAGGCAACAGTTGTGTTTGTATAAAAACACCTAACAAACATGGTCAAGTGAGCTAATTTTGGTCCCAGCTCTGCCTCCAGAAAGAAAGACAGATAATGTCATCCTTTTGAGGCTTAAAAATCTCAGAATCCCGAAAAAGACCGTATCGGCATTTCTTGACAATCCGTCTCTTGAAGCAAAGATTTTCCTTTGATTTCTTCGGGAGGCTCTTTAGCCTTCGATCCTCTCGAAAGAATTTGCGAGGGGAGAATGCTGTCACGTTATAAGAGATCTTTAGAGTAGCTTCTCCCATTGCCAATAAAAAGCGAGTTTGTATTCACCGCTATCTTCAACAGCACAGTACCCGTTGGGTTCACCTCCAGCTTCAAAAACGAAACCCAGTTGTGTAGTCCCAAGTCTCTCCTGGTAGGCAGAATTTGCTGGATCAAACAACTGGGATTACAAGCTAAGCCACTGCCAATGATCACGGTAGGGAGGACATACGCCTGGGGCCCACCCATCTCATTCCGGTTTAGTACAGCTACGGCAAAAGCTCCTTCAGAGAGCGGGCGTTCCCACAGCTCAAAGGTATTGTCCTGGAGAGAATAAATAACATCAGTCAGAAGAAGCATGAATGCACCTTTAATCAGATTACACAGAGACCAAGAATCCTCTTCTTTTAATGACCCCATAAACCCTTGGCAGGGCGGAGTCTGGGCAACTGAATGGAGCAGAGTGTTTTAATGGCCAGATGCCCTTCCTGTCGCCAATGCAGAGTTTTGTTCATCAGATATATTCTCAGTGTGCCCAGAGAATACCTGCCTCTACCTAGGATTGAACTCACAGCCTCCTGATTGTGAGGCGAGAGCTCCACCTCTAGGCCACCGTACCACTACGCAAGAGACCCAAGAATGGCTGCAATAAATAAGTCTACCTATTTTATCTTGTTACATTAATAACCTGATTGCAAAATTAATCAGCCTTGAAACTTACCCCTTCTTAGTTCTAAAAGTTAGCCATCACCAAGGATACACACCAGAAAGCTCTTTTAAGTTAGTGTCAATTCCTTGTAAATAGGCATAGTGTATTTCAAGTGTATACGCTTATTACACGAAATGCAAAGTATATTAAAGCTAATGGAATGTATTTGAGGGAGGGTGGATCTACTCAATTCTAAAATATTCGTGGTGATTATCATTTGTGCAATGGCACAGGCCAATGGTGAAACGATGCAAGCAATGTAAATATAATTTAACATACATTTAAGGGCTTTGTCTAGACAAGATGCCAGAGACTTGTTATGTTTATTCAAGGACGAAAATGTGGGCTATATTCAAAATCGGATAAACGGGAGGAGAGGTCACCTTAAATCACAATTATAGTGTAATGTAATTCTGTCTTTGCACTCCGCTGACAAGCATTTTCTGCAGCTGAAGTCTCTATGGATGGGCTTACCTTGGTAATTCGGTAGCCCTGCTTGCCCAGCGGATCCTGGTTGATCGCTATCACTTCCTTGTTCTGGAGGAGACCCTTGGCCTTGGAACTGATCTGACGCAGGTCATTGGACATCAGTAGCGGGGCCGCCATAATAGCCCAGAAGGCCATCTGTGTTATTTGCTGGTCCCAGCTCAGCCCAAAATTTCCAATCACTAGCTGGAATAAGAAAAGTTCACAATGGATGCCTTTCGTGCTACAAAATTCAGCTGGAGAGCAGGAACGGAAAGACAGGCGACTTCCCTAGGCCCATCAAAGATCGTAGAAGAGTCCCTGACTCAACCCCTGGGAAGATCCCCTTCAAAGAATCCATTTGGAGGTGATGGGAAGATCTCTTGGAAACTTGAGTTGACACGCTGTTAAGCCCAAATCCAAAGAAACCAGGTTATGGATTAGTGCCATATTTGGAACCCCTTTCCTATAAGTTCCAACAGATACTGGTATTCTGAACTAGACATTCCCAAACCAGGAAGCAACTCCTTATCCCTACAAAAATCCTTTTTTATTTCTCTCATTCACATTCAGCAAAATCAAGGGTGAATTTACAGTCGCAGACTTTCTCTGGCTTGGAGAGCTGCCAGGCCGATATCTTCAAAATTTGGCAAGGAGTCTTGGAGAGCCACAAACCAATTAAGCAAACTTAATTGTCTCCTGCAAATTCCACTCCCCTTTCGCTCCTCTTTTATTCCCTCTGGGAGGGGCCCTTCTTCGTCCACCTGTGGCCTTATTCCCAAGTCGACTTTTGTTCTTTAGCGGTTTCCTTCGTCTGACAACTCTGCACATGCGCACACTGGGAACAGGCTCCAGCTGTTCATCTGCCTCGCTGATGTCTGACTCCGAAGGCAGCTAATAACTGTCATGCGGCCCTGGCCCCCTCTCTGCCTCCGATGCAGAGCCCTCGTCCGAGCCTTCCCCAGACACCAGGACTGGCCCATGTTCCTCCCCAACCTCCTCACTGTCCGAATCTGCTACAACTGGATTACAATAGCGGTGAATTGTGCTGCAGCTGCAGCTTCTACATTGGATGCAGAAGAAAGGAACAAGGCTTACTATTAGTTCGCAGTAGGGACAATAAGAGGGTCTGTCTACTGCCACCTCCCCAAAACCAGCTGTTGCATCTCAGTAGTTGCTGAATGGGCCAGGACCGCTTCCTTTGCTGTTGCTATGTTCTGATGGCTACTACTGCTAATAATAGAGGATGGTACAGGACAGGAAGGCCTGGAGGAACATTGTCCATGGGATCGCGATGGGTCGGACACGACTGCAACTAACTACAACAAAAGTTCTCTGAGCTCTGGTGGCTCAGCAGACTAAAGCGTTATAATAAAACACCAGCTGTCTGCAATTACTGTGTTCGAATCTCGCCAGGCTCAAGATTGACTCAGCCTTCCATCCTTTCTAAGGTGGGTAAATTGAGGACCCAGTTTGTGGGGGCAATAAGCTGACTTTTTAAAATATACAAAAGTATGAAGGCTATTGCTTAAAGCACTGTAAGCTGCCCTGAGTCTTCGGAGAAGGGCGGCATAGAAATCTAATTTTAAAAAAGAAAGAAAGAAAGAAAGAAAGAAAGAAAGGAAGGAAGGAAGGAAGGAAGGAAGGAAGGAAGGAAGGAAGGAAGGAAGGAAGGAAGGAAGGAAGGAAGGGGAAAAGGAAAAGAAAGAACATTCAGCTGCCTGCAATTACTGTAAGTTCGAATCTCCCCAGG
This sequence comes from Coluber constrictor foxii, assembly GCA_038048745.1. NCBI lineage: Eukaryota > Metazoa > Chordata > Lepidosauria > Squamata > Colubridae > Coluber > Coluber constrictor. The sequence continues at coordinate 12,152,258 of CM075971.1, forward strand.
CTCAAGGTTGACTCAGCCTTTCATCCTTTCTAAGGTAGGTCAAATGAGGACCCAGTTTGTGGGGGCAATAAGCTGACTTTGTATAAATATACAAAAGTAAGAAGGCTATTGCTTAACGCGTTGTAAGCTGCCCTGAGACTCCGGAGAAGGGCGGCATATAAATCAATTTTTTTTTTAAAAAAAGTGATTTTATTTTGATTTTACCATTTCTTTGATGAATATGGAGTCCATTAACAGATGCATTTACACCGGATGGGATAAATAGCCTCAGGGCATGTTTTCTTACCATGTCTGGGTCATTCCAGCCACCCGGCCCTGCTATGTCGACCAGAACGTCTTGGTTAGAAGAAGTCCAGTTTAAGATATCCTTGATGCTGCTCCAGGCATCAGAGATGTCAGCATAATTCCTCCAGTAATTGCAGTATTGCTTAATCTCGGTATAGTTGACCTGCCAGGAAAGAGGCAAAGAAGAAACATTAATTTGACACCTTTGGTCCTAAATGTCGACTTGAAGAGACTCCAGAGTTTTAAAAAAAAGGAACAGAGTAGTTTCTGTTCGGATTGCAAGTAGGAAAACTTCAGAAATAAATACTACAATTGAACACACTTGAGAAATTGTAGGAAGCTGCTTTAATAGGAGTCAAGATTCCTGCTTGGCACAAGTACATATGTTGTGACGGCAACAGAGTCGGACAGTGAGGAGGTTGGGGAGGAACATGGGCCAGTCCTGAGGGGCTGGGGAAAAGCTTGGACGAGGGCTCTGTGTCGGAGGCAGAGAAGGAGACAGACAGCAGCGAGGCAGAGGAACAGCTGGAGCCTGTTCCCAATGTGCGCATGCGCAGAGCTGCCAGAAGACAAGAAAAACTCAGAAAGTAGGGTCGACTGGGGAGTAAAGCCCCACCTTGGAGGTGTTTGGCCCCTCCCGTAGGTAATAAAAGAGGAGCGAACGGGGAGTGGGCTTTTGCAGGAAACAATTTGTTCCGTGACTCTGCCAAGTCACGGTTGGAAACAAGTTACCTGGCAGCTTGCCAAACGAGATAAGGCGTGTTGAGAAATATTCCTTTGAAAAACTGTTTGGACAAACCGTGCTGACTGTGAATGAACGTAATTCACAGTTGTGAAAATAAAAGAGGTTTTGTCGGGACCAGTTCCTGCCTCCTGCTTGTTAAGGGAGCCTAGGTCAAAACAATGTATTCTTTATCAGATACATACAACCTGGTGACCATTTTCTCTTAGAATGAGCTCAAAAGAATTCTCTCCCCCCCCCCCCTTTTACCTTTTGAAAGGGTCTCTGGTAAAGTGGCCATTCACAGGAATATACAATACTTCTGCCAGTTTTATTCAAAGCCGAAGACATTTTCTTATAACCTGGTAGGAAAAAAGAAGCAACCCCACCGTCATTAAAATATTCCAGACTTTTCCAACATCCGCAACAAAGGATAGGCCTCCGTCAGTCAAGCTTGACTTCAGGTAGTCCTCGTTTAATGACCATAGTTAAGACTGACAACTTGGTCACTAAGCGAAGCAGTTGCTAAGTGAAAGAAACAGTAACAATGGTTATAATCTTACTTCAGCTTTCCTTTGCTTAATAGACCTGTGAAGGTCACAAATGCGGGGACTGAGTTGCCAAATTCGCTTTTTGTCGTCGTTAACTGTGAATGGTTGCTAAACCAGGCAGCTGCTAGATAAGGGCCATCTTTATTTAGACACGGAATCATAGGATTGGAAAGGACCAGTGATGGGTTCCTTCCAGTTCTCCCGAGCCGGTAGCGGTGACGATATGATGTCACCGAACCGGTTCTGCTGCCCACCACCCACCCATCCTCCGCGTTATTCTTACCTTTTATTTGGCCCTACCCCCAATCTATTGCTGCCTCCTGAGTCCCAGCTGATGGCTAGAGGGAAAAAAACTGTTTAAACTCTTGCCGCCCTACAGCTGATCAGTGTTAAAAGAAAACAAATGAGTAGACCAGTGCCTGCAAAAATACATGAGTAGATCAGTGCCTGCAAAAAATAAATGGGTAGATCGGTACAGCTCTGCAAGCAGTAAAAAGCCTCTGCTAAATCCTAAATAACTGTCACATGACCATTAAGTCACACCCACAAAATAAGCCATGCCCACAGAACCAGTAGTAAAAAAATTTAGAACCCACCCATGGGAGATATTCTAGTATAACCCTCTTCCCAAGGCAGGATTCCTCAGATCTTCCCAAACCAATGGTAATGAGTGGTAGAAGCACTCATTAAAAATGGCAGAAAGTTTAAGACGCTATTAATGTCAGACAGGTGGCAGGAAAGCACAAATACCAATAGCCAAAGTCTAGATCAGTGATGGTTAACCTTTTCCAGACCGAATGCCCAAAGCGCACCCCCAAAATGCAATATGCGTGTGGCCCTACACATTCACTGCCCCCCCACACATGTGCATGTGCCCCCCACATATGCATGCACTACCCCTGTAGGTCTCCCACCCATAAATGCGCATGCGGGGCAGAGACCTGAGGACCAGCTGGCCGGCAGGAGGCGTGTGCGCATGCACAGCGAAGCTGAACTGGGGCGATGGCTCATGTGCCATCGGAGAGGGGGCTGCCTGCCACCTCTCGAATGCGTGCCATAGGTTCGCCATCACAGGTCTCAATGCTACTGACCAGTGGTGGGTTTCAAATTTTTTTACTACCAGTTCTGTGGGTGTGGCTTGGTGGGCGTGGCAAGGGAAGGATACTGTAAAATCTCCATTCCCACCCCAATCCAGGGAAAGGCTACTGCAAAATCCCCATTTCCTCCCGATCAGCTGAGAATTGAGAGGCAAAGAATAGATGGGGGCGGGCCCAGTCAGAATTTTTACTACCGGTTCTCTGAACTACTGTATTTTCCTGCGTATAAGACTACTTTCTAACACACAAAAATCTTCTCAAAAGTCAGGGGTCGTCTTATACGCCGGGTCTCATTCTCCTGTAACCAGGCAGACCAGCCCGAAAGGCTCTGACGAGCCTTAAATGGCTCTGAGGAGGGTCGTCTTATACGCCCAGTCGTCTTATACGCCGGAAAATACGGTACTCAAAATTTCCGCTACCGGTTCTCCAGAACTGGTCAGAACCTGGCATATATTTATATGGCTTTCCGTATAAACTAACAAAACAGAGGCCAACAGTGGCTTGTCAGCTATGCTTTATTCACAGGGGTGCCCAATCTTGGCAACGTTAAAAGCTGTGGACTTCAACTTTCAGAATTCCCTGGCCAACAAGCTGTCAACATTGGAGAACCAATTGTGTGAATCCTTCCAGCCATGACTTAGCATCTGGCATGAACATAATGGCTTGGGGCCGTTGATCTCACCATTGCGATCTTGTGAGATCCAGCCACGAGCGGTGTGTATGGATTGTTAACGTCTCTTATTGTATATGATTTATACTGTCTTTGTTGTAAGCCGCCCAGAGCCTCAGAGAGTTGGGCGGCATGGAAATACGAATAATAAATAATAAATAAATAACGAACACACCTTCAGCCATCTCCTCCAGAGTCCCAAAGTCACATCCGTCGAATTTGAGCAGATCTACCTCCCAGCTGGCAAAGGTCTCTGCATCCTGTTCGTAGTGGCCGTAGCTTCCGGGAAAGCCAGCACAGGTTCTGTTCCCAATGTCTGCATAAATGCCCAGCTTCAGACCTTTGGAGTGGACCTTGGAATCACAGGAGCCAACAGGAAAAGCAAAGGCAAGATCAGAAAATGGCAGGCAAGTTGTATTTCCTAAGCATTTCTCAAAAAATAAAACATACTCAAACTGAAGTTTCTTAGAGCCTGGCATTCTCCAGATGTGTGGCCCTACAACACTCAAAATTCCCTAGCCTAAAACATCTGACCCATGTTTGGATAGGCTGCTTTTAAGGGGCAGAGAGAGGGAGGGAGGGAGGGAGGGGCGGGGGAGAGAAAGAGAGAGAGACAGAAAGACACCAAGAAAAAGCATGTCACCACTCAGCAGGAGGAGCAGAAATCCAGATTAGAGACGCAGATCAGTTTTATCAACACATACTAGAGGAAATACGCAAGTAAAGCCATCACCCACAGTTGCAGTCTACCTTTAAATATCAGTTGGCAAAGACAGAGAACAAGGAATCAGATGTCCCATTTTTCAAGATTTGAGAAAAACAATTGGAGTCAGAGATTCAAACTCCACCCCAGGTTAGATCTTTTTGATTTGACCCAGCATTATTATTCTTATCTTAGTTGGTTGATGACTCTAATGAAACTAATGATTCTTAGTTGGACCATAAGAAAGGCTGAGCACCAAAGAATTGAGGCCTGGTGCTGGAGAAGACTCCTGCGAGTCCCTTGGACTGCAAGGCGATCAAACAAGTCAGTCCTAGAGGAGATCAACCCTGACTGCTCTTTAGAAGGCCAGATCCTGAAGAGGAAACTCATATACTTTGGCCGCCTAATGAGAAGGAAGGACTCCCTGGAGAAGAGCCTAATGCTGGGAGAGATTGAGGGCAAAAGAAGAATGGGACGGCAGAGAAGGAGGTGGCTGGATGGAGTCACTGAAGCAAAGGCGTGAACTTAAATGGACTCCAGAGGATGATAGAGGACAGGAAGGTCTGGAGGGAAGTTGTCCATGGGGTCGCAATGGGTCGGAACCGACTTCACAAATCACAACAACAACAATGATTCTTATGGAATTGTAGAGATAGTGAATTAAGAGAGTAATTTATGGTTTGCTTGTAGAAATTAATACAGAAGGCAAAGTATAAGCAGATACAGAAGGCAAAGCAAAGCAAAGCAAGGGGTGTTGCTTAGGAAACCTCTCCCACCTTCGTTAGAGAGAAATTGGATTAACAGCACCAGCAGTTTCCGTCAATCCGGCATTCCTGAATTTTCCAGCTGCCCCAAGTTGGAAGAAGCTCCCAGGAGAAAGTTCCCAAGCACCCAACTCACATAGTCTGCGAGTTTCTTAATCCCGCTGGGGAAGCGTTTGGGGTCCGGCTGCAGCCGTCCCTGTTTGTCGCGGGTGGGAGCCATCCAACAATCATCGATGCACAGGAAACGGTACCCAACATCTTTCCATCCCTCCGACGCCATCCGGTCAGCCATCTGCATGAAGAGCTGTTCGCTGGGAGGAGGAGAGGGAGGGCAAAAGGTCAGAAGTGAATAAGGAAGTAGAAACTGAAAAACAGAGAAGAGTCATTCATTCCTTGGAAAAATTCAGATTGTCTATTCCAGTGATGGCTAATCTTTTCCTGACTGAGTGCTCAAAGCGTGCACGCCTGAACCCCCAAAATGCAATGTGTGTGCACTTGGCCCCTGTATGCGCCCCTCCATACATGTACGTGCGGGCTCCATGCATACATGTGCGGGGCCCCCTTCAAACGTCCCGCCTCCACGCATGCACGGCAGAGACCCAAAGACCAACTGGCTGGCAGGTGGCATGCGCAGCAGAGCTGAACTGGGGCAATGGCCCGCATGCCATTAGAGAGGAGGCTGCGTGTCATTTTTGGCTTATTACTACCACCAATAGCCTCCCACCGACCGGTGCGCTCTCATAGAGAGGGGCTCCTCCGGGTGCCGTCAGCCAAACAGTGTCAGCTGACGACCCCCAGGGGGAGAGCTTTCTCTGTGGGGGCACCTACTATCTGGAACGAGCTCCACCCGGAGATATGGAGGATCCCGGATCTGCACACCTTCCGCCGCGCTCTTAAGACCTTTTTATTTCACCAGGCGGGCCTGGCCTAACCTCTCTTCCTCTTTTAGCGTTAAATTTTAATCTGTTTTAATTGTGTGGGGTGTTTTAATTCTGTCTGGGCCAAATTTATTTAATTTGATTTTATTTGGGTTTTTAAATTTTGTATATATGTATTTTTATTGTTGGCTGTTCACCGCCCTGAGTCCTTCGGGAGTAGGGCGGTATATAAATCTAATAAATCCTAATCCTAAATCCTACTGTTCTTTGCTAAAAAGGGACTGGAGCATTTTCTCTCTAGAAACAATCATATTCTATGCCGTTTGAGGAAATGATTCTCTGTTCTGTAATTGGCCTTATGTGTTGACATCCCGATATTAAAACTTATCATGAGACACTCGTCTCAAGTCATTGAAAGTTTAGGAAATGAGTCACAGATATTCTTAGATTATGAATTGCTTACTGGCAGGTTGTGCAACCTTTAGAGGCAAAACTTGATACAAAACTTGCCAGCAAAGGAACAGGCTGGTCCTTGTTGGTTGCTGTAAATTTGTTTTTATTCCGTTTTCTTGTACTGTATGTAATAATTGTTTTGTGCTAAGATTTTTTTTTTCTTCTTGCTCGACAAGAAAGCCCAACTGCAATTGCAAGAAAGGATATAATGGATAATGACCAAGTTTGCTTATTTGGAACTTAGTTTTATGTATGAATCAGTCTTTGCGATTTCTAAGCCGTGTTTCATTTTGTGAACCGATCACTTCAGATAAATCCCCATGCACTGCATTAAAATGTGGTCTGTTTAATAATAGTTTTATTAAAAACTAAGATGTCATACTTGGCTGACTGTTCATACAAAACCAAAGCCGACGCCCAAATGAGCCCCTTATATCTTAGCACAATGTTACTTCAAGTAGTGCTTTATTCTGGTGTAAAATAACTAAGAGATAGTAAAATAACTATGCTTCACTCTTAGTAATTCTGAGGCTTGAAAACCTGTCCTTTTCAGCCAATGGGAAAAGGGTGCGTAAAAAAAATCAGAACCGCATGGGGATTGGTCTGCTTCTGGACTTCAGGCCCAATTAAATGGTCGCGCTTAGGACCAATAAAACGTCTGAGTCTGAAACTGGACCACCAATCAGACGGGAGCTAGAATGGAGGGAAAAGAGTATAAAAGGGGTTCGCCGCTGACAGAGTGGGTCAGACTGCCTGGAGAAGAGAGAAGAGAAGGAGCTGGAGACAAGAGAAGGCTGGACCAACTGAGGCACAAGAGCTATGAGAAAAAGAGCTGAAGCACTGAAATTCCCAAGAAAGGAACATACACTGGAGCCTATGGAGAAGTCACCTTGCAAACCAGATGGACTGGTGTCCTGAAGAAGATCTCAGGCAGCCAAAATGCCTCAGCCCATCCTGGCAGGAGCACAGACTGATGTCACAAATTTCTACTACAACTTGAAATACAATTTGGTCTTGACTCTTTCTTGTGTGGCTCCTCCTTGGCTGGATTAAGCACACAGCCTAGTTAAGATGTGTGTTTGTGAGTGAGAAGTGTGAATGTGTGTGAGAGAGAGGGGTCCCAATTTATGTCTGAGGGGGAAAGACTAGCACAGTCAAGCTTGGATAATTCAGACTTTAGAAAGGAGGCAGTCAAAGCGAGACCTGCCTTGGAAGTTCCATACTTTATAAATTAAAACAAATAAATAAATAAATACTGCTTTTCATTAGCAGTTAGTTCATTCCTAGATTAACCTTTTCAAGGGGAGCTGAATTGAGGCTAATAATAATAATAATAATAATAATAATTTTATTTCTATACTGCCCCTCTCCTGAAGGACTTGGAGCAGTGCACAGCCGAATTAAAAGCACAAGACAAACAACAATTTAAAAATTAAAAATATTAAATTGGCTCAATATAAAACCCCAAATTTAAAAATCCCAGATTTTTAAAATTTAAAAATCTTCACCTCGATAGCCTGGCCTGGTGGAACAAAAAGGTTTTGAAGGCACAGCAGAATACACGGAGATCAGTGATCTTATGTAATTCTGGGGGCAGTTCATTCCAGAGAGTAGGAGCTCCCACAGAAAAGGCCCTCCCCCTGTGTGTTGCCAGCCAACATAATTTGGCTGATGGCACCCTGAGGAGACCCTCTGTGGGAGTGGGCTGGCTGGTGGGAGGCTACTGGTGGCAGGAGACGGTCTCAAAGGTAACCCGGTCTGATGCCATGGAGCACTTTAAAGGTTTAATCCTACATCTGGCAATGCAGGATACTGCTTATAAGCTCTATGTGCTTAGAACTCATAGCATTGTTACACACACCCACTTCACCATTTGTTTCGGTTGCTCCCCTCTGGAAGGAGGTTTCGAAGTATTTCTAACAGGACTACCTGATTCTCTTAACAGTTTTGTTCCCTAGGCCACCCATCTGGTAAACTCACAAGATTTGTTTCTCTCATGCACATGTATACATCTGGACTAGACCGTTGTTTCTCTGTGTCATATACACTTGTGGCCAAAATTGTGGAAGCCTTTTGGGAAAAGTGTATTTTTGAGGTTTGATGGGTAATAACACCACTACTGCTGGAATGGCCTGAGAATAGCCCAGACCTTCACCCAATTGAAAATCTATGGAGCCGATTAAAGAAACTTGTTAGTCAGAAGCAATGAAACCCAGTTAATAGAAGCAACCATTCAATCTTAGTTTCACATTATAACAGCTGCAGAACTAAAAGACTTGATTCACTCCCTGGTAAGACATTGTAAGGCCGTTCTTCATGCTAAAGGTTACCCAAGTATTAACTGACATGGTGATCATTTTTGCATATCTTGTTTTTTCTACATGTTTCACTTTTCTTCCTTATACTGTAACTGCTATTCTAATAGCAAATTCTTCATAAAAGTGATTGCATTACATTCTTGATTAAATTATCTTTCTATTGATAGATAATTTTTTTTTTAAATTTGATTTATATGCCTCCCTTCTCCGAAGACTCAGGGCGGCTTACAATGTGTTAAGCAATTTTATGGTACTACTACTAAAAAAAGTGATGTTATTAACTAGTTTTAGAAAATACATTTTCCCAAAAGGTTTCCCCAATTTTGGCCACTACAGTAATATATGTGCGTAGATGCATACTTTTTGTATGTATGTATCTATATCTATATATATCTATATCTATATATCTACCCCTTCCTTCCTTGTTATCATCTATCTATCTATCTATCTATCTATCTATCTATCTATCTATCTATCTATCTATCTATCTAGTCATGTTTATGTGGTGTATATTGGAGGTGGTGACCCTTTGGGAGTTGTATGCAATGAAATTTCATTTTTAATGTATGCCGATCAGTGTACATTCAAAGTGACAATAAAGATCCTATCCTATCCTATCCCTATTCTACGTCCTATCGCTACTCTACACTCTACTCTACTCTACTCTACTCTACTCTACTCTACTCTACTCTACTCTACTCTACTCTATCCCTACTCTACATTCTAACTCTACATTCTAACTCTAACTCTACTCTATTCTATGCTGACGACTGCTTTGCAGCTTCTCTGCTAGGGTTTAGTAAGGCAGAGAGGAGGAGGGAAATCAAGCCAAATGTCTGCCACGAATGTCAAGGTGACCTCCAGTGGGAGCACAGTCCAAGGTGACTCTCCAAAGAGGAAGAAGCCACCAAATTCCAGCCCTGGAGGAGGGGGAGCCCCATCACTTTCTGGACTACAAGTCCCATATTCCTTCCCCGGGAGGGGGGTGGGGGAAGCGGGGAATAAGGCAGGCTTGTCCCCACCCAGTGGTGGGAAAGCTTCCAAGAAGAGACCTAAACTGCCACCTGTCGGAAATGGTGCTTGGGCGGGGGGTTGGACTAGATGACCTGCAGGGTCCCTTCCAAACTCTGTTAACCTGAACCCCAAGGGGCCGCATCCAGCATCCTCTCCGCCTACCTGATGCAGTCGCGGGGCTCCCGCTCGCAGTCCGTCTGGCAGAGGAAGCGCTCCCAGTGGAGCCAGCCCATGGGCGGCGTCCGAGCCAGCCCGTTGTCCAGCGCGGCGGTCAAGCCCAGGACCGCCAGCAGCGCCGCCGCCACCGCTCCGGCCATTCCGGCTTCTTTCCTTCCTTCCTCCCGAACGATTCACAGCCAGACTTTCCGAACGATTCGCTTCGGCCAATCGCAGCTCTCCGTTCCCTCCTTGGCAGCCAATCCCTGCTCTCGCCACTTCGGCCAATCGGAAGGCTCCGCGGGCTCAGCCAATCGCCTCCCGCAGGAGGAAAAGCAGTTAAAAAAAAAACTTGCGGACCTTTCCCTCTTGTGAGAGGCTGGATCACGTGACGCGCGGGTCACGTGATTGAGGGCAGGCGTTAACCCTTTCCAAGCCTGCAGTCTGGGTTCACCTTTAATCCCAAAGGTGATTGATTGATTTTTTTCCCACCCCCTAAGAGGGAACTGGACTTTCTGGGTTTTTTTTCTTTGAAGATGTTTTGCTTCTCATGGAAGCAGCTTCTTCAGCTCTGACAGGATAGAGGGGAATAGAAGGAATGATAGGCTTTGAGGACAATTGGTCATTTGCAATGAAATTTCATTTTTAATATTTATTTATTATATTTATTTATTAATTCGATTTATTTATTTATTTATTTATTTATTTATTTATTTATTCAATTTCTATACCGCCCTTCTCCCGAAGGACTCAGGGCGGTGAACAGTTAAAATGACATACATATATATACCGCCCTTCTCCGGAGACCCAGGGCGGCTTACAATGCATTAAGCAATAGCCTTCATACTTTTTGTATATACCTGCTTAGTAGGGTGGTGAGGGAATGGGGATTTTGCAGTAGCCTTCCCCTAGGAGTGGGGAGGTAATGGGGATTTTGCAGTAGCCTTCTGCCATGCCCACCAAGCCGCGCCCACAGAACCGGTAGTAAAAAAATTTGAATTTCACCACTGGTCCATTGGAATATTTATTTATTTATTTATTTATTGGTTCGATTTATATGCCGCCCCTCTCCGGAGACTCAGGGCGGCTTACAATGCATTAAGCAATAGCCTTCATACTTTTGTATATACCTGCTTAGTAGGGCTTTCGCTCCCCCCCCCCAAAAGCAGCGTTCTTTTTTATACAAAGTCAGCTTATTGCCCCCACAATCCGGGTCCTCATTTTACCTACCTCGGAAGGATGGAAGGCTGAGTCAATTTTGAACCTGGTGAGATTCGAACTTGCAGTAATTGCAGGCAGCTGGCAACTAAGTGCTACTTTAACAGCACTTAGTCCACTGCGCCACTAATATGCCGATTAGTGTACATTCAAAGTGACAAACTTATTCCATTCTATTTGCAACCTTTTAGAGAGTCGTTGAGGCCACTTGGAGATTTATCTGTGTCCTCAGGAGAGAGAAAAATCCACCTGCCTCTTGAAAAAGCACCTTTGGGATAACCATGACCTGGATGACTGAAAATCTACAGACTTTTAGCTATATAATTTGGGATGGGCGCCCTTCGAATGGTGTGGGAGGAGGAATGGATTTCCAGAGGGGAAAAAATGCAGACTGTAGGAACCAGGAGTACCACTCAGGTGTCCCTGAGGATACAGATAAACGTCCAAATGCTTCAATGATCCTCTGAAAAAAGGATGCAGATCACCAGCTGTCTGCAAGGAGTATCAATCCTTCCATTCCTCACTGTCCTGTCAGAGCTGAAGCATTTTTATTTTTTAAACATCTTCAAAAGTAAAAAACACAAAAGTCCAGTTGCTTCCTGAAAAACCACCTTTGCGACAACCATGACCTGGATGACTGAGAATCTCTATAGATTCACCTTTAGCATAATATAAACTTCATTTTTGACCTATACAACGGACTTCATTATTATCATTGCTCTGACAAAAATAATCCCCAATATTCTCCTTTATTAAATTCAAACATATGTAAGTACATAAATGCATGGGCACATTTGAGCTTTTGCTTCGTTTGGATAGCCAAAGATTGCCGCTCAGTATTCATTTTGTGTCACAAGCAGGTAACAAAATACTTCGCTATTTCTGTATAAACTGACCTCCCAAAAGAACCAGGACAAACTAGAAGATCTATATACCATATTTTTCAGAGTATAAGATGCACCTTTTGTCCCCCCTAAAAGGGGGTGAAAATTTGGGTGTATTTTATACATTGAATGTAGCTCCGTCCACCCACTGGCTCCCACCCACTGGCCTCTGCCTCCCAGCAATTTACCTCCTTGCAGCCATCAGCAAGAAGAGACAGCCCATTTCAGCTTCAGCACAGCCTAATTAGCACAAGTGGATTGTCCCTTGGATCAGCCTCCCGACTCTCAGCTGTTTCAGGCTGCAGGGATTTGCCTCTGCCTATTGCTGCGAGGGCCTCGCCTGCTTGCTGCAAGGAGGTAAATTGCTGGGAACAATTTTTTTTTTCTTGTGCTAATCAAGCTTTGCTGAAAGTAAAGCAGGCTGTTTGCTGCAAGGAGGCAAAATTGCTGGGAAGCAGAAGCAGAGGCAGATTTCTTTTTCTTGTTTTCCTCACCAAAAAAAGGTAGGTGCGTCTTATCGTCCGGAGTGTCTTATCCTCCGAAAACTAAGGTAATGTGGAATAATGTCATATATATTGGAGCCAGTAAACCAGTGGTGGGTTCCTTCTGGTTCCACAGAGCTGGTAGCAGTGACGAACCGGTTCTGCCCCCCACCCCCACCCCACCCGCGTTATTCTTACCTTTTATTTGGCCCCACCCCCAATCTAATGCTGCCTCCTGAGTCCCAGCTGATGAGCTACAAGGAAAAACTGTTTAAACTCTTGCCTGGGGGCTTCAAAGGGCCACCCTACAGCTGATCACTAGTAAAAGGCAGTGTGGTGGTAGACTGGTGCCTCCAAAAATAAATGAGTAGATCAGTGCCTGCAAAAATAAATGGGTAGACCAGTGCCTGCAAAAACACATGAGTAGACCGGTACAGCTCTGCAAGCAGTTAAAAGCCTGGTAGACCAGTACCTCTGCTAAATCCTAAAGAATTGTCACATGACCATCAAGCCACAGCCACAAAATAAGCCACGCCCGCAGAACCGATAATAAAAATGTTTAGAACCCACCTCTGCAGTAAATCTTTCAGCTACAACACACACTGAAATAAAAGCCAAGTCTTTCTTTCTTCACAATGCTTGACAAGCAGAGAGAAAATTAAAGAGTCAAAAAATCCTGGCGTAGCGTTTAACGTTTATTATTTGCGCCCTTCTACCATGATTATGTGATATCCAAACTTGGTTTTAACAGGGGGAACTGTGTACACTGGTTTGTCCATGCTGCTGACGGGCAAGGCAAACGCTGCCTCCTGGAAGGGCCCCACCATGGAGCCTCTGCTCATCCAGCCCAGATCTCCCTGGAAAACAAGCACAAGAGAATGATGCAAAGGGTGGTGAAAATGGCCTATTCCGCCCTATATAAATCCATTTGCTAGAGAATATTCTATATACAATTATTATTATTATTATTATTATTATTATTATTATTATTATTATTATTGGTTAATCTGTAGTGAGATTCACAGTCTTTGAGGCTGGTTAATAGCTCAGCAGCTCGAGTCCTAACCAAGGACCTAGGAACTGTTAAGATATCGTCGGAGGATGTAAGCCGTTCCGAGTAAGGTGGTTTTTTGTAGAATCAAAATGTTCAAGTCCGGTAAATTTAGAATTTCTAAATAGCGGGGTAGCCCTTTGGGTATTGCTCCAAGGGCTCCAATTACAATCGGAACAACACATGATTTCTTTTTCCATAGTCGCTCAACTTCGATTTGCAAGTCCCGGTATTTTGTGATTTTTTCTTGCTGCTTATCTTCAATCCGTGCATCACCAGGTATTGCAATGTCAATGAACCATACTTTTTTCTTTTCAACTACTGTTATGTCAGGTGTGTTGTGGACCAAGTGCCTGTCAGTCTGAATCCTAAAGTCCCACAAGATCTTGAGTTTCTCATTCTCTAGAACTTTCTCAACTTGATGTTCCCAGTGGTTTTTGCTGTACTCAAATCCAAACTTCTGGCACAATTTCCAGTGAATGATCTTAGCAACACGGTCATGGCATTGTAGGTAGTCGGTTTGTGAAATTTTGCTGCATCCACTGATCAGGTGGTCAGTATTATTATTATTATTATTATTATTATTATTATTATTGAATGTTCAGTTGATTGAGTTTCATATTTAATGAACAAAGATAATCATCATCATCATCATCGAAACTACATGGCTATGGATGAAACATGTAACAGTGATACCCACTGTCATCAGGGCACTTGGCACAATATCCAAGAATTTTATAAGATACGTCAACAAATTGCAGCCTCCTGCAATAACACCAGCGGAACTGCAAAAAACTGCACTACCTGGAACATTGTACATCTTAAGAGGGTACTTGGTTGATACTTAGGACACTGGCAGCAAGCCATATCAACCATTAGCCCCAATCATTGGTATTTGTGTTGCATTTTTGAATGTTCGGTTGACTTGAGTTTCATGTTTAATGAATAAAGTAAATAATAATAACTTGGTCATTGTACGTGTATACCCAGTATGCCCATACAACGAAATTCACTTAACACCCGAAGACCAGGTCCCACACACACATATACATGCATTAATTCAGTTCTTATAGTTAAGGAACTTTAGAAACCTAATTTGGGGCAAAAACAAGAGATTAGTCATGCAACTGAAGAAAACACTTTATTTGTCTTAAGAATTCTGCAGATGTTCTTGCTCTACTTTGGAGGAAAAAAAATAACTTACCCCTTGTCTGGCTTTATCCTCACTATACTGCGCAGCGACTTCACTGAAACGCACTCCAGCTTTGACTTTCTCCAAGGCTTCCAGAGCTCTGCTGTGTTTCTCACAAAGAATATGCCTCACCTAAAAATTAAAAAATCCAACCCAAAACAGAAATTAAGATACATAGAGAGAAATCCTTTCACATTTAGTTTAAGAATACTGGAGAAGGTGACAGACTGGGTTTGAGACCTGAGTTCTGTGCAATGGGGTGAGCTGCTGCTTCTTGCCTCAGCTCCTTCCCACCTAGCAGTTCGAAAGCATGCAAATGCGAGTAGATTAATAGGTACCACATCAGTGGGAAGGTAACAGAGTTCCGTGTGCCTTTGCCATATAGCCATGCTGGCCAATGACCAGACTCTAGCACTGTTTCCTAGAGTGAGACATGACTGATAGGGAAATTTTACCTTTACTTTATTCCTACAGTTGCCTTCCTCAGTACTTGGTAAACTAAGCCACAGTCCCATCCACCTCTTGCTGACTAATTCTTGATATAGTTTCTAATGCAGTTTCCCAATTTATGACTAGTTGACAAAGGATGGTGAGAGACTAAGAAGCAAGCCATTTTAATCCAGGGTAATTGGTTTCTAATTGTCAAAGAATGCCTTTGCATAGAAATAGAAATAGAAATAGAAATAGAATTAGAATTAGAATTAGAATTAGAATTAGAATTAGAATTAGAATTAGAATTAGAATTAGAATTAGAATTAGAATTAGAATTAGAATTAGAATAGAATAGAATAGAATAGAATAGAATAGAATAAGAATAAGAATAAGAATAAGAATAAGAATAAGAATAAGAATAAGAATAGAATAGAATAGAATAGAATAGAATAGAATAGAATAGAATAGAATAGAATAGAATAGAATAGAATAGAATAGAATAGAATAGAATAGAATAGAATAGAATAGAATTCTTTATTGGCCGAATGTGATTGTACGCACAAGGAATTTGTCTTGGTGCATAAGCTCTCAGTGTACATAAAAGACAAGATACGTTCATCAAGAATCATAAGGTACAACACTTAATGATAGTCATAGAGTGTAAATAAGCAATCAGGAAACAAGGCAGATAGTCTTAAGATTCACACTCCCGTATTTTTCAGATAAAGAGATTGAGTAGCAAACAACCAGAGATTTGCATTTAACAGAGCTTTATTTGACAGTAGCATTTAATTTAATGATTAAACCACTTCTGAAAAAGTGCTGCCCAGAAAACTTGCAGGGAGTTGGCCATATAACCGCCAGGAATCAAAACTGATTTGAAGATACTGATTTCTAATCTCTAATGTTACTTACTGAAAATAAACATATTAACACATTTAGGATATTGAGCATTTGGGGAGGCAAATCCAGGTCTCTGCCAGTTTCTTTCTGAATTTTTCCCCCACTCTAAAATATTTTTTGGCTTGGAGAGAACGACGCCTCATTTTACACCCTGTTTGTGACTGGAATGGCATCCTTGGATGCTACTTCAAACTGGGTGACCAGAAGCCCTACCTTCACGGAACTGCCTCCTCCTTTTGGCCCCTGAGCTTTCTTGTCGGCTGCGTCACTGCCAGAAGATGCTCCTCCTTTAAAGACACAAGAACACAAAGCCACAGTGAATCGGGGTGGAGAGTTCACCTGATTTGCGCCTCCGTTTGCTGAATCGGATGGGCAGGGCTGGACTGAATGTTTTGGGTGCTTCTGAGCTCCAGGCTATCATGCCTCACCTGGTGGAATCTGACAGCACGCAGGAAAATGTTGTTAGTTTGAGCTCCGAGCTTGGTTGCAAACGTTTCGTCCCCATTCGCGGAGACATCTTCAGCGTGCTTTGGATTGTGCAACATAGGGGCAGGTTTCAAAACCTGTTGCTACCGGTTCGCTCGCACCACTTCTGTGCATGCGCAGAAGCATCCAGACGGGTGGGTGGAGCCTCCCGCTGCTACCGTTTCGCCCAATCCAGTGCACTGGTGCAACATAACTACTAACCCAAGCTACTAATCAAAGACATTTCAAGCAGGAAAATGTTAGAACGATCATGTGTTGGAAGGAAAATCCTATTGGTCCAGTTCCAAGCTTGGAAGAGAGAAATAAACTAGAAATAAACCGGAGGCTGGGAGGCTGATTGGAAAGAAGACCCACAGAACCACCAACCACATGTAATTCTCAAACAGCTGACAAAATGGAGTTTACACTGGGTGGGTTTTATACCTTCTGTATTCCTATGGGGCCATGGCTGGCTCTATAGGCCAAAGGAGAAATGCAAATCCTAGGTGTCTGAGCTAGTTTTGTCAACTTTTTGTTTCTTGTTATCCGAGTTTCTGTATCGACCCAGACTTTCTGAATGGATTATCTGCGTTTCTAAAAGCTGGCCCCCTCAGTTTCTGCTTGGGGCATAGAAACTGGGGCTGGTTTCTGCCTCCCTTAAGAGCATGTTTCTCCCTTTGGGGAAATATAATATTCTGTTTCTTTTTAAAGGTAAAAAGGTAAAGGTTCCCCTCACGCATATGTGCTAGTCATTTCCGACTCTAGGGGGTGGTGCTCATCTCAGTTTCAAAGCCGAAGAGCCAGCACTGTCCAAAGATATCTCCATGGTCATGTGGCCGGCATGACTCAATGCCAAGGGTGCACGGAACGCTGTTACCTTCCCACCAAAGGGGGTCCCTATTTTTCTACTTGCATTTTTACGTGCTTTTGAACTGCTAGGTTGGCAGAAGCTGGGACGAGTAACAGGAGCACACCCTGTTACGCAGCACTAGGGATTCAAACTGCTGAACTGCCAACCTTCCCATCGACAAGCTCAGCATCTTAGCCACTGAGCCACCGCATCCCTTTCTTTTTAATACTTCCCCATATATTTCAGTTGATCGTTGGGGGCGGGGGGGGGGCTTTCCACAATACACATGCTTGTTGTCATCCTTTGGGGCTTCCACCGCAACGCATTGTGCCCATAAGGGCCATTTCACTTAGCATCCAGCCAAAAAGGGAAAATTTTGACAGAGGAGAAAAGCTATTTTGTGAAAAAATGTTTCCTATTTTGTGAATCCTTTTCCCTATTTTGTGAATTTTTTCCCCCCATCTTGTGATTTCCCCCCCTATTTTGTGATTTTTCCCCCATTTTGTGAATTTTCCCCCCCTATTTTGTGAATTTTTTCCCCCTATTTTGTGATTTTTTCCCCCATTTTGTGATTTCCCCCCCTACTTTGTGAATTTTTCCCCCTACTTTGTGATTTCCCCCCCCTATTTTGTGATTTTCCCCCCATTTTGTGAATTTTCCCCCCCTATTTTGTGAATCTCCTCCCTCCCCCCCCCCCCCCCCATTTTTTTGTGAATCTTTGGCTGCCCTGATTGGGAACGAATGGAAGCCCTGCACATCCCAGCTGCCTGCTTATGCGTCCCATTCTATGCTACCAACGGGGTCCCAAAGCGATGCATTTGTCCCAGCTAAGCAGGGCGAGCCCCTTTTGCAGGCATCTGCAAGAACTACAACTCCCACAATTCCTTGCCCGGCCACCAGCTTAAGGCGAGACCGCTTCATGCTGGCCGAGCAGAACTGGCCGGCTCCTCCTCTCCCAGTAGGAGTGGGAAGCAGAAACTGGGAACGAGAAGAAATCGGAGGCTCCGGTTCTCCCATCTCTCACCTTTTGCCGCTTTGCCGCCGCCTTTCCCTTTCGGAGGCATCTTTCTACGGGTTTCTTCCTGCCTTTCTACAGCACGGAGAGGCGCTTTCCTGTGACGTCACCGCGCGCGACTGAGACAAAGAAGGCCCCTCCCGGCGCAACTGCCCTGGGAAATGCCTGCAGGCAGACTTTTAAGTAAACAATCCTAGCACCTAAGATGGCAAAAACTGCTTCTTGTGCCCACTTACTAAAATAAAATTTTAATTCTTTTAAAATTTTAAAATCTTAAGTTCAGGAGTTCGCACTATGTCTGCCTCTTTTTTTTACCAATATGCCTGGAACTCTTATTTTTAGAATAATTTGCAATATGTACACACACACACACACACACACACATACATATACAGATACAGATACAGATACATATACGTCTTTGATTATTTGGGTCTTCTCCCGCGTAGAATTGGAAGTATCTTGGCAACGTTTCGACGAAGTCTCATTCGTCATCTTCAGGCAGGTGTTCTCGGCTTCGTGCTTCCAGGAGCAATGTGAGATTGCAGTTGTCTCTTCCTTTTAACTGCTAGTGGAAGTGTGTTCTGATTAGTTAGGGGCTTGGCTGTGCTCTGATTGGATGGGGGGGTGGTTGTGCTTGGCTTAGTCTGAGTTGCAGGGGGATTCGAGCTGGTGAGCTGCGTTGTTGTTTGGCTTCGTGTTTATACATACATATATATACATACATATACATATACACATACATATACATATATCTTAATATATGTATTAAGAGCCTTGGTGGAGCAGCGGACTAAAGCGCTGTTAAGTAGCACTTAAGTAGCACTTAACTGCCAGCTGCCTGCAATTACTGTGAATTTAAATCTCACCAGGCTCAAGGTTGACTCAGCCTTCCATCCTTCCGAGGTAGGTAAAATGAGGACCCGGATTGTGGGGGCAATAAGCTGACTTTGGATAGAAAAAAACACCGCTGGGGGGTGGCGAAAGCCCTACTAAAAACTAAAGCCTCGGAGAAGGGCAGCATATAAATCGAACCAATAATTAAATAAATAAATATTCCAATGGACCAGTGATGAAATTCAAATATTTTTACTACCGTTTCTGTGGGCGTGGCTTGGTGGGCATGGCAGAAGGATACTGCAAAATCCCCATTCCCTCCCCACTTCTGGGGGAAGGATACTGCAAAATCCCCATTCCCTCCCCACTCCAGGTGGATACTGCAAAATCTCCATTCCCACCCCACTCCTGGGGGAAGGATATTGCAAAATCTTCCTTCTCACCCTACTCTGGAGCCAGCCAGAGGTGGCAATGGCTGGTTCTCTGAACTACTAAAAATTTCTGCTACCAGTTCTCCAGAACATGTCAGAATCTGCTAGATTTCACCCCTGCAATGGACGATCCCTCATTACAGGGCTCTTTCCTGTTTCTTCTCCTAGCATTACCTAGGAGTAATGCTCCTAGGGCATTACTTTTTATTTTCCCTAAAGGAGAAACATGTTTCTAAAGACAGAAACTCAGAGCCTCAGCTCTCTACCCCATGTTAGTAGAATCTAAGGCAGCGGTCACCAACCGGTGGTATGTGGACCACTGGTCGTCTGCGAGAAAATTTTGGTGGTTCGCAGAAAAATTATTTGCATTTCTTTATATTTGAATCCCTAGCACCACATAATGGTGTGAACTCCCATTACTTGCCCCAGCTTCTGTCAACCTAGCAGTTCAAAAGCATGTAAAAATGCAAGTAGAAAAATAGGGACCACTTGCTGGGAAGGTAATAACATTCTGTGCGCCTTCGGCATTTAGTCATGCTGGCCACATGACGACGGAATCGTCATCAGACAGCATTGGCTCTTCGGTTTAGAAACGGTGATGAGCACCGCCCTCTAGAGTCGGGAACGACTAGCATGTATTGCGAGAGGAGCCTTTATCTTTACCTTTATATTGCACTAAATATTATTTATCTTTTTAAAAAATCCATATTAGTGGTCCGCGGGATTTAAAATTCTGAATTTAGTGGTCCCCGAGGTCCTAAAGATTGGTGACCCCTGATCTAAGGGGCCAACTTTTAGAAATGCAGATTTGGTAATCCATTCAAGACAGGATTAAAACCCCAAGGAAGCCAGCATCTAGGATTAATTATATTTGTTAAACAAGATTTAAACCCCCAACTCATTGCTTTCCTGAGACAAACTAATTTAAATCGAATAACAAAATACACAAAACAAGCCTCTAAATTACAAAATGCTGTAGAACAAACTGTATAAAAATCCATGTATTGACCAAACCAATTGGTCAGCTGCCAGGACCTCAAACCCTGTTCATCAATAAACAATCTTTCCAATCAGCCTCCGTGTTTTCAGTGTCTTTCTCCCCACTTGGAACTGAACCAGATGGATATTTCTTCCAACAACACCGACTCCGCATGACACATTCTTGTTGCAATAAATTTCTCCTTCTAAATATGGAGCATCTCTATTATTATGAATCGCTGTGAGAGGCCAGAAAAGAAATGTCTCCAATGTCATTGAATATTTTATTTTATTGTATTGATTTTCTTTTAGCTGCTCTCAGTGGTAAAAACATTAAACAGAGGCCGGAGTGTGTCATGTTCAAAGAAACTTTTAAAATGTTTTTAGCCAATGGGAGTTGTAAAAAGTATCAAAGATCCAAAAGACAGGGTCGGTATCTACCCAAAATTGTGCATGGCAGTCCTTTGAAAAAAGGCCCGTTAGCGTAATGAACAAACAAACAAAACAAGAACCACCACCTTACAGTCCTTAAAAACTGGCCCCCAATTTTCTTGATGCAGTTCAAGGACTGGCTTTCCCACAAGGAAACTCGTATCTATGCATACTGCAAATATTGCACATTCTGTTAAGAGTTCAAAGGATTCCTGGCTTCGGGTTCAGGTGATAGTCTTCAATCCTTCAAAACCACAAAATTTCCATCTCTTCTCTAGACTGGCTCCAACCCCGTTCATCTCTTGTTTGAAAGTATGCTGGAGTCGTGTCATGAGGTTTTCCACTTCAGTGGCGCAAATCTACAAAAAAAAAAAAGAAAAAGGAAAAAAAGAAGCAACATGTCACTAAAATGAATGAACAGGGATAACCCCTCAACATTTGGTTGGTAAAACTGCCATCAAAAGCATCTGGTTAAGTTGACTGCGATGTTAAGACAATAAATTACTTTTCCTTTTGCCTTTTGAAGAAGATTTTAATCCATTTCATTGTATACATGATGTACAATGACAATAAAGGCTAGACCAGGGGTCTGCAACCTTAAGCCCTCAAAGAGCCATTTGGACCTGTTTCTTTTCCCACAGAAAAGAAAATACTGGGAGCCACAAAACCTGGGTGGGCGTGGCCAACTCGATGTCACTCAGTTCCACCAGTCACATGACACCCCCCCAGCCACGCCCACCCAGCCGGTCATTAGGGCAGAGAACCAGTTGTTAAAAGTTGGCCAAGATCACCTATAAGTTTACATTTTAATATACCTACCTTACTGTCTAGGCGCTGGAGGTAGGAACAGATGTATTCGATGCTGGCCCCAAAAGGATGAACGTGCAGAAATGTTGAGATGATCCCTAAAAAAAAAAAATTGGGGAGTGCCAGAAAGGGGGGGGGGTTGCGCATGACGCGCGGGGTGCATAGTATTATGGGTGTGGCCCTGTGCGCATGCAACCGCCCACCGCCTTCCCCCTTCCTGGCACACAATGGCAAAAAGGTTAGCCATCCCTGCCCTACACCATTCTGACAAATGGAAGTCCAGTCTCTTCTTGAAAGCTTCCGGTGATGAAGCTCCCACAACTTCTGAAAGCAAGGCTGTTCTATTGGTTGATTGTTCTCACTGTCAGAAAATTTCTCCTTATTTTCAAGTTGAATCTCTCCTTGGTCAGTTTCCATCCATTATTCCTTGTCTGGCCTTCAGGTGCTTTGGAAAATAGCTTCACCCCCTTCCTCCTCTCTGTGGCAGCCCCTCAAATATTGGAAGACTACTATCATGTCTCCCCTGGTCCTTCTCTTCACTAGACTAGCCATGCCCAGTTCCTGCAACCATCCACCACGTTTTAGCCTCCAGTCCCCTCATCATCCTGGTTGCTCTTCTCTGCACTCTTTCTAGACTCAACATCTTTTTTATAGTGTTGTGATTAAAACTGGATGCAGTACTCTAGGTGTATTTCCACCTGCTTTGCTTTCAGGATATGTTTGATCTTATTCAGGCCCAACGAGAAATAGCGCAGCTCCACAGGAAACCTGGGAGGATCTCTTAGATAATGTGTGGATCTCTTGGAGCTAACTAAATGGTGCTTTATGCAAGGCAGCTTCCGATGGTCCTAATTTAAATCTAAACCTCAAGGATCCCGCAGCTCAGAAATCCTTACCCACTAGTAAAGCTTCCCTCTCCAGTCTTAAAGGGTTGCAGTGAAGTCCTTTCTCAAGCAGTCTTTCCTTCTCTGGACTCTTCGAGCAAATGCTTGACAAGTCACTGTCCTAAAAGGAATTAAGAGGATCAACAAAAGAGTTTCTGTCAACTGTCAATATCCAGATAAACAGGGATTAACACCAGACAAACAAGCAAACAGAAAACAGTATCCCAATGAAGGACCTACTAAGCAGAAAACCACACCCCCAGCAATACAAACAGGGCAAACTATTGTATATAAACAGGGAGCAAACTCCATTTTCAGTAGCACTGATAATGTTACCAAGTCAAGTAATGAAATGTCTTGCTTGACAAGCAAACGATCAAGCTCAGAGCGCAACAAGGACCCCACAGAATTCAGAATAATCAATATATTGCCCAAGATTTGTCTCTTAACAACATATTGATTTTTTTAACTGTGCTCTGCAGACATTGGAATAACTATACTTCCACAGTCAATTAATTTAAATGACATTATTTAAAAAGTAGGCTGGGGGAAGAAGCAACTTCCTACTTCACTCTCATTTTGAAATTCTCATTTTGTGTCATACGGAATAACAAATAAATATATCAGGTGCAATGGAATCGCAATGCAAAGAGCAACTACTATCACGGATAATGTTCAGGAGACAACTTACTACTTGATCTTTAGCTTCCGTTGAGTCTTTCTCTCTGTCAGATCCAGCTGCCAGTTCTTGCTGCATTCAGTTGGAAAAAGGAAAAGTTACAACCTCCGGAGTGTATAATTCTTCATGCAAGATCCTTCTGCCTTCCTGATGGTTCAAATAGCCTTAGCTTTGCTGCCAAGTTTAATCAGGAATTTACCAGTAAGTTAACTCGGCAATTCAAGGAAACAAAGATAGCAGAGCAGCTAATCTTTTTCAAAGTACATGTATGCAGCGACCCGCTTCTTAATTGTACTAGAAATGACTTGGTTGCTTTGGATTTTCATTTTTGTAATGTCTGTTAATTGTTTCCATTTTATTTGAATTCTGTTTGCAGCCCGGAGTTCCTTTCGTTGAGATAGGCAGCTGAGAAGCATTGTATAAAAAGGCAAGCGGCTATAAAAAGCAACGTTGCTCTAAGTCTAAGACAAAACCAAGATTTATTTCTTTATGTGAAGAACACCCAAATTCTCCAGTGGAAATACAAAATGTCAAACAAAATATTGTAACTGACAGGCACCTAAGGGTTGCTGTACTCAAATAATCAGACATGAAATGTCGGCATTTACCCAAATTGAAAATTTCCTTGGCATAGAATCTAGACCTGTTGGTATGCAGTTTTTTATTTTCTCTTTCTTTTTCTTTCTTTCTTTCCTTCCTTTCTCTTTCCTTCCTTCCATTCTTTCCTTTCCTCCCTCCCTTCCTCTTTCTTTCTTTCCTTCCTCCCTCCCTTTCACTCTCTTTCCTTCCTTCCCTTCCTTTTTCCTTCCCTTCCTTCCTTCATCCTTTTTTCTTTTATTTCTCTCTATTTATTTCCTTCCTTCCTTCCTTCCCATTCTTTCCTTTCCTCTGTTCCTTCCTCTTTCCTTCCTGCCTTCCTTTCTCTCTCTCTTTCCATCCTTCCTTCCTTTTTTATTTTCTTTCTTTTTCTTTCTTTCTTTGCTTCTTTCTCTCCTTTCTTTCCTTCCTTCCTTTTTTCTTTTTCTCTTTCCTTCCTTCCTTCCATTCTTTCCTTTCCTCCCTTCCTTCCTCCTTCCTTCCTTCCTTTTTCCTTCCTTCCTTCCTTTTTCCTTCCTTTCTTTCTTTCTTTCTTTCTTTCTTTCTTTTTCTTTCTTTCTTTCTTTCTTTCTT
Organism: Coluber constrictor foxii; assembly: GCA_038048745.1. Taxonomy (NCBI): domain Eukaryota; kingdom Metazoa; phylum Chordata; class Lepidosauria; order Squamata; family Colubridae; genus Coluber; species Coluber constrictor. The sequence goes on from CM075971.1 coordinate 12,176,578, forward strand.
TCTTTCTTTCTTTCTTTCTTTCTTTCTTTCTTTCTTTCTTTCTTTCTTTCTTTTTCTTTCTTTCTGAAACCTACTTCTCAGAATACATTGCCAAGTTCCACATGTTTGATTTCTGAGCTGTTACTGCTCATATATTTACAATCATATTCTTTGAAATCTCAGGGGAATAGAAGTGAACATTGCAAAATTATTTGTTTTCAGCAAAAACTGCATAACGGACTATTTTAAAGCTCCATCAGCAGACACTATTACCTATCCATGACAGCCTCCTATCCTGAAAAAATCAGAGAAACCCACTGACCAAAGCTTGATATGGAAAATGTAGCCTGTAAGATTATAATGGTTAGCTGGGGAATTCTGGCAGTCAAAGTCCACTTATTTAAAAAACTGCCACCGTTGAGAAACAGCGCCATGAGATCATCATTAAGCCAAGAACTCCTACCTTTTCCTTCAGTCTCTCAAGCAATTTGTCAAGCTGTAATTTTTCTTCTTTCGCTTTTTCCAGTTCAGCCTCTCTTCTTTTGCAATCCTCCTGCAGTTTCCGAAGATGCTGGAAGGGAGGAAGGAAATGCAGTATAGCAATGTGCTACTGATGGTACTACTACGCCATGTAGTAATTTAAGACAATCCCAACCCAGACAATGCAAACATTACATAATGCACGAATAAACAAAACCAAGGCCAAGCTTAGCTCTAGAGATGATTACCATGTTTCCTTGAAAATAAGATCCTATCTTATATTTTTTTAAACCCCGAAATAACCGCTTGGCCTTATTTTCGGGAAGGTCTTATTATTTTGAGGCGTGTGGAGCAAGACGGGGATCCTCTTGCCATTTTATCTGATTTCCCGCTCTGTCTCCTTAACCCTAAACAGAGGAAATGGCAAGGACCAGCTGCGCATGTGTTTAAATATTTTTGGGGAGGGCTTATTTTTGGGGAAGGTTTATTTTCAGAGGAGGGCTTATTTTCGGGAAAACACGGTACATCTACTACAATCCCATCTTGGGAAGACTCAACCTTCTTTTCCTCGTTCCTGTGTTTGATTTTATTTTAAATTATTTTTTTTTTAATGAAGAATTGGGGAGAACGCAAGTGTCTGGCTACTACAGTGTGTCATCTGAGTTGGTCCTAAAAAAAAAAAGGCAGAGCCCAGCTGTACCTTTTATTTGGGAAAGAAGGTTTCCGGTAAATTACAGGAAATCCTTGACTTAGGATCACAATTGACCCCCAAATTTTTGTGACTAAGCAAGACTGTTGTTAAATGAATTTTGCTCCATTTTACGACCTTTCTTGCTATAATTGTTCAGTGAATCACTGCAGTTGATAAAGTTAGTCATACAGCTGTCCCAAAGGTGCTTTTTTCGAGAGACAACTGGTGTCAACTCGCAATGCATCCCTGGCCTGCTCTCAAGTTGCCATAGGCAAGGGGGATGGGAAACTGACAAAGCAGCATGGCAGACAAAAACCGAAGTACATTCCAGACATATCTCTCTCAAGGCTGTCTCCCAGGGTTACCCACAGCGGCCGGAGGGGAGTGATCTCTACAGCCCCCGAAATTACTTCATTGGCAGATGTTATTGATGACACACTCCAGGGAGAGGGGGAAGAAACAGGATCATGATTGGGGTGTAAATTACGTGGGGTCAGAGTTGGCCTCACCTTGAATGTGCTGACATGAAGCTTCTAATAAATAACTAGATTTCTTTTGAAGCTTGGCTCGAGGTTCATGATTTAATTAGGGCATCCGTCGGAACTCTGACAGCTGGACTGTCTGGTTTTTCTTTAAAGACGTTTTGCTTCTCATCCAAGAAGCTTCTTCAGCTCATTAGCTTAGCAATACACATATTCAGTGAATTTGGTTTCCCCCATTGCTTGTCGAAAGGCCGCAAAATGGGATCACATGACCCCCGGGACACTGCAACCGTCATAAATAGGAGTCAGTTGCCAAGGGCCTGAATTTTCATCACATAACCATAGGGTCATATCACTTTTTTTAAAATAGTGTTGGTGTAACTTCGAACGGTCACTAAATGAACTGTTGTAAATCGAGGACTACCTGGACACCTCTCCCAAGGAGATAAGCTTGTGCTCCAAGGACAGGACAGAGAGGAACTATTTCAGCATGACAAGAGAAGAGAGCTCTGTCAGTATATTTATGAACTAGCAACAGGTCAGCCAATGGGAGCTGTTTGGATAGACATAGCAACAGGTCAGCCAATGGGGGCTGTTTGAATAGACATAGCAACAGGTCAGCCAATGGGGGCTGTTTGGATAGACATGGTAACAGGTCAGCCAATGAGGGCTGTTTGGTAACTGAAACATAGTATTTGTTGCATGGGACCATAAGAGACAGTTTGGAGCCTGGGCGTGGCTTAACTGTTCTGTATATAAGGTTGCGGGCACTAGCTTCTCTCTCTCTTCCATTTTGCCATCTCCGTTTTGTGCTTCCATTTTGTGCTGTGTTTGTACTCGCTATTTCTCTTCTCTACAACGTGGAAAAACCTGCTTTTTGGCTATCGTATACTAACTTCGTGTATCGTATTATATATAAAAAGAAAAGTTAATGAATCCTGCTTAATTGTCCGATTGTGTGAGCTGCAACCAAACTCAGACAAGCTCCGCCTTCCCCCTCCCCTTCCCCACCTGCTGCATTCCTTGTAAAGTCTGCTGGAGGATTTTCAGCTGCTGCTGATCCTTGCTGAGGTCATCTTCTCGTCCCGCTCTGCCCTGCTCCTGCTTCAAGAGCTCGACTTCGTTTCGGTAGGCGTCCAGCTGGCACCGTAAGCTGTTGTTTTCTTCCTTCAGCGCTTCTGTTTGTGAAACTAAAACTGGGACGGAGGGAGACAGAAAAACCGAGATGAGCTAGTTTTCCTTATCACAAATTTCAGCTCATAAATTCCACCCTGTGCAAATATCTTTTAGGTGGTCGTCTTCTACTGCACTTTTAGAGTGCAGTACAGCACTCTAACAGTGGTTAGAGTGCGGTACTGCAGGCTGCTTTAGCTGACTCTATGTGTGTTCCATAATTATTGACTATGTCCCCATCACTCACACATTAGGAGGGGGCCTACCAGAGCAATCTATCTGAATTTTACAGATTTATAAATTTTATAAACAGCAATAGCACTTAGACTTATATACTGCTTCACAGTGACTTACAGCTCTCTCTAAGCGGTTTACAGAGTCAGCATATTGCCCCCAATAAACTGGGTCCTCATTTTACCCACCTTGGAAGGATGGAAGGCTGAGTCAACCTTTAAATCAGGTTTAAAGTATTGAATCTACTGTACAAGCGACCATTGTGGAACAACCCAGAGGCGAAAACCTCAAGGCAAAACAGGCAAGGCGAAGAGGCAGAGCCGAAAAGTCCTAGACCCCTCTATGGGCAGGGCATGCTGTCGCCAGCTGTTCTTCTGGTTTCAGGCCAGTGGTCTTCACAGGCAACAGAGTGCCAGAAAATGGCCTGAAAACAGCCCCCAAAATGGCCCAAAATCAGCCTGTTTTTCTGGCAGTTTTCAGGCCGTTTTTCGGGCCAAAAACAGCCCGAAAAACATCCTGAAAATGGCCCGAATAACAGGCATGCGCGCGCTAGCCAGCTGGTCTTTGGGTTTCCGGTGCTCTGGTGTGCGCACCCACACACATGCAAACATGTTGCAGTTTGGGCACTCGGTGCCAAAAAGGTTCGCCATCACTAAACTAGGCCATATTTTGTTTTTATATTGTAAACGTTCCATAGATACCTGACTCTTCAGTTTCTTTGATCTCAGGTGACTCTGTTTCATCATCAGACATGTCCATGGCCTCCTCTCTGCGAATGTCCATCAGTTCATCGTTGTGAAGGTTACGGAGTTCCTAGAATTTAAAAAAAAAATGCTTGTTACGAGCCACTTTGGGCATAGTCCATCATGAAAAAGCGCATATAAACCAACCCAGTTTGACTCATTCCAGATATTCCACATATTTTCCAATAAAAACCTATTTTCTTCTGGCTCTTTCAAATAGGGATTCAGCAGGTTCTGGAGAACCGGTAGCGGAAATTTTGAGCAGTTCGGAGAACCGGTAGCAGAAAACTTGAGTAGTTCAGAGAACCAGCAAATACCACATCTGGCTGGCCCCCGAGTGGGCTGGGAATGGAGATTTTGCAGTATCCTTCCCCTGCCACACCCACCAAGCCACGCCCACAGAACCAGTAATAAAAATATTTGGATTTCACCACTGGTACGTACACATACACGAACGCAGGCATGCAAGACAAACACTCCGCCATTTTGAAATGCTTTTTTTTTAGCACAGAATTAAATAACTGGGGAGAGGGGGGGAATGCTGCTGTTTTTTTAAATTCCTCATGCAAAAAAATGTGCCAGACATACTAAATTGGGGCTGGAAACCCCTAGAAAGTTGCTTGGCATGGAGGGTTGATTTTTTTTTTTACAAAAAATAAATAAATAACAGCACCATCGCCAGGGAAATGCTATCCCGAGGATCCTTCTGATCTGCTGCACTGTTTTTCCAGCTGCTTTTCACCCCAACGGTGTCTCTTTTTCAAAACATTCAGCCGATCCGCCACTGTCATTGATTCGGCCCTTCCAGCCTATGTTCCATGGTGCTTTTTTTTAAATTTTGTTTTTAAATGTCCATTCGGGGGGGAAGGAGAATTGGTTGTTTCGCTTGTTTTAAAGGACAAAAGTAAGACCCAAATATTTTTTGGGGAAAATAAAAAAAGTTATGCAGGTATCAGAATATTAATTCCCTTCTAGGCGGGATCCATATTTCACTTTGTTTCAATTCCCAACGAACCTTTAACCGAAATAAAAACAGTGAATTCTTACAGGATAAAGTCTCATCCTGAAAGACAGGTTACCTGTCGGACAACTTACCTGAACTTTCTTGCTGACTGCAATCAATGTCTTCGTTCTGTATGTGATTATTTGAGTGGTTTGGAAAACTGGGAGATGTTTTCCCCTCCCAGCAACCAGCTCTACAGTTTACTGATCCTTCTGAGGCTGGGTGAAAAGGCCTTTTGGTTGACAGGTGTCATTGCGACTCGGCCTCGTCAGAGGTGCTACTTTTGGCAAAACTGACTGAACAAGAGTTTGCACAACACACTTAACCAGGTCGCCTACAACCCTAGTGGTTGCATGCAGATGATGGCATGCCCAGCTAGGCATCTATCTGTTCAATGGCATAGCTTGATGCTTATACCCGGGCTGTATTGATTAGCTTATGGAATCGTGTAAAATCCCCAACTATAGGGGCAGGAATGGCAGAGCTTGGCAATACGCTGACTCTGGAAACCGCTTAGAGCAGGGGTCCTCAAACTTTTTAAACAGGGGGCCAATTCACAGTCTCTCAGACTGTTGGTGGGGGAGCTAAACTGGCTGGCAGGGGTGGGCTAGGTCAGGAGTCAGCAACCTGCGGCTCTGGAGCCGCATGTGGCTCTTCCATCCCTCTGTGTGGCTCCCTGTCATTCAGAATATGTGTCACAACTGCCAATGTGCGACACCCACTGGCATGTGATTTATTGAGCTTTTCAATCCCTGGTGGGCCAACCATGGATAAATCCAAGAAAAGACAAGTTTCAGAAGAAAACAGAACGTTTAATTCAACTACATGTGCTAATTTTGTGGCCGCTCAAGAAATAGTCAGGCATGGGAAGGGTTTTGTGGCTCCCGGTGTTTTCTTTTCTGTGGGACACGGGTCCAAATGGCTCTTTGAGCGTTTAAGGTTGCAGGTCCCTGGGACAGGTGATCCTGTGACCGGGTGGGCGTGGCCAATTTAGCAGTCCATTAAACAATACACACAGATTAAACTTTAATTTGTTATGCTCCTGGGGGTGGAAAGCAGGTTAGTGAAGAGATGTGGCTGCCTTAGGGGTGGGTGAGGGACTTGTGTTTGTGTGTGTGTATGTGTGTGTGTGTGTGTTGGGTTCTAACCGGTGTTACCACCGGTTTGCTTCGTGCACACGCTTTGCAAGAACATTGCAAGAGCATGCCAAACTTGCGCTTCGTGCAAGAGCATTGAATTTCAATACAGCTGAGGCACGGCAATCAGCTCTGCCGCGCCTTACAGCTGGGCTAAAAACAAAGGAATAAAGGTAAGTATAGTGCAGGGGGCCGGCAGGAAGGCCCGGCTGACGGTCGGAGCAAATCGGTTCGCTCTCACATCAAGATTTTTGCCACCAGCTCTCCCAAATTGGGGAGAACAAGTAGCAACCCACCATTGATGTGTGTGTGGGTGTGTCCCTCCCTCCCTCCCTCCTTCCCTCTCCCTCTCTCTCTGGAGGCTGGGGAGGGTAATAGTACCACTCCAGTACCACTCTGCTGCCTTTAATAAGCCTGCTTTTGCTCTCCTGAGGCATCCACACGTCCCGTTTTTGGCCTCAGCCTCCAGAAGGCAGGTGGGGACCGGTGGGTGGCCAGGAGCGATGTGGGCGGGGCATCCTCATGGTCCCCCAAGGGCCAGATTAATGGCTTCGGCGGGCCGTATCCTGCCCGCGGGCCATAGTTTGAGGACCCCTGGCTCCGAGAGGGCTGTATAGCACTACAAAGCGGTATATAAGTCTAAAGTGCTATTGGTGTGTGTGCACACTGCCACTTACCTTGCAGGCCTAGGGTTGAATAAGTCCATCCTTTGCCAGCCAACCTAAAGGTGCTCCTGGAGCTAGGAGAAACGTCCTGGAAGGTACCCACCTCAGCTTGCTTGCACCACACGCTGATGTTCTTACGTTGGGCTTTCGTGAAATGGTCCCAGGCCTTTTGTTTGCAGGCAGAATGGTACACGGCCACGATCTGCTCGACTGCAGGTTCAAATATCAGCAGGCAAAACCGGGCCACAATATCATCCAAAGGGTGTGAGGGGTGGGGGTGGAAGGGGCAAGAAAAAGGAGTAAAGGAGTAAGAAAGCGCAATTTTTTTTTTTTAAAAAATGATGTTGTTAGAGAAGGCCGAGTTCCCCGGGAGGAAAAAAAAATATATCCAGTGTTGCAGAGGTAGTGTTGCCAGCAGTGGCAGAAGTAGTAGCAGCAGCAGCAAGGAGCACCTGTAGGGGTTTGATTTGAGGGGGTTCAGTCCAATCGAGGAGATGCCAAAAAGGGCTTACAGAGGAGGAATGGCAGAGGAGGAGGAAGCAGAGAAGGATTGGAAGAAGAGGAGGAGGAGGAAGAAAAGGAGGAGGAAGAGAAGGAGAAGGAATGGAAGAGGAGGAGGAGGAGGAAGAGAAGAGGGGGAGGAGCGGGAGGGGGAGGAAGAAGAGAAGGAATGGAAGAAGAGAAGGGGAGGAGAAAGAGAAGGAGGAGGAATGGAAAAGGAGGAGGAAGGGAGAAGGAGGAGGAGGGGGAGGAGGAGAAAGAAGAGAAGGAATGGAAGAAGAAAAGGAGGAGGAAGAGGAAGAGAAGGAATGGAAGAGAAGGAGGAGGGGGAGAATGAGGAAGAGAAGAGGGGAGTGGGAGGAAGAGGAAGAAGAGAAGGGGAGGAGGAATGGGGAGGAGGAGGAGGGGGAAGAAGGAATGGAAGAAGAGGAGGACAAGGAGGAGAGGGGGAGGAGGGGGAGGAAGAGAAGGAGAAGGAATGGAAGAGGAGGAGGAGAAGAGGGGGAGGAGGGAGAGGGGGAGGAAGAAGAGAATGAATGGAAGAAGAGAATGGGAGGAGGAAGAGGAGAAGGAATGGAAAAGGAGGAGGAAGGGAAAAGGAGGAGGAGGGAGAGGAGGAGGAAGAAGAGAAGGAATGGAAGAAGAAAAGGAGGAGGAAGAGGAAGAGAAGGAATGGAAGAGAAGGAGGAGGGGGAGAATGAGGAAGAGAAGAGGGGAGTGGGAGGAAGAGGAAGAAGAGAAGGAATGGAAGAAGAGAAGGGGAGGAGGAATGGGGAGGAGGGGGAGGAGAAGGAATGGAAGAGGAGGACGAGGAGGAGAGGGGGAGGAGGGGAAGGAAGGAGAAGGAATGGAAGAGGAGGAGGTGGGGAGGAAGAGGAGGATAGCAGCAAAAGTTAGGGAAAGTAATGTATGGGAAAAGGAGACAGGATGTCTCTAAAAACTGGAAGGAAGGAAGAAATTTGGAAAAAAAGCATTGCTTAGCCAGAAAGAAGCTCTCCTGAAGGTAAAGGATTCCCTGCCAGTCCTGTCCGACTCTAGGGCAAGGTGCTCATCTCTGTTTCTCAGCTGAGGGATCCAGTGTTGTCCAAAGACATTTTCCTGGTCATGTGGCCAGCACAGGTCACACGTCCAAGGCTCACGGAACGCTGTTACCTTCCCACCGAAATGGTGCCTATTTATCTACTCGCACTTGCATGCTTTAGAACTGCTAGGTGGGCAGCTGGGGCAAGGACCGGGAGCTCATCCCCCTCCGGGTCTCAAACCCGGGCTCTCCAGCTGACCAGCTAAGCGTCTTTTAACCCACTGAGCCATCGCATCCTCTGTTGCAGAAGGCTGGGATTGCAAACGCATTACTATTCCATTTCCATGCCAATCCTTTTGCCTGTAAGGCTACAAGAGGGGGTTGAAAGCACATGGGCAAAGCAGATCCACATTTTGGAAACAAAAACCGCAAGAGTGTAATTTCTAGCAGTGAGCTGAAGTCCAGCCTTCCTAAAGCGGCTAAGATTAAGGAACACTGGTTTACATCTACCAGCTCAACTGAAGCTCTGCCAGTCAGCCTTGTAAAAGTGAGCCTCACGCTTCCCGTTTCTCCAATGGTTCCTTCCTCAATTTTTGGTTTGTCTCAGGTTAGGGTTAGGGTTAGGAGGAGCCCACTGCAGCCTGGAGTAGGGGAAGGCTCTCCATCCTAGGGGATCTCAGTGGAACAGTGAGGGTATCTGGACTTCGGCACGTCCTCCTTTGTTCCTTGGGCAACTTTAAGACTTGTGGACTTCAACTCCCAGAATTTCTCAACGGCTGGTAGAGGAACTCTGGGAGTTGGAAGTCCACAAGTCTTAAAGAGTTGCCCAGATTAGTCACACCCTGAATTAATATACAGACCAAATGATGTTCATCATCAGATCATGAAAAGTTGGAAGCAACTTTTAAGAAGATCAGTCTTCAAGAAACATTGGGAGCAGACCTCATATTTGGAATGGTAGGGACGTTGCCAACCAACATCCCGTTATCAAATTTTGGGACCTTTCTGCCGCTATGACAACTGTAGAGTCTTCACTTGGTGGAACTAGTTGGTCAGAGAAATTTTGGGAAGAGTGAAGGAGGATTGCTCCTTCTGCTTCTTCCTCCCCATGCTTCCTGGAGCTGAGGGTTCAGGTGGTTATTATTTCAATCATAATTCTGTTTTTAAAAAAAAAGAAAATTCAAAGTAGCTTAGCTGGGCAAGACCTTTAATTTTATCCTCTTCCCAACAACTGTATAAAAGAGGGACCAGCCCTTTGTCTTCTTTTTGTGCCGTATCCGTCATCGGACGTTGGCGATCACATTGGCAATCCTGTTTTTGTCAACAGCCACATGAAAAAGAGCTGTTGAGTTTTGTCCAAACCGATCCCTTAGATTTTGAAGCCATGATGTTCTTCTTCTGCCTGAATCTTGTTTGCCTTCAACCTTTCCCTGGAGGATGAAGTGAAGGATGCCGTATTTTTCTGGGTGTCGCATCACACATCCGAAATATTCTAACTTTCACTTTTTAATGGCTTTGATGATTTCCCTTGGCTTTCCCAGGTGGCTTATCACCTCCTCATTTGTGATTTTGTTACCCCAGCTTATGTGTAACAGCTGTCTGTAAATCCACATTTCAAAAGCTTCTAGTCTCTTCAAGTGGTTTTCTGTCCCAGATCTCTGGGACTAGCCCAGGGATATCAAACTTGATTTCATTGGGAGCCGCATCAGGGTTGTGTGACCTTGAGGGGCTGGGAGGGGAGGTATGGCCAGTTTGATGTCACTCGTGTCAGGGGCACCTGTAGTGGCCCAGGCATGAGGCCTTCCTGAGCTCTGTTTTTGCTGGCAGAAGGCTGCAGGAGGCTGTCGGGGCTGAAAACGGAGCCTGGGAGAGCTGCATGCGACTCTCCCGAGCTCCATTTTCGTTGGCAGAGGCACTATGAGCCGGTCCTTCACTATTTCTAGGGCGGCCCCATGGGCCAGATCTAAGCACCCCGCAGGCCGCATCCGGCCCCTAAGCTTTGATTTTGACAGGCCTGGTACTTAAGGTATCTCTGAAACATATCAATCCTAATAGTATACCTCCAGGATTTAGCCTACCCTGACACATATGGGTGACATATAACAGAATTAGAACAATTCATGGGGTGTCTGCTGACTCCTTGTATAAATGGGGAAAGACACCTTCAGCACAATGTGATTGCGGGGCCCCTCGACAGACTATCCAGCATATAGTGAGGGAATGCCCTAACAGAAGGTACCCAGGAGATTCTAGGGACTTCCTCTGCATAACAACGGCAGCTACTGACTGGATCTCCAAACTCGACATTAAACTCTGAAATGTTATTTCTGTTTTCCTTTTAGATTTTCTTTACTGCATTTTTTTGATTGTTTTAATTGTTTTATGCTGTAAAAATGAAGTGTTTTAATACTGTGTGTGACCAGCCATACGCTAAATAAATAAATAAATAAAGACAGGCCTGGACTAGCCTATAATGTTATCCAAGGAATTATCTAATCAGGGGAGGGCCTTGAGCTTTGAATGAAGGGCTGTAGCCATTTCTCTGTAGTTCTTGGGGATGGATTCTGGGGAGAAACAGGGGAGTGAAAACCGCACAGCATCGCCAAGGGTGGAGAAAGCATCAAAGGACCAGATTGGGTTTTGGAACATGGAAAAGTGGGGGGGGGGGGGGCCGGGGGGGGAAAGATAAGGCAGAATTACATTACCTCGAACCTGCCAATTACAAAAATGACCTGCAGATCTTCAAGTGAAAGGAATAATGGATGGGGAGGAGGACTGGGGTAGCCACCTACCTTGGTTACCTTAAGCCCCTTTCCAATCAGCAAAATGTTAGGGAGGATTGTAGGAAGCCTCCTCACTAAGGCAGGAAACGGAGCTGAGACAGATTGGGGCAGGGGGGAGGCGGGGGGGGGGGAGGCGTAATTCACCTTAAGCCTCTTCCCTCAAATTACCCAGAAATTCGTCTGGCAAAAAACGGAGCTGCCTTCCAGAAGTGGTCAGTGGCAGGACCTGCCTGCTGCAGAAAACAGCACAGAGTCTCCTCAACTTACAAAACCGTTCGCAGTGACAACGGTATCGAGAAAAGTGACTTGTGACCGTTTTTTCCAAGCTTAACAACCGCTGCAGCATTCCCCACAGTCACGGGATCGAAATTCAGGATGCTCGACGACCGACTCATATTTAAAACCGTCGCAGCGTTCCCCCGGGGATGGGAGTGGTGGGGTCAGGTGAAACCCCCTTTGGCAGCCTTCTGACCAGCCAAATTCGCTTAAGAAATGTCTCGCTTAGCCACAGAAAATGTGGGGCTCAGTTACGGTCGTACATTGAGGACTCTTTGTAGCTGGCCTTCCGATGGGGTGAATCATGGCTTGGAAGTCCATCTGACCTTTGCTGACTCTTGGTACCTGCCTTCGGAAGCCAATAATTGCCTTCACGTACCTTAGTTCTGGAATCAGCCATCGCTTCCGGCCTCAGGGGCAAAGGAGTGAGGTCACCTCATCATCACCAGAAGGAAGGAAGAGCCCAGATTCTGCAACCTACATATTCCTTACTCCAAAAGGTGGAGAATTTGGACTTGGAAGTGCTCTTTTTTCTTACCCATCAAAAATTGGGGAGGTGGAGGAGGGAGAAAGACTGGACTCAGGAACATACTCCATGTATCTACCCTAACCCCCCAAAATAAGACCCAACTGAAAAATAAATCCTAGCATTTTTCAGGATGCTCGTAATATAAGCCCTACCCACCCCCAATAAGCCCCAGTTAAGCCTGTCAGCCAGATGGATGCATTTAGTAGCGTATTTCCCCCAAAATAAGACCTAACCCGAAAATAAGGCCTAATGAGTCTTTTGGAGCAAAAATTAATATAAGACCCAATCTTATTTTCAGGGAAACACGGTATCTCTTTCTTAGAATGGCGAGATCTCTTAAGCAATGCACAGCAGGTGGATCTAAACTCCTTCCCTAAGCAGGTAAACGCATATTTTAGATCTCCTCTGGTTCTGTCTCCCCTTCAGTGGGAAATGTAAACAGGGAAACGCCCACGTTTTGCAGGCTAAGCAAAGCCCCCGGGGATGCAAAGAGCCCCCTGGCACTTACACTGAGCAAGGATCCCCGACAAAGCCAGTTTGAATTTCTCCTTAGCTTCCTCCATTTCCTTATCGTGGGCCGCTTTTTCATTCATCAGCCGGCGGATGTGGCTGTTGACCGATTGGACCATGGTGTAGAAGCTGTTGGCCGTCCGCCGGTTCACTTCCCCCCTCTCCAGCCAAGCCAGCAACGTCTGAACGGCTTCCAAAAACTTGGCATCCACTGAAGGGAGAGGGGGAAAAAAAATCCCAGTTCGGTTACAAGAGCGCTCCTTGTAGGCTGGGCACGTGGATTAAAGCCATCCATCCCTTTGCGAGGAGATATTTTAGAAAGCACAACCAAGGAAGAGATTTCTCGTGGGGGGCAGAATGAGGTGGAACCGTCCACTCCAAGCAAAACGCAAAGTTGGATAAGGAAGTGCACCTCATCAGTGAAAATATCTACAGACCTCTCACATCCTGGACAGAAATTGTTTCAACTCCTACCCTCAAAACGATGTTATAGAGCGCTGCACACCAGAACAACTAGGCACAAGAACAGTTTTTTCCCAAAAGCCATCACTCTGCTAAATAAATAATTCCCTCAACACTGTCAAACTATTCAGTAAGTCGGCACTACTATTAATCTTCTCATCGTTCCCATCACCCATCTCCTCCCACTTATGACTGTATGATTGTAATCTTGTTGCTTGTATCCTTACGATTTATATTGATTGTTTACTAGTATGATTTGACTGCTTATTTGTACCCTATGACTATCATTAAGTGTTGTCCCTTATGATTCTTGACGAATGTATCTTTTCTTTTTATGTACACTAGAGCCTATGCACCAAAGACAAATTCCTTGTGTGTCCAATCACACTTGGCCAATAAAGAATCCTATCCTATCCTATCCTATCCTATCCTATCCTATCCTATCCTATCCTATCCTATCCTATCCTATCCTATCCTATCCTATCCTATCCTATCCTATCCTATCCTATCCTATCCTATCCTATCCTATTCATCTATCTATCTATCTATCTATCTCCTATATCTATCTATCTATCTTTATGTTTGTTGTTTGTTATGTGTGTTGGACCAGGTCTTTGGGTGTTAAGTGAATTTCGTTGTGTGGGTATACTGTGTATACAAGTACAATGACAATAAAGTTGTTGTTGTTGTTGTTGTTATATCTATCTCATCTCTCTCTCTCTTCTATCTATTTCTTTTATCTATCTCTTCTATCATCTATCTATCTATCTATCTATCTATCTATCTATCTATCTATCTATCTATCTATCTATCTATCTATCCTCTTTCTCTCTCATCTATCTATCTATCTATCTATCTATCTATCTATCTATCTATCTATCTATCTATCTATCTATCTATCTATCATCTACTCTCTCTTCTATCTATCTATCTATCTATCTATCTATCTATCTATCTATCTATCTATCTATCTATCTACTCTCTCTCTCTTCTATCTATCTATCTATCTATCTATCTATCTATCTATCTATCTATCTATCTATCTATCTATCTATCTATCTATCTATCTATCTATCTATCTATCTATCTATCTATCTGATAGCTGGCATACGGCCCTGGCCCCCTCTCTGCCTCTGATGCAGAGCCTTCATCAGAGCCTTCCCCGGACTCCAGGACTGGCCCATGATTCTCCCCAACCTCCTCACTGTCCGAATCTACTACCAGTTCCGCTGGCTGCTGATGGGCCACAACAACTATTCACACATTGGTATGTATAAATAATACAAAATAAAAAACTTGAAAGAAAGAAAGAAGTCAAGAACTATCTATAATAGGTTGTGTGAACCAGTCAACGGAAGTTCACTGAAGATTTATGATATGTCAATCACCCTTTGCTACATGGACAGAGGTCAGCGCTTATGCTTTCATGATCATTTTCCCAAGTATTCCCAAATACCTTTTAGCTTCTCAACCACCAAGCTGCACTCATAATCTGAATAGTTCACCACAGGAGGTGGGGAGGGCGGGAGGAACCGTTCTTCCGTCTTCCTCTTGCGATGGCGCTCTTCTCTGGCCAGCATCCGCTGCTTGCATTCCCACTCGTACAGATCGTCCCGGGCTTCAGCAAAATCCACATGGAGGCGTCCCTTATCCTTTTTGTCAGTGCTGGAACCCAGCCGGACTCGATAACCTGGTGGGGACAAATTCATGAAACCTCTGGCGGGGCCAGGCAGCAGATCGATTCTTCTCGGCCTCTCAATGCTTACAATGGGTGGCAGCAAACAGCGGCTCCGGAGCCGCATGTGGCTCTTTCATCCCCCTGCTGAACCCACCACTGGCTGGCCCCACCCATTGCGCTTCACTTCCAGTCACTCGTCACCTGGCCTGAGAGAGAGGAGCGAGGTTTTCACCCTTCCCAGGCTCTAGAGGCTTTCCTGGAGCCTGAGGAGGGCGAAAACGGCCTCCCCCATCCGCCTGGAGGCCCTCCGGAGGCTGGAAGCGGCCTGTTTCCCAACTTCCGGTGGGCCTGGAAGGCTCGTGTTTCACCCTCTCCAGGCTCCAGAGGCTTTCTTGGAGCCTGGGGAGGGCGAAAACGGCTTCCCTCACACACACACCCCCCCGAGGCCCTCTGGAGGCCGGAAATGGCCCGTTTCCCGACTTTCAGTGGGCCTGGAAGCCCAAAGATCAGCTGGCCAGTGCGTGCATGTGTGCTGGAGCTGAACTAGGGCAATGCTCGCATGCCCACAGATATGGCTCCGCATCATAGCCAGATGAAATACTGTCTGACCTCACTTCATTTTGGGTTTATATTTATGTTAAGTTTCATCCAAATCTGAGTTTCACAACAATCTATATAACATACTTTTGGCCAGACGCTTCCCGAGAGCTGCCTGTTGTCCAGCTGCACAATTATTCACAGAATTTACCTACAGTTTTTGTACGTTTACTTGGTTTTTCTACAAACGTGGTCCCTTTCCCCCAAAAGATACTAAGGCAGGAAAGATGGAATAGCTGCAGGAACATCCCGATTTAGAAAAGAATGTTACTATGAAACTACATCTCATTTATACAGTTGGGATCAGAAAAAAGTAAAAAATATACCATATTTTTTGGAGTATAAGACGCATCTTAGTTTTTGGGGAGGAAAATAAGAAAAAAGCTGATTGGTGGGTGGATCAGCTGATTGGGGATATTCCAAGAGGCTGATCCACCCACCAATCAGCTTTTTTCTGTTGTTCACCCAGAGGTGAATTTTAGCAACAGGTTCCTTGGTTGTGAGTTCTGTGCCTTGCTTTTTTTTCAGCCTCTGAAACTTCTGAAACTCCATTTCAGAAAAAACTTTTTTTTTCTGCCTCTGAAAGCCTCCAAAATAGAGCTTCAGAAAAAAAAGCCCCTGAAACTTACTTTCAGAGGCTTTTTTTCTGAAAGCTCTGTTTTGGAGGCTTTTTTTCTGAAGCTCTGTTTGGAGGCTTTTTTTCTGAAGCTCTGTTTGGAGGCTTTTTTCCTGAAGCTTCATTTCTGAGGTTTTTTTCAGCCTCTGAAACCTCCATTTGACAGGCTGGACGGGGTTACATTCAGAGTATAAAATGCACCCAGATTTTCACCCTCTTTTTTGGGGGAAAAAGGTGCGTCTTATACTCCGAAAAATACAGTAAGTGCGCAGTTGGGAAATGCCAGCTAGCTGACATGGCAGCTTCTGGCCAATGCAATTATAAATACCTAAATTATAAATTAAGTTTGTTCCTTCTCTGAACAACCTAAAGAGCAGACAACAAATAACTTACCTGACAGATAAACTGCTTTATCCACCATATATTCCTCAGCAAAACGGATATGGCAGAAGTGTTTTTTACTCTTCCGAAGAGCTATGATCTCTCCGCACTTCTCAAAAATCTCCACGATGGTCTCTTCCGTCCCATTTTCTGGCAGCCCTCCAACAAACACCGTCTTGCACCCAGGAGGCCTCTCCCTTGTTGTGGGAGGAGGAAGATCTAGAAATACGAGAGGAAAACTTTCCATGAGCAAAAGGTAATCAAGGCGGTCATTTATAAACGGATAACAACTGTCAGGGGAAGAAAAACACCTAATTATTGAGGATAAAAGTTAGAAGTTCCCTCACACATGCGTGCTAGTCGTTCCTGACTCTAGGGGGCGGTGCTCATCTCCGTTTCAAAGCCGAAGAGACAACACTGTCCAAAGACATCTCCGTGGTCATGTGGCCGGAATGAGTAAAGGCGCACAGAACGCTGTTACCTTCCCACCAAAGGTGGTCCCTATTTTTCCACTTGCATTTTTTAAGTGCTTTCGAACTGCTAGGTTGGCAGAAGCTGGGACAAGTAACGGGAGCTCAGCCCTTTACGCGGCACTAGGGATTTGAACCGCTGAACTGCCGACCTTCTGATTGACAAGCCCAGCATCTTAGCCACTGAGCCGCCGCGCCCCTCAATTATTGAGCATAGCTGCACTTAATAACAATTGAACAGACAGCGCACCATAAAGCATCTCACTTAGGATCCAGAGGTGTATTAGAATTTAAATCATAGCAAACAAAGCCTTTCCTGTAGGCACTAACATCACATTGCAATGAAGGTCAATCGGACAAGCATTCAAAAGGGATGGCTTGAGGCCGATTGGCCACCTCCCATTATTCAACATTTCATTATATACCTTAAAACCACAAAAACAATGACATCATTGAGTCTGTCATCTCCACCTCCATAACTGTCTGGTTTGGCTCTGCAACCCAACAAGACAGACACAGACTTCAGAGGATAATTAGAACTGCAGAAAAAACAATTACTACCAACCTGCCTTCCATGGAGGACCTGTATACTGCACGAGTCAAAAAGAGGGCTGCGAAAATATCTGCAGACCCTTCGCATCCTGGACATAAATTGTTTCAACTCCTACCCTCAAAATGATGCTATAGAGCATTGCACACAAGAACAACCAGACACAAGAACAGTTTTTTTTCCCTGAATGCCATCACTAAGTCTGCATTACTATTACTCGTCTCATCGTTCCTATCACCCATTTCCTCCCATTTATGACTGTAACTTGTTGCTGGTATCCTTAAGATTTATATTGACCGTTTCCTAATATGTTTTGATTGCTTATTTGTTTCCTATGACTGTCATTAAAGAGTTATACCTTATGATTCTCGACAAATGTATCTTTTATGTACACTGAGAGCGTATGCACCAAGACAAATTCCTTGTGTGTCCTATCACATTTGTCCAATAAATTATTCTATTCTATTCTATTCTATTCTATTCTATTCTATTCTATTCTATTCTATTCTATTCTATTCTATTCTATTCTATTCTATTCTATTCTATTCTATATTCTCTTCTCCTCTCCTCTCCTCTCCTCTCTATTATTCTATTCTATTCTATTCTATTCTATTCTATTCTATTCTATTCTATTCTATTCTATTCTATTCTATTCTATTCTATTCTATTCTATTCTATTCTTCTATATTCTCCTCTCCTCTCCTCTCTTCTCCATTATTCTATTCTATTCTATTCTATTCTATTCTATTCTATTCTATTCTATTCTATTCTATTCTATTCTATTCTATTCTATTCTATATTCTCTTCTCCTCTCCTCTCTATTCTATTCTATTCTATTCTATTCTATTCTATTCTATTCTATTCTATTCTATTCTATTCTATTCTATTCTATTCTATTCTATTCTATTCTATTCTATTCTATTCTATTCTATTCTATTCTATTCTATTCTATTCTATTCTATTCACAAGACATTAAAGATTCTGCCATTGAGCATAGCACCAGGGCCAGTGGTCCATTCCTCCAACCTAAATGTTACAACATGGCTATTTTTTTTTTACACGTACTTTTAGGTTCCTCTTTGTCCACAACATTTTGCAAGCTAAGCAACTGTCAGTGTGGCAAAACACCATTTTGACATACTTAAAGGTCACAATTGCAGTGCCCAGATTAACGTTGGTTTTATTTCAGGCCCTTCAACCCTTAATATACATGATAGGGCAGGTGAACAGGCTTTTATTAAAAAAACAAAGGTGTACATTAATTTTTTTTCCCCTTACACAACATGCCTGCAGCTGGTCAGCTTGATTCTAGCAGGCACTGTCACCTCCCACCTCCTTCAAAGATCTCTGAAACCAGATCTCTGCAAAACCACAAGCCTCCCCTTGATCTACCGTTAGACCCAGGCAACAGCAGTGGGTGATTTTCTAATTCCAAGGATTTCCCGCAGCCCTCCAGGGTGGTCACAAGCATTCAGGCAAGGCTCACTGGGGTTAGGTGGAAAGAGCGTGCAGCTTTTGCAGTGAACGATCTCCTTGGCCATGGGCATATCGGACAGTATGGGCGGTGGCACGATTCCCAAGCCAGGCATCAGTGGATTAATCGGCGGGATGCCCGTCATCATTCCAAGGGCCGGGTCGAAGTCTGAAAGACACAAAGATATCAGACATTAAGCGCACAAGAATCCCAATGAAGATTCCAAGCGGATTAACGCACCCGTTTAAGAATCAAGAGGCCCAAGATTGTGAGAGATTCCTAAGGCGACGCGCTTGGAAAAGTCGAGCTCGTTTGTCAGCGTGGAATCCATCTCACGAAACGGGCTTTTTTGGTTTGGGAAGAGTAGGAGATCTGGAAGAGGAAGCATCCATAGCTTGCCTGGTCACTTCTCAAGTTGCCCTCCATCCTTTCTTCCTGCTGTGTGGCTAAAATGAAAGCTGAAGGATGGCAACACCCTGAACGCCAGAACGGGACAACTCACTGCGGCCAACTCGCCCCGGGACAATTCAACAATTCAATTTAATTCTTCTTCTTCTTCTTCTTCTTCTTCTTCTTCTTCTTCTTCTTCTTCTTCTTCTTCTTCTTCTTCTTCTTCTTCTTCTTCTTCTTCTTCTTCTTCTTCTTCTTCTTCTTCTTCTTCTTCTTCTTCTTCTTCTTCTTCTTCTTCTTCTTCTTCTTCTTCTTCTTCTTCTTCTTCTTCTTCTTCTTCTTCTTCTTCTTCCTCCTCCTCCTCCTCCTCCTCCTCCTCCTCCTCCTCCTCCTCCTCTTCTTCCTCCTCCTCCTCCTCCTCCTCCTCCTCCTCCTCTTCTTCTTCCTCCTCTTCCTCTCCTTCTCCTTCTCCTCCTCCTCCTTGTCTTCTTCTTCCTCCTCCTCCTCCTCCTCCTCCTCCTCCTCCTCCTCCTCCTCCTCCTCCTCCTCCTTAACAACCCCATAATCCCTTGCAGGACAGAGTCTGGACAACTGAATGGAGCTAGCAGAATGTTTATTGGCCGGATGCCCTTCCTATTGCCAATGCAGAGTTGTGTTCAGCAGATATATTTTCAGTATTTCCCAGAGAGGCAAGAGCGCCACCTCTAGGCCACCGCATCACTCCCAACAATTCAATTTACCCTTTTGTCATTCACATTTCATTTTGTCTCTCCTTTGGCATCCTTTATTTAATGATTCTATACCCGTGATGACGAACCTATAACACACGTGCCACAGGTGGCACACGGAGCACGCAAGCGTTGCCCTAGCTCAGCTCCAGCATGCAAGCATGCACCGGCCAGCTGATATTTGGCCTTCCGGGCCCACGGGAAGTCGGGAAACGGGCCGTTTCCAGCCTCTGGACGGCCTGCGGGGTATGGGGGAGGCCGTTTTCGCCCTCCCCAGGCTCCAAGAAAGCATCTGGAGCCTGGGGAGGGTGAAAAACAGGCTTTCTGGGCACACCGGAAGTTGGGAAATGGGCCACTTTGGACCTCTGGGGGGCCTCCAGGCGGGTTGGGGAGGATGATTTCCCCCTCCCCAAGCTCCAAGAAAGTCTCTGAAGTCTGGGGAGGGTGAAAAACGGGCCTTCTGGGCCCACCGGAAGTTGGGAAATGGGCCACTCTGGGCCTCCGGAGGGTCTCCAGGTGGGTGGGGGAAGCGGTTTTCACCCTCCCCAGGCTCCAAGAAAGCATCTTGGAGGGTGAAAAACGGGCCTACTGGGCCCACTGGTGACCACTTTGCCGTCCCGTGCCAAAAGCAGGGGGAGCGCGTGGGGGTCACACACGCATGCGTGGGGGGGGCACTGAATTATGGGTATGGGCACACGCACATGCAACCCCCCCGCGCTCCCCCTGCTTTTGGCACATGACAGCAAAAAGGTTAGCCATCACTGTTCTATACCAACGTTTCTTCGATATTAGTATGACTCTTCTCCTGTAGCGAGCTGGCCATGGTGAGTTGTCCTAAGATCAGCTGTACACTTGCTTAGTTACTTTCCCATCTTCTTTTTCACTTTCTCATGGGTTGCTCTTTTTGCTATTTAAAAAAACAAAGCCTTTGAAAAGATGACTTCCAGGCACCAAGAACCCCAGTCCACTTGAAAGAAGCGAGGAAAGCAAACTTGAGCTCAAACTGGGTGGAGTAAAATAGCCTTTTGCACATCAAAATACGCTACTCCCCAAATCACCATTTTCAATACCCTTCAATTAGAATCCGTATTACAAAAATTGATTACGATAAGAATCCCTGGGATCCTGGGCCATCAACAATTTGATAGTTCTGCCACCAAGAAACCAAGCACACCAAACTGCTTGTGCATATAAATAGCCCCTGTCATAACTTGAGCCACTGAGCCAAGTCACGGGTTGCAGTGAAACTAAGCAGGAAAAAAAAATAAGAGAACAATTTGTATGTGTCTAAATAACTCAGTTTTTACTTGTTTTCCTTATTAATATGAGATGGGGAGTAGGAGATGGAGAGTATCACCAATGCATGTCAGCCCAAAGGTATTTATTTTCATTTTTACTTAATTTTATTCATACATTTTTCTTTAACATACATAAGTGGTTAGTAAACAGTGTATTGTTTGGGTCAATTTACTTGTACATAACAATAGTAGTAATAATATAATTCACTTACATCTAGTAATAAACTTCCAACTTCTAATTTCTACCTCCATTGTCTAACCATGCATAAAACAAATCCCATGTTAAAAAAATATTCTGTCTCTTCTTTGTCCTTAATCTTTAATGTTAACCTATCCATTTCTGCACATTCCAGTATTTCTCTATTTTCATCTGTAGGAGTGTCCTCATTCTTCCAGTGTTGTGCAAATACAATTCTCACTGCTGTCAAGACATGTAGTATTAAATATATGTTCCCTTTGGTATATTTCTTTTGGTATTATAAAAAGGTTATTTATTTTTCGTGGAGAAGGGAAGGTTACATCTTTCGGGGCGGAATTCTCATTTGGGGTGTATTCAATTCTCTAAGAATGATGTTATTTGACCAAGGGTGGGCTTCAAAAATTTTAGCAAGGGGTTCTCTGTCCCGTTGCTGGGTGGGCATGGCCTAGTCGGCCTCCTGCACCATGCAAGGGAGCTTTTCGCCCTCCCCAGGCTCCAGAGGCTTTCCTCGAGCTTCTGGGAGGGCGAAAATGGCCTCCCCAGGCTCTGGAGGCCCTCTAGATGCCAGAAACAGGCCCGTTCCCAGCCTTCCCGAACTTCCAGTAGGCCCGTTTTCCTCCCTTCCCGAGCCTCCACGCAGACCCTGCACTTACCTGCATCCAAAACGGACCATGTGGGGACTCCTGGGAGGGGTGGGGCAGACTGAGTGGGGCCAGCCAGGAGTGGGATTTGGGGGTTCTCTGAACTGCACAGAATCTTAGCTAGAGGTTCTCCCAAACCCCTGCGAGCCCCCAGCAGCCCATCCCTGTATCTGACCCATTTGCACTCTTCTGGATGAGGGGTGTACTTACTAGGTAAAGGGGGATCTGCTGTCATTCCCATTGGAGCCATCCCTAAATTATTCATCGCGGTGGTCCAGGCTGTTGGGTCAGACATGCCCAAGTCCATCGGAGAAGAGTCAAGATTCAGAGTTTGGATGTTGTCTGCAGAGAAGGTCACAATTAGCAAAAGGATCCAACGTGCTTTTCAACCTACTGAAGAGGAAGGAAGATCTTTCTTTTTTTTTAACTGGTATCTTTCTTTGGGGGAGGATATGCGATGGGAGCCAGAGAAAAAAAACATTATTTGGATAAAGAGTAGGAGCGAACTCCAATTACAGAACAGGATGTAACTAGAGATTCGAAGTCCTTTACGCCCTGAGAACTCAATGGAAAATATACGCCCCCTCTTGCCTCGAATAAGGACGTGGTCTTCGCAACGCCAGAACTCAAGGTGTCAAGGTTTCGAGCTCAAAATAGATGTTTACAAAATAAACAGAAGTGCGGGCCCTTCTCATCGCTTCTAATGATCCCCTGATTGGCAGGTGCACAACCCCCTAAAACGCAGGCCATGGTCCAGAGTGGTGTGGTGCCATATGTTATTTGCACCCAGGAAGCCATTTGGCAAAATTCCCTTAAAGAAGGGTTCTTGCTTGCCAAATTCCTGATCTGAAAAACACACCCAGATTAAGAACAGAGTAAGAACATCTCCGTCCCACGGTAACATACATTCAAACTCATCAAGGAACGGGAAGGGAGACAGTTGCTGTGGCGACATTCAACCACAAGACAACACTACAGATTTCTTGCCTTCGTCAGGAAAATGTTTTTCTCTTTCTTCCCCCTTATTCTTAGCATGGTTCTCGTCTTGTTTAAGAATGAAGAGAAAACATTGAGGACTTGAAACTTTGCTCAGGGCTGCATCAGGTCAGCGTTTGCCCTCCAGATCTCTTGGGTTCTGACCTAAGCTTTCTGATATAGTAAAAAGCACACAATTAATCCCAAAACCTCTTTTTTAAAATTTTAAGAGCTGTGAATTCCTTTCATTCATAGCACGTGCTAAATCACCAAAAGTTTATAAAGAGTCCAACAGAAGTCTGCCACAGTCCTTCAGGATAAGGCTGGTAAACACCCACCTTTATCTTCTTTGACACGCTGCCAAAGACCTAATTGGCAATTATCTTCGCAGAAACACAGAGTCAAAAATGGAGCTTCAAAGTACAAACCGACACCATCCACAACGTTGCTTCCTGCAAAGGCCCATGTGCCTTTGCTCTTCCTTCATGTCTTATGGGAGGGGCCAATCATCTCCCAGCCTTACTCCCAAGACGCCTCTTTTGTTTTAACTGTTCTTGCCTTCTGACAGCTCTGCGCATGCGCGCACTAGAAACAGCCCCCCCCCCCCCGGTTCCTCTGACTCTGGAGGTTGCAGAGTCCACATATAATTGCCAGATGGCCCTGGCCCCATCTCTGCCTCCGACGCAGCGCCCTTGTCCGAGCCTTCCCCAGACTCCAGGACTGGCGCATGGTCCTCCCCAGCCTCCTCACTGTCCGACTGTGCTGTCAGCTCTGCAGGCTGCTGGCGGACCCCAACACTCTGAGCCATACGTTTAACATCCTAAAGGGCTACTTCACAAAGGAAAGTCCAGTGATCTTCTGATTATTTTTGGACTCCTGCTTCCATCCGGCCATAAGAACACATCTCCTTGGAGAACTGCACAAACCCATTCTTCTTTTCTTTTAATGTTTTATTCATTTTATTTATATAACATTCGATTTTCAACAAACAGCGTGTGGCCTGGGTACAGTTATGTTTAAAACAGCCGCAATACACATATTTGCTGTGGTATTCATCACCATACTATTGATAATATAATAATATAATAACATTAATACTTAACATTTAATATCTTCTTTAACAACTCTCCATTTCCTCTTTTTATATCTCTTCCTTTCTAACTTCTGTTTCTGTTGTCTAGCCATTGATAAAATGTCCCATACCAAAAAAATATTCAGTTTCTTCTTTATCCTTAATAGTAAGCGTTAGTCTATCCATTTCTGCGCATTCTAATATTTTCTTATTTACATTCCCCTCAGACGGAATCTCATCATTTTTCCATTGTTGCTCATATACAATTCTAGTTGCGGTTAATATATGCAAGATCAGTTCTGTAGCACAAACCCATTCTGAACCACCAAGGAACTGTCTTCTCCAATCAACTCTTCTGTAGCAGCCAACTTGATATCAGCTTAGGATACTTTAGAATAGACCAGAGCCGGAAGGGACCTTGGGAGGTTTTCTAGTCCAGCCCTCTGCTCAAACAGGAGAACCTATACCATCTCAGACAAGTGACTGTCCAGTTGCTTCTTAAAAACCTCCAGTGATGGAGCACCATTTCTGAAGGCAATTTATTAGGCAATACAGTTTCTTCTATTTCTCCTTTCCTACTTTCTCCTTTCCTACTTCATGGCACCAACAGTAGCTGCTCTCTGTAGCACTTTGAGGGTCTTTCCAAAGGAGGGGTAGGATCACAAATCCTTCAATTTTGCTCAGCTGATCAAACTGACTAATCCAAATAAACCCAGGTATACAGATTCAAGCATGGACAAAGTTTTACCTTGTTGACTTCTACCTAACCGACGAGCAGCAACAGAAATCTCAGAATTCAGGCAGCGAATGAGCTAGAAATACCCAGATTTCCCCCTACTCCCAATTCTGAGAAGGATGTTGGTTATGTTCCTTTAGGTCTCCCCACTGCGCTATCAAATCCCTCCAAGGAACAAGCTCAGTTCATTTTCTATATTCCCCCAAACAGGCACCCCAATTTACCAGCTTACCCGGCAGCAGATTAATTCTCTTCTGCTTCTGGATTCTCTTCCCTCCATTTTCAGCAAATCCTGCCCTGCTGTTGGGTGGCAGGGGGTGACTGCTACCAAGGTCGGAGGGCAGCTGGTTTAGCCCTAAGAGAGATGGGAAAAATAGGTTTAATAATATTTTCCAGGTAGCCTACATAGAACGATTAAAATATTCAAAATCATCTGAAGAATTCTACCCAGGGCATCTGAGATAAAAACAATACCCGTGTTTCCCCGAAAATGTATTTATTTAATTTATTTATATTTATATACCGCCCTTCTCCCTGGGGACTCAGGGCGGTGTACAGCCAAGTAAAAACATAGAGTACAAACATTAAAATACGATTAAAAAGATATATGTAAATTTGGCCCCGTAATTAAAAAACAGTAATAAACCAATTAAAACATTTCGAAGTGTTAAGCCAGCCCAGTTTGCTGAAAAAAAAGAGTGTCTTATATTTTTTGAACCCTGAAATAAGTGCTTGGCCTTATTTTTGGGGAGGCCTTATTTTGGGGGGGGGGGGTGGAGCAAGACAGGGCTCCTCTTGCTGTCTTACCTGATTTCCAGCTCTGTCTCCCTAACCCTAACCAGAGGAAATCGGCTGCACATGCGTTTAAATATTTTCGGGGAGGGCTTATTTTCAGGGAGGGCTTATTTTAGCGCATGCGCTCAAAAGCTCAACTGGGCTTATTATCAGGGGAGGTCTTATTTTCAGGGAAACATTGTACAATCAAAGAAAGTTGTATAATTTGAGAAACAGAAAATGTCAAACTGCTAAAAAGAGGGCCTTAAAAATCTGGGAGCATCAAGATTTCACTTTGCGCCCCAAAGAATTCCCAGCCAGTATCTTTAGCATGAGTTGCCTTATGATAGTAAGTAGCCCCCCACCCCAACCTCTCTCTTGGTGTCCCCCAAGTTCCCTGTCCACCTGCCTTTCTTAAAAGGATAAATAAAGTCAAGAGAAAGCCACAAAGCAAAATATTATGAAGCAAAATATCAGCTTAACCATACAGCTATTTCCTTTGGTCCCTCATCGGTCTCGCTCCAAGGTGCTAATCTTGTGACTGAACATATCCATCACATCCCCTCTGAATTTCAAGTGTGCCTTTTGCTCTAAAACACTGTCTGTCCTTACTCTGGAAAGATGCATTCAATTATCTGGTGGCTGTTCCTGAGAAGACAAACTTCCTTCATAGATACCCATCAGATCTCAGGTCTTTAGAAGCAGCTATACAAACATCTCTAAAAGATAAAGGTAAAGGTTCCCCTCACACATAAGTGCTAGTCGTTCCCGACTCTAGAGGGCGGTGCTCATCTCCGTTTCAAAGCCGAAGAGCGAGCGCTGTCTGAAGACGTCTCCGTGGTCATGTGGCTGGCATGACTAAATGCCAAAGGTGCACGGAACGCTGTTACCTTCCCACCAAAGGTGGTCCCTATTTTTCGACTCGCATTTTTTACGTGCTTTTGAACTGCTAGGTTGGCAGAAGCTGGGACAAGAAACTAGGGATTCGAATTGCTGAACTGCCAACCTTTCAATTGACAAACTCAGCATCTTAGCCACAGAGCCACCACATCCCTTTAGAAACATCTCTGACAATCTCCAAATATGGGAACAGGGAACCCACCTGGTTCCAGATGTGTGGGCTCTTTAGTGATGAGGATGTTTACCTGGTTGGGTAATGAAACATCAGCAAGAAAGCAACCAAACTCAGAGAGCAACAAGGACTCCATGGCTCAATCCAGGGTTAAAATAATGCAATCCTAAATTGCATTAACAGAGGGATACAATCAAGATCAAGGGGGGTACTAATACCACTCTATAAAGCCTTAGTAAGACCACAGCTAGAATCCTGCATCCAGTTTTGTCCACAGCACTGTAAAAAAGATGTTGAGACTCTAGAAAGAGTGCAGAGAAGAGCAACCAGGAAGATTAGGGGACTGGAGGCTAAAACATACGATGAAAGGTTGCAGGAACTGGGCATGGCTAGTCTAGTGAGGAGAAGGACCAGGGGAGACAGGATAGCAGTCTTCCAATATTTGAGGGGCTGCCACAGACAGGAGGGGCTCAAACTATTTTCCAAGGCATCCGAAGGCCAGACAAGAAATAATGGATGGAAACTGACCAAGGAGAGATTCAATCTTGAATAAGAAGATTGTTCCTGACAGTGAGAGCAATCAACCCATGGAACAGAAGTTGCCTTTGGAAGTTGTGGGAGCTTCATCCCTGGAAGCTTTCGAGAAGAGGCTGGACTGCCATCTGTCAGAAATGGTGTAGGGTCTCCTGCTTGGGAGGGTGGGGGGTTTGGACTGGATGACCTACAAGGTCCCCTTCCAACTCATCTGTTACTCTGTTATTCTCTTTGATTAGTTCCTGTTGAATGTTTTAAGAACTCACTCATGAATGGGCAAAAAAGCCAACTTTTGTCTTGCAGCCTTTTGCATGAGTCCTCTGAAATGGATCTCTGGAACTTTTAGCGCATTTGAACTTGGCGTATCTCCAGGGGTGGGTTTTAGTTATCCTTGCTACTGGTTCGCTCACGCGCGCGCCACTTCTGCGCAGGCACAGATCATATTTGATGATGTCCGGGCAGGTGGGCGGAGCCTCCCGCCGCCGCTACCAGTTCGCCCTGAACCAGTAGCAACCCACCACTGGGTATCTCCAACAACACCTCTAACTTAGCCAATGTACGACGTTAAGAGCCATGGCCTGGCCAATCCTGCAAAGCTTTGAAAGCTACAAGAACGCTTCCTTAATGAGGTCTTTACCTCAGCGATCACCAATGCCAGAGGAAGTGTCTGGATAAATGGGCATTCCCGATCAGTTCCTGGGATCTACCGAAATGAACTCCTGTGGAGAGATCCCTGCTGTCAAGTCCCATCTCGAAACAAACCTGCCTCTTGCTGACAGAATTTTTACAGGACGGTGTCAGGTCACACCATACTAATCCCGAAGCCCTTGAGAGAGAGTAGCAGTAACGAACCTCAGCCATGCCGGGAATGGTTGGAAAGCTTTAGGCACTTCAGAATGATAAACATTTACTGTAATAATGGAGCCTTTGCTTCCCGTATGGAATCGGAATGGAGGAAGCCACTGTCTCTTTTCTCACAAAGAACCGAGAGGGGTTAGAATGAAGGACCCAACTTGTAACCAACTGTTCTGCCCCAGCTATGGACCCCAAAGAACGCAGCACACACAGTCTGTACAAACCTTAGCTTACTAAATTAAATCAATCTTTTTCAAACAAAGGCTGTTTAATTAACTTTCTTAACAGCCTACAAGAATCCAAAGAATAAATAATCATAATCTTACTATAGTTGGCAGAAAGCCCAGAAGCAATTTGCAGGAAAGTGATAAGATCCAGATGCGAAGGAGGGTGAACGAAGTTGTTCTCTGCAAATTGCTTCAGTTGGTGTTCCTCCTTAAATAGGCTAAGAGAGTGGCCAATTAGCCTCAAGCCTTACTCTCGAGACCTCCTCCTGAGGAGCCACTCCTGCCTTTTAACAGCTCTGTATGCTCGTTCATCAAGAAGAGGCTCCTCATCTTCCTGTTCACTTATGGGAGCTTCTGGAGGTTCTGAAGGCCCTGGCTGAATCCTTGCCTCTGGCACCACATCTTCTCCAGCCTCCTCACTGTCCAACTTGAGTGCCAACCTCACAGGCTGCTGGCGCAGCACCACACCAGCCTCCTCGCTGTCGGAATCAGCTACTAGCTGCACAGGCCGCTGACGGGCCACAACACCAATGTTGCCCACAACGTCGTCCTTACTCTGGAAAGATGCATTCAATTATCTGGTGGCTGTCCTGGAGAAGACACACTTCCTTCATAGATACCCATCAGATCTCAATTCTAGCTTGCTAGAATTCATTTCATTTAACAAATTACTATAAGTTAAATTACTCATGTGATTCACTTAACAACTGTGGCAAGAAAGGTTGTAAAATGGGGCAAAACTCACTTAACAAATGTCTCACTTCACATCAAAAATTTGGGGCTTAATTTTGGTCATAAATTGAGGACTACCTCTATAGCATACACCTCACTGGTTTGCATTTGTAAAAACTCAGTCTATTATTCCACCTAAGAGCTTGGGATAAGAGTGTTGTGACTTAGGCTTACTGAGTCATTACTAGACACAATTCGTCCCAAATAAACCTATTTTATTGTGACAGCTGAGAATTACGTTCATTCCCAGCTGAGTCCCAATTAGTTGCAAAACAAGTCCTTCAGAAGAAGTCCTTCGGGATTATCACCAACCTTTATCTTCTTTTACACCCTGCCAAAGGCCTTACTTAGCAAAGCCTCACGAAGTTCAGAAACAAACAAGAGATGCCGATTGGAAACAGAGTTAGCAACATTGCTTTCCTGCAAAAAGGCCCAAGTGCCTTTGTTTCTCTTTTAAGCCTTATGGGACAGGCCAATCATCTCCTGGCCTTACTCCCAAGTCGACCCTTTTGCTTTAGCTGCTTTTGCCTTCTGGCAGCTCCGTGTATGCGTGCAGGAGGAACAGGCTCCTCCTGTTCCTCTGCCTCTGTGCTGTGCGATTCTTGGGGCTCCGGAGTCTGTGCATCACTCCTAGATGGCCCTGGCCCCATCTCTGCCTCCGACGCAGAGCCCTCGTCAGAGCCTTCCCCAGACTCCAGGACTGACCCATGGTCCTCCCCAGACTCCTCACTGTCCGACTCCGCTGCCAGCTCTGGAGACTGCTGGCGGGCCACAACAAAGAGGGAAAGATACAAACTCATCAAGTGAGAAATAAGTCTTCGATTTACGATCACAACTGAGCACAAAATGTCCATTGCTAAGGAACCCCGTTGTAAAGTGAGTTTTGCCCCTCTTTCTTGCTACCTCTCTTAATTAGCTACAGACAATTCATACTGGGAAAACTACAATTTGACCTAAATCAACATCTGAATTGAAATGTTAGTCATGCAACTGTTTTGGAACGAATAAAAACTCATACAATATTTACTGGGTCCTTTACTAAAATGACACAGAATTCTTTCTCGTTGAGCTAGAATATTTAAAAATTGGGAGAGGTAGAAGGATGAATTTCACTTAAGGGTCGCCCCCCCCCCCCGTCCCTTCCCAGTAAAAGCTAACTGGAAAAGACATTTTTCTTGGATCAGTTGGTGGCTGTGCTGTCTAGGCATCTGAGAATTGTATTCTTAGCCCAAATTAGCAGGCAAGAGCTGTACTTTAAATCACAGCATGGTAGTGCGACAGCAATTTTTTTGACAGCTAAGTTTGATATTCCCTAAGGGAAAAATATAAATCAGTGATAAATGACAAGTCGGAATAACTGGTGCTTCTAAAAATATTTTCAGCAACGAACATTTGTCATATCACCTTCGTAGCTTTCTTACATTCTTTCCTTGGGCAAGAGCTAAAATAGATATCACATACTTGCGATAAGTGGAAGTAAAATCCGGTAAATTTAGTGAGATTTGTATTTTACTGGAGAGAACCAGTGGTGGGTTCCTCCCAGTTTGGCCCCGTTCTGCCGAGCAGGTAGCAGTGATGATATGACATCACCGAACCGGTTCTACCCCCCCGCCCCCGCCCCCCTGCCTTATTCTTACCTTTTATTTGGCCCCACCCCCAATCTATTGCTGCCTCCTGAGTCCCAGCTATCGGCTAGAGGGAAAAAAACCTGTTTAAACTCTTGCCATGGAGCTTCAAAGGGCCGCCCTACAGCTGATCAGTGTTAAAAGAAAACAAATTAGACCGATGCCTGCAAAAATAAAGGATAGACCGGTGCCTGCAAAAATAAAAGGGTAGACCGGTGCCTGCAAAAATAAATGGGCAGACCGGTGCCTACAAAAATAAATGGGTAGACCGGTGCCTGCAAAAACAAATGGGTAGACTGGTACAGCTCTGCAAGCAATTAAAAGCCTGGTAGACCAGTACCTCTGCTAAATCCTAAAGAACTGTCACATGATCATCAAGCCACACCCATAAAATAAGCCACACCCACAGAACCAGTAGTAAAAAAAATTAGAACCCACCCCTGGAGAGAACCTTCTGAAGTGGAACATTACTTATTGCAATTTCCCTTGAAAAGCCTTACTCTTTTAGTATTTATCAAAATCTTTCAGACCTTGTGTGCATCAAAACAAGACTTTCCACCATTTTCAAAAAGTTCTTACGAAAAAAATATATATTTACGCTCAGGCTGCTCTTTGGATTTCTATTACCACTTTGCTGCTCTTTACGTTTTTCAGCCTGAAGATCTTAAAATGAACATGAACAGTCTACAGACTAAGGTGGAGTTGACACGGCATTCCGCTTTTTGGGTTTAAATATAGTTTGTTGAACAAACCATGGTAGTTAGATGCAACCGATAATTAAGCCAGAAGTCATGATTTACCAACCACAGCGACTGGTATCACATATCATGCTAATTCTAAATTAATCAAAGTACATATAGTAATGATTTAGATTTAATCTGTAGAAGCTAGCTAAAAAAAACCCAACACCCTTAGGAGATCTTAACTACATACTTTAGAATCCGTAAATCTACAGGGTTTATCGCCTGCCATCAAACCACTCAGCGAAAGATTTTCACAGAGACAAAAAATCCTACCATATTCATACAGCAAGTTTGTGAAGAATGGAATCAGCCTTCAAATTACGGATCCCTGTAAGATAACTATATATCTTCTACAGAGATATACCCTGTAGAAGATATGCCTTGTAGAAGACAAGATATATGTCTTGTCATAGAGCATTTCCATGGCCTACCGCATAAAATACAGAGCTTAGTTTTCAATAGGAGTGATTTAAAGAAAGCCGAGCTCTTTACGGTATTTATTTCTCAATCGTTGAAAATTCAAAGTTTAAAATCCCCCAATTACCTACTTCCTTCAGTTCCCTGCGCTTCAAGCCACAATCTTGAAATATCTTCCACCCAGCATCAATCAGTGCCGAGAAACAGGTAAAAAGGATTTTAAATCCCTTGCTGACACACATCTCCCAGGCACAAAGAATCAGGAAATGTAAAAGGAGATGACAAAAAATAAAATGAAAACGAAGTTAAGGAGATTCTTATTGAACGTTCTTTTGAAGATAAAAACCCTCTCTGTAAATCCAGGACTGATCTGTAAAATTAAAAGAGGGAAACTTTGCCACCGGGACGGCGTCATTACCAATTTAATCGAGTGCAGATTTAATTTAACAATATCACCTTTTAAATGGCATCCTTGCAAAATGCATGTAATCTGAGAATAAAAGATCAGGGATCAAAGACTAAGCATTACCCCTCGAGGGCCTACGTGGAACACTGATTTTTTACGTGGCTTTAACATTGCCAGCCCTTGATAAGAATTGCTGAAAAACCGATCTTTCAGGGGGAAAGACTTCCTGAGTTGTCGATCTCGCCGTCTTTCAAAATTCACACACCTTACCTGTGAACTGCACCACAAACATGGGGCTAAGCGAACTCTTCAGTCCCAGCGAATATTTTGCAATATATTCAACAGACACATACAAGCCTCTCTAAAGAAAAAAAAAACAAACCCAAGTGCCAGGAATAAGAGTAACAAGAGGAGAGCTTAACGTCAATAAAGCCACAGCGATAGCAGCCAACTGGGAACACCGGGATGCTAAAGAGCAGGAGGCCGGAGATTTATTTATTTATTTATTTTAAAAAACTGACCGGCTGCCCAGTTCTGCACCTGTCCTTGTCGTTTACCAAGCCGTGATACTTCGCAGACTTGCGTCCTGGTCTATTGCGGAGAAGACACTCAAGAAAGCAGGTGGCGATGCAATTAACAGCAGGCTTATCTGTGAATCTGCCAAGGATTTGGTTTCGGGCCTCAAAATTGCTGAAAGATAGAACTGCAGCTGGCCAGTCCCGATCTCGCTCGGTCATCTGGCAAGCAGTCATTTTAACACACAAGCTAAACCCCGGCTTGACAGCCCGCAGGACCCACGGCTTCTCAGGGTGAAATTCAATATTCCGTTCACCGAATTTAAAATTTGCAAATGCAGCATTCAAAACTGGGGTTCTGCACGGCCGCCCCTCGTCCCCCAAAGGACTCCCCTGGAATGGAAAACGGGCACGAGAAATCCAGCTCTACGGATCAACAGATGCGCAAAGTTTAGTATAAATTAGAAAATGGGATTTGGGTGGTTGCAGAAAATATCCGTTGCACAGCTGTTTATTTATTTTTTTCTTTGCTACCAGCATTCACAATGTAAAGTTCAAAAACATGTACCCGGCTTATCCTGCTGCTATCATGTATTGGAACTTGGGGTGGCTTATTAAAAGCACAGGAAGCATTTACTACACTGTGTTGAACAGCATCAATACGGGAAGGAAGGAAGGAAGGAGAGAGAGAAAAGGAAGGGGGAGGGAGGGAGGAAGGAAGGAAGGGAGAGAGAGAGAGAGAGAAAAAAGGGAGGGAGGGAGGGAGGGAGGAAGGAAGGAAAAGAGAGAGAGAAAAGGAAGGAAGGGAGAAAAGGAGGGAGAGAGGGAGGAAGGAAGGAAGGGAAAGAGAGAGAGAGAGAGAGAAGGAAGGGAGAGAGGGAGGAAGGAAAGAAAGAATGAAAAGGAAAGGAAGGAGAGAAAAGGAAGGGCGGGAAAGAGAAAAAGGGAGGGAGGGAAGGAGGAAGGGAAAGAGAGAGAAACAGAGAGAGAGAGAAAAGAGAGGGAGGGAGGAAGGAAGGAGAGAAAGAAAAGGAAAGAAGGAAGGAAGGAAGGAAGGAAGGAGAGAAAAGGAATGGAAAGAGAAAAAAGGAAGGAAGGGAAGGAAGGAGGGAGGAAGGAAGGAATGGAAAGAGAGAGAGAGAGAAAAGGGAGGGAGGGAGAGAGGGAAGGAGGGAGAGAGGGAGGAAGGAAGAAAGGAGAGAAAGAAAAGGAAAGAAGGAAGGAGAGAAAAGGAAGGAAGGGAAAGAGAAAAAAAGGAGGGAAGGAGGGGAGGGAGGGAGGAATGGAAAGAGAGAGAGAGAAAAGGGAGAGAGGATCAGAAACACTCAACTGTCCATTGTTTTAACTAAGTTCCAGACTCATTTATTTGTAAAATGTATTACCAAAGGGTGACTCTGGGCTTACATAGAAATGTTTGTATAGCCTAATACTGATAATGAGTTCAAAGATTAAGGGCAGCACATTTAATATTAAAGTCTTTCCCATCCTCGGAGTCTGATTTCAGAGAGATGCCATGAACTCTTCGCAGATTAAAATAGGAACAGGTTTAACTATCCAATTCTCATGCCAAGAATACCAAAGTTTCAGCGTTCACACTATACACTGTTTAGAGTTTTATCCTGCATTGTTAAACCTCATCAAAAAAGGGTCAGGATATCAAACTTGACATTCCAATCAGTTTATATCTACATAAAATTACTACAACGTGCTCCATATGAAAGTTTTTGGAAACTGTACTTGCTCAGAATGTAGTAGCATACAGTAGTGGCCAAAATTGTGGAAACCTTTTGGGAAAAGTGTATTTTTCTAAAATTAGCGAATAACACTACTTTCTTGTTGGAGTAGTACCCTAAAATTATATATCAATGGAAAGATAACTCAATCAAGAATGTACCACTTCGATGAAGGATTTGCTATTAGAATAGCAGTTACAAGATAAAGACGAAAAGTGAAACACCTAGAAAAAAACCAAGTTTTTTCAACAAATGATCACCCTAATAAAAATGAGATATACAAAAATGATCACCATGTCAGTTAATACTTCGTTGGGAAACCTTTAGCATGAATGATGGCTTTACAACGTCTTCCCATGGAGTGAACCAAGTCTTTGAGTTCTGCAGCTGTTCTAATGTGAAACCAAGATTGAATGATGGCTTCTATTAACTGGGTTTTATTGCTGGGTCGCTTCTGACTAACAAGTTTCTTTAGTCGGCTCCGTAGATTTTCAACTGGGTTAAAGTCTAAGCTATTCCCAGGCCATTCCAGCAGGGGAATATGATTATCTTGAAACTCCAAAAAAAAGTGGTGTTATTAGCCATCAAACCTCAAAAATGCACTTTTCCCAAAAGGTTTCCACAATTTTGGCCACTACTCAGTGGTGGGTTGCTACCGGTTCTCCCCAGTTCTTGCAAACCGGTAGTGGAAATTTTGAGTAGTTCGCAGAACCGGTAAATACCACCTCTGCCTGGCTCTGGCCCCAATCTATTCGCTGCCTCTCAAGTCCCAGCTGATCGTCTAGAAGGAAAAAATCAGGGCTCACTTGACAAAGAAGAGAAGAAAAAAAAAAGAAAAGCAAGACACTGTAGCTTTAAATTGAGAAGCCAAGAAGCCTCCCAACTGATCAGCTAAAACCGAACCGCTCCTTGTAAACTGCTTGTTGGTGGTAGATTGGCAAGTCAGGCCAAGCTGCCTGAAAGCAGTTTCCGATGCTCTTGGTTGTGGCACAGTGGCAAAAAACTGTTTAAACTCTTGCCACGGTGCTTCAACATCCCCATCAGTCAATTGCAAAAAGGCAGCTTTACATGAAACAGCTTGCATCCTGAGACAATTTTACCTTTAACATCATCAAACAACAGCTGTCCCAAAGGTGCTTTTTCAAGAGGCAACTGGACTTTCTGGTTTTTTTTCTTTGAAGACATTTTGCTTCTCATCCAAGCAGCTTCTTCAGCTCAGAAACTTCTTGGATGAGAAGCAAAACGTCTTCAAAGAAAAAAACCAGAAAGTCCAGTTGCCTCTTGAAAAAGCACCTTTGGGACAACCCATGACCTGAATGACTGAGAATCTCCATAGACATCAAACCACAGGAACTGGGCATGGCTGGTCTAGTGAAGAGAAGGACCAGGGGAGACAGGATAGCCGTCTTCCAATATTTGAGGGGCTGCCACAGAGAGGAGGGGGTCAAGCTATTCCCCAAAGCACCTGAAGGCCAGACAAGGAATAATGGATGGAAACGGACCAAGGAAAGATCCAACCTAGAAATAAGATGGAATTTTCTGACAGTGAGAACAATCAATTGATGGAACAGAAGTTGCCTTCGGAAGTTGCGGGAGCTTCATCCCTGGAGGCTTTCAAGAAGAGACTGGACTGCCATCGGTCAGAAATGGTGTAGGGTCTCCTGCTTGGGCAGGGGTAGGGGATTGGACTAGATGACTTACAAAGGTCCCTTTAATCTGTTAACGCTCTAAATCTCTGCTGGGATGCTGAATTGCAACTTTCTCTTAAACATTCCAGGTCTTCATAAGTGGGCAGGAATGCCAAATCCAGCCTGAACATCTGGCCGACTATGCAACCAACCGTAATAATCGTAATACATTAAAACCTCTTAGGCCACCCAATTCCCAGCGTTTTAGGCTAGCAAGTCTAAACAGAGAACCTAAATCTTGGGTTCAAGTCCCAGGATCTGAATTCAGATCTCTCCATCTCATTCTTTTGGCTTTTTTTTTTCTTTTTAAGTGCCCCCGCACCATGCACTGCAAGTTAACGATGCAGACCCGGTTGAAGCAGGTCAGGCTGCAATGCAGTAAAAGCCAGACGGACACAACTGGACACGCCTTCCGGATGCACCGGGACTACAAAACCCCATGCTTCCCAGCCGACCGAGGGATGCCATTGGGGACGGCTCGCAGCTTCCCCCCCCGGGGGAAAGCAAGTCCTTTAATTCCCAGCTTGCAAGGCTCGCACGCCCTTCCTCCAGATCTGGCTGGGGACCATGGGAATTGTAGTCCCCCTGGAAGGTCGGGGGGGGGGTGGGGAGGGGGCTGCTTCGAGCCATTGGAGCGTCCTGAGGAAGCCGGCTTTGCCTTGCCTTCCACCTCACCTTGCCTTCCCACGCGTCCGCCGACCAGCCCCACCGGCTTCTGTCCGCAACTCCTCCCCAGAGACATCGGGGTCTTCGCCCGCCAGCTCCTCCGCAGCTCCCGCCCCGCTGGCCGGGCCTCGCCCGCTTCCCTCAGCCCCGCCTCCAAGCAGCCTCCGCGCGCCCCCTATTGGTGGGCCGGTCTCTAGGGGCGTGGCCGAGAGGATTGGAAGCGTCAGAAGGTTCGGCTGCGCCCTCGCTGATTGGCTAAGCCGAGATGCCACTTTGACGCTTTTTTTTTTGTCTAGGGAATTCTGGGCAATGTAGTTTTAAGAGAAGATGGTGGGGATGGGATAAAGGATACATTAGAAGAGAATAGAGCTGGAAGGGACTTTGGAGGTCTTCTAGTCCAGCCCCCTGCTCAAGCAGGAGAACCTGTCCTGTAACATTTCAGATAAGTGACTGTCTACTCTCTGGAAATGCAGGATAAAGGTGCTTTCTTCACTTCTTGGGGAGTTTTGATAGAATAGAATAGAATAGAATAGAATAGAATAGAATAGAATAGAATAGAATAGAATAGAATAGAATATAGAAATGGGATAGAAGAGTAGAGTAGAGTAGAGTAGAGTAGAGTAGAGTAGAGTAGAGTAGAGTAGAGTAGAGTAGAGTAGAGTAGAACAGAACAGAACAGAACAGAACAGAACAAAACAGAATAGAATAGAATAATGGAATAGAATAGAATAGAATAGAATAGAATAGAATAGAATAGAATAGAATAGAATAGAATAGAATAGAATAGAATAGAATAGAATAGAATAGAATAGAATAGAATAGAATAGAATTCT
Organism: Coluber constrictor foxii; assembly: GCA_038048745.1. NCBI lineage: Eukaryota > Metazoa > Chordata > Lepidosauria > Squamata > Colubridae > Coluber > Coluber constrictor. The sequence continues at coordinate 12,213,871 of CM075971.1, forward strand.
TTATTGGCCAAGTGTGATTGGAATCTGTCTTTGGTGCATATGCTCTCAGTGTACATAAAAAGATAAGATACATTCATCAAGAATCATAAGATACAACACTTAATGATAGTCATGGAATGGAATGGAATGGAATCAAGTGGAGTGGAGTGGAGAGGAATGGCCGAAGAGGTTGTAGAAAAAATGGTTTTAAAAGTAAAAGAAAAAAAAAAGTTGGCCATGCCCACCCAGTCACATTACCCCATCACCACCAAGTAACACCCGCAGAACCAGTAGTAACAAATTTTACATTTCACCACTGGGATTAGCCCTCTACCCATCTAGCAACAGAACTCATCACATGGCACCTGGGGATATTACATCACCCAGCAAGATTCAACCAAGTTTAGGGCTCAAGACACTACAAAGTTACCCTTGCATGACCCCATGGGAGTCTGACAACCAATCAGAATACATTTCTTTCACAGGAACAGGAAGCTCCAAGGTGGGGCCCAAGGGAGAGAGAGAGAGAGAGTGTGTGTAATCCCTCTCTCTCTCCCTCTTCCTTCCCCCTGCCTCTCTCTCTGGATTAGATGGATTAGATGAGTGTTGCTTTTTTTGTTCAAGAGAAAGCCTTTTCCATGGTGATTTCTCACTTCTCAGTTTAAAAGCTTATGGGGCTAGGCTTCCTTCCCTATGATGAAATCCAACAAATCCTTAAAAAGAAATAGTATAGGTAGTCTACATCCAAATTATTCGTACCTTGCAAGCATCATTTATCTACAGCGTGTAGGGCGCAGTCCAGAGCGTGCACAATTTGCAGCAAGGCAGGAGACCTCTTGCCAAAGAGAAATATGAAAAGATTGCAGCAGGGGTAAAATCCAGCAGGTTCTGACAGGTTCTGCCGAACCGGTAGCGGAAATTTTGAGCAGTTCGGAGGACTGGCAAATACCACCTCTGGCTGGCCCCAGAGTGGGATGGGAATGGAGATTTCGCAATATCTTTCCCCCAAGGGAGGGGAAGGAGGGAATGGAGATTTTGCAGTATCCTTCTCCTGCCATGTCCACCAAGCTATGCCCACCAAGCCACACCCACAGAACCGGTAGTCAAAAAATTTGGATTTCACCACTGGATTGCAGTAAATACAAGATAACAGTCAGAGGAAGAAAAAAGGATTATGTTGGAAACAAGAGATTTTTAGAAAGTGGATTCCTTCAAAAGAGCCGCTTTTGCTTAACACTATCTATGAAAATGTCTGCAAGGACTGTGGCCCCGCTAAACTCCTAAATCCTGCTAGAATGGTTGCATAAGGATGCTGAACCCCGATCCTGATATCCTTCAAAAATGGGTCAGTGATCCAGGGGTGGGTTCTAAATTGTTTTACTACTGGTTCTATGGGTCTGGCTTGGTAGGTGTGGCATGGCTTGGTGGGCGTGGCAGAAGGATACTGTAAATCTCCATTCCCACCTCACTCCAGGGGAAGGTTACTGCAAAATCCCCATTTCCTCCCGATCAGCTGGGACTCGGGAGGCAGAAAATAGATGGGGGCAAGGCCAGTCAGAACTTTTACTACCGGTTCTCCAAACTACTCAAAATTTCCGCTACCGGTTCTCCAGAACTGGTCCGAACCTGCTGAAACCCACCTCTGCTAATGCTTCAAAAAAAAAAAAAAAGAATGGGGACGGATTCTTATACGGAGGAGCCGTCTTTTTATCTGGGTGCCTTTGAGGTTTGTCCGTTGTGTTGATCCCACAGAATTCATTTAAGGGGTTGGGAACACAATGAAATCATTTATGACTTCAGAGATGCCCGCACACGTACTGTGAGGTCATCTGCAGAGGCCAAAGATCATTTTGCAAATATTCTTGAAGAGCCAAGTGCAGGCTTCAACGGCTTCGTTTCACGTTGTCTGGAAACCAGGGGTGGGACGATAGGCAAAGCAATAGCAATATACTTTTATTGTGCTCAGCCGAAAGCTGCAGAAGGGAGCAGGCTAGCTTGGCTAAGGATGCACCCAGCCTTCCACTTTCTTGAGTTCTGAGCTTTTACCAGCTGGCTACTTGACCTGGAGTAACCTCCTTGAAAGACGCTTCAAGAAGGGTCTGCGTTTAGATTTATTTTTAAGGGACTCTACGCCCACCTTGCTCCAGGAAAGGAATCCTCAGTATGGGAAACTTCACCTTTGGCGTCGTCCTTGCTTTGCTGGCTTCACTGATTATGCTAGTCAATTGTGTTGTGGTTATTGCGCTGGTGAGGCTGGTGTGGAAGAATCACTGCCCTGGCCTATGCTTCGTTTTAAACCTCGCTATCTCCGACTACTTGGTGGGTTTCACCATCACAGGCCTGGTGAACGAACAACTGTCGGGCCCCGAGTACCAGACCCCTCAGCAGTACTGCGTCTTGCAGATGGCTTCCATCACCTGTCCCTCTGCTGCCTCCATCTTCACGGTGATTTTGGTCACCTTTGACCGGTACTTGGCTATTACGCATCCTTTCCGCTACTTGAAAATCATGTGTGGCCCGGTGGTCGGGATTTGTATTGGAGGTCCTTGGCTGCTGGCTTGTCTGATCGGCTTCCTCCCCGTGATGGCCCACAGCTTCCAAGAGAAGAACTACCGAGGTCTGTGCACCTTCTTCGGCGTGTTTCAGCCCACGTACACCCTGGTGGTCTTCTGCGTCAGCTTTTTCCCGGTTTTCTTCGTCTTCCTCTATTTCCACTGCCGCTTGCTCAAGATTGCTTCTCTGCACATCCAGCACATCCGAGAACTGGAGCCTGCAGGCCTGCCGGATGCCTACTCAACCTCTCAGCCTTCCAACGATACCAAAGCCTTGCGTACCGTGGCCATCCTGGTTGGTTGTTTTGCCGTCTCCTGGTCCCCTTTCTTCGTGGTGAGCATGGTCCAGATTGCCTGTCGACGCTGTTGCCTTCATCGCCTGCTGGAACATTACCTCTGGGTGTTGGGTGTGTGCAACTCTCTAGCGAATCCCCTCATCTATGGATATTGGCAGAAGGAAGTCCGCCTGGAGATCTGCCAGATGTGTCTGTGCCTGAAGAACAAAATATTTCCTCTTTTGCACTTGGACAATCAGCCTAATGCTGCTCCCACCCAGCCTGGGGAACCACTCTTTATCATCTCACTAGCCCAGCTAAAGGACTGATGTAAATTACCCCCCCCCCCCAAAAAAAAGCCACTCTGGGCACATCTCCTGGTAAGGTTCTTCTCTTATACGTATCACCAAGTCTTCTGTCCAGAAGCAATGTTATCCCATGGTAAATGGGTGCAGAAATTAAGTTTCCTGATTTCCCGCCCCAGTAAGATGATCAGGGTGACTTTGGACACTGTGTTGTATCTCCAACTTACAAAGCCATTTATTTCTTCATAACTGTACATCAGAGGGATGCGGTGGCTCAGGGGTTAAGATGCTGAGCTTGGCGATTGAAAGGTCGGCAGTCCTGCAGTTCGAATCCCTAGTGCTGAGTAATGGGGTGAGCTCCCGTGACTTGTCCCAGCTTTTGCCAACCTAGCAGTTCGAAAGCACGTAAAAAATGCAAGTAGAAAAATAGGGACCACCTTTGGTGGGAACATAACAGTGTTTTGTGCGCCTTTGGCGTTGAGACATGCCGGCCACATGACCACGGAGATGTCTTTGGACAGCACTGGTTCTTTGGCTTTGAAATGGAGCACCGCCCCCTAGAGTCGGGAACGACTAGCACATATGTGCGAGGGGAACCTTTACCTCTTGTGTCAAACTCACTTTCATTGAGGGCCTGCCCTCCCGAGCTCCCTTTTCATTGGCAGAGGCACCACAATGTGGTCATTCACTGTTTCCAAGGTCACCCCGCGGTCCAGATCTAAACCCTGTGGGCTGGATCCGGCCCACGGGCTTTGAGTTTGACACCCCAGATGTACATAATGACTAAGCTCTGAAAGGGCAGTGGTGGCAATGCCAAAAGACTCTCAAAATCTAGACCTAGCACTGGAAAGGAATTAAGGGCCTTGGTCCCAAAATCAGCTCTCATTTTGGCTCATCTAGAGATGTTTGGATATGTTGTGGTCCGCCCGCAGCTTGTGGAGCTGGCAGCGGAGTTGGACAGCAAGGAGGCTGAGGAAGAACATGGGCCAGTTCTGGAGGCTGGGGAAGGCCCAGATGAGGGTCTGTGTCAGAGGCAGAGATGGGGCCAGGGCCATTGGGGAGTGATGTGTGGACTCCGGAGCCTCCAGAGGCTGACAGTAGAGAGGCAGAGGAACAGGAGGAGCCTGTTCCTCGTGTGAGTATGAGAAGAGCTGCCAGGAAGCAGGAGCAGCTAAAGCAGAGAGGACAACTTGGGAGTAAGGCCAAGAGATGATTGGCCCCTCCCATAAGGCTTAAAAGACCAGCAATGGCTCTTGGCCTCTTTGCCGGAAAACAACCGTTGAGAGATTCGCTTTGTGTTTGGCTGTATTTCTTTCTTGTCGGCGTCTTCTGCTTCTGAACTTTGCCAAGAAAAGCCTTTGCCAGTTTGCCTAATTAGACCAAAGTCGGTGATAAACTGAGGAATGGTGTTTTGAAGAATTTGCTTTAATTTAGTTTGGACGACACTGAGAATGAGTTAATTCTCAGCTGTTCTAATAAAGTCTGTTTGTTTTCGAACTGTTTGCTTTTAATACTAATTACTTGGGCCTGGGTCACAACAGGAGAGTTCTTGAAGTTATCTGTGCATTTATTGGCTCATGACTTGTGACAGGAGGGTAATGACAGCTGAGTCATAATGTACAGTTGATTTTCTATAGAGGGTTAATTGATGCTTTTGACAAGGACAGGGTCAACTAAGGGTGCATCCTTGCGGTCAGTTGAGGTCAACAGTCTTGAGGTTTTTACTCTTTGGCTCCCATAAACATAAGAAGAAAAATGGGGAAAATACAGTATGATGAAGTTGTTCCTTTCTGACGAAAAAAAAAGGAACACATTTTATTTTTACAATGCAGTCAACCCAACGTGGAGTTCCACTCCATTAAGTTTACAAAATTACTTATATTTTCCGCCGTTCGCAAAGAGCTTGCATCCTGACGACTTCCTGTCCGATTAGATGGGCAGATGGACCATGTTTACTCCCCAACCCATTAATCGCTTGGATCCTGATAAATGAGCCATGGAAAAGTAGGAAGTGGAACCTGGAGGTTTCAAAAGCTTCTAGTTATATAACGCTTGCGTATCTTCTCTATGGAAACGGAAGACAGGTATTACACCTTGCTGAATACAAACTGGATTAGCCTTGTTTGCGCATTACTAGTGACAACATAGGCCACATGATAACAGCAGGACCAAGCAAGCCGGAATCATAAAAGTCCGAAGTGGGAAATGTTTAAATTGATATCTGGTGCAGTGTGAGGTTAAGATGGGGATGTTCAGTGGACACATTTACCACTGGAAGGACGTTGAGAGGAGATTTCTCCTTCCCTCTGGCAGCATCCAATTGTTGCCCATGTCTTTCAAGCTGATATTCTTATATAAGAGTTGCATGATCATTTTAATGCATTTGCACCACAACATGGCAGCAAACTGTCAGCGAAGACTCCAAGACCCTCAAGAGCCTCAGACAGCTCAACAGGCTAATAGCCTGTTATTAACATTCAGCTGTCTGCAATTATTGCAAGTTCGAGGCTCAAGGTTGACTCAGCTTTCCATCCTTTCTAAGGTAGGTAAATTGAGGACCCAGTTTGTGGAGGCAATAAGCTGACTTTGTATAAAAAATATACAAAAGTATGAAGGCTATTGCTTAACGCCTTGTAAGCCGCCCCGAGTCTCCGGAGAAGGGCGGCATATAAATCTAATTATCACCGCCCTGAGTCCCTTTTGGGAATAGGGTGCTATATAAATTTGATAAATAAATACATACATACATACATACATACATACATACCCCAGCCAAAGTAGTTGAGGGCTAAAGTTTGCTCCTGCTAGATTACAGCCACAAGTTCCTAGTTTATGCTTTTTGTCTTGGCCGATCCTGAGCAGAAGGCCTTAACCCAGGGTTAAGAATCCAGCAGGTTCTGACAGGTTCTGGAGAACTGGAAGTGGAAATTTTGAGCCGTTCGGAGAACAGACAAATTCCATCTCTGGCTGGCCCCAGAATGGGGTGGGAATGAAGATTTTCCAATATCCTTCCCCCAGGAGTGGGACGGGAATGGGGATTTTGCAGTATCCTTCCTCTGGAGTGGGATGGGAATGGTGATTTTGCAGTATCCTCCCCCTGCCATGCCCAAGCCACCCCCACTAAGCCACACCATGCCCACCAAGCCACGCCCACAGAGCCGGTTATAAAAAAATTTGGATTTCACCACTGCCTTAACTTAATCTAAATGTCTATGGAGATTCTCCGTCGTCCTAAAGGTGCTTTTTCAAGAGGCAACTGGACTTTCTTGGTTTTCGCTTCAGAGCTGAAGAAGCTTCTTGGATGAGAAGCGAAATCAGAGGTGGGTTTCAGCAGGTTCTGACCAGTTCTGGAGAACCGGTAGTGGAAATTTTGAGTAGTTTGGAGAACCGGTAAATACCACCTCTGACTGGTCCCGCCCCCATCTATTCTCTGCCTCCCGAGTCCCAGCTGATCGGGAGGAAATGGGGATTTTGCAGTAACTTTCCCCTGGATTGAGGAGGGAATGGAGATTTTACAGTATCCTTCCTTCCTCTGGAGTGGGGTGGGAATGGAGATTTTACAGTATCCTTCCCCTGCCACGCCTACCAAGCCATGCCACACCCACCAAGCCACGCCTCTTGAAAAAGCACTTTTGCGTCAACCTAATCTACTTAACAATGTTGCTGTGATGGAGAAAGCAAGGGGGTCCATTATCATTCTAACTCCGGGGAAGAAAACCAGAACAAAATTAAGTGCACATACAGAGGACAGGACACAGGCTAATGTCAAGGTCCTCCAGATTTTACAATCCCGTGAATTAGGGATGCTTTATTCTACCCTGCAGATTGCAGCCTAGAAGAAAAGGCAACAATGCTTTTCAGCAGAGGTCTCCAAATCTTGCCAACTTTTAAGACTGGTGGACTTCAATTCCCTGAACTCTGCTGGGTGGGGAATTCTGGGAATTGAAGTCCACGTGTCTTAAAGTTTGCCAAGATTGGAGGCTTCTGCTTTATAGGGTTTTTGGCAGTCTTATCATTTGGTTATCCCTGTAAACAATTCTCAGTTCTAGGCGATCATAGAGGGGATGCGGTGGCTCAGTGGCTAAGACGCTGAGCTTGTCGATCAGAAAGGTCGCCAGTTCAATGGTTCGAATCCCAAGTGCTGCGTAACAGGGTGAGCTCCCGTTACTTGCCCCAGCTTCTGCCAACCTAGCAGTTCAAAAGCACATTAAAAAAAAAGGTAGAAAAATAGGGACCACCTTTGGTGGGAAGGTAATAGCATTTCGTGCGCCTTTGGTGTTGAGTCATGCCGGCCACATGACCACGGAGATGTCTTCAGACAACGCTGGCTCTTCGGCTTTGAAACGGAGATGAGCACCACCCCTTAGAGTCGGGAATGACTAACACATACGTGCGAGGGGAACCTTTACCTTTACGTGATCATAACAGAGCAGGGGAGGAAATTAATGGCTTATGTTTTTCAATTCCTTCCAGGTGATAAACAACCATTCTCTGCAAGCAAGCCATTGGCTATTGAAAAATGTTGTGGGATATCGCTGCTAAGGAAGGAGAGCATTTATCCAAACTTTAATAACCCTCGGTGATTAATTGCGCCAATGATGCCAAGAAAACCTGTAGTATGCAAACATACTATGCAATCGTCCGAGCGATTACCCATTGAGTCCGTTTTTATTGTCCCTTGATTGTGTTTGCCCTTACAAAAACAAACATGGAGGAGTGAACAATGGCTGAAGAAACCCCGAATAGGAGGAATATTAGCAAATGTGCTGGAGCCCATTAGGGAGGAAATCGAGCTGAAATACCATCTGTGAAAGCTGCCGGCCGGGTCTCTCGTCAATTGGAGTGCTGTCCCAAAGAAGTTGTAACGAAGAAGATATCGGGGCCATCTGACCAGTGTGGGTGAAGGACTGTTGTGACTGGGAAAACTTCCAATGTCAATTCCACAAACTACTTCAGATGGACCTGCTGTGGCCCGCCAGGGATCAGCGGAGCTGACAGCAGATTTGGACAGTGAGGAGGTTCGGGAGGAATATGGGCCAGTCCTGGAGTCTAGGGAAGGCTCTGATGAGGGCTCTCCATCGGAGGCAGAGAAGGAGTCAGGGCCGTATGCCTGTTATCAGCTGCCTTCGGAGTCAGACATCAGTGAGGCAGATGAACAGCTGGTGCCTGTTCCCAGTGTGTGCATGCAGACAGTTGCCAGACAAAGGGAACAGCTAAAGAACAAGGGTCAACTCGGGAGTAAGGCCACAGGTGGACGATGAATGGCCCCTCCCAGAGGGAATAAAAGAGGCACGAAAAGGGAAGTAGGTTTGCAGGAGATAGCTAGTTCGCTTGATTGGTTCGTGACTCTTTGCCAACTTTTGAAGATATCGGTCTGGCCGCTCTCCAAAACAGATAAAGTCTGTGACTGTAAATTCTCCCTTGAAAGACTTTGCTGGATGTGAAAGAGAAGAATTCACAGTAATTTAATAAAAAGAGGTTTTGTCAGGCTCTTGGGAAGCCTAGCTCAGAACAGGACCAAGGAAGCGAGGATCATCCAATTCTATACATTTGCTAGGTTGTGACTGATATTGTGGAGATCCTGGCTATGCCCGGAACTGTCACACGTGTTTCTGCTTGCTTAAGGGCTGAAGAATCCATCAGGGGTGAAACTCTGTTCTATTTTCTTTCATAATTGTAACACCCCTCTCCCCAGGCACTTGCTGCATGGCTATTTTTATTGCCCACTGTGTTGTCATGCACCTGTTGTAGCTGAATCGCGTAGTCAGGATTCATTGCCTTTTGCTAATGACATCTCTATCCATATCATGTCTTGGATAGCCACAATTCTGAAAAGCTGTTTTTATCTGCTTAATCTGGAAATGTAAGGTTCTTCGTAGGAGAGAAGCCATGTTGATTGATTGTAAGCCAGAAAATCAGGCTGCGGGTCCAGGAGAATCAACTAACTGATTTTATTAAAAGACATGAGCTTTTAGGAGCTGCTAAAAATCAGGCTCTTTCTGATTTTTCGTTCTTTTCAGGCGAGGTATCCAGCAGTCAACCAGAAACTGGTAGCTCAGCAGACTAAAAGCATTGTGATTAACACCAGCTGTCTGCAATTACTGTAAATTCAAATCTCACCAGGCTCAAGGTTGACTCAGCCTTCCATCCTTTCAAAGGTAGGTAAACTGAGGGCCCAGTTTGTGGGGGCAATAAGCTGACTTTGTATAAATATACAAAAGTATTAAGGCTATTGCTTAATGCATTGTAAGCCGCCCAGAGTCTCCGGAGAAGGGCGGCATATAAATCAAATTTTAAAAAAAACAACAACAAACAACTACAATTCACTGGATGAATTGTGAGGATTACTCGGGTGAGCCTTTCTCTAGATTTGAATATGTTTGCAACAGTACCAGATCAGGATTCATGGGGCATTAATTTAAGCCTGGCAGGTCCATAAATCGTGTAACTGGACAAGCAATTCTTATTTCCTTATTTTAAAAAGAGACCTGTTTAACCAGGCAGGCGCTGCCTGTCCTAGTTTAAGAAAATTGTTAATATTTGCAGAAATACAAATGCACACGCACCACAGGATTGGATTCCAATAAATAGTTTAATGGGGTTTATATGACAATGAAAGGAGACCTGCAGCAGCCCCCTTCCTTTCCTGCAGTAGGAATTGCCTACTGCAAAAGCCACATGGCAGTGAAAAGGATTTTTAACTTGCAGCTCTCTTCATGGAAGATACAAACACAGACCTAAGTGCTCTCCCTCCATGTTCCACCGTCTCCCGTGGGGGTGGGAAAGCACGTGCACCAGGCTCTGAATACTGTATTTGTGGACCCATCCTCCCCTTCCCCCTTAAGCCACCCTCCCAATACTGAGCACTCAGCACGTGGAGGGTAAAACAAAAGTCCATGTAGACAAAAAAAAAAACAACAACCAAAAACACGTGAAGATGCAGGAATGGAGGGGAATGGAAGGGTAGCTGGATGACCAGGCACCTTAAAAAGGGAGCCTCTTCAGCTGCTCGTAGGTGATAAAAAACTGGCATTGAGTTAAAGAAATAACTTTCAAAAGGAGGAATTTCTAATCTTTCCCTTCCTCCCCCGAGTCTCATTTCCAGCTACGTTAACATGTCTAGTTTTGCATTTCAACGATCCCAAGCGGATTTACGGAGGTTAGAATTGCAGAAATCAAGGGAATACGTTAGTGTGAAAAGAAGGCAAAAATGAAAAGCAATAAACAAACTAACAGCCCTGATTTCCCTCCACACCCACACAAAATTTGGAATTATAATGGCTAATCATCATCTAGGACCGTGATGGCGAGCCTATGGCACGGATGCCACAGGTGGCACACGGAGCCATATGGGTGGGCAAGTGAGCATTGCCCCAGCTTTCCCTACATGATGGTGCCTCTGGTCTTGCGTACAAAAGGATACAATGATATTCCAGGGGCCAAGTCTCAACCAATTTGGCCAGAAACCTTTGTAAAGTGCAAAGAAACCCTCACTTTTCCAAGTCTGTAGAGGCGATAAGAAACCACATTAGAAATACATCCTGATTTACACCTCCTGGGTTGCCCCCAACATTTCTTAGATTTACATCCTGCCTTTATTTAGGAGCTTGGAGCATCCCATAAGGGGATTTCCATTTCACCCCTATATACTATATACCCTCACCTGAGGGTACGACAGGAAGCAATGGGTGGAAACTGATCAAGGAGAAAAGCAACTTAGAACTAAGGAGAAATTTCCTGACAGTGAGAATAATTAATCAGTGGAACAACTTGCCTCCAGAAGTTGTGAATGTTCCAACACTGGAAGTTTTTAAGAAGATGTTGGATAACCATTTGTCTGAAGTGGTGTAGGGTTTCCTGCCTAAGCGGGGGGTTGGACTAGAAGACCTCCAAGGTCCCTTCCAACTCTGCTATTCTATTCTATTCTATTCTATTCTATTCTATTCTATTCTATTCTATTCTATTCTATTCTATTCTATTCTATTCTATTCTATTCTATTCTATTCTATTCCATTCCATTCCATTCCATTCCATTCCATATTTTCTATTCTATTCTATTCTATTCTATTCTATTCTATTCTATTCTATTCTATTCTATTCTATTCTATTCTATTCTATTCTATTCTATTCCATTCCATTCCATTCCATTCCATTCCATTCCATTCTCTGCTCCGCTCTTCTACTCTACTCTGCTCCCACCACAGCAAGAAACCTAGGCTGTAGAGGAGGAGATAGGGACAAAGTCAACCATGACTTAGGGTGAGAATGAACCAGGTGTCCCTACTATTAGTCCAGCACCCCTGAACCACTACACCACGCTATTCCTGACTCCCTCGAGATGGTTACCCTGTAGTTCTTACCTTTAACAGGCCGTCCATTGTTCCCCTATACAGTTCCACGCTTCCCACTATGGCCCGCTGATTCATCATGCGGGTTCGAACCACATCCACTGGATTGGAAGCTATGGCACCAGCCAGTCCACAGGTAAAACTGGAACTGGACAGAGAAGCATAGAAGAAACCGTTGAAAAGCTGGCGGATCTCACAGAGTAACTAGAGATTGTGACTTCTTTCCTTCTAATGTGGCAGTGATTTCAGGAACAGGCCTAGTACAATTCTTGGGAGAAAATGTGTGACCACAAGTTTTAGTTGCGGATGGCAGAATGACCGTTTCTTCCTCAAAGTTTTCCACAACTGACGTAAAATTTTAAGAACAGTAATACTGGTGCCTCCCCAGAAGATGGCTTTAACAGTGTAGTCTCTTTGTGCCTTACAATTTGTAACACGGGTTCAGATTTGTTCTCGCTCTATTTAAATGCTACAAGCTCTAGATTACGCTTAATATTGGGCCATAAATCCTGATTTATAGAGCTGGGTTCACATGTCATACTGAATCAAAACTAAACAAGTCCATAATGTGGTTTAGTGCAATACCGGTATCCACCCACTGGAAGGATGCATGATCTCCAGAAGTCACAGGAGAAAATGTCAAAATATGAGCTCTTGACTATTCCATGCCCACAATCCATGCCTCATTTCACAAGCTACACAATTTGAGAAAAATACATTTAGGTTAACCACCAGAAACAGTGGTAGGTACTCACATAAAATGTGTCAGAATTGTGTCCCCCATGAGTCCCGAAAGTATTAAGTGTTTCTTGGTGATGTCATAGACTGGTAACTCAACTCCTACCACAATGGCAGCTCGCTGAGCCGTGGGAACCACACCCTAGCCGAAGAAAAGACCAGAAGTTAGAATGGCTTCAACCGTCACTTCTCGATCAATGACCCACTATCGTATAACTTCCATTGATCCCATCCTTAACCTTTTTGAAGTTTGCAGGTTGCTTCATTTTTTTTACAAGGACAAAAAACGGTCCGCTGGCATTTAGCTCTGATCTCAAGACTCTTTGTTTACAAAACCCCTTTAAAAAGGTCGATCTATACACCTGATTTATCAACTTCTCTTCCGACAAAATCCTGATTTCATTAAGAAGTATCAATACTGAAAATTAAAAACTATTATTTGCTATGCATTATTCCGGTTTGCGTTATTTTGCTTTCTTTCTTTGCTATTCTCATTCCTCTAGAGCAGGGGTGTCAAACTCGATTTCATTGAGGGCCACATCAGGGTTGTGTTGAACCTTGGGGACCCAGGGTGGGCATGGCCAGCTCAATGTCACTCATGTCAGGGGGCCACCTGTGGTGGCCCAAGCGCTCGGCCAGTGAAAACGGGCTCCTGAGCTCCATTTTCGGCTGTGATGGCCTCCTGCAACCCTCTGCCAGTGAAACGGAGCTCAGGAGGGCCGCCCGCAGCCTTCGTGAGCTCCATTTTCACAGGCAGAAGCACCGCGGCAGATCTAAGCACCCCACGGGCCAGATTCGGCCCCTGGGCCTTGAGTTTGACAAACCTGCTCTACAGAATTAGGGTCAAATATAAGGGACCTATATATTACGTATATATTATATATCAAATATAAGGGACCTTGATAAAAAAAGACAACACTTCAATTGTGGGAAAGCATTAAAATTATTCCACTACTAGAGATTTCTCTCCCAATATTTTTTTTAAAAAAATTGTGATTGCTACCATCATGTTTATAACTTTCTTTCATACACAACTGTTTCTAAAAATTCTAGAATCAGTTACATCTGCCTAAGGATTGAATCTTAAATTCCTTCCATTCCCCTCTGTCCTATCAAAGCTGAAGAAGCTTCTTGGATGAGAATGATGGACAGCAGGTTCAAATCTCCACTGAACAGCACTTAGCAATAGCACTTAGATTTATATACCACTTCACAGTGCTTTACAGCCCGCTTTAAGCAGTTTAGAGAATTAGCATATTGCCCCCCCAACAATCTGGGTCCTCATTTTACCCACCTCGGAAGGATGGAAGGCTGAGTCAACCTTGAGCTAGTCAGGATGGAACTGCTGGCAATGAGTTGAATTAGCCTGCAATACTGCATTTTAACCACTGCATCGCCAAGGCTCATAATAGTGGAAGGCCCTGGTTAGATTTGAGGCAGTAATATTCTCTTTTAGACCAACCAAACTCACAGCATTATTGAAGTGACAATGAAATGAGGATGCATGATTCTTTGGAGCACTACTATGAGTTCTCAGAGGGAAATCAGAGAGCTGATGATGTTACCTAAATAGATAATGAAACACCTGCAAGAACACAGCTAAACTTAAAAGAGCACCATGGACCCCACAATCCTCCTCCTCCTCCACAAACCCCACCTCTTTCTAGCATTGATAAAGTTACCTAGTTTGGTAATGAAACGCCTGCAAGGAAAAGAACCAAATTCAGAGAGTATTGCCACCCTAGGGAAGTCAGAATGTAAACGTAATAAAAACTTAGTCTTAGACAAGCCTTCTCCACATTTTCCTGTGGAAGCAACAGCAAAACACATGGGAGAGTGGGAGGGAATACAAGAAGCTCTTACCCTCCAGAGGCCCCTCGTGCCTTCTTGCTGGTAGATGTCTATGAAGCTTCCTATCATGCCGCCCTGGAACAGGCTGCCCTGAGCTTGCATTCGAATCTAAAAATGAAGAGAGCAGGGAAGTTGGTGGAAATAGGAATGCCACCCACGACCCAACATTATTGCTTGGAGGCCAAGGAACTAAGCATGAATATTCATTCCCAGCCTTGTAGGATAACCCAAGCTTTTACAGCTGCTTCCCACTTTCTCTATCATCGTTTCCTTTACACCTACCTTCTCCCCATCTGGTGCTCTTTAGGTGGACAGAGATCAGAGTTTATAGAATCCCATGCTAGCATAGATTGGGACAGGTCAGATACAGAATGCGGAATAACAGAGTTGGAAGAGACCTTGTAGGTCATACAACTCCTTGCTCAAGCAGGAGACCCCATACCAGTGATGGCTAACCTTTTTCAGACCATGTACCCAAAGCGCGCATGTGAAGGCGCATATGTGCACCCGAACTCCCAAAATGCAATGTGCATGCAGCCCCCTGCGCACGCCCACCCCTCTGCCCCCACGCTCCTGGCCTCCATGTATGTGCGGCAGAGACCCAAAGACCGGGGAGGTACGCATGCATGTGCAGCAGTGCTGAACTGGGGCGATGGCTCATGTGCCACCTCTGGCATACGTGCCATAGGTTCACCATCACGGCCCTATACCATTTCTGACAAGCGTGTTGTCCAGCCTCTTCTTGAAAGTCTCCAGTGATGAAGCTCCCACAACTTCTGAAGGCAACTTCTGTTCCATTGTTTGATTGTTCTCGGTGTCAGAAAATTTCTCCTGATTTTTAGATTGAATTTCTCCTTTGATCAGTTTCCATGCATTGTTCCTTGTCTGGCCTTCGGGTGGTTTTAGAAAACAGCTTGATCCCCCTCCTCTCTGTGGCAGCCCCTCAAATATTGGAAGGCTGCTATCCTGTCTCCCCTGGTCCTTCTCTTCACTAGACTAGCCATGCCCAGTTCTTGCCATAGCTAGTCTAGTGAGTTGCCATTGCTAGTCTTCAATAGCTGGGTCAAGAACAGACTCTAAAACAGCGGTAACCAACTGGTGGGCACTGGTGGTCCGCGAGAAAAACTATTTGCATTTTTTTATATTGCACTAAATTCTGTTTATCTTTTTTAAAAATTCATATTAGTTGTCTGTGGGATTTAAAATTGTGAATGCAGTGGTCCCCGAGGTCCGAAAGGTTGGTGACCCCTGCTCAAAAAGTTTTACTAGGCAGATTCCTCAGGATATAGAAAAAGTCCTTGCTAGTCACTTAGCAATTGAAGTTAGAACAGATCCCCTCAAAAGGGTCCTCAGCACACACACACATACACCCACGGGACATCGCTGCATTTCAGATGCTTGTCAACCAGCTCACCTTTTACAGCAGGTTTCAGAATCACAGGGTTACGTGATAGGATTTGTGATATTTTGGCCAGAAACTACCTATATATATATATATATTTTTCCCCAGCCAAAAATATCCCTAGGAAAGCATTGGCTCACTTAACGACTGCTGCAGAAAAGTTCATTAAATCGGGTCAGTTACATGGGTGCCTCGACTTACAACATCATGACTGATGAAGGCAATTCTGGCCTCTGCTTCAGTCATACGTCGAGGCCCCCTTGTAACTGACCGGATTTTATGTCGCTATCTACAAGTAGTCCTCCACTTACAACCACAACTGAGCGCAGAATGTCTGTTGCTAAAGTGAAACATTCATTAAATGAATTTTGCCTCCATTTTACCACTTTTCTTGCCCCGGTTGTTAAGTGAATCACTGCAGTTATGAACTTAGTAACGTGGTTGTTAAATGAATCTGGTTTCCCCATTGACTTTTGCTTGCACGAAGGTAGCAGAAGGGGATCACGTGACCCTGGAACATTGCAACTGTCATAAATACGAGTCTGTTGCCAAGCCTCTGAATTTTGATCACCTGACCACTGGGATTCTGCGATGGCAGTTCAGTGTGAAAAACGGTCATCGGTCACTTCTTTCAGGGATGTTGTAACTTTGAGCAGTCACTAAATGAATTGTGCTAAGCCGAAGACTACCTGTATTGATAGAGATAGAATCATACCGTTTATAGAATTTGAAAGCTGCCAGAAAGTAAAATGAAAAAAGCAGCAATAAGTACACACAGCAGCTGAGCTTGTCGATCTGAAAGGTTGGCAGTTCGGCGGTTCAAATCCCGAGTATAGGTCTCCTGTGTGAGCAGGGGGTTGGACTAGATGACCTCCAAGGTCCCTTCCAACTCTGTTACTGTTACTGACTTCTTACCTTTAGGACATCTGTTGGATTAGCCAGAGCGGACGAGATCACCCCCGAAATCACTCCACAGATGACATTAATCAATAACGTCTCATCTGCAATTAGGAAGAATATGATATAAGCCAAAATTCTGCTCAAGGAGAAAAAGCAACAGAAGGAGATTACAGGACGGAAAAGTAAAGATGAAAAAGAATATATCTTCGGTCTTTGGTTATTTGGGTTTTCTCCCACGTAAAATTGGAAGTGTCTTGGCGATGTTTCAATGAAGTCTCATTCGTCATCTTCAAGCTGGTGTTTTCGGCTTCGTGCTTCTAGGAGCAATGTGTGATCGCAGCTGTTTCTTCCTTTTAACTGCTAGTGGGGGTGTGAACTGATTGGGTGGGAGCTTGGCTGTGTTCTGATTGGGTGGAGGTGTGTTCTGATTGGTTGGGGGCTTGGCTGTGCTCTGATTGGATAGGGGGTTGGCTGTGCTCTGATTGGATGGGGGGGTGTTCTGTTTGGGTGGGGGCTTGGTTGTGCTCGGGTTAGTCTGAGTTGCAGGGTGATTCGAACTGGTCAGAACACAGCTAACCTCCCACCCAATCAGTTCACACCCCCACTAGCAGTTAAAAGGAAGATACAGCTGCTATCACATATTGCTCCTAGAAGCACAAAGCCGAAAACACCAGCCTGAAGATGACAAATGAGACTTTGTCGAAACGTCACCAAGACACTTCCAATTTTACACGGGAGAAGATCTGAATAACCAAAGACCTACATACAAACACCCGTGAAAACCTCAGAAAGCATATATATTATTTATTTTAGGGAAAGACCAGGTGCTCAGATTTTCTAACCATCTCTTTCTTGTACCTAAAGATATTGCAAATCTTCAGGATTCCAATCAAACCGTTCTTTTTCCAGATCGTTAAGAGTATAAAGCAGGAAGTAGATATAACCAATTTCCTTGCTTTTCCCCCCAGAATTGTTAAGATTCTAAAAATAAAAAAAGGAATGCCTCAATCCATCCCAATCCCTCAAGCTTCCTGGGATGTATATATGCAGAAAGAATTTTTGATAGAAAGTCTGTACAGATTCTCAGTCATCCAGGTCATGGTTGTCCCAAAAGTGCTTTTTCAGGAGGCAACTGGACTTTCTTTTTTTTTCTTTTGAAGACATTTCGCTTCGCATCCAAAGAAGCTTCTTCAGCTCTGACAGGATGGTGGGGAATGGGAGGATTTATATTCCTTACAGACAGCTGGAAATTTGCATCCTTTTAGAGCAGAGGTCTCCAAATTTGGCAACTTTCAGACTTGTGGACTTCAATTCCTAGGTGGCTGAGGAATTCTGGAAGTTGAAGTCCACAAGTCTTAAAGTTGCCTAGTTTGGAGACCCCTGTTTTAGAGGGTGGTTGAAGCACTTGGGAGATTTTTTTTTTGTGTCCTCAGGGTCACCTGAGTGGTGCTCCTGGTTCCTGTAGTCTGCATTTATTTTCCTCTGGAAATCCATTCCTACTCCCACACCATTCCAAGGGTGTCCATCCCAAATTGTATAGCTAAAAGCCTGTCCCTGAAAACACAGATTATCTGATTTATATTCCTTGAGGGACTTTTAGGTCCCTGAAGACACAAATTATCTGATTTATATTCCTTGAGGGACTTTTAGGTCCCTGAAGACACAGATTATCTTCTTCTTAAATCCTTCCATTCCCCACCATCCAGTCAGAGCTGAAGGAGCTTCTTGGATGAGAAGCAAAATGTCTTCAAAAGAAAAAAAAAATAAAGACAGTCCAGTTGCCTCTTGAAAAAGCACCTTTGGAACAATTTTTGATAGAGATTCAGTAGAATCTGAGAACCGGAATTAAAAAAAAAACCCCAGCCAACGTGATTAGAGAATTAGTTCAGAAAGGAAAAGCCAAGAGTTAGAGCAGGGTTAGGCTGGGGAGGGCAGGGGTACTGACCGCAGCACTCTTCAAAGAGACCGGGTCACTCTCTGCCCAGGGCCTGCAGGAAAACAAACATTTAAGACATAGTTTCCATAAGCAGAGACCACAACGCACAGCATATGTGATAGTGTAGGCAGGGGCATCTTGGTGGGCGATGAAAAGGCAGGCAGGGCAAAATAACACCTGGATTTTTATCGGCGTGAGATTCCCCCGTTTTGAATTTTGGAACGAGCGTCAAAATGACTGCATCAGAGGTGTGTGTTTTTAAGAAGAAAAACACTGGATTCTAATGCCTGTGGAGATTCTCAGTCATCCAGGTCATGGTTTGTTTGGTTTTTTAAAAAAATTTGATTTATATGCCACCCTTCTCCGGAGACTCAGGGCGGCTTACAATGCATTAAGCAATAGCCTTCCTACTTTTGTATATACCTGCTTCGTAGGGCTTTCGGCCCCCCCTAAGCAGTGTTCTATTTTATACAAAGTCAGCTTATTGCCCCCACAATCCGGGTCCTCATTTTGCCTACCTTAGAAAGGATGGAAGGCTGAGTCAACTTGAGCCTGGTGAGATTTGAACTTGCAGTAATTGCAGGCAGCTGATGTTAACCACTGTTAATAACAGTGCTTTAGTCTGCTGCGCCACCAGGGCTCCTCCTGGTTGTCCCAAAGGTGCTTTTTTTCAAGAGGCAACCAGACTTTCTGGTTTTTTCTTTGAAGACGTTTTGCTTCTCACCCAAGAAGCTTTTTCAGCTCTGACTGGATGGTGGGGAAGGGAAGGATTTATATTCCTTGAAGACAGCTGGTCATTTGCATCCTTTTAGAGGGTCATTGAGGACACAGATAAGCCTCCAAGTGCTTCAGGGACCCTTTAAAAGGATGCAAATTTCCAGCTGTCTGCAAGGAGTGTCAATCCTTCCATTCTGTACCATCCAGTCAGAGCTGAAGAAGCTTCTTTGGATGAGAAGCGAAACGTCTTCAAAGAAAAAAATCCAGAAAATCCGGTTGCCTCTTGGAAAAAAAACACACCTTTGGGACTGGATTCTAATCTTCATCAAGGAAAATTAGGAGAATTGGGACCCAGAGACTTGATCTAGATTTATGAAAATGTCAAAAAAAAAAGGGGGATAAAGAGGAAATCAAGTATACATAGCCCCCGACTTATGACCATAATTGAGCCCAACATTTATGTTGCCAAGCGAGACCGCTGTTAAGTGAATTTCCCATTTTACAACCTTCCTCGCCACACTTGTTAAGTCAATCACTGCGGTTGTTAACTTAGTAACGTGGTTATTAAGTGAAATCTGGCCGCCCCCATCATAAAAGGCAATCTGATGATCCTGGGACTCGGCAACCGTCGTAAATATGACTCACTTGCCAAACATTCAAATTCTGTACAAGTGTACCTCGGGAAGGCTGCGATGGTCGTTAAGGGTGAAAAACGGTCATATGTCACTCTTTTCAGGGGTGTTGTAACTGTGAGTGGTCACTAAACAACATGTTGTAAGTGTTGTGGCCCACCAGAGGCCAGTGGCTCTAGCAGCAGATTCGGACAGGGAGGAGGTTGGGGAGGAACATGGGCCAGTCCTGGAGTCTGGGGAAGGCTCGGACGAGGGCTCTGCGTCGGAGGCAGAGATGGGGCCAGGGCGTATGACAGTTATCAGCTGCCTTCGGAGTCAGACATCAGTGGGGCAGAAGAACAGCTGGAGCCTGTTCCCAGTGTGCGCATGTGAAGAGTTGCCAGATGAAGGGAACAGCTAAAGAACAAGGGTCGACTTGGGAGTAAGGCCACAGGTGGACGATGAAGGGCCCCTCCCAGAGGGAATAAAAGAGGAGTGGAGTTTGCAGGAGACAATAAGTTCACTTAATTGATTCATGACACTCCAAGACTCCTTGCCAAGTTTTGAAGATATCGGCCTGGCAGCTCTCCAAAACAGATAAGGTCTGTGACTGTAAATTCTCCCTTGAAAGACTTTGCTGGATGTGAATGAGAAGAATTCACAGTAACTTAATAAAAAGGGTTTTTTGTCGGGACAAGGAGTCTGCTTCGTGCTCTTGGGAAGCCTAAGCCAGAATAGTAAGTCGAGGACTATTTGTAGAAATAAGTGGGTAGAATGAAAGCCTAAACTTTGCTTGCTACAGCAACCTGGCTGCCTCCGTGACCGAGCATTTCCTCTTCATCCCATCTGTTTCCTCTAGAAAAGAAACCATGTTCTCTGTGATAAAAACATCTGTGCAGGCATATCCTGATGGGTCCCACAGCAGCTTTTGCTTCAATACAGCTATTGATGAATAGCAATAGCATAGCAATAGCACTTACGACTTATATACCGCTTTACAGTGCTTTACAACCCTCTCTAAGCGGTTTACAGAGTCAGCCTATTGCCCCCAACAATCTGGGTCCTCGTTTTACCAACCTTGGAAAGATGGAAGGCCGAGTCAACCTTGAGCCGGTCAGGATCGAACTGCCAAATTTCAGGCAGCCGGCAGAAGTAGCCTGCAGTACTGCGGTCTAACCACTGCACCACCGTGGCTCATATAATTGATAATGATATTTGGCATTTGGGGCCTGAGTGCAATGCAGCAAGGGAAAATCATCCCAAAATGACGTAGGAAGAATCAGAAGTATAGATTATGGAGAGGAAAACATAATTCAAACTGTCTTGGGGTAAAAGGAAAAAAAAATACTAACGGAAGAACCTATGTGATTTTTTTCCACTTTTTGGACGAGGGCTCCTTTGCATTTCTAGCGCTCTCTTTGGCCATCTTGGGAATCTGAAACGCCAAGCAGCTCAGGTGAGCCACAGCCAGATTGATTATCTATTAATTAATAGATCTGACACTTTATAGATTTGTGAAGTGGGGGGAGAGGGAAGAGCCACAAGGTTTTCTTAGCATACCAACCTTCTAAACGGTTCACAAAAAGTCGTTTCAAACTCTGGTATATACCAATCTTTATGGTGCCGTAAGATGCTTGTCTTAATAATGCCGGTGCAATGCTGCAACACACAAAGAACAACAATGATCCATTTTAGGAAAACAGCAGCACTCCCATACTTCATTTAGCCGAGCCCCACAACAAACAAGCCTGAATCGTTAACTCATAAATTAAAGTCTTTTATGTGATCCCAACAATGTTGCTGTACAGATAGTCCTCGACTTATGACAACTGACCCCGAAATTTAGGTTGCTAAGTGTTCTGCCCCAGCTATGGACCCCAAAGAACGCAGCACACACAAAGTCCGTTCAAACCTTAGTTTACTAAATAAACCAATTTTTTACAACAACGGCTGTTAATTAACTGCATTAACAGCCACCAAGAATTCAAAGAATAATACTGAAAGCTTAGTGTGGTTGGCAGAATGTCCAGAAGCAATTTGCAGGAAGCTGATAAGATAAGCAAGACAAGACACGAAGATATGTGAACAAAGTTGTTCCCTGCAAATTGCTTCAGTCGGTGTTCCTCCTTAAATAGGCTAAGGGGGTGGCCAATTAGCCCCAAGCCTTACTCTCGAGGAAACCTCCTCCTGAGGAGCCACTCCTACCTTTTGACAGCTCTGCACGCCTGTGCATCGAGAAGAGGCTCCTCCTCTTCGTCCTCTTCACTTAAGGGAGCTTCTGAAGGCCCTTGCTGAATCCCCACTTCTGACACCACATCTTTTCCATCCTCCTCATTGTCTGACTTGAGTGCCAGCTGCACAGGCTGCTGGCGCAGCACCATACCAGCCTCCTCGCTTTCTGAATCAGCTACTAGCTGAACAGACTGCGTACAGGCCACAAGACTAAGACAGAAGTTGGTTAAGTGAGTTTGGCCCCATTTTACAACTTTTCTTGTCACATTTGTTAACTGAATCACTACAGTTGTTAAGTTAGTAGCACTATTGTTGATGATTTTCCCTTTGCTTGTCAGAAGGTTGCCAAAAGGGGGATCGCAAGGCCCCTAGGACACAGCAACTGTTAACAATATGAGCCTGTTGTCAAGCATCCTCATATAAATCACGTGACCATGGAGATTCTACAATGGTCGTGTAAAAAAAACAGTCCTAAGTCACTTTTCCCAGTGCTCGTTGTAACGTCGAAAGGTCACTAAACAAAATACTGTAAGTCGAGGACTGCCTGTTGTGCAGTAGGAAAGAAGCTGTGCGTAACAGAAAATGGAAGCTGTACTTACCCAGAATACAATGCTAGGATGCCTTCTTCTCTGGAGATGCGGAACAAGGCATGGAACATGCCCCGATATTTGATCTCTCGGAAACGGGAATCAATACTTTGACCTTGGACTTGAAGTCGTGTTTTGGTGAGATCCACAGGGAAGGTCCCTAGGATAGAAGAAGCCGCTGAATCACATAGCAGAAATGATCTAATGATTGTCCTAACGTGTTAGCTGTACCGCAATTTGTAGGATTGACTACAGAACAGTCACAGACCTAGGGGTGGGATTCAGCCAGTTTGGACGGGTTCGGGCGATCTGGATGTTCATTTTAATCTGGTTTGCTGAACCTGTTGTTCCAAGGACTGGCTGACCCCGCCCACCCCTCCCCTCCCAGGAGTCTCCATGTGGCCTGTTTTGGATGCCAGGTTAAGTGCAGGGTGCGTGTGGATGCTCTGGGAGGGCGAAAAAAGGGCTTCTGGAAGTCCAGAAACGAGCCTGTTTCTGGCCTCTGGAGGACCTCCAGAGCCCGGGGGAGGCTGTTTTCGCCCTCCTGGATGCTCCAGGAAAGCCTTTGGAGCCTGGGGAGGGTGAAAACGCCCCCCCCCCCCCACTGTGTTGCAGGAGGCCGAGTAGGTCATGTCCCCATGGCCACACCAACCTAGCAACCGGGCAGAATTTTTGCTGAATGCTGGTTGCTGAATTTTTTCAATTCCATCCCTGCACAGATCTGCCTTTTTTTTCTAGAGCTGAAAAAGGCTAGCCAAACTGTCCATCTTTATCTAATAAAATTCTCCATGGTACAAGCGCCCCAAGAGTAGTGAAGAATATCACGGGGATTCTGCAATTGTCTTTGCTGTGAAATGTAGTCCAGATGCCCAGCAGGGAAGGAGTGCATTCCAGAAGAATGAGAGGCAGTAAGTAGTTTTTGGTTTTAGACCTTCTCCGAGTATATATTTAATGATACAAGTAATTGCTTTTGTTTGGCAAGCTTCTGCCCAGGGGTGAGGAACAATAAGGGAATCTGCTTCAAAGTAACTCTGCACATCTTTCTTGATTTTGGGCTTTGACAGTCTTCCATCTCAAGTTTTGTGCAGACTGACTGATTCTCAGAATTACAACTCTAGTGGGTACAATTCTTATTAAAATTTATTAAGAAAATGTATACGGCTGCCCAATTCACAGTGATCCCGGACAGGTTACAGAAGTAAAATCCTAAATACAAAACCCAATTAATCTCAGCCCCCCAGGCGACAACAACCAAATCAACCACTTCATGGGCTCCGTATCTCCCTGGTCTCCAGGTCCCCAGAACCATATCTTCATGAATTGCCTTTCAAAAGAGTATCAAGGTGGAGAAATCTCATTTTTGCAGGGATGATGTTCCAAAGACAGGGAGACATCACGGAGAAGATGTCTTCTTAATCTCACGAGATGGACCTCCTTCATGGAGAAGACCTGTAACATAACCTGCATCAAGGGTGGATCCTAAATTTTTTTACTACCGGTTCTGTGGGCGTGGCTTATTTTGTGGGCGTGGCTTGGTGGGGGAAATGTGACTGGATGGGCATGGCCAACTTTTTTCTTTTACCTTTTAAAAGCATTTTTTCTACAACCTTAAGAGAAAATGCTTTGAAAAGCCTCTGACATTCCCAGCTGCGCCGCGCGATCATCAGAGGCTTTTTTTTTTTACTTTTAAAAGCATTTTTTTGGCCGAAGAGGTTGTAGAAAAAAATGCTTTTAAAAGTAAAAAAAAAAAAGCCTCTGATGAGGTGGGCGGGGTAAGCGAGCGACGACTGGGCCAGGGACCGGTTCGGGGGCGTGGCCAGACAATGTTATTACCAGTTCTCCGAACTACAAAATTTTTACTACCAGTTCTTGTGAACTGGTACGAATCAGAAGCAACCCACCACTGCCCTGCATAGGTTTTTTACTTAGCAAAGGTAAGTTAACATTTTAACCGAATAACAGAGTTGGAAAGGACTTTGGAGGGCTTCTAGTCCAGCCCCCTACTCAGGCAGGAAACCCTATACTGGTGATGGCGAACCTATGACACGCATAGCCAGATCGGTGGGCACGCGAGCTCAGCTCCGGTGCGCGCAGCTGATTTTTGCCCTCCCCAGACTCCTAGAAAGGTTCTGGAGGCTGGGGAGAGCAAAAAACAGGCTTACTGTGCAATTGCGTGGCAGGAGTGGCGGTGTGTGTGTCACGCACGCATGTGTGGGACACATAGAATTATGGGGTGGGCATGCACACACACACAGGTCATCCAGGTCAGGGTTATCCCAAAGAAGCTTTTTTTTTCTAAGAGGCAAATGGACTTTCTGCGGTTGTTGTTTTTTGACGATGTTTCACTTCTTATCCAAGAAGTTTCTTCCGCTTTGACTGCGATAGCGAATTCTTCCATCCCCCCCACCCCACACACACACACACACCATCCAGTCAGAGCTGAAGAAGCTTCTTGGATGAGAAGCGAAACATCTGCAAAGAAAAACAGGGAAGTCCAGTTGCCTCTTGAAAAAAAAAAAAGCACCTTTGGGGTGCTTTTTGGGGAGGTGTCAGCTGGCATCTGGACAGCAAGAAGCCCGGCATTGTGATGCTCTTCTCCAAAATAATGGGGGGGGGGAATCTCCAAAATAATGGGGGGGGGAAATGAAATGGTTTCCTGCCTAAGCAGGGAGTTGGACTAGAAGACCTCAAAGGTCCCTTCCAATTCTGCTATTCTATTCTATTCCATTCCATTCCATTCATTCTATTCTATTCATTTCTATTCTATTCATTTCTTATTCTATTCTATTCTACTCTATTCTATTCTAATTATCTCTTATTCTATTCTATTCCTTATTCTATTCTATTCTAATTATTTCTTATTCTATTCTATTCTATTCATTTCTTATTCTATTCTAGTCTATTCATTTCTTATTCTATTCTATTCTATTCTATTCTATTCTATTCTATTCTATTCTATTCTATTCTATTCTATTCTATTCTATTCTATTCTAATTATTTCTTATTCTATTCTGTTCTATTCCTTATTCTATTCTATTCTATTCATTTCTTATTCTATTCTATTCTAATTATTTCTTATTCTATTCTATTCTATTCTATTCTATTCTATTCTATTCTATTCTATTCTATTCTATTCTATTCTATTCAGACAGGACACCCAAGGTCAACTGCTGGACAGTGATTTGGGAGGGAGGGAGGGAGGGAGAGCTGGCCCAACAGCAGTCCATCCAACGGACTTTCCTGCCCTTCTTCGCCCGGTCTCCGCGGACCGAGGCGGAGTAGCTAGGCCGCAGCGGAGTCGGGCTGGGGCGTTGCTAGGCACCGGGGGGAAAGGGCGTGGCCTACAGCCCGGTAAACTCGAAAGGGGAGGCGTCCGAGGAACCGCGCATGCGCGGGCGGCCCAGCCTTTCCCTCTCCATCTCACCCACCGAATTCGGCCACCAGCGAGGCCAATCCCCCGTAGACGAACGGCTTCCAGCTGAGGACGGACATCGCGGCTGAGGAGGAAGGGAGCCGCCGGGGCCCCTCCCCCCCTTCCCGGTGCAGCTTCGTTCTTCCTGAGCGCCAACCCGCGCGCTCCCTCGTTTCTTTCCCCGGCCGGAGAGGATTCGCGCTTTGGTCCGGACGGCAGCCGGCAAAGGCCAAAAGTATTACAAAGGAGAGAGAGAAAGGGGGGAAAAAAAAAGAGGAGGTTCGCTCTCAGCGGGCTGGGAAAAATGCGGAGTAGAATCTCGAGGCTTGCGATTGGACGAGCTGGTGGGTTGGGGCTAAAAGTAGCCAATGGCAGAGCTGGGCGAGAGGCGCCTGCCCCGCCCATCCTCCTTCTCTGGTAAGGTGTTCTCCGCAAGATTGAGGGAGGCGTGGCTCAACCGAGAGGGGGCGGAGCCCAGAGGGGAAGAGAAGGCTTTGATCTTGCCAAGGGCACCTTTCCATCAGCCGCCCGTTGGGGAGCAAACCAGCAAGAAGATGCATAGGAGCCATCTTGGCTGGTCCTATGGCAAGGATGGAGGAGCAGGGAGCAATTCCATCTGTAATAATCTTGCTTATCCAAGTTCCCCCTGGTTGGGCATGGAAGGACAGTTTTAAGAATATGATAAGAGGGCTTGCCTGCATTCACATGTGCTAGATGTGTTCCTGCAGCTTAGCTTTTCAATTTTTGTGGCTTCGCACGTGAAGCCTGTTACGTTAAGTTTAGGGTTCAGTATGCCGCGTGCAGCCTCAGAAAACGAGTTGTGCAAACTGTCATTTGCAAACATATTTTGGATGATCACACTTTATGGCTTTCTCGCTCCCGTCGGTTTATCGGCACTTGCCAACCCCTCGCGAAATGTCTGAGGTGCGGTGTTTTGGTTGAAGGCGAGAAGAAATGCAACTTCTCTTCCGTCAATAAACCAGACAAGAATATTTGTGGCTCCGGGTTGACGTTTCATTACCCATCTGCGTTAGGAGGGCCAGCGGGGTTTGCGAATTCTGAAATCAAAATATCCTAGAATTCTTAATAAAATATTAATCACTTCTCTGTAGGGGGTGGGATTCAAAGATATCTTTATCCAAAAACGCATTATCTTCTGTGTTGATTAAACGTTTAAACAAGTCTTCACTGTTTAGGGTAGAGCTACTGTATTTTCCTGCATATAAGACTACTTTCTAACATACAAAATTCTTCTCAAAAGTTGGGGGTCGTCTTATACGCCGGGTCTCATTCTCCTGTAACCAGGCAGACCAGCCCGAAAGGCTCTGACGAGCCTTAAATGGCTCTGAGGAGGGTCGTCTTATACGCCCAGTCGTCTTATACGCCGGAAAATACGGTACTTGTTGTATTTCTACTTTTATGTATTTACCCACTCCCGAAAAGGGTGGGCAAGCCAAGACAAATTCATGGATCTGTTTTTTCCCACTATTTTTAAATTAAAAATAGAATGAATACATCATACCATAGTACATTTGGTGTGTTTAGTGATGTCCCGCTGATATATTCAAAATTACAATCTGATCATTTGGAGCTCAAGACTCATGATAGGCCTTTTGGGGGGCTAAATACAGCCCAGGGCTTGTGCCCCACTGGCACATTCATATTTAGCATATTTCATCTCAGCTCAGCTATTTATGTATTGCCAAGTCAGAGCAGCTCATGACAGAGAAACCAAACATATTACGAAGAGGCAGTGTTCGTTGGCCAATGAACAATAACCCTCACCATTGTCATCCCCAAATGCACAGCAAGGATTATTTGTAACAGTACTTACTGGAGTAGAGCAGGGGGTCTATTCCAACCCCCTGCTCGTGCAGATGATCTATACTAGGGATTCGAACTGCCAACCTTTCTGACTGACAAGCTCAGTGTCTTAGCCACTGAGCCACCTAGCCAGGCTCAAAAGCCTAGAAAAAGTCTGCTTAACTACCTACAATACTACAAGGATGCCAAGGTGAATAACAACCAAGCCACTTGGGGGTGGGGTGAAACTGTTCTACAAGGTGAGAGCCCCCTCCCTCCCAAAACGCATTATTGGTGAGCTCCTACCTCCCCTAACTTTTGCATCTCCACTTGGGAGAAAGGTCCGGAAGTAGTGAATTTCAATACAGAGCCTTGAAGAAATCTGGAATCAAAGGGGCTTCATCAATTACAATCAGCACTTTGAAATGCGCCCGGAAGCCAATGCAATGCTCACCACACCGAGGGGATTATCGCTTCCCAGGAGGTGGGCAGCTGCATTTTGCATCAATATGCGGTTTTGACTAATATTTAAAAGCATGGGCATCTAAAATGTGTTCAGTAGCCTAGCTGGTGACGATAAGGGCCTAAGTCACACTCCCTAGGGCCTTTTGCTCCTGATAAGGCTGCAAACGGCACATCTCCTTTATCAGGGGGAAAAAATAAATCAGCTACTGCTGGAAACGGAAACAGAGTGTTGTCTACATTTTCCACCACTGCGGTAAAAAAAAACAACAGAAAAAATAAAGTAGGAAAGGAGCCGGCAAACATAAGAGAGGGTGAGAGAATATAAACTGGCAGATACACGCCCAGACAGGAGTAGAAGTATGGGTGCACCTGTGTGCAAGGTGAATGACTGAATCAATGGGATGAGAGAGAACAGTAGTAGGATTAAATGATTTCAACAACCGGTTCACCCAGAGTCAGGCTGGCTGTCGTGGGAAGCGTGGCCCATCCCCATCCTCCAGCTCTGCCGCACACAAGCCTCCTGAGACGGCTAACATGACCCAGGGCGAATTGGTTGTTAAATTACCCTCCCCTCTCCTGCTATCGGAGTGAATCCTGGGCGCTGTGCTGCAGTTGAGAAACAGGAAACGGAGCGGCCGATGCGAGGGAAGGAGAAGCAGGGAGAAGAAAGGGAAATCAAGCAGCCTTCTTCCCACGCACCGGCTGCTTCATTGCTCGTTTCTCCATTTCAGTGCAGCGCCCAGGATCCACTTTGATAGCAGTGTGTGTGTATGTGTGTGTGTGTAATTTAACAACGGGTTTGTCTGAACCAGTACGAACCGGCTGAATCCCACCACTGGAGAGAACATGAACCGAAGTTTCTGCTTTGCTCCAGTCAAGCTCAGGAGTGCGTATCCTGATCGCTTAGCTAAGAGAATGCAGCCGCTGTCTTGAAAAGACTGCTCATCTCTTGCCATACAGTTATACTACAACGAAGCAAAGGCAAAGGTATTCTTGCGGGTTTTACTTGGCAGGTCGTGGCAGACTTTAGGAGGCGGTGCTCTTATCTCGTTCGTCAAGCCACTGAGCCCGTGTTGCCCAATGACGTTTCGGTGGTCAGGTGGCCAGCATGACAGCCTGCTGCAGTGCAAAATATACGAAAAACACAGAACGCTGTTGACCTCCCATGAAAGTGGTACCTATTTATCTACTTGCAATTACATGGCTTTTGATCTGCTTGGTTGGCAGGAGCAGAGGCAAGGGATGGGAGCTCACCCCATCCCACGGTAGTAAGATGCAAACTGCTAGAGCACAGATCTTCTCTGCACACTGCACTGCACACCAGAACTAGACACAACAGTTTTTTCCCAAATGCCATCATAAACAAATAATTCCCTCAACACTGTCAAACTATTTACTAAGTCTGCACTACTATTAATCTTCTCATCGTTCCTATCACCCATCTCCTCCCACTTATGACAGTATGACTGTAACCTTGTTGCTGGTATCCTTAAGATTTATATTGACTGTTTCCCTATGACTATCATTAAGCGTTGTACCTTTTGATTCTTGACGCATGTATCCTTTCTTTTATGTACTCCGAGAACGTATGCACCAAAGACAAATTCCTTGTGTGTCCAATCGCACTTGGCCAATGAAGAATTCTATTCTATTCTATTCTCTGGCCCCTTTGAAGCCATCACGCCTCTGTACCGCAATTTAAGGAGGATAAATGCAAAAGGCCGAGCAGCAGAAATGAGTTTGGCACCGGAAGCTGCAGACATAGCAACGGTTCAAAAGTGGATTTATTAAAGCCTAAATTTTGAGGTGAAGGACGGAAGGCTCACACACTTGCATCTGGAATATCAGACCTTTACTGAAATTGGGAAGCAAAATAGCACCTGGGTTGGGGGTTTTTTGCTTTTTTTTGGTGGTTTTCCTTTCTGGAAAGACAAACCACTGCTCCAAAGAGCGCACCCGAGTTTCCTCCTGCGTTTTCAAATTTTAATGTTGCACTGTCCCCCCTGCCTATTTCACACAGCCAAAGTTCTGACCACACCGCCTACAGCAGCCCTTTCTCACGTGTGCGAGGAGAGAACACGGCAGTTGAGTTAATAACGATTTGAGGATTTCTCCCAGGAAGGCTTATCTCTAGTTTCTGAACGATCGCGTGATCTGCTTCCTGATGAGTAGTGTCTATCTTTCGTGGCCTCTGCTTTCTTGTGCTCACTGAAGGGCGTCCTGCGCTCTTGTCTGTCCCTTTCTGAGCCTCTTTCTCGAGGTCGCTCTGGCCCACTCTCGTATTTGAGCTCGTGTCCTTGTGCCATCCTACTCTGGCGGCGGTGTCCAGATGTGCTGCCCCAGGTTTCCTGGTTTGTCGTAGCATAGCGTTCATAATCCGGGTCCTCTTTTTCCACTTTAATCTTGGATTTGGAGAAAAACACTTCTGTGGCAGGTTCCTCTTTCGAACGTTTCCGATGCTCGCGCTTTTCTTTCTTCTTCTTCTTCTTCTTTTTTTCTAAAAGAACAAGAAACGCCATCAAAAGGATTTCCACAAACCTCTCACTTCAGACGCTTTTCTAGGCCTCCTTTCAGGGGTGATAATGCTACTGGTTCTGACCGGTTCGGGCCGAACCGGTAGCGATGGCGGCTGGTGGTTTGGAGAACCAGTAACGATAGCAGCATGAGACTCCGCCCACTCACCCAGTCATCATTACTTCCTGATTTTAACCAGGAAGTAACCTATTTTTTACCCTCTGTGCATGCGCAGAGGTTCCATGCACATGCGTGCATTTCCGAACCGGTAGGGAAGATAAGTAGATTTCGCCCTGTCTTCTTTATATATTTCCTGATATACCAACTTTCCAGAAACTCTTTCCTAGCTTTCAAATGGCATGCAGCTTTCTTTCAAAGTGATTTGAGAGGGAATGCTGTTAAAACCATCTGGGCCCAATCTACTGATCATTTTCTGTCTTTAATTTTGTATTTCTCCTGCTTAGCTAGAAATGTTGACTTGTTAACCCTAATATTTATTGTATCTCCTCTAATGGAAATGACCAGCACTTTCTATTTCATTTTTGCTCAGTTTCAACAACTTTAAAACGTGTGGATTTCAATTCCCCAAATTTTAGCTGAGAAAGTGTATGAGAAAGAAATACAGGCATCTTAAAAGTTGCTCAGAATGAGTAACAATGCTCAATTTTATTTTATGTCGCAACAAACGTTTAAAAATAGGGAATCGGACTTTTCTCCTTCATGCCAAGATGTTTTTGGTTCTCTAAAAACCCTCCAGTTAATTGGGGCTGATAAACCACATTTATATTGATGCAGCTACAATCCACTCTCATCATTTAATAACCCCGTAATCCCTTGCGGGGTGGAGTCTGGGCAACTGAATGGAGCTAGCAGAGCATTTACTGGCTGGATGCCTTTCCTGTCACCAATGCAGAGTTTTGTTCTGCAGATATAATGTATTTTTCAGAGTATAAGATGCACCTTTTCCCCTCCTAAAAGAGGCTGAAAATTTGGGTGCATCTTCTACTCCGAATGTAGCTTTTTTGAAGCTCTTTTTCAGCCTTAATGAGGTGCTAGCGATGCACTAGCAAGCGATCTTCCCAGCTTTGCCTACTCCTTTGACTCTCCACTGTGCTTTTACTCCATGCTTTGCTCCGACTCTCAGCTGTTCTTTAGAAGCTTTTTTCAGCCCTAACTAGGCGCTAGCTGAGTGAAGCGATCTCCCCATGCTTTGCCTGCTTTTCTCATTGCTGCTTCCTCTCAGCTATGCCTTAGAAGCTATTTTTTAATCCTCAAGCAGGGGATAAAAATCCAGAAAACTGATGTGCTGAAGCTGACCAGACTAAGGATGCTAGCTAGATGAATACCTGGTGGGCAGATTTTTTTTTCCTATTTTCCTCTCCAAAAACTAAGTTGAGTCTTATACTCCGGTTTTATACTCCGAAAAATACTGTAATCTCATTGTGCCTAGAGAAATATCTGCTCTACCTAGGATCAAACCCACAGCCTCCTGATTGTGAGGCGAGACCTCCACCCCTAGGCCACCGCACCACTCTGCAGGTACAATCCACTCTAATCAGATATAATTCAAAAGCCAGAAAACTAACAGGATTCTGGACCTCCAGGTCATTCTTCGTCATTGAAATGCTGCACACATTGTGTATTCCTACATCTGGAAGCTTCCTACAGGTTTAAAGTTGAGATTTGCAGGCAGCATAGAAGCACACAACAGCTTAGTTCAAATAAGGCACACTATAGCACCGCACGTTGTGTGAATCAAGTCAGTTGTGACTTAATCAAATCTGATTAAACGAACGATGAGTTTTCCAGGTTGTATAATTCTGGCCACAGAAAGAAAGAAAGAAAAAAAGACTTCTCACCTTTCTTGTGCCTTTTTACTTCCACTTCCTCATCTTCTGAGGGTTCAGCTGAACTTGGAGGAGGGGTTTTAATACCGCATCCTTTGTCTCGGAGAGCCTTCGTAATCTCATCCGTGTCCTCGGAATCTTTGGGTGGCCGGTAGTTGGCCACATGGTCCACACGGATTGTCCTTCCTTTTATCTGCAAACATGAAATTACAAATATTCTGAAACAATGTTTTTTACCATTGAAGCTACCGTATTTTTCAGTGTATAAAATGCACTCCCCCCCACCCAAAATGTGGGTGGAAATGTCTGTGTCTTATACAACAAATGTTGCCGAAGCCCCGCCCACCCTTTGGCCCCCATCCTTTGGCCTCTGCTTCCCAACAATTTACCTTGTTGCAGCAAACAGCAAGGTCAGATGTAGCACAGACTGATTTAGCGCAAGCAGCTGATTGATGGTTGGATCAGCCTCCTGGAATACCGCCAATCAGCTGTTCCAGGCTGCAGGGATCGCCACCACCTATAGCCGCTGCCCATCGCTGCAGGCCTATTGCTACCTCTGCATATCCTGTTTTTGGCCTCTGCACATCCCGTTTTTGGTCTGTTCCAGGTGGCGGGGAAAATGGGATACATGGAGGCCAAAAATGGGGTGCGCGGAGGCGGCAATAGACAGCAGCAGCAATGGCGGCAATCCCCGCAGCCTGCAACAGCTGATAGGTGGTAATCCGGGAGGCAGATCTAACCGCCAATCAGCTGCTTGTGCTCAATCAGGCTGTGCTGAAGCTGACCAGGTTGTTTGCTGCAATAAGTTAAATTGCTCAGAGGGAGAGGCAGATTTCCCCCCCCCCTCCCCCCCGTTTTCCTCCCCAAAAGCTAGGTTCGTTTTATACTTTGGAGCACCTTATAGTCCAAAAAATGTGGTATATGAGCAGGTAACCATCAAATATAAGCAATTAAGATTTTGTTTTAAGACACAACGAAGCCTGAGATAATCTTTGGATTATTATGAAAGAGGCTTTATATTTGCTGATATGAAAAGAGGATTTTCTGCCTGCTGTTCTCTTTCTGCTACGTCCAAGAAGCCCTGCATAAATTCACTGCATCCTTTTATAAGAGGCCTTGGGGTTTCTAAATAGATATTCTGTGTGAAACTGTATCCCAGCCCAATCTGAGCAGCAAAATATCCAAAGGATCTCCAATGGCTAAACTAACCTTGATCCCATTCAAGTTATCAACTGCAAGAACAGTGCTTCGCTGATCTTCATAGCAAATGAAGCAGAAACCTTTGGATTTCCCTGTCTTTTTATCACGCACCAGGTTTATGTTCACAATTTCTCCATACCTGAACAGAAAAAAAGGAAGTTGACAATATTTAGCCTTGGATCTAAAGAACAACAAAAAAGGAAATGGCACAAGCATGGGATGATTTTGAGAAAATACTAGTGTTGATTTAGGGCTTAAAGACTGAAGTCCTGTTCCATACACTGAGTAAGAGCTATTTTACTAGATTACATCTCATCCAGCAGTTTCAATCAGCTAGGTAATCTTTAAGTGTTCATAAGCCTCCCAAAAGCAATGCAAGAATATTACTTATTTTCTAAACATCTGCTTTAACAAATAATCTCAGGAAAAAACCTGCCCTGGAATAGATGCTGTTCCAAAATGCCTGGGTTTTCTCCAACAAAACACAAGATTATTATTATTTTCATATTTGTTTCAGCTAAACTGATGCTTTTAATAAAAACTAAAGGCATCGGTTTAGCTAAAAATGCATTTTATTGTTCAGAGCTTTTTTTAAAAAAAAATGGTGTCCACATGGATTTTCCCAATATAGGGAATTCCACATTTACATTGTAAAGCCTATAACAGCACAGCACCTCCCTGGCAATAGTTAAAGACAAAGTCATTGGTAAAACTACAAGACTACACTGCACTATTTTGAAGCAAGCACTATACAGTTCAATAGCATCTGCTTCCAAACAGATGTGATTTCACTGTAAACTTTTAAAACTAATTTCGCAAGTTACCCTTTTATTCCTCCTTCACTGTTGTTATTTGCATTATATTTTGGTTTTAATTGAAAAGCAACATTAAAGCAATCTCAAACCAATAAACACCTTCTCATTTTCTGAAGTTAAGTTTTCCTTGTTTTTACTTACTGTGAAAATACACAGATAATGTCCCCTTCAGTCAGTTCATATGGCAATCCACCTAAGAAGGAGAAAAGAAGGGAAGTGATTATTAAACGTTTAGCCATTTTCCTGTATGACTAATCATAGTTTACGAAGCCGCAGGGGCTTGACAGGGGAAGATGCTTCTAGGCACAACCTGTTCTGACCTAGGCTGCCTGAGAAAATATACAGCACAAACTTAATCCCGGCAAACCTCTTTAATTCATACGGCTGTGAATTATTGTCATTCCTGGTCCAAAAGGCTTATCAAACAGTCTTGCAGGGGAGTGTTTACAAACACCCACCTTATCTCCCTTGGAATGCTACCAGAGAACTAATTGCAGGGCAATGCCAAACTTAGCACAGAGTCAAACAGAGCTTTCCCACAGCTTTTACCAACCAGATGAACTAATTGCTTCCTGCAAAAGCTCACGTCCCATTCACTTCTCTTTTATGTCTTATGGGAGGGGCCAATCATCTCCAAGCCTTACTCCCAAGTCAACCGTTTTCTTAATTGTTCCTGTCTCCTGGCAGACCTGCGCATGCACACACTGGGAGCAGGCTCCCGCTGTTCTTCTGCCTCACTGATGTCAGACTCCGGAGGCAGCAAAGAACTACCAGATGGTCTTGGCCCCCTCTCTGCCTCTGACTCAGAGCGCTCGTCCGAACCTTCCCCAGTCTCCAGGACTGGCCTACGTTCCTCCTGAACCTCCTCACTGTCCGAATCTGCTGCCAGCTCTGCTGGCCGCTGGCGGGCCACAACTCAACCACGCACCCACAAATACCCAGGCGCTGTCACTGTACTCGGCATGCCAGGAGACCTTCTCCTGCACTCCCAGCTCTGCTTCACGCTCATTCAGTTTGTTGATCAGCTTCACTTTGGTTAACGGGCTGGAGAAGGAAAGAAGAATAAAAAAAATGAGTCTTAATCTACAGTTCACAATTCTTTTTAAAATCCTTCCACAATTCCTTCTTGCTTTCCAGGAAGAGATGGCGATCCCAATAATTACTTACCTTGACTCATTTTATCCCAACTTCATCCCAGAGATCAGTGTTACATACATACATTTTATTTCTCCACCTCTACTGCCCACACCACACCAGGCCAGCTGAAAAAGGGGGCCTGAACGGACACACCTATTAGAACCTGGGCATCCCCATTTTAAACTCTGACAGGATGGTGGGGAATGGAAGGATTGATATTCCCCGCAGACAGCTGGTCCTTTGCATCCTTTTAGAGGGTCCTTGAAGCACTTGGAGTTTTATCTTTTTAACTTTTTTAACTTTTGTGTACCTTGTTTTTTATCTGGCTGTTCACCGCCCTGAGTCCACAAGAAGATAGATAGATAGATAGATAGATAGATAGATAGATAGATAGATAGATAGATAGATAGATAGATAGATAGATAGATAGATAGATAGATAGATAGATAGATAGATCTCTGTCCTCAGGGTCACCTGACTGGTGCAAATGGTTCCTGTAGCCTGCAATTTTTTTCCCCTCTGGAAATCCATTCCTACTCCCACACTATTCCAAGGCTTTTTCATCCCAAATTGTATAGCTAAACGTCTGAAGAGATTCTCAGTCATCTAGGTCATGGTTATCCCAAAGGTGCTTTTTTTCAAGAGGCAACTGGACTTTCTTGGGGGCTTTTTTTTCTTTTCAAAATCCAGTTGCCTCCTGAAAAAGCACCTTTGGGATAACCATGACCTCTTTTTTAAGCTTAAAGAACCTCCTCTTTTTTAAGCTTAAAAGTTTTATGGGTTTTAAATTTTAATTGCCTATTGGGTTTTTTAAATGTATTGGGCCAAAATTATTTAATTCTTTTATTAATATTTTAAATTTTGTATTGGAGTGCTTTTTATTCTTGGCTGTACACCGCCCTGAGTCCACTAGGAGAAGGGCGGTATATAAATTTAATAAATAATAATAAATAATAACCTTGACCTGGATGGCTGAGAATCTCTACAGACTTTTAGCCCACTGATACTATATTTGCTCTCTACCCTATATACAGATATATGATACACTCATCCTAGTAGATCAAAAATTATCCTTAACTGGAGCAAAAGAAAAAAAAAAGGCAATTGCTAGATGAAAACGCACTCTGTGTATGCCCAGAAACACTCTTCCGCATTAGTATTGCATCGATTCCACGCTATATTCACCAGAGTTCCGAAGTTGAAAACTTATCCCCAAAGAAGCCCTGCTCCCACTTTTCCCTTTTCCATAAAAAAAAAATTGCTACTATTATTTTTTTGTTATTATCCAACTGCCACTTACTTCATCCTGAAAGCGTCCTCCTGGATTTGCACATGCGTCCTATTAGCCCGCTGGACTGCGCAAGCGTGAGCCCGCCTCTCCTTCTCTCCGATAGGCTGAGCCTCCTGGACTGTAATGAATGGCGATTTTCCTTTCCTTCCGTTTCATCTCCTATTTCTCTTCCCCTCCGGAGTTCCTCAGGCAACCATAGAGATAGACATTGTAGAGCAGCACAAAGCTAAAATTCCGCTCAGAAGGAGAGATCGATTGTCTGAGGTCGCCGGTCTAGCACTTCGCTTCTCGATGGTGAAAATTCTGCAGTTCGCCTTGGAAACTCACAAACAAAATTGCATTTGCGGTCGAAATGCTCCGAAAAATCACTTCTTGTAGCTTTAATGGCACATCACGTGTGCATATGAATTCATTGCCTACCATGCATCATTCCTTCTTAAAATTCTTCCTCAACAATGTGAATGTGGCCACTAGCCCTGATATTTTTCAAATAGTTTGTATAGTTCTGATCAATGCAATCTAAGAAAATAACCTTGGCGTTGGCATAAAAAGAAAAAAAGCATGGAAAAGATCCAAATAAGCCTCAGAGTTAGAATAACGGGTTGCTTACCTAGCTGGACCAGCTGCGGCATCAGAGTTGGCCAATTAAATAAATTAATTAAATTACAGTATATCAGATCTACTGGTGTATTAGTAAAGACAGAATGAGTCTGGATGGCTTGATAAACAATGAAAGAAAAATGAGTGAAGGTCTTAGTCTCCTGGTTCTCCAAGGACAGCTTACATTTCCATTGCAGAGAACACAAAATTTCTCCTCCAAATTACTGTTGGT
The DNA here is from genome assembly GCA_038048745.1 of Coluber constrictor foxii. Lineage (NCBI taxonomy): Eukaryota > Metazoa > Chordata > Lepidosauria > Squamata > Colubridae > Coluber > Coluber constrictor. The sequence goes on from CM075971.1 coordinate 12,251,620, forward strand.
AAACCACATCACCTTAACCATCATGATTAAAAAAGAGACAGATTGCCCGGATACCATTGAGAAAAATATTGAATTGAAAATTAATACAACAATGGAGAGAGAACAGGAGGAGGAGTAGAGGGAAGAAGGAGGAGAGAGGAAGGAGAGAGAGAGGAATAGAAGAAAGGGAAAAAGAGAGGAAGAAAGGGAGGGGAAATAAGAGTAGGAGAGAAAGTTAGAAAGAGGAAGGAAGGAGGAGGTGAGAAAGGAAGGGGAAGTAGAGAAGGAGTAGGAGAGGAGGAAAGAAGAAAGTAGAAAAGGATAGAAGAAGGAAGGGAAGGGAAAGAGAGAAGGAGAAGAAGAATTGTAAAAGAAGGAAGATGAAATGGTAGAAAGGCAACCCCAAACATGTTCAAATTCATTAGGATGAAGAACAAATCAATATGAAAATTAAAAGAAAATATATATGATTAACAATGGATAAGATAACTAATTGAAATAATGTTAAGAAACTAGGATTTGAGGGCGGAGGGTGATATTGTTTATATAATAAGTATCGAAGTATTAAGATAAAAAAGTATGGAAAAAGAATATTTTGGCAAAAATTGTAACTATGTAAAATGAAATTGGATATGATAAGTTGTATAAGATATGATACGGCCAAAAATGTGTGTGTGTGTGTGTGAAAGAAAAGATCAATAAAACTTGATTTAAAAAAAAGAGAGAGACAGAGAATTGATGAATTGTTAAGATTCATAGCCTGATGCCCTCCAGATATGGGTGGCCACAAATCTAAGAATGTACCTTACATGAGGATAACCCTATAAATGTCTACTGAAGGGACTTCTCATCTATGAATGAGAATATATTTTTCAAACGTTAAAAAGAAGCCACAAGAACCAGGGCTGTTCAGACCTCCTGTTGATGGGTCTGATGTAAGGAGATGCACAAAGCTATACAACTTAACTCTGTTAAGACGTCCTTTTGGCCGTCACATGCTTGTATCAGAACTTTTGCAAGATCATTTGCAAGCAAAACAAGTAATTGGACTTCAGCCTTCAACCAGTCAGGAAAATGTGCCCTAAATTGTCCTTGCTGCCTGGATTCATAGGCCGTGATGTGATTTTTTTCCCTCATTGATAAGCTACATCTTGTCCAATTGAACATGGTTCATTCAATAAACTAACAATAAAATTTAGCATGAAGTGTGAACCGGGTCATTGTCAGGTGAATTCAGCCAGGGAAATCAAGCAGCCCAGACAACACATATAGATAATCCTTGATTTATGACTGGTCACTTAGCAACCCTTCAAAGTTACAATGGACCCCAAAATTAGGACTTACAACTAATTTAACAACCAGTTCTCTGCCCTAATGATTTCTTTCAACAACCAGTTTGCCAAACTGCTCAGAAAGTTAACAACCGGTTCTCCTGTAGTGGTGCGAACTGGCTGTATCCCACCACTGCTTACAACCCAGTTACAATGTCCGTGCCGCCTCCATCCCCCTGTGACAGCATTTGGGACTCTCAACTACCGACAGAGATCTACGACCATTTGCAGCATCCTGTAGTCATGTGAACACAATTTACAGTTTTGTTGGAAACTGGTGTTTACTTAGGCCAGGGGTCTGCAACCTTAAGCACTCAAAGAGCCATTTGGACCAGTTTCCCACAGAAAAGAAAACACCGGGAACCACAAAACCTGGGTGGGCGTGGCCAACTCGATGTCACTCACTTCCACCAGTCACATGACACCCCCCCCCCAGCCACGCCTTTCCAGCCAGTCATTAGGGCAGAGAACCAGTTGTTAAAAAACACCGGGAACCACAAAACACTTTTGACATCTCTCTCTCTCCCCTCCCTCCCTACCCCCCTCTCTCTGTATCTCTCTATGTCTCTCTCCCCCTCTCTCTGTATCTCTCTGTCTCTCTCTGCCCTGGCCACTTCTCCATCCCCTAATATCACCCTTACCTTCTCAGGCCAGGCGAGGAGTGACTGGGAGGGGAGGGTGAGGGGTGGGGCCAGCCATTGGTGGGATCACCCGACAGGGAGCCACAGCAGAGGGCCCAAAGAGCCGCATGTGGCTCCGGAGCCACAGGTTGCTGACCCGACTTAAGGGTTTCCAGCAAAAACTGCCCCATAGCGAACGATTTTAGCAACAGCCATAGCACTTAGAATAATATACCAATTCATAGTGTTTTACAGCCTTCTCTAAAGAGAGTCGGCCTATTTCCTCCAACAATCTGGGTCCTCATTTTACTGACCAGGGAAGGATGGAAAGCTGAGTCAACCTTGAGCCGGTCATGATTTAACTTCTGGCAAGTGGGCAGAGCTAGCTTGCCAGTACCGCATTCTAACCACGGCATCAACGCGACCGTGGTTTTTAATGAAAGGATTTTACACTTCATGGCTGCCACATTGGTTTAACGATTGCCACAGCAAGGTCATACGATCGGGCATGGTCCCCTATTGATCCACTTTATGATCGTCACAACTGAAATGGTGGGCTCAATTACAATCCAATAAAGGAGAATATTTGTAGCTCAGGGTTGATACGAGGGGTCCTTGGTGCTTGTTTTCTTGCAGATGTTTCATTGCCCAACTAGGTAAGATCATCAGTGCTGAAGGGTGTGTGGTTTGTGGAATGGAGGAGAAGGGAGGGGGAGGAGGAGGAGGAAGAGGAAGAAGAAGAAGAAGAGGAGGAGGAGGAAGAGGAAGAGGAAGAGGAAGAAGAAGAGGAGGAGGAGGAGGAAGAAGAAGAAGAAGAAGAGGAAGAGGAGGAGGAAGAGGAAGAGGAAGAAGAAGAGGAGGAGGAGGAGGAAGAGGAAGAAGAGGAGGAGGAGGAGGAAGAGGAAGAGGAAGAGGAGGAAAAGGAAGAAGAGGAGGAGGAGGAGGAGGAGGAGGAGGAGGAGGAGGAGGAGGAGAACTATAGGGTCCTTGGTGCTCTCTGAGCTTGCTTGTTTTCTTGAAGACTTTCATTACCCAACTAGGTAACATCATCAGTGTTAGAAGAAAGTGTGGTTTGTGGAATGGAGGAGGAGGAGGACTATAGAGTCTTGGGTGCTCTCTGAGCTTGGCTGTTTTCTTGAGATGTTTCATTACCCAAACTACTGGTAGGTAACACCATCAATGTTGATGATGTTACCTCCTGGGTAGTTTGGGCACTGATGACTTTACCTAGTTTGGATAATGAAACTTCAGCAAGAAAACGGCCAACTTCAGAGGGCACCAAGGACCCCCTCAATGACAGTCAAGGGATTTCAATGAGGGGGGCAGAGAAAAATCTACACCCAAACCAAGTGTGAGCCATACAAATGTTTATTATTCATTGAACATGGAATTCACTGGAAACGAGCAACGTTGATTCAGTTTATTGAGGCACACAAAACCACCTGCCCGGCCCCTCTCCCGGTTCAACAGTCCAGACTGCCCTTCAGCAAGGACAGGCGTTCCTATTGCCAGAGGCCGGCGCCAGCTCTATTTTCTGTCCCTTCCCTTGCCTCTCCATGTCCCGATAGAGCAGAGACTTATGGGCCTTCAGCCGGCAGGCCAGACACATAAAAATAGACTCCACGTTCTGACTCTCTTTGGGGTCCTTGGCAGAGGTTTCAAACAAAAGCATATTGTGAGCATCGGCGAATTTCAGGGCCATGCTGGACGGGACTTGGATTTGATCCCGCAAGTCACACTTGTTTCCCACGAGCACTTTGGGGACGAGAGCCGGGACGGCGTGGCCGTTGCACTCCTCAATCCAGTTTTTCAGGTTGAGGAAGGACGCCATTTTTGTGACGTCGTAGACAAACACCACAGCGTGGACGTTGCGGTAGTAATGCTCCACCATGCTCTTCCGGAACCTCTCTTGGCCTGCTGTGTCCCACACCTGGACCTGCAAAAGAGAGCACAACACTTGCCAAACTTTACAGATACAACGTTCCTGCTTCTTCCAGTTTGAAGCCATGGGTTCTTTCCTCCGTTACGGGAACCCTAGCTCCGTATTGCTCTTTTAAATTTCCCCTTGCTAGGTCCGAAAAGTGCTTCCTCTCACCCCCCACAAGAAGCAATTGGGCTTCCTTTGTTTTTCTTTGAAGACATTTCACTTCTCATCCGAGAAGCTTCTTCAGCTCTGACTGGATGGTGAGGAATGGAAGGAACAGGGGTCGGTTTGAAAAACTTTAGCAACCAGTTCTCTGCCCTGTTGCTGGGTGGGCGTGGCCATGGGGGCATGGCCTAGTCAGCTTCCTGCACCATGACAAGGGAGGGGGGCGTTTTTGCCCTCCCCAGGCTCCAGAGGCTTTCCTCGAGCTTCTAGGAGGACGAAAATGGCCTCCCCCGGGCTCCAGAGGCCCTCTGGAGACTGGAAACGGGCCCGTTTCCAGAAGGCCCATTTTTCGCCCTCCCAGAGTCTCCGCGCAGGCCCTGCACTTACCTGGCATCCAAAACAGGCCATGTGGAGACTCCTGAGAGGAGAGGGGCGGAGTCAGCCAGTCCTTGCAACTACCGGTTAGGTGAACCAGATTAAAATTAACATCCGGTTTGTTTGAACCGGTCCGAACCGGCTGAATCCCACCCGGAGATATATTCCTTCCACACCCATTTGCATCAATCAGGGGACCCCGAGGACAGAGATAAACCTCCAAGTGGCCTCAACGACTCTCTAAGTGGATGCAAATGACCTGCTGTCTGCAAGGAATATAGATCCGTCCATTCTCCCCCATTCAGTCAGAGCTGAAGAAGCTTCTTACATGAGAAGCAAAACGTCCTCAAAAGAAAAACCAGAAAGTCTGGTTGCCTCTTGGAAAAAGCAGCTTTGAGGCAACCATGACCTGCATCACTGAGAATCTCCACAGACATTTCCCTTGCTACAATTCCCTTTACCGATATATATATTTTTGGTTCCATGAAAACGGGCTATTTCGAACAGCAGCCTAGAAGTCCTGGAGAGAAGCCCCAGCAACATGCATTCCTGATGCCAGGAATCTGGCAGATAGTGACGTTACTGCCCGCCTCCCCTTTGCATTTACAGATAGTCCTTGACATAGGACCACAATTGAAATTGGAATTTCCATTTTGCTAAGCAAGTTGGTTGTTCAGTGAGTCACAGCTAATTTTACAACTTTTTTGCCACGTTTGCTAAGCGAATCACTAAATGAACCACATGGTCACTAAGAGAATCCAGATATCCCATTGGCTCCGTTTGTAAGAAGTCAACTGGGAAGGGTTACCAATGGCGATCCTGTGAATCGGGAACTCTTGTAAATACAGGCCAGTAGCCAAGTGCTTGAATGTTGATCCCGTGCCCGTGTGACCATCATAAGCGCGAGGATCGATCGTCCTCAATGGTCATGAAACGAATGGTTTTAACCCAAGAACTATCTACTGACTGGGTGGCTCAGTGGCTAAGACACTGAGCTTGTCGGTCAGAAAAGTCGGCGGTTCGAATCCCTAGTACAGATCTCCTCCGTGACCAGAGGGGTTGGACTCGATGACCTCGAAGGTCCCTTCCAACCCTGTTAACTGATGTCCTTCTTGCAAGGACAACGCAATATGTTTTTCCTCCTTCGTTTTATTCTCCTAACGACCCCGTTTTGGATGAGAGAGGTTCACCTTCAAATTCAGGACCTCCACAGCAATTTCGCACATGGAGATTTGCACGCTCTGGAGACAGCATTGATCCCACCCTCATAACTCAGCACAGCATGATAGACCCCCGTCTGGCTCAGCAAATAGAGACTGCCCCTCCCCTCCCCTCATTCCCTTCCCCAGCCGGGGCTCTTTTGCACAAGCTGGCCTTTGTATGCTGGTGTCAGAAGCTCCTTGGGGCTACAAAGCTATCTTTTGTCCCCAGAGGGTGTGCGAGATTGCACTGACACATAGAGCAAAACAGGGTGATAAAATAGTTTAGACTGCAAGAGAGAATTTCAGGTGAGGGGCAGGGAGGGGAGCCTCTTTGGACCATCAAACAAAGGAAGAGTAAACAACCTGGAAGGACATGGGGGTTCATCGGAGAGAAAATATTCCACCTTTTGCATTTTTCTTCTTCTTGACTTCTTATGTTTTTCTTAGTTTGCATTACTCATTTCTCATTGCATTTTTGAGCTGTAATAAAATTATTATTTTGGGGTGGATGGGGGAAAGACTCAGCTTTATGCCTGCTCCTTAAAATCTATGCCCATTCTCCTGGAGTACCTTTGATCCTTTCTTTATTTAAAGACAGTGATGGGTTGCTCCTGGTTCGGTCCAGTTCTATAGAACCGGTAGTAAAAATGGCGGGAGGCTCCGCCCACCCGCCACGACATCATCATGGGTGATCTGTGCATGCGCAGAAGGTTCGCGCATGCGCAGAAGCACGTGCAAGGTCGTGTTGCGAACCGGTAGTAAACGGTGGGTTCCAACCGGTGTTACTACTGGTTCTTTTCGTGTGCGCGATCACCGCACGCATGCTGGCTTCGCTCGCAAGTGTACCAATCTGGCACTCCGGACAAGCGTGTTAGATTTCTGGCCAGCTGAGATGAGGCAATCCACTCCGCCCCGCCTATCAGATGGGCTAAAAACCAAGAAATAACGGTAGGAATAAAGCGGAGGCTGGCGGGAGGGCCCAGGTTCCAGTCACAGAGAATCGGTTCGGGGACGTCACATTGTCACCGCTACCGGCTCGGCCGAACCGGGCCAAACCAGGAGCAACCCACCACTGGGAGTACAGGTAAGTAGAACCCACCCCTTTTAAAAGACATTTTAAAGTAATGTTACCTCAGGGCTGGTTGGAGCAAACCATCAAATGCTTCTCTGTCTAATTAACCTAGATAATTAGTTTCACTATATCTACAATATTGATATGTAGGAGAATTTTAATGTTATAAAATATTTGATAAGTTTATATACATGTTTGATTGACAGCATATATTTGATAGAATAATTTTATTTTATATAAAGAATTGTTAAATTGTTAATACGGTATATATTTGATAGAATAATCTTGTTTTACACTGGAATATTATAATATATATGTTATATAGGGATTAGTTAATGTTTAGGGATATGTAATAAGGGGGACTAATTAGTATTCAATGTTACAAATATCTGATATGTTATTTGGATTTCACCTAAACTTTTGTTTAATGTTGATAGACATATAAGAACAATATTTTTTTTTGTAAGGGAAGCCAAGGGAGGGAAGGGAGGGGAGGGAGGGGAAGGGAAGGGAGGGGGGGTTGGGGGGAGGAGGGAAAATGGTGGGGGGGGGGAAATGATAAACTTGTATTGTAAAACTTTTTCAATAAAAAAAAAATGTTTCTCTGTCCAAAATCCCTCGTTTTGCAAAAGAAATAGAAAAAATAAAAATCAAAGGCAAAGAAAGATATTTGGTTTTTCCTCGGATGGCTGGGATGGTTCCTGGATACTCAAAAGGTTAAAAGCAGCAATGCTTCATAGAACCTCCCCCTCCTCCAGGAATACTCTGAGGTCATCTTGCTCTCATCCACATCTGGGCCACACAGAGAGAAAAAGGAACAGAACAGAAATAGAATGGGTTTCCACACCCATGCGGGAGTAGGTTATGATCACATTTTGCAAATTCTAATATATCATGGATATATTATATCCATGATATAATTAATATAGCCATGATATTCTTCTCTGGTAATACTGTAGTGCTAACTAGAGTATACAAAACATTTGCTAGACCAATTCTTGAATACAGCTCATCTGTCTGGAACCCACACTGCATATTGGACCTTAATACAATTGAGAGAGTCCAGAGGTATTTCACGAGAAGAGTCCTCCACTTCTCCGCTCGCAACAAAATACCTTATGCCATCAGAGCAGTGGTGGGTTGTCCCCAGTTCACACCGGTTCTATAGAACCGGTAGTAAAACCAGTGGGAGGCTCCACCCACCAACCCCAACATCACCAAAACGCTTCTGCACATGCGCAGAAAAGCATGCGCATGACCCCACTGCAAATCGGTAGTAAAGGTAAGTAGAACCCACCCCTGAGACCAGACTTGAAATTTTGGGTTTAGACAACTTAGAACTACACCGCCTTCGGTCCGACCTAACTGTAGTTCATAAAATTATTCACTACAATGTCCTTCCTGTCAATGACTACTTCAGCTTCAACCACAACAATACAAGAGCACACAGTAGATACAAACTTAAGGTAAACTGCACCAAACTTGATTGCAGGAAATATGACTTCAGCAACAGAGTGGTCAATGCCTGGAATGCACTCCCTGACTCTGTGGTTTCATCCCCAAACTCCCAAAATTTTAACCTTAGACTGTCTACTGTTTTATTTTTTTTATTTTTTTATTTTTATTTTTATTTATATGCCGCCCTTCTCCGGAGACTCAGGGCGGCTTACAATGCGTTAAGCAATAGCCATCATACTTTTGTATATTTATACAAAGTCAGCTTATTGCCCCCACAAACTGGGTCCTCAATTTACCCACCTTAGAAAGGATGGAAGGCTGAGTCGACCTTGAGCCTGCCTGGGATTGAACTCACAGAAATTACAGGCAGCTGGTGTTAATTGCTGCCTTAAGTAGGAGGCATTAGCCCCCTACGCTACACAGGCTCTCACCTGTGAGGGTGTTGACCTCACCCCATTCCTAAGAGGTCTGTAAGGGGCGTGCCTAAGTGCACCAGCGTGCCTACCGTCCCTGTCTTAATGTCCCCCTTTTATTTGTAACCATTTCATGTATTAATAACCATGTTTATATCTATATCTGTTATCTAATACGTGTTTGACAAAACAAGCAAATAAATAAATAAATAAATAAAATGGATGGACCATAACCCCTACCTCAATATGACCTGTGAACCATGTCTTCTGACCAAACCAGAATATGGTGGATTTGCTTATGTGCTTCCATAACCCAAGATTAAAATACACGAATACACTTTTTGAGTAACATCTGGGTCTTACAGTACAAATAGGAAGTAAAACTGGGCAGACAGCTAGCAAACAGTTATGGAAGTTCTGTTTTTCTGTATGACAACTGAAGCGAGATTGTTAGATGTTCAGGAATGGAAAGCAGGGGTGAAATCCAGCAGGTTCTGACAGGTTATGGAGAACCGGTAGCAGAAATTTTGAGTAGTTCGGAGAACCAGCAAATACCACCTCTGGCTTCCCCTGGAGTGGGAAGGAATGGGGATTTTGCAGTATCCTTCCCCTGCCACGCCCACCAAGCCACATCATGGCCATCAAGCCACACCCACAGAACTGGTAGTAAAAAAAATTGGAATTTTACTACTGGTGGAAAGGTTTGACACTACCCACAATGGGGGAATGGTTGAGGAAGATGAAGGAACTTGCAGAGATGGCTATCTTTGATTTGAGAAAAGAAAATATCCATATTTATAATTGACCGGAAACCTCGCTTGGACTTTTTGCACAAAACGGGGGGAAAAGATGCATTTAAGAGTTGTGGTTTTGATGATTTGGGGGGAAAAAAAATTGGATAACAAAAAAAGTTAGCTATTGTAATCATAAAGCAAGAGATAATTTTGTATTTGCTGCAAAGGAAATCGGATGCTTCCATTTCTTTTGATGTTTTCTTTCTGCAGGTTTTAAAAAATTCTCTCTCTTTGTTCTCCTTATTCGTTATCAGTTTCTGTTCGTTTAATGTTCTCTTATTTTTTAAATAACTGTTTTTTTAAAAGTAGGAACTAAAGATTATCGCTAATTTTGAAACAACAGAAAGAATACAGAATCTGTGTTTCTTCCAGAGTTCAGGGCAATTCAAAAACCCGGAATCCTTTTGCAGTTATTCCAATAAAGTAACTTCCTAACTTTTCCAGAGTCCTATTTATACATTCCCCTTTTATTAGCGCTAGAATTCTGACTAGCTAGCCAAGTTATAGCAGATATAATCGAAGCGAGGTTACGGTTGACAGATGACCTGTCTAATGTGGAAAGTGAAAGAAAAAAGCTTTTCCTAGGCAACTCATCCTGTTTTCTTCCACAGAGAAATCACAGAAGGTTGCTCAGCGGTTACCTGTGTTAAAGCAGATGGGTTTGTAATCTTGGGTGTTCTTACACCTCCCTTCCTTTTTGCCAATCTCCCCCCGCCCACATTTTTTAACAGATTTTGTCCAGTGGGATAAATAAAGCCCTCATCATGAGTGCATCCAAACATTACCAAATAAATCGGTTCATCCATGCATCATCATCATCTGATCTGGCAAAAGAAGCAATCTATGTTGAATGAAGCATAGACGGCTTAAGCATCGATTCCTCTCAAAGGGAACTTTGGAGATCCGTGCGCAGCTCACCCAGCTTTGAGCAACGAATTGATGTAAACACAAAGCATGACCCAGACAGTCACTTTGATTTATATATATATATATATGTCTTTGGTTGTTCGGGTGTTCTCCCGCGTAGAATTGGATGTGTCTTGGCGACGTTTCGACGAAGTCTCATTCGTCATCTTCAGGCTGGTGTTCTTGGCTTCGTGCTTCCAGGAGCAATGTGAGATCGCATTGTGAGATTGTGAGAAGCACGAAGCCGAGAACACCAGCCTGAAGATGACGAATGAGACTTCGTTGAAACGTCGCCAAGACACATCGTTTTCTACACGGGAGAACACCCGAACAACCAAAGACCTATATATAAACACCCGCGAAAACCTCAGAAAACATATATATATATATATATATATATATATATATATATATATATATATATATATATATATATATATATATATATATATATATATGAATGAAAATATGTATATGTATATATGTATGTATGTATGTATGTATGTTTGTGCCAGCATTACTCTGGAATGGCTCGAGCAATTTCAACCAAACTTAGTACACAGATGACGTACTCTCTGGAAAAACATACTGTGGGGGTAAGACACCTCTAACACCCCTTAGTGTGTGTGTGAGTGTGTATGTGTGTGTGTGTGTATTCCAGCATAACTCTGGAACGCCTCGAGCAATTTTAACCAAACTTAGTACACAGATGACTTACTCTCTGGAAAAACTTACTGTGGGGGTAAGACACCCCTAACACCCCTCAGTTTGTGTGTGTGTGTGTGTGTGTGTGTGTGTGTGTGTGTGTGTGTGTATTCCAGCATAACTCTGGAACGCCTCGAGCAATTTTAACCAAACATGGTACACAGATGACTTACTCTCTGGAAAAACTTATTGTGGGGGTAAGACACCCCTAACACCCCTCGGTTTGTGTGTGTCTGTGTGTGTGTGTGTGTGTGTATTCCAGCATAACTCTGGAATGCCTCGAGCAATTTTAACCAAACTTAGTACACAGATGACTTACTCTCTGGAAAAACATACTGTGGGGGTAAGACACCCCTAACACCCCTCGGTGTGTGTGTGTGTGTGTGTGTGTGTGTGTATAAATAAATATAAATAAATAAATAACCGGGCAACACCGGGTTATCAGCTAGCCATTGTCTGCCCACTTCAGGATTAAGGCCTTTTCCGCATGTTTTGCTTCTATGATCGGGGCTTTGATAAGTGGAAGGGGCTTGTATGGGTAAATGAAATTGTGGGCGATACCTTCGGACACGTATAAGGACACGTATATGTCCAGAAAGGTTACCCAAGGCGAACAGGCCATGATCGATACCCCAGACTAAAACCTCTGCCAACCCACATTGGACCAACATGGCAGATTATAGTCTATTCCTTCAACATGTCAATGCAACCTTAAAATTTTTTAATATATATTATAGTTATAAAACAAAGAGCCAGTTAGGTTTAGTGCTTAAGGCATCAGGCGCGAAGCTAGGAGACTGGGAGTTCTAAACCCACCTTAGGCACAAAACCAGCTGGATGATCTTTGGCCAGTCACTTTCTCTTAGCCCTAGGATGGCAAACCCCTTTCTAAAAACCCTTCCCAAGAAAACTGCAGGGATCAATCCAGTCAATTGGTTAGCATGGATGACAAAAATATTATAACACACACACACACACACACACACACACACACACTATATTCAAATATATAATGCACATTATATGTACACACAATACACAGATTGATTTTCTCAGTGGAAAATGGCAATTTGGATCCCTTGGCAACTGGGGTGGGTGCAGCCATTCCAAAAATGCTATAACTGGGGAAGCCATTGTTAAGAGGGCCAAACCAGGAAAATCAAATCTGAATATCCTAATTAGTCACACCATTCAGTAGATGACTTCAGGCCAGTGGTTTTCAAGACTCCCCACATTCCCACTTGACAGGGCTGTGGGGAGGAAATGGGGGAGGGCGAAGAGAAGAAATCAATGATTTAAATGAAAGAGCCAGACCTTGCATTAGCCACACATTGTATTAAAAGGATTCACTAGGGCTTACTGAACAATTGGCTGTTTTATGCACGATCCTGATTCTGAAAACCCGGTGTGATGAACAATGCTTAAGTTGCTACCCTGTTTTCCCGAAAATAAGACCCTGTCTTGTATTTTTTTTTTGAACCCTGAAATAAGTGCTTGGCCTTATTGCCATGCACTCAAAAGCCCAATTAGGCTTATTATCAGGGGATGTCTTCTTTTGGTGGAAACAGGATAGTCTAAATTCAACTCCAAGCTCAATAGGTAAACTTTGGGCTAGTCACTTTCCCAGGTTGTCCTACCTCACAAGGTTTGGGGTTGGGGGGGTAAACCAGAGTATTCCTGGAACAAGGCAGATAAATCTAAGCTAGCTACAAACACATACACCGATAAACTCAGAAACTATGTTTACAGGTAGAGTGCCCACGGTTCACACAGCAGGTAGCTGAAAACCCAGCCAAGGCATGAACCAAAACCGTCTCCTTGACTGACCCTTCCTGGAGAACTTCCAGCTGTTTAGAGAATGAGATCACGAGCTCTCTCTCCCCCCCGTCTGTTTTAAATTCCCTGGAGATTCACCAGGGTTACTGTTAGAACAGAATAGAGGTGGAAGGGACCTTGGAGGTCTTCTAGTCCAGCCCCCTGCTCAAGCAGGAGACCCTATACCATCTCAGGTAAATGACTGTCCAGTCTCTTCTTAAAAACCTCCAGTAACGGAGTACCCACAACTTCTGGGGCCAAGCTGTTTTCCCCTGCTTCATTGTCCTCGCTGTTAGGAAGTTTCTCCTTCGTTCCAAATTGCTTCTCTCCTTGATTAGTTTCCCTCCATTGTTTCTTCTCCTGCCTTCTGGTGCTTTGGAGAATAATTTGACAACCCCCCCACCTCTTCTTTGGGACAGCCTCTCAAATATTGAAATGCCGCTATCTGGCTGCAATTCACACCACCCTCTCTAACCCAAAAGCTTTCTGACTAGATACATTAAGGTTTATGGACTATCCAGAGATGATGTCACGGGAAGAAGGCTTTTAGTAGGATGGATGGATGGATGGATGGATGGATGGATGGATGGATGAAGGAGGAGGAGGAGGAGAAGAAGAAGAATGGGAGGAGGAGGAGGAGGAAGAGGAAGAGGAAGAGGAAGAAGAAGAAGAAGAACAAGGAGGAGGAGGAGGAGGAGGCAGTCACGGCTTCCCAGCCTCCAAGCTCTCCTGATGGATTGGGACCAGCGGCGGGGCTGCCGAAGGGAAGAAAGAAAGGGAGGAGGAAGGGTCTCCCAAAAAAAACCCGGGTACCGGGCATCTCTCCTCCGCCTCCCCCTCCCAGTCCCCCCTCCCCTGGAAAAGATGCTCCCGCGGGCCCGGTCCTCCCCGCCACCCCACCCCGCCCCGCCTTACCTTGATGTGCTCTCCGGCGATCTCCACCGCCTTCTCCCTGAAATCCACGCCGATGGTGGCCTCGGTGCTGGCGGGGAAGGTGCCGCCGCAGAAGCGCACCGTCAAGCAGGTCTTGCCCACGTTGGAGTCCCCGATGACGATGATCTTGAAGATGCGCGCTTGCACCGACTGCTCCAGCGAGGCTTCCAGCTCCATGCCGGCGACGGAGGGAGAAAAGGGGGCGAGGAACAGAGGCCAACGGACCGCGGGGCTCAGCAGCGCCGCTGCACCGAGGGCAGCCCGAGCCGCAGCCGCCCGTGCAGCCTCGCTTCGCCGGCCGGGAGCCGCCCCTGGGGCCGCTCGGCCATTGGTTGTCTGGCTCCAGCCGGCTTCCAGCGCCCAGCCCCGGCTTAAAGGCGGAGCTACAGCCCGCAAGCTCACACCGTGCACGCTCAGCCCGGAGGGCGGCGGCGGTGGCGGCGGCGACTCCTTGGCCGGTCCTCCCCTCTCCGCCCCGGTTGGCGGGACTCAGCAATCAGGCTGGTTCGCTTACCTGTAAAAAGCCAGGCAGGGCGTTGCGCAAGCCCCCGCTTAATCCTCTCCCTCGCTTTTAGAGGGGCGCTGGGCTGGGCTGGACCCACCCAAGAGTGCTCTTGCTTTAAAGAAGGGGAGGGGGCTGCAGCTGGTTAGGGAAGGGCCGTCCATCTGCTGCTAGGGTCATGTCCTCGGTTTATAGAAGAGAAGGTAGCCTTCGTTGTCATGTTTTCCCTGCTGGGGGGAGTCGTAGACCCCAAAAGGACAGCGCCAGAAAGCTCAGAAAACTGCCAAGAAACTCAAGCCAGTCCTTTCCCCTTTAAGAAAACTCAAGAAGCACCAGCTGAAAGAAAAATCCAGAGCAGCCCTGCTCTGGATTTTTCTTTCAGCTGGTGCTTCTTGAGCAGCCCTGCTAACAGAGCTGACAATAGAAATATTAATAGAATAGAATAGAATAGAATAGAATAGAATAGAATAGAATAGAATAGAATAGAATAGAATAGAATAGGAATAGAATAGAGAGAATGGGAATAGAGAATAGAGAGAATATAATAGAATAGAGAAAGAGAAGAAAAGGAAGAGAAGACAGTGGAAATAGAGAATAGAATAGAATGGAATGGAATAGAATAGAATAGAATAGGGAAAGAGAAGAGAATGGGAATAGAGAAAGAGAAGAGAATGGGAATAGAAAAGAGAGGGGAGGAGAGGGGAGGGAGAAGAGAAAGGGAATGGGAATAGAGAATATAATAGTATAGTATAGAATAGAATAGAATAGAATAGAATAGAATAGAATAGAATAGAATAGAATGGGAATAGAGAATAGAATAGAACAGGGAAAGAGAAGAGAATGGGAATATAGGAGAGAGAATAGAACAGGGAAAGAGAAGAGAATGGGAATAGAGAAGAGAGGGAGAAAAGAGAAGAGAATGGGAATAGAGAATACAATAGTATAGTATAGAAGAGAATAGAATAGGAGGAAGAGGAGAGAATGGGAATAGAGAATAGAATAGAATTCTTTATTGGCCAAGTGTGATTGGACACATAAGGAATTTGTCTTTGGTGTATTTGGTCATTAAAGGAATCGTTGTCAGTCAAGGATGATCTGTGTTGGAATAAGGGGCCCATTTATTATTTATTTATTTATTAATTATATTTCTATACCACCTTTCTCCCACAGGACTCAAGGCGGTGTACAGTCAAGAAAAAATAAAAGATACATAAACATCATAAAATTGATAATTAAAATTATAGCATAGTTTAGCCCAAATTAAATAAAGCCCCGCCTGATTGAGACATGGGCATGAAGAGGGCAAGTTCCAGTGGTGAAATGCAAATTTTGTTGCTACCATTCTCTGGGTGTGTGCGTGTGTATGTGTCACGTGACTGGCTGGGCGTGGCCAACTTTTAAAAAAAAACACTTTATAAAGCATTTTTTACTACCTGTTCGCCCTTACCAGTAGTAAAAAAAAGGTTTAAAAAAAGTTTAAAAAAAAAAGGTTCCAAGGATCACAGCTGTGCCACGCAATTGTCAGAACCCTTTTTAAAAAGCATTTTTAAACTACCGGTTTGCCCGAACTGGTAGTTTTTATCACTATCAGTTCACCTGAACTGGAGCGAACTGGTAGCATTTCACCCCTGGCAGGTTTCTAAAATCGAGGAGAGGAGAAAGGAGAGGATGCCAATTTGGGGTGTCCATCATGTTACACTGAACAGGTATGAGCAGAAGCTCAATATCTGGGGGCCAGACTGCCCCTCCTCAGCTTTATTCAGTAGGAAGAAGAGAGGTAGGGCATTTTACTTAAGGCACAGTGTCTAGTAATAAAATGGGGGGGGGGGGCATGCTTGCTTTCCTAATCATAATTTTCCATTTTTTAATCACAGCTTTAAAAAGGATCTTGGTCCTGAACGGTGAGAATTGCACCCTGAAAATAACACTTAGGTGACATCCCGTTAGAAATGAATGAACACTTGATGTCTGAGGTAATGCTAGGGAGAGGGGAGAGAAAGCACATTGATATGCAAAAGAAATGTATTAGCTACACCTAATACGCTTACTGGCTATTAATTTTGTATATTTTCTCTTCTGGCACAATGAAAAATTAACTTAACAGAATATTTTGGAAAGATTCTGGAGAAATCATTGCCAAGGATTAAGAGAGGAAACGTTTATCACTTTGGGGCCTTAGTGAGTGGCTCTGTTTATTCTCAACTCTTTATGAGCTTCCTTTAGGCTTTTGGAGCTATTTTGCCCCATTGAAACTGCATTAATCTCAGATTTTTATGTTTAGAGTACGGGGAGGTTCACTTGTCAAACTGAAGTTTTAAAGACCTATCTACCAATGCCTCCCATTTTAAGAATTTTGGAAAAAATGTGGTTAGGTTTGCAACGTTCAGTACTTACTTTCATGCCCATGTTTAATTACATGAGCACCAACAAACTGCCTTCTGGAGAAATTAAAAAACTACTTCATCTCTTACAGCTTCCAGAATTAGCTGCTATAAAGGCTTTTATAGCACCCATAAATTGAACGCACACATGTAAAAATGGCATTTCATCACTCAATAAGAAGGCAGTAGAAATCACTCTTTCCGGTTTCAGCTTTTTTGTAGCCTCTTTAAATCTTCTCATAGGAGTTCCAACAGCACAACAGGAATATATATCACCTCAAAACTACATCTGATCGTTCGTCTCCTCCGGCTCTTCCAAGTGGTAAATAAATCAAGCAATTAATATGGGTTTTTTTTAAAAATTCCAGAACAGAAAAGCAAGAGGGTGAAGCAATAATAACGCATGTGTAGAAAGAATAAACATCTGTGGAAACAACCAAGGATTGTACGGTTTGTTGCAATGTGGGATTTTGGCAACGAGTGGCGAAATTCAAACCATAATACTTTCAACTTTTAACGTTGGGTTTAACGTGAGGTTGTTTTCCTTCAACAGGGTTATTTCGATTGTTGAGGGCAACATTCATTCTTTACTTGATTTACTTACCGTATTTTCCGGCGTATAAGACGACTGGGGTGTAAGACGACCCTCCTCAGAGCCATTTAAGGCTCGTCAGAGCCTTTAGGGCTAGTCTGCCTGGTTACAGGAGAATGAGACCTGGCGTATAAGACGACCCCCGACTTTTGAGAAGATTTTTGTGTGTTAGAAAGTAGTCTTATTCGCAGGAAAATACAGTAATTCCATACACCTTGAGAAGATGTAGTGTCAAAATTCAAGTGAATTACACTAAAACAGCAGTGTCAAACTCAAGGCCCATGGGCCAGATTTGGCCCATGGGGTGCTTAGATCTGCCTCATGGGGCCGGCCTGGAAACAGCGAAGGATTGGCTCAGGGGGCTCCCATCTCCGGCCCTCCAAGGTCAAACACACCCGATACGGCCCTCAATGAAATCGAGGTAGCACCAGAATATTAAAAAATGTAACCTCACATGCAGTCCATATAAAGCTAAAAGTAACAACTCAGTTAGTTGTATATTATATGACGCCTTTCCCCCGCTTATTTTAATTCACCCCGACTGTACATTCTTAGAAGTCTGATGTTCTTCTCTTTTTTTAAAAAAAAATCCTTAAGAATCTGCACTGGAGACAAATTCCTTGTGTGTCCGATGAAGTATTCTATTCTACTCTATTTTAATTGCTGGCTTCGTAATTTTTCTCAGCCTGGGAAACAGGAGACCAGGATCCGGTCCAAGCTGCCTGCCTTCAAAGGGGCATCTCCTGCCATGATAGCGAGGGAGAAAGTCCAAGTCTTTTAGAGATCTTTCGGTAGGAGAAACACCCAACCGCGAGAGAAGCTTGTCAGCCATGGCCGGGACCACCGGTTGTAGCAAGAGCCCAAACACCCGAACACATTCCAGAGTGACGTGGAGAATAGTCTCTTGCCACTGTCGTTCTACGGGATCTTCTGGGCAGAGTTTCCATGGCCTATGCCTCTGGATGAAGCCGTTGGTCTGCCTCACACACTCCATGATGGATTCCAGAGCCTTGTAGATCTGGAAGCGGTCAAAAGAGGCGCTCACTTTCATAGGCAGGCTCTCGACCAATGACACCAACTTGTAATCCTCTGCTAA
This sequence comes from Coluber constrictor foxii, assembly GCA_038048745.1. Lineage (NCBI taxonomy): Eukaryota > Metazoa > Chordata > Lepidosauria > Squamata > Colubridae > Coluber > Coluber constrictor. The sequence goes on from CM075971.1 coordinate 12,269,883, forward strand.
GGCCTTACCAGATCCGCTTTGAATCTCCACGTCCCTAGGGAAGCAGGTCTCGGAGAAGATGGGATAAGTCCCTCTGGGATTCAGGGCAGAGGCCGTGACCCGGTTGAGAAGCCCCCCTAAGGCGTCGGCCAGCTCCGAGTTGAGCAGCTTAATCACCTTCTCGTCATAGTAATCACAATCCCGCTCTGGGACTCCCTGCCTCAGCAGGAAGTACCGAAAACCATCTACCGTGTAGTGCCGGAAGCACTCCTTTGGGTCAACCACATTACCCAGGCTCTTGGACATCTTCTGTCCTTGTACCGTCCAATGAGAGTGGACCCAAATCCGCAAGGGGGGCTCCAGGCCTGCAGCCATCAGCAAAGCAGGCCAATAGATGGCGTGAAACTTGAGAATGTCTTTGCCCACAATGTGGCAAACGGTGGGCCACCAGGCCCGGTGCTTCTCGGGGTAGCCTACAACCGTCAGGTAGTTCACCAGGGCATCCACCCAGACGTAGATGGTTTGGGTTGAGTCCCCAGGGACAGGGATGCCCCAATGCAGCCGGTTTCGGTCACGGGATACAGAGAGATCCGGGAGGTCCCCTTCCAGCCACTGGAGAACCTGCTGATAATAGGGCTCGGGGCTTATGGCATCCTTATTCTTGTACAGCCATCGTTGCAACGGCTCTTGGAACTTGGACAGCTTGAACATGTAGTTTTTCTCCCTGGTCCAGTGCACCTAAGATGCAGGAGAGAAGTTATCAGAAGGTTTTTCCTGGTTTCATCAGCCTCTCCCATACAATACGTATTTACCCAAGCATTTATAAAAAGGTAAAGGTTCCCTTCGCACATACGTGCTATTCGTTCCCGACTCTAGGGGACAGTGTTCATCTCCGTTTCAAAGCCAAAGAGCCAGTGCTGTCCGAAGACGTCTCAGTGGTCATTGTGGCCGGCATGACTCAATGCCAAAGGCGCACGGAACGCTGTTACCTTCCCACCAAAGGTGGTCCCTATTTTTCTACTTGCATTTTTTTTACGTGCTTTCGAACTGCTAGGTTGGCAGAAGCTGGGACAAGTAACAGGAGCTCACTCCATGACACAGCACTAGGGATTCGAACCGTTGAACTGCCGACCTTCCGATCGACAAGCTCAGCATCTTAGCTACCGCATATAAATGTAAAACTAATTTATACTAATGTTGGTTTTTCCTTCTTTAGATCTGAAGGCCGCATGCACGTATCAGAAAGCTTACCACCCTCAAGGGTGTCTTCACCTTTCCATAGCTTTCTTGGGCTACATCTTTTCTTCACGCCATTCCCCTTTCTATTCTGGTTATCTTTGCTTATCATCTGAGGTAACACCGAAGGTGACAGCTTAGAAACCAGAAGACTGTTGACTTCTAGGCCTCCCTTAGGCACGAAAGCCAGCTGGGTTGACTCTGAGCCCATCATTCTCTCAGTTCAGTTGTTGTGTGAGGAAAAAAGGAGGAGGCAGGAGTATTAGGTACATTCACCACCTTGAGTTGACCTACACATATAAGTGGAATAAGCATCTAATAATAATAGAATAATACAGGGACTCTGTAGATCAGTGGTTCTCAACCTTCCTAATGCCGCGACCCTTTAATATAGTTCCTCATGTTGTGGTGACCCCCAACCATAAAATTATTCCTAAAACCATTGAAAATATGTGTTTTCCAATGGTCTTAGGCAACCCTTGTGAAAGGGTCATTCAACCCCCAAAGGGGTCGTGACCCACAGGTTGAGAACCATTACTGTAGATGATTTAGATGTGGCTTCTCCAACCTGAATTTCTTTAGACATGGGACACATTGTTATTACTATAGACAGTTTGGTGCAGTGGTCAAAGTATTCAGGAGACAGGGAGTTCTAATTCTGCCTTAGGCACAAAAGCTGGCTGGGTGACTTTGGGCCAGTCCTTCTCTCAGCCTAGCCCACTTCAAAGGGTGGTATTGTGGGATAAATAGAAGGAGAAAGGTGCATTAGGCATGAATTACCTAAAAAGTAATAAAGGCGGGATAAACATCTAATAAATAAAATATTATGCTATCTGGTGCTTGGCTGGACATGCAGAGAAAGCACAGCATAGAATAACTGGATTTACACAACTCTACGACCAAACCACGTGGGTCAAGGCAAAGCACGTTGAATGACTCAAGGCTCTAAGCGAACTTGCCAGGGTACATCGTACCATACCTGGTGCCCACTCTCTATGGAAACCATCTGCTTGCTCCCTTGGGCATCCGCACACTCCGTCACCTGAGAGGCTGCCAAGAAGCTCTCTTCCGCTGTGCAATACCACCCTTCGTAGTCAGCTTGATAGAGCCAGCCTCCGTCTCGCAAGGCAGCCCAGAAGCATGCCACAGCTTGCCGGTGCCGTAGTTCTGTAGTGCGGATAAAATGGGTGTAGGAGATGCCCGCCTGCGCGAAGAGCTCCCGGAATTCCGCTGATATACGGTCACAGAACTCTTCCGGAGAAATACCCGCGGCTGCCGCTGCTGTCTGAATTTTCAAGCCATGTTCATCCGTTCCTGTCAAAGGAAACAGGATAGGTGAACTGGTGAAGAAGCCAAGAGGGAGCCTTCTCCAATCTGGGCTGGGAGGGCTACTCCAAGGTTCATATCGATGAGCTGGGCATATAAATATATAGAATTTGAATCATAGATAAATGTGTTCATTCCCAGCAAAGCCAGGGCCATTCCCGCAAACAGCGCTTTAGAGGTTGTGGAAGCGTACTCAACAAACGAAAACTTTTTAAGAGTTTCTCACACACAAATGCATGGTTTATTGAAGTAATCCTAGTTAAATTCACATTTTATGTCATCAGCCAGGATGGAAAAACTCGTCAGAAAAGTGAGGTTACCAAAAGAGATGTTTGCCAATTTTCTAGGGGAAATGAGACACTCTGGAAAAGCCATCTTGTTTTAAATTCTATTTTTTATTTTTTTAAAAAAATTGGTTTATATGCCGCCCTTCTCCGGAGACTCAGGGCGGCTTACAATGCGTTAAGCAATAGCCTTCATACTTTTGTATATTTATACAAAGTCAGCTTATTGCTCCCACAAACTGGGTCCTCAATTGACCTACCTTAGAAAGGATGGAAGGCTGAATCAACCTTGAGCCTGGTGAGATTCGAACTTACAGTAATTGCAGACAGCTAGTGTTAATCACAATGCTTTTAGTCCGCTCAGCTATCCAGGCTCCCTTTAAGAAGGCATTCCCCCCCCCCACCAGCAAATAAATAACTCCTAAAACTTTATAGAGACATCCCCTCTCCCTGTTACATTTTTACTGTCCCAAATTAGTCAAAAATGAGGGGTGTAATGATGTTAGGGTGTCATACATGTCTTTGCATCAATCAAACTAGCCTCCAACTACAACAGGACTATTGCAAAGGACAGGAGGCATAATCTGTGGCCCATTTTCCCTTGCACCAATATTCATCACGCCAACACAGTACATAATGTATTGTACCGCAATAATGTTTAATTCAGTGTTTTTCAACCTGGGCAATTAAGCCGAATGGACTTCAACTCCCAGAATCCCCCAGGCCACACATCTTAAAAAGTTGGCCAGGTTGAAAAAACACCGGCAACAACCGTTGCTGGAAATGCAAACAGAAGAGAAGGAGGAAGAGAAGGTTTGCTTCTCCGTTTACAGCGCCTTTTGTGCCCCCTTCCTCCCCCATCGATCCAAGCTTCACCCAGGAGTTTCTATCCGACTCCCTCGCTTGCAAAGCAGACTACATTCATAGCAGATCTTTTGCATCCTGATTAGAAAGAAATCTATTTTTTGCAAGCCACCCACCCCCCTCCGCGGGTTCCCTAAAAAGCTTTCTCCCCATCGATCCAAGCTTCATCCAGGAGTTTCTACCCGATTCCCTCGCTTGCAAAGCAGACTACTCCATTCATAGCAAATCTTTTGCATCCTGGTTAGAAAGAACCCTATTTTTTCCAAGCCGCGCGCTTTCACACGTGAAAGCAAACACGCGGATTCCCTAAAGCTTCCTTCCACGTCCATCTAAGTTTCACCCAGGAGTTTCTATCCAACTCCCTCGCTTGCAAAGGAGACTACTCCATTCATAGCAGATCTTTTTGCATCCTGGTTAGAAACGAACCTATTTTTTTTGCAAGCCGCACCCCCGCGCTTTCACACGTGAAAGCAAACACGCGGGTTCCCTAAAAAGCTTCCACCCCACCCCTGATGCCCAAGGCTCCCCATCGCCCCGCAGACCTGTAGCCAGCCGCCCTCCCTCGCAGCCCAGCAACTGCCGGTGCCGGTGCAATGCATCAGCCAGCACGGCCGAGTAGAGGTGCCCGATGTGAGGCGGGCCGTTCACGTAGAAGATCGGCGTGGAGAGCAGCTGGGACCCGCGAGAGCTGCGCCGGAGACCCCCGCCGGGCTGCTCCGCCAAGCCCCGAAAGAACCCCGGGCGGAGAAAGCAGCGCGCGGCGCGAGCTTGGAACGTCTGCATAGCTAGCATTTGCCCGGGATGGCCACGCCCCCTTCCCCTCCTTCGGCCACGCCCTCCCTCCCTCCCTCCCTGAAGAGCTAGAATAGAGCGCGGATGCCTAGAGCGGCGAGGCCGCCAGTGGCCGCGCGCGCCCCGCCCCGCCCAAGGACAAAGCGGGCGAGCGGTTGGCGCGCGTGCGCACAGGGAGGGACCGTTCTTGGGAGCGGACGGAAGGACGGGCGCTGAGGAAGAGGAGGAGGAGGAAGAAAGAAAAGAGCCGCTGAGGAGGTCGTGAGGGCCACTGCTTTGCCGCCCCTCGTCGTCGTCATGTCCCGCTTGGGAGCCACCCTGCTGCGAGCGGCGGGCCCAAGGGCGCGTTTCCTGGAGGGGCCAGGTGAGCGGAGCATCGCCGGGAAAGGGGACAACCTGAAAAGGTGCCGAGGGGGGGGGCTTGTCGAGGGGGAGGGGCTTGTCGAGGGGGAGGGGCTTATGTGGAAACAGTGGGGAAACCCCCCCCTCCCGACCTGCCGTCCCTAACGGTGGGGGAGGGGTTCTCTTGCCTGGGGGCTTTTTTTAGTGGTCTTCATTTGCTCATCCCAGTCTGCCCCCCCAAAACCCTCAGGGACCCCCGCTCCCATCTCTCGAGCTAGCTGCCTGTCCGCTGGACGCCAAGGTCATATGACAGGCGCAGGTTGGAAGTGGGTGCCCTTTAATTTAATTTAATGTACACACACACAAACACGCATTGCATTGCATTGCATTAATTATATTATATTATAATATGATATATTATTAATGATATATTAATTATATGATAATTTATTTATTCATTCAATTTATATGCCGCCCTTCTCCGGAGACTCAGGGCGGTTTACAATGCGTTAAGCAATAGCCTTCATACTTTTGTATTTACCCGCTTAGTAGGGCTTTCGCCCCCCAACCCAAGTATTGTTCTTTTTTATATAAAGTCAGCTTACTGCCCCCACAATCCAGGTCCTCGTTTTATATACCTTAAACGGATGGAAGGCTGAATCAACCTTGAGCCTGGTGAGATTTGAACTTGCAGTAATTGCAGGCAGCTGAAGCTACTTAATAGCACTTTAGTGTGTGTATGTATGTATGTATGTATGTATATACATATATATATGTAGTGTTTTTCTGTCAAAGCACCTGGTCTACCTCAATATGGGAGGGAGCAAGCACACTGCTTCTCTTGCACCTTGCAGCTCCAATCCAGGAGCCCCTCAAGCTGTCACATACATGGCAAACCATTTTATACCAAACCTATATTTGCTGATAAATAAAGGGAGACTAGTATAGATCTATTTCAAGCTATTTAGCTCTCATCAGCTAACATACCCTTACTCGGTTTTACAAGTTTAAATCTGAATAAAGGTATGGCTCTGAGGATTGGGAAGAAAGGACATCGGAATGCTGTTTTAGAGGGGAAATGGCATCTGGAAAAAGCATGTTTCTATGACCCCTTGGGTGACTGATCCCCATAGCGGATCAAGGGGATGCACGAAGAGACCACCCTATTAAATCTAATTGGCAGGCAGATATTTATTTATCAAATGTATTTGCTGCCCATCTCATGGTGCAGGCGACTCTGACATCTGACATCAGAGCTTACATCAAGATAAAAAGACATACTGTGCAACATCGATTGTAAATATAAAAATGAATTGAAATTACAAAAATTAAAACAAGCTAAAAAAGCCAGGGCTTGGAGGGGGAGCGGTAGGGTGCCTTCTCTATTAGTGTATCAATTCCCCTCCAGCAGCAGCTTCTCCTTCAGGGTCCCATGCTCACCTGCAGAATCAAAGGAGATATTACCAAGGATATTCTCCTTTTCTAACCCGGTGCCTACCCGACCACTGGATGATGTCAATCAGTCATTTTTCGGCCTATCAACTGGTTGTAATAGGAGTAGAGCCTGCTTGCTTGTGGGAGTCTTGGCCTTGTTTTCATCCAAAGCTTGTGAAAGTGCATCATTGACAATCTTCCCTCCTAATAAATTGTGTTTCCAGGCCTCTTTCAGCAATGGAAGGCTCCCTCAGAAGGACAACCTTGCAGACAAATGGCCACCTCTAGCTATGCATGGCGGCACAACAAAACTCTCTATACCGTCATAGCAACAACCATGTTTGGAATCGGAAACGTGTTCTATGTAAGTAGAGAAGCTTCTCTAGAACAGAGAGATACAGTGGTTACCGTAACCCATATATCTGCTGCCTATGGGTTTCCTCCCCCCGGCCTCCATCTGGCTTTCTCTGCAGAATCTTAAGAGGAAGCTTTAACCTAAGAAGTCAGTGGCGGGCTTGGCTCAGACTCACCCTTTCTCCTCTCATTGTTTCAATTAATTTCCTAGAAGGTCACTCGGAAGACATAGAGAAATGAAATGCCTTCTTACTATCTGATGTATAAAGCCAACTTGCAGTCCCAGATGCTGCAGAAACCAGGCCCTTGGATGTTGGAGACAATTTCCATTCTTTTTAAATCCTGGTGTTTTGGAAATGTCAGTTGGATGTGACCCTGACATTGATAATGAGAATCCAAGGGCGTTATATTTTGTTATGCAGAAAGTGTTCATCGAGGCAGCCACCTAGAGAATGTCACTGATTTAAATTTGGAAGGGTGATGGCAGGGCAGGGTGGATTTGATTTGATTTTGATAGCAGAGCAGGGTGGATCACGATTTAAATCACTAGTAAAAAGGCTTGATTTAAATCAATTTGATTTAAACCATAATGTTTAAAGAGCAACTGTCACCTGTCCTGCAGCAGCTCCTCCTCTGACTCGCTGTTGACTCACCAACAGTCCCAATATTGCAGAATATATAGCCTCATGCTACATAACAGCTCCATTTCATGCTGAATAAACTAATGTATCTTAAATAGAAAACTATTAAGAGCCTTGGTGGTGCAGCGGACTAAGTGCTGTTATGTAGCACTTAGCTGCCAGCTGCCTGCAATTAGTGCAAGTTCAAATCTCACCAGGCTCAAGGTTGACTCAGCCTTCCATCCTTCCGAGGTAGGTAAACTGAGGACCCAGATTGTGGGGGCAATAAGATGACTTTGTAGAAACACCGCTTATGGGGGGGCCAAAAACCCTAATAAGCAGGTATATACAAATGAACGAAGGCTATTGCTATAAGTGCATTGTAAGCCACCCTGAGTCTTCGGAGAAGGGCAGCATATAAATTGAAATAATAAATAATAAATAAATAAAACTATCTTTAGATAGATTTTTACTCCAGATTTATTTATTGATTTAAATAAATCTGATTTAAATTTAAAAAATCCAAATTTATTATTTTTTTAAATCAATTTTTATCCACCCTGTAGCAGGGTTTTGTTGACAGTAGCCTTTTTCTGTCCTCCAAGTAAATTGTATTCACTTTATCCAACTCAAGCTCAGGTTGAAACAGACCTTTAAAGGACAGCTGTAGGCTTATGGCAAACTTCTTTATCCCAGCTCAGTTTATTTGGTGCTTGTCACTCAACCTTTAGCACCCGAAACTGTTTTTAACTTGGAGATATATGTATGGATTGGCAAACACAAAGTGAACCTTACTTTGTTTTTTAAAGCTGTCCATCGCACTCTCTGGTTATCAGGCATAGACAAGGGAATGGAGGACGAACAATTTTAAAGAAGTGTTCACACAACCACACTGGAAAGTTTTCCACCTTTCAGAACATAAATTTGCCATCTGTTTGAAGCCGCTTAAGAACAGTTTACATATTTCTATTTATAGAAATTACTGTGCTTTCTTCTCCATCTGATGATGCCTGCTTATTTGTTAAGAAATTGAAATATTTTTATTTCTTAAAACAGCTATTTTAGCTATAGCAAAAATACAAATTGGGAGTTTCTCCTCTGCCCCCTATAGTATTATGTTAAATATTACCTTTTTGGTTGCATAGGGATATGAAATTATGAGGAGGGCTCGGCAGCGCGACGTGGACCGTGCAGAGAGGTACGAACGCATGGAGGCCCAGCTGAAGACGATTAAATATTAAGGTAGGAGTGAAGTTGCAGCCCATTGGCTTTTTATAACTTGAATTTGTAGGCTTTCAACTCCCAGGTGGAACTCTTAAAGTGACCTTTTATAGACTAACTATGAAAAATTCCATGGACTGCTGATCGTCAACAGTAATAAGGTGAGGACCAATGTTGAAGTCATTCTGGAGTAATTACATCCAGGAATTTAGGGATGAAAGGTTCATCCAAATCTTTCAACGGCAAAGTATTATTTTCTTTCTCTGTTATTGCTCCTGTGGAAGTTCCTGTAGAATTAATTCCTGCAGGATATGTTACAGATTAATTTACAGCCATATTTTTGAATATTGTATGTTTATCTTTGTTTAATCGCACTGCCAAAACACAGGTCCCGGTTTCTATGTTAAGTAAAGACCAATATTCTCCAACCTATCACTCTCATAAGGTTGAACGATCTTTCTCAGCTCCACCCAAGTCTAAATACTAATAAGGAAGGCACACTATTGGATTCAAACGAATGTTGATAAATTAAATAAGGCAGTGTTTTTGATTTTCACTTGAAAAGAACTACAAACTATACCATTGTGATATCCAAAAAAAATCATGCAGTAATTCTTGATTCTTTGTGGAATTCTTTTAGCCCTCTGAAGCTGCATTACCAAATTTGCACTAATCTCAGAATCTGTTTTGGAGTACAGAGAGGTTCACTTGTAAGATTTCAGACTGCTATCCTAAAGAACAACATGGAAATAGTTCCATTAAAATGAACAAGAACTTCAACTGTGGTTATGATTAAGTTGTTCAGTATATATTTGCATCCTAACGTATAATCATATTACATAAGGGTAGCAAATTGCCTTCTGTCTAAATTAAAAAAAAACCAAACCTAAATCTCTTGCAACTTCCAAAATTAGCTTTTATAAAGACTTTGGCTCTTGTATTTTTTTTTTACCCACTAGTGACTTTTGGTAGCTTATTTCATTTGTCCTATCCCTTTTTTCCCCATCTCCCTCTGTGCAATAATTATATACCTGAGATTTTAATAAAAGTTTGGAGAACCCGCCTGTACAAATGTATCCGCTGTCAGGAAAACACTTTTAATGAAATTTTATCACTCCTTATGAGAAAAAAAAATCAAGAAGAGTCCAGAATTTTATAGCATTCATAAAGTTGAAGGCCCATAAGTAAAAAATGGGATTTGATCAGTCAGTAAGAAATCTGTAGAAATCACATTGTCTTTACTAGTTGCAGCTTTGTTGACTTTCTAATCTTCTTGCAGGAGCTTGACAGCACCAGAATTAATATCAACTAAAGCTACAGCCAATTACTCATCTCCCCTGGCTCTTCAAAGTGGTAAATAATTCAGTTAATATGGGGAATGTAACTCCAGAATACAGAAACACCCATGAAGATCAGTTGAGCACTGCAGTCAAGGATTTGGTGGCAGTCTCCTTACTTTAAACACAAAACTTTTCACAATGACACAATTATATGTAGAAGCAGTGTCAAATAATAAAAACATGTGGAAAGAATATAGAATCCTGTGCTGTATTATGGGCAGTGATTGGGGATTTTATCTGTTAATTTATCTGTAAAGACAGAGTACATGAATACGTATGAATAGAAAGCACACAAAAACCCTCTTTACTTGTGCAACAAACAATAGGGAAAAAATGGCTACTTGGCTTTATTCCTAGTGTCAAAATAGTAACTTTAGTATCTTCTTTTAACTGTTGTTTCATTCATATGAAATGAATCATCACTCAGATTATTTTTTTCCTCCCTAAACCCCAAAAAAGTAATTTTCCTGGTATAAATGCTTGATATTTTATTAGCAAAACATTCTCCACCAACCAGTTTCTTTGGGAGGTTAATTTGGTTAATTCAGAACAGTATCAATGCCTCATCTAAAAAAAATCAGAAGGCAGCGTATCTAACTCACTTCTTGTGTTTCATTAGCTATGAGTTGCTCCCTTAACATAAGGGGAGCCATGGCGGCAAAATCTGGTTGCTGCATGAAATATTTATCAGTCTTGCTACCTTTGGGTGATCAGGGTTAAAAGATACCAGAGGAGAATAACCCGAATCTTAGTAATATAAAACAATGGAGCATCCTGTGATAAAATCTTTGTCTCGGCAAATCAAGAGGGCCAAACAGGGCAATGCAGTAAACTTTCAATACATGCAACAAGTAGCTTATTTTTCTTGATTAAAATAAACCTGCTAGGTGGGGACTGGAGAGAGCAGTGAGAAGCAGTCTATCCACTCGTAACAAAATCTGTCCAGAGCTACCTAGCAACAGCTTTTCTGAAAAAGGCTTACTTGAGGGACTAAGCTAGACCTGGTTTAACCATTTTTATTGATGCAACATAACCAAATGGGGTCATTATTACATGCTAAACCATAGCCATAGCCATTAGTACAATAAAAGTAAAAGTTCCCCTCGCACATATGTGCTAGTTGTTCCCGACTCTAGGGGGCGGTGCTCATCTCCGTTTCAAAGCCGAAGAGCCAGTGCTGTCCGAAGACGACTCTGTGGTCATGTGGCTGGCATGACTCAATGCCAAAGGCTCATGGAACTCACCTTCCTGCCAAAGGTGATTCCTATTTTTCTACTTGCATTTTTTCTCTGCTTTCGAAGTGCTAGGTTGGCAGAAGCTGGGATTAGTAATGAGAGTTCACACCATTAACGCGGCACTAGGGATTTGAGCCGCTGAACTGCCGGTCTTTCAATCGACAAGCTCAGCGTCTTAGCCACTGAGCCATCGCTCAGTCAAATTCAAATACACTAAGCCAAATTCAGATCAGAGGTTAACTCAGCTTCTTCCACATTCCGATCTATTTAATCCCGATTGAGCATTTCTTCTGCCCCCCCAATCGGCCCTTTCAAGGACCAAATACCAAAAATACACTAATCAAGGTGTCCCGAATAGATTTTCATCAATCAGCCTCCCAACTACAACAAGGCTACAGTAAAGGTACCAAAGCAGGATGATTTGAAGTCCCTTCTCTGTGTACCTAAATTCATCACTGCCCACACTCCGGGAGTGCACAGGTTGCATTGCAACAGCATCACACCAAGCGGACCAAGGAGAATGAATGCGCTTGCTTCTCCATTTACAGCAGATCTTTTTGCATTATTCCAGGTTAGAAATAAAACTTATTTTTTGCAAGCCCACTGGTGAAAGCAAACTCTTGGGTTCCCTAAAAAGCTTCCTCCCCATCGATCCAAGCTTCACCCAGGAGTTTCTATCCAACTCCGTCGCTTGCAAAACAGACTGGCAGCTGCCAAAAAAAAAAGACTCCAGACCCTGATGCCAAAGGCTGCTCTCGGAGACCCTTCGCGGGGACTCTCACGACCCCTGTCCGGCTGCTCCCCCAAAGCGCCAGTTAAAAGTTAGCCATCACTGGACTATACAGGGGAGACTCACCCAGTCCAAAAAAGAACAACATTCTGCCTTCCGAAGTTGTGGGAGCTTCATCCCTGGAAGCTTTCAAGAAGAAACTGGACTGCCATCTGTCAGAAACGATGTAGGGTCTCCTGCTTGGTCGGGGGTTGGACTAGATGACCTAACAAGGTCCCTCCCAACTCTGTTGCGCGGAAGCTGCGCGCATCATCCTTAGAAACTTAGAAACAACAGGGACGGTAGCCCGAAGGAAGCCACGCCTCCCACGCCCTCCCACACACACAGGCATAGAGTACGACTGCCTAGAACGGCGAGGCTCCACTTTCCCAGCATGGCGTCGCGCTCGCGGGCGCGCGCCGTCGTGCAGGAGGCCAGGCGCCGTCGCGCGTGCGCAGAAGAGGGGTTGGGAGGGGGGGAACCACGGTCTTTTCTGAAGGGACGGGCGATCGGGGATCCCCGCAGCCCGTCATGTTCCGCTACCGTCTAGCCGCGCGAGCGGCTCAGGGTCTCGGGCGAAGGTCGTGTTTTGTGGCGGGGCCAGGTGAGAAGAGCTTTGCTGGGTGTGTGGGGGGGGCGAGTCAGACGGAGGGGGTGCAGAAGGCGCGGACCCCCCCTCCCCTCCCTCCCTCAGTCATCGGGGTGGGGGGGGGTGGGGGTCTCTCTTGCCATTCCCCTCCTTTAGCGGTCCTCATTTGCTCATCCCAGCCCGCCTCTCAAAGCCCCCCCACCCCCAGTAGGAAACACCCCCCCTCCCATTCCTCCCGAGCGAAATCCAGTAGCCGCGAGTTCCGCAGGTTCCGCTGAACGGCCTTGCTTGTCCGTCCGTCCTCTCTCGACCCCAAGGTCGTGTGAAAAGGCGCAGGACGGAAGTGGGTGCCCGTCCGACGGGGCAGCTTCTTCTCCAGGGTCCCCTTCCCCGGGGAGGAAGGTGGAGGAAGGCGGGGGTGGGGGGCGAAATGAGCAGCCGCAGAGGGCGCCAGGTTGGAGGATTCCCCCTTGCACAACCTGGTTTTGGGGGGAGGGGGAAGGAGGTGGAGGTGGGAGGAACGTCAGGTGAACGTCCTGATCTGGCTTTGAAGCTGGGCTATTGCTAGATCGACCAGGCTGAAATTCATGGCTAAATTCCTAGGGAGGCTGTCAGTCATCCAGGGTTGTCAATCAATCCAGGTCACGTGGTTGTCCCAAAGGTGCTTTTCCAAAAGGCAACTGAACTTTTCTTTGGGGTTTTTTCCCTTTGAAAAGGTTTGGCTTCTCCTCCAAGAAGTTTATTCAGCTCTATGAAGTGCTAGTTTGTATCTATCTATCTATCTATCTATCTATCTATCTATCTATCTATCTATCTATCTATCTATCTATCTATCTATCTATCTATCATCTATCTATCTATCTATCTATCTATCTATCTATCTATCTATCTATCTATCTATCTATCTAGTTAAAATCTCGGGTGTTTTCCCATGTCATTTAAAAGTCTGTTAGTTAAAATGCTTAAAATCCTGGCTAAGATCTCATCTATCTATCTATCTATCTATCTATCTATCTATCTATCTATCTATCTATCTATCTATCTATCTATCTATCTATCTATCTATCTATCTATCTATCTATCTATCTATCTAGTTAAAATCTCGGGTGTTTTCCCATGTCATTTAAAAGTCTGTTAGTTAAAATGCTTAAAATCCTGGCTAAGATCTCATCTATCTATCTGTCTGTCTGTCTGTCTGTCTGTCTGTCTGTCTGTCTGTCTGTCTGTCTGTCTGTCTGTCTGTCTGTCTGTCTGTCTATCTATCTATCTATCTATCTATCTATCTATCTATCTATCTATCTATCTATCTATCTATCTATCTATCTATCTATCTATCTATCCTGTTTCCCCCAAAATAAGACATCCCCTGATAATAAGCACAATCTGACTTATTTTGGCAATAAGGCCAGGCACTTATTTCAGGGTTCAAAAAAATATAAGACAGGGTCTTATTTTTGAGGAAACATGGTATCTATCTATCTATCTATCTATCTATCTATCTATCTATCTATCTATCTATCTATCTATCTATCATCTATCCATCAAACATAAGATAACAGATAAAAGTATAAACATGATTTTGAATACGTGAAAAGGATACGAGTAAAAAGGGACATTAGGAGAGGAACGGTAGGCACGCTAGTGCTCTTATGCACACCCCTTACAGACCTCTTAGGAATGAGGTGAGGTCAACAGTAGACAGTCTAAGGTTAAAGTTTTGGGGGTTTGGGGAAGAAACCACAGAGTCAGGTAGTGCATTCCAGGCATTGACCACTCTGTTGCTTGAAGTCGTATTTCCTGCAATCGAGTTGGAAGCGGTTTATCTTGAGTTTCTATCTATTATTTGCTCGTGTGTTGTTGCGGTTGAAGCTGAAGTTGTCCTTGGCAGGTAGGACTAAAGAAGTTAAAGAATTCTAGTTGAACTAAAGAAGCTTCTTGGGAGAAGAAGCAGAAATGTTTTCAAGGGGAAAAAGAAAAAAACAAAGACCATTTGCCTTTTTAGAAAAGCACTTTTGAAATCCATGTTTGTTTGTTTAAAAAAAAAACTTCCAGCTGTTCCAAAAGGCCAAAAGTGGCCTTTTGTCTTTGCAAAAGGCCACTTTCCCACCCCACAGAAGCCAAACTTCTTCCGAAGTTTCAGAACAGGGCTTGTAAAAGAGACATCGAAGTTGTCTGTCATTGCGGTTTGGGGTTTTTTTGTATGTGAAACTTGGCTTATTTATTCCTCAAAGGCCTTCGTTGGTATTTGTGAGTTGTATTCAGGTGGTCCTCGACTTACAACGGTTCATTTGGTGACCGTTGGAAGTTACGACGGCACTGAAAAAAAGTGACTTAGGACCGTTTTTCACACTTACGACCCTTGCAGCATCCCCCATGGTTACATGATTTAGATTCAGATGCTTGGCAATGGACTCACATTTATGACAGTTCCAGTGTCACGGAGTGCAACCTTCTGACGAGCAAAGTCAGTGGGGAACCTAGATTCACTTAACTGTGTTACCAATTTAAGAACTGCAGTGATTCATTTAACAAATGAGAGGAGTCATAAAATAGGGCAAAACTCACTTTAACAAATTTGTCACTTAACGACATAAATTTTGGGCTCAGTTTTGGTCGTAAGTTGAGGACTTCCTGTATTCTGTCAATGCTTGTTCTCCTTGGTTATACTGGGCCTCTTGAATTAAGTCTCAGTGCATAGGGAGTGTTGCACAAGTGCAGTCTGTCTATAGGTGTTTAGTTTTTATAGGTTAAAATTGTTATCTCCCAGTTCAAGGGTCAGCAACCTGTGGCTCTGGAGCCGCATGTGGCTCTTTCACCCCTCTGCTGCGGCTCCCTGTCACTCAAAATATGTGTCACAATCGCTAATGTGCGACACCCGCTGGCACATGATTTATTGAGTTTTTCACCCCCTGGTAGGCCAACCATGGATAAATCCAAGAAAAGAAAAGTTTCAGAAGAAAACAGAATGTTTAATTCAAACTACATGTGCTAGTTTTATAGCCCCTCAAGAAATAGTCAGGCACAGGAAGGGTTTCTGTGGCTCCCGGTGTTTTCTTTTCTGTGGGAAACGGGTCCAAATGTCTCTTTGAATGTTTAAGGTTGCAGACCCATGTCCCAAATCAATGTGTCTGTTTGCCAAATGTCACCAATTGAGAAAGAAGTGGACAAAACTTAACGATTTCACATAAAACTATCCTGATCTTTTTTCAATTATTTGCTCTCTATGTCTTATATGAAACAATTGAAGCTGTTACTTGTAATAATAAACTTACCAAGTCATAATTATTGCCCAGCAAGAAATAGGTAACATTTAAGACACTATTAAAGAAGCCCCATTAAGATAATTAAAATAATAAGAGGATCAAAGGCGCCTCCTGTCTAAATTCTGTTTCACTAGAACTCTGAACTCGGATCGTTGATTATCATGTGTTGCCTTGAACAATTGTTTAAGCGCACCTCGTGCGCATTCCTTTGCTTCTTGCAGGCATCCCCAAAGAATTCAAGTTATTCTTTCTATTTTTAATTTAACATAATAGACCAGTTAAGATAAACATTCTAAACTCTTAACCGTGTGAAAGATAAGGGGGAGAGAGCACGAACCTGAAGTTTGGTATGGCATGATCCCACTTGCACATGGCACCCTGGGAACTGTTAGCTTAAGAAATCTTGGCCCTGCTGGCATGAGACCATCTGTTTCATAATATATCAAATTAAAGCTCAAATTAATCATAAGAGAACGAAAATGGATGCATGAATTTTATTCTCACCATCTGCTTCTGAGAAGAGGGCTACCGTTGTGTGAGCCCAAATTTAAGAGGCGTCCAACCTTGACTACTTTTAAGACTCGTGGACTTCAATTCCCAGAATTCCCCAGCCCTGCTTGCTGGATGTGTGTGATGTCAGTCACTGTCGGCTTCGGCCAGTCAACTGGTTGTCATGGAAGCAAGGCCTTCTTGTGGCAGGCTTGGCTTTTTTTCGTCCATGGTTTTACAAAAGTGCATGACTGACAATCTTCCTTCCTAATGAATTGTGGTTCCAGGCCTCTTTCAGCGATGGAAGATTCCCTCAGAAAGACAGCCCTGCAGGCAAATGACGACCTCTAATTATTCATGGCGGCAGAACAAAACTCTCTATACCTCCGTGGCGTTGGGCATCTTCGCAATTGGAAATGCGTTCTATGTAAGTAGACTCTGGATGACCGAGAAAAGGAACCCTATCTGCTCTAACAAGGTGGCTATTTTTCTTCCCATGGTTTTCTTCCCTCTCCCCGAAATTAGAAATTTTGAGAAATTGAGATGATTGGGGGGGCGGGGGGAATTCTACTGCCATATCCCAAATAGGCAGAGTGGTGGCTCAGTGGTTAAGATACTTGGCTTGTTAGCTGGAAATCCGGCAGCCCAGGTTTGAGACCCGAGTGCCATGTGACAGGGTGAGTTCCCATCCTCACCTCAGCTCCTGCCAATCTAGCAATTCGAAAGCATGCAAATGCAAGTACATAAGTAGGCATCACTTCGGTGGGAAAGTAACAATGCTCTGGAACATCGTGCTGGCCACATGAATGTGGAAATGTCTTCGGACAGGGCTGACTCAGTGGCCTTAAAACACATATTATACAGATTAACAGAGTTGGGAGGGACCTTGTTAGGTCATCTAGTCCAACCCCCGACCAAGCAGGAGACCCTACACCATTTCTGACCGATGGCAGTCCAGTCTCTTCTTGAAAGCTTCCAGGGATGAAGCTCCCGCAACTTCTGAAGGCAACTTCTGTTCTATGGGTTGATTCCTGTTACTGTCCGAAAATTTCTCCTTTTCAGGTTGAATCTGGAATGATGAGCAGCGCCCCCTACAGTCAGCAGTGGTTAGTGGAGTAAAATCCACAGGGACCCTATCCCAAATGGTCCAAGGTCCTAAGAACGGCATGAGTTTCTTCACTTCCCCAAAACTTTTTTGATTCTGGTTTTATGAACCTGGATCTTACAGAACAATAATTAACTGATACCCAATTTAGCTATTTTCAGAAGAAGCTCTCAGCTTCAACAACAGTTTTAGGAAAGCCTTCCCAGCTGCTGTTTTAGCTGCTGGAATAGTAAGTAAGCTCAGCTAAGCTTCAGTGAAATGCAAAGTTGAGGGGGGAAAAATGGTGCTCCCCCTGTGTCCCTGTAGCAGGGGTGAAATGCTCCCGGTTCAGACCGGATTGCCCAATCCGGCAGTGATGGCGGCGGGTGGTTCAGAGAACCGGTAGCAAAAATCCCTTCCCTTCATTAAACTAATGAATCCCTTCCCTTCATTAAACTAATGAAGAGGCTGTAGAAAAAATGTAGCATTTTTTCTACAGCCTCTTCATTAGTTTTAAAAAAAAGAGCAAGTAAAAGAAACAATGATAACTTGGGGAAGAAATTTTGGTTACCCTATTGAATTTGAAAAATGGCAGCAAATGTGAGAAAGGAATTATAAATTAACTATGTCCACTGCATACAGGGAAAATCAGTACAAAATGTTTTATAGATGGCAAATGCCACCAGAGAGGTTAGCAAAAATGTTTAAAGATAAATCATCTAAATGTTGGAAATGTCATCAGCTACCAGGATCTTATTATCATATGTGGTGGACATGTCCAGAAGCAAAAAATTATTGGAATAAAATTAAAACATGGTTGGAAGAGATGATACAGTTACATATTGAATTTAAACCAGAGCTGTTCCTATTGGGTATTCTTTCAGAAAAAACTAGTAAGGAAAATACTTATTTGATTACACATGTAATAACAGCTGCAAGAATTGTTTATGCTCAAAATTGGAAAGCAGAGAAAATACCTTCAGAAGATGAGCTGGTAAAAAAAAAAATGATGGATTGTACAGAAATGAATAGATTGACTTCAATGATTAAAGATAGGGAAGAGATAGAGTATTATAGAATATGGAATTATTTTTATTATTGGTTGGAAAAGAGATATAAAAGATAAAAGTTTTATGATTATATTTAAAAATTTGATAGGCAGATTTTTGTCTTAGTAAAGAGATATTAAAATGGTTTGTATAAAGATCAAGATGGAAAAAAATTCATTTTTTGGAAGAAGAAGAAGAACCAAAGATAACGCCGAGATGTCACAGGGAAGGGGCGACAGATGTATTAATGTTTGTTTCTTTTTATAAAAAATAATAAAAAGTTATATTTAAAAAAAGCCTCTGATGATCACGTGGCTCAGCTGGGATCATCAGAGGCTTCTAAAAGCACTTTTTTCTGCAAACTCTTCGGCTGAAATGCTTTTAAAAGTTTTAAAAAAAAGCTCTGACCGCAGCTGATCCTCGCGGTCGTCAGAGGCTTTTTTTTTTTACTTTTAAAAGCAATGCTTTTAAAAAAAAGATTGCGCACCACAGCTGATCACCCCACCTCATGCACTGTTCAACTTACCGCATGCCTCCGTTTGGCATGCACTGCGCACACGCACCTAGCATTTGGTGCGTGGTGCGCACTGCACATGGGCAGCCAGCGAACCGATAGTAAACCAGTTCAGATCTCACCACGGCCCTGCAGGGTTATGAAAAACGTTTCCTTTTCGTTGCACAGGCCTACGTGATTTTGAAGAGGGCCCGACTGCGAGATGAAGACCGTGCGGAGAGGCTCACACGCATGGATCACCAGCTGAAATCCCTTTCAGGTAGGAGCCAAGTTGTAGCAGATTGGCTTTTAAAACTAGGATCTGTAGGTTTTCTGTGTTAAGGAAGGATTTTAAGCGGGTTTTTAGCACTTGAGAATGCATGAAACTTCCATGGGAATCTTAAGATAGCCTTAGTTTTCCATAAGGTTCAGACTTTGGAGCAATAGACCCTGATTAGACCTACTGGCAGGTCAGAGAAGACAACACTGTGAAGTTCTTAAATAGTAAACAAAGCAACAATTAACAATAGTACTTAGTAAAGTGCATCACAGTGCCTTATGGCTCTCTCTAAGCGGTTTTACAGAGTCAGCATCCTTCCCCCAACAATCTGGGTCCTCATTTTACCAACTTTGGAAGGATGGAAGGACGAGTCAACCTTGAGCCGGTGGGAATCAAACTGCTGGCAGTGGACAGAGTTAGCCTGCAACACTGCATTCTAAATGGAAGGGAAGAAGGAAGAAAGGAAGGAAGGAAGGAAGGAAGGAAGGAAGGAAGGAAGGAAGGAAGGAAGGAAGGAAGGAAGGAAGGAAGGAAGGAAGGAAGGGTAATACCACTTATATACCGCTTCACAGTGCTTTACAGACCCCTCTAAGCAGTTTAGAGAGTCAGCATCTTCCCCCCCACCCCCAACAATCTGCATCCTCATTTTACCCACCTCAGAAGGATGGAAGGCTGAGTCAACCTTGAGCCTGTGACAATCAAACTCCTAGCAGGGGGCAGAGTCAACCTGCAAGACTGCATGCAAACCCTCAAAATAAAAGAGGACTAGAAAAAGTTGGAAGATAAGGAAGCTAAATTTACTCACAGCCTGAGAAAGAATATGAGACCAAGTTTTCAGTCCTGGTAGCACAGCTCATTTCAATGCAGTTAAGGGATTTCCCATTATTTATTAAATTGATATGCCACCCATCTCCTTACCGAGCAACTCCGGGAGGGTCATGGAATGAAGCAAACTAATGGAGAGAAACTCTTCATGGCAGCAAGGGAAACGGAATAAAGTATCACAATATTAGGACCCAGGACCTATCAGCTGTACCAGACAACTGTAAATAACAAGCACGTTGCATGCTCTGTGATATAAAATTGAGCCCTGTGGACCTGTATTTGATATCCTGCCAGACTGTATCTTCTCTCTTTTTAGAAGGAGATTCTTCCTCCCAAGACGCTAAAGGTAAGCAAGAGTCCTTAAAAGCAAGATATTGGTGCGTGTCTCCTACCACCAACCCAACTTTTTGTCCTATAACACCTGGCGACAACAAAACAATTCTTCCACTCCAATGAAGAGTCACCCAGCAAGAGTGGAAATAAACACAAGGGCAACTGGGAATTTTACATTTTGCTTCTGTGGAGTTGATCATTTTTGGTGGACTTTGGATCCTTTGCTGAACTTGGGGGAAATGCCTAATATTGCACAAGGCCATCAGCCCTCCCAGTTTAACTGTAGATCAGATAAACTGACCTACAAGGCTTTAGCTTGGATGCCTTCAGAGTCCCTTTAAAAGTCGCTGCTCAACTGTGAGAACGTCCTCAAAAGATAAAAGAATCACACACCTATGAAAAAGAATACATGCCGTTGAGATAAATCACTGCTTTAATGAACTACCGTGTTTCCCCGAAAATAAGACCCTGTCTTATTTTTATTTTTTTTTTGAACCCTGAAATAAGCACACTTGGCCTTATTGCCATGCGCTCAAAAGCCCGATTGGGCTTATTATCAGGGGAATGTCTTATTTTAGGGGAAATGGGCTTTTTGGAAGGGAGGGATCCGTCTTTGTTCAATGTCGGTTAAACCCAAGGACATTTTTGTAGATCTGGAGAAAGTCTGACTGCAGTTTTGTGCAGATTGTGTTGCATATTTTGTGCCACTTGCCTGCCTGTGTCTCATCTTAACCTGGGTTTTGCGACAGCTGTTGGCCAATTACTCTGCCGCTGACCAGGCCACTGACTCAGGAAGCAGAAATCTCAGCGGCATGGACTCTTCCCGTTATTTTAAAGACGGCTAGCCACACATTTGGTTATTTGCATCCAAAGTCTGTTGAAGTAAGGTCTGTCCGTTTGAGCCTTTACCTTTCGCCCTCGACGTACGATGGCAATCGAGCCCAAAATACCTGTTGCTTCGTTTCGTGAGTTTTGCCCCATTTTACGACTTTTCTTGCCACCGTTGTTAAGCGAATCAGTGCAGTAGTTAAGTTAGGGACACGGTCGCAAAAGGAGATCACATGACCCTGGGACACCGCAACCGTCGTAAATACGAGTCCGTTGTCAAAGCATCCCAATATAATATCACATGACCATGAGGATGCAGCAACAGTGGTCGTAAGTGTGAAAAACGGTCATAGGTTCCTTGTTTTAGTGCCGTTATAACTTTGGTCACTAAACAAACTGTTGTAAGACTACCTGTACTACATTTTAATGTTGATGGACCATAAATCTCAATTAAGTTAAACTTTATATTGGGGTCAGGCGATTATTTGTCCTGGCCTTGTTTTGGAGTGTGCTCCCTACCCCCGATGGCAACTCCAGACCCTTAAAAGTTATACATGCTTATTTGGCAATCCCTGGCAGGTTTTTTTTTTTTTTTGCAAAGCTTTTTTCAGGCCCCTGCTAGGACACCCCAGGGATCGAACCTGCCTGCAAAACCTTGCCTTGTTGTGCGGAATTGTTCTCTGGCGAGTGCTGAAATCAGTGTTAGTTGCCAACCCGATCTGTTGCGGAATGGGAAATGCAATACTTGTTCTTTGCCTCGGATTGCACAAGGCCTAAAAAATGTGTGGGCAATGCAGGTGGCCTTAGTGATGTGGTTCTTGTCTCTGGTGCAGGGAGAACAAGGGCATCAAAGGAGAATATTGGTCGCTCAGGGTTGGAAGGAGGGGCCCTTAGCGTTCCCCGAGCTCAGTTGTTTCCTTGCAGACGTTTCCTTTACCCAAGCTAGGTTACCTCATCAGTGCTAGAAGGAAGGGGAAGGGTTTGCACTGATGAAGTTACCTAGTTTGGGTCACGAACAGTCTGCAAGGGAAAAAAAAAACAGCCTCAGAGAATACCAAGGACCCCTCAAAACAAAAGCAATTTTAGCTGTTTCCTAGCAGGAAGACAAGAAATTTCAACCTTCCTTCCTTCCTTCCTTCCTTCCTTCCTTCCTTCCTTCCTTCCTTCCTTCCTTCCTTCCTTCCTTCCTTCCTTCCTTCCTTCCTTCCTTCCTTCCTTCCTTTCTTTCTTTCTTTCTTTCTTTCTTTCTTTCTTTCTTTCTTTCTCTTTCTTCCTTTCTTTCTCTATCTCTCTCTTCTCTCCCTCCTCTTTCTCCCTCCCTCCCTCCCTTCTCTTTCTTTCTTTCTTTCTTTCTTTCTTTCTTTCTTTCTTTCTTTCTTTCTTTCTTTCTTTCTTTCTTTCTTTCTTTCTTTCTTTCTTTCTCTTTTCTCTCCCTCCTCTTTCTCCCTCTCTCCCTCCTTTCTCTTCCTTCCTTCCTTCCTTCCTTCCTTTCTTTCCCTCCCTCCCTCCCTCCCTCCCTCCCTCCCTGCTTTCTTTCTCCCCCCCCCTCTTTCTTTCTTTCTCCCTCCCTTCTTTCTTTCTCCCTTCCTTCTTTCTTTCTTTCCTTCCTTTTTTTGGGGGGAGGGGAGTGAAGAATTCAGTTTTGTTCAGGATATTTTTATTCCTTCATGCAGCCGTACCGGCAGGCCCTCGTCCAGAAGTCCCGCCCCATGCTCCTTTCCTGCTGATCGGGGGAGGCACCGCTGCCTTTGCTGCTGCCAGATCCATCCGGGCTCGAGATCCCGGGGCTCAGGTAAGCCACACACACACACACACCCGACCCCGCCAGTTTCTCACTCTTAACTTGGCAGCTTTTTCTGTGGCTTGTCGAGGTGTTGAATGGCCTGTTGCTGTGTTCCCACACTCCAGGTGCTAATAGTATCCGAAGACCCAGAACTCCCCTACATGCGCCCTCCTCTCTCCAAGGAGCTTTGGTTTTCTGAAGATGCGGATGTGACGGAAACTTTGCGGTTCAAGCAATGGAACGGCAAGGAACGGAGGTGTGCTTTTTCCCTCCCCTATCAATCCGAAACGATAGAGCTAGTCCTCGACTTAATGACCATTCGCTTAGTGACCGTTTGAAGTTACTACAACACTGAAAAAAGTGAACTTACGATCATTTTTCACACAACCATTGCAACATCCCCATGATCAAGTAATCAAAATTTGGATTATTGGCATCTGACTGTTTTTCACACTTAATGGGGCGCTCCCATGTGACTCCTCTCCTGCGCGAGCTGCATTGGTTACCGGTGGACTTCCGGGTGCGTTTCAAGGTGTTGGTGATCACCTTTAAAGCGCTCCATGGCTTAGGACCAGGGTACTTACGGGACCGCCTTCTGCTGCCAATAGCCTCCCACCGGCCGGTGCGCTCCCACAGAGAGGGCCTCCTCAGGGTGCCGTCAGCCAGACAATGCCGGCTGGCGATCCCCAGGGGGAGAGCCTTCTCTGTGGCAGCACCCACCCTTTGGAATGATCTTCCTCCAGAACTGAGAATGATCCCTGACCTCCGGACGTTTCGTCGGGCCCTGAAAACGTATCTTTTCCAGCTTGCCGGTTTAGCCTGATCCCCATTAAATTTTAACATCTTTAGTGTTTTAGGGTTGTTTGTATTTTAACATTTAAATTGTTTTTAACTGTCAGCCAAAGCTTATATGGGTTTTAAAGATTTTTAATTTTTGTATATTGTATTTTTATCTGGCTGTTCACCGCCCTGAGTCCGCAAGGAGAAGGGCGGTATATAAATCCAATAAATAATAATAATAATAATAATAATAATAATAATAATAATAATAATAATAATAATAATAATAATAATAATGACTATTGCAGCATCCCCACGGTCACATGATTTACGTTCAGATGACGGTTGTGGTGTCCTGGTTTCCATGTGCTCCCCTTTTGCAACTTTCTGGCAAGCAAAGTCAATGGGGAGGCCAGATTCACTTAACAACCATGTTACTAACTTTTAACAACTGCCGCGATGCGCTTAACAGCAGTGGCAGGAAAAGTGGTTAAAATGGGGCAAAGCCTCCTTAACCAGTATCTCGCTTAGCAATGGATAATTTGGGCTCAGTTGTTGTAAGTCGAGGACTACCTGCAGTCATGGGATGCCCAAGTTTAAAACCTCCATCCAGGGATCCTCAGAGTAGACATGGCTGCATCGACGAGAAGTGACTCCTAGCTTCACAGAAAAGAAAAAAAAATTAAATCACAGCAGTTCCTCACAAAGTCATTGGTTTTCTTCCTCTTAACTTCCTTCCTTCCTCTCTCCTCCCTGCAGCGTGTACTTCCAGCCACCCTCTTTCTACATATCCCCTCGCGACCTGATGTTTGTAGAGAATGGTGGAATAGCCGTCCTCAGCGGAAGGAAGGTGAGTGGAACAAGGATCAGAACTGCTAACGCTAACTGTTCCAATATCTCAGGGGCTGCCCCAAAGAAGAGGGAGTCAAGCTATTCTCCAAAGCACCTGAGGGCAGGACAAGAAGCAGTGGGTGGAAACTAATCAAGGGGAGAAGCAGCTTAGAACTAAGGAGAAATTTCCTAACAGAACAATTAATCAGTGGAAGAACTTGCCTCCAGAAGTTGTAAATGCTCCAATGCTGGAAGTTTTTAAGAAGATATTGGATAGCCATTTGTCTGAAGTGGTGTAGGGTTTCCTGCCTAAGCAGGGGGTTGGATTAGAAGACCTCCAAGGTCCCTTTCTACTCTGTTATTCTTTTATTAACTCCAGCTGCCTTTGTAACCGATTTTTACTCTATCCTGTTCACTTTTCTTTCTGCATGCAAGGACAGCCAAAACATTCAAAGTGTACCATACATAAAAACATAAATGGTTTCTGGCCATCCCTAGTAACACTACTCTTGTAGGACAATTGTTTGGTGAAAAGGAGCACAGTTGGCACAAAATCAAAATTCGTTGAGCAAGCCATGGTGGCCCAACACTGAACCATAGGTGTTCTGATCCAGCTCTCCAAACATGACAAATCCTCCGATGCAAACTCAAAAGATTCCTTTATTAGGAGTGCTGGCAGCCCCGGCAAAAAGTTTATCTGACAGGCTAACAAGTCCTTCCGGCCAGAAGATGAGTAGTTGTCTGCCACACGTATTCATCTCCGCCCCCTGCCTTTTATCCCCAGAGCTAGGGTGGAGCTTTGCTAGTAGTGGTGGTTCTTCCGTCCCAAGGATCAGCCCATTGATTTCCACTGCTCTCCTCTCCTCTGCCTTCTGTGCATCTGCATGTCAGGCACTGGACCCAGCTGTTCCTCCTCTCCCTCATCAGCCACCTCCAGACCTGGGGGCTGTTGACTCTCCATCTGAGGGCTGACGGACGGCCCAGGCTCCGCCTCTGTTTCTGACAGCTCCATTCCCTCTTTCCCCTCGGAGCTCTCAGGTTGCCTTGCTGCTGAGCCTGACTCCCACGTCTCCTCCTCCTCCTCCTCTGAGTCATCTGCTGGAGGGGCTGACAAGCCACAAGAATAGGTCCACCCAAAACATTCAGTCAAAGCTGACTTGGATACGTTATGGCTGTGTGTGAGTGTGACTTTGCCAGTGTAATGTTTTTGACAGAGGTGGGAGCCGATGCTTTTTATAGCTTTGACGTGGATGCCTAGATTTATTGGACCAGTCCTGGTTAGGGGTGAGCTCTGTCTCTGCGCCAGAGATGCGGAGAGTCATTCTGAACACAGAGAAACAGGAGCCTTGTTTGATTTGCAGGTGGTCCATATGGATGTCAGAGGCAACACCGTAAAACTTGACAACGGCCTGCAGATCGCCTATGACAAATGCTTAATTGCTACAGGTGAGGGCCTACTAGGTAAAAGTAAAGGTTCCCCTTGCACATATGTGCTAGACGTTACCAACTCAAGGGGGCGGCGCTCATCTCCATTTCAAAGCCAAAGAGCTGGCGCTGTCTGAAGACATCTCCGTGGTCATGTGGCCAGCATGACTAAATGCCAAAGGCGCACGGAACGCTGTTACCTTCCCACCAAAGGTGGTCCCTATTTTTCTACTTGCCTTTTTTATGGGCTTTCGAACTGCTAGGTTGGCAGAAGCTGGGACAAATCACGGGAGCTCACCCCGTTATGCGGCACTAAGGATTCGAACCGCTGAAATGCTAACCTTTTGATCAGCAAGCTCAGCCTCTTAGTCACTGAGCCACCATGTCCCTGTAGGAAATAAAGTCAACCTAGTAGGGCCTACTAGGTTGACTTTATTTCCTCCCCCAGTCGGGCTTCTAAGGCAGGGGACCACAAACCCCGGGTTGTGGATCAGTACTAGACAGCGGCGTGACAGCAACTGGGCCCGGCAAACAAGTGAAGCCCCATCCACGGGATGCAGGCAGCACACAAACCACGCCCCTTTTGGTCCACAGAAAAAACTCCACGGAATCCATTTCTGGTACCCAAAAGGTTGGGGCCCCAAAAGGCACTCCAATCCAGTAGGACTTTCCCTTTTGAGGGGGGAGGGAGCGGGGATGTCATAGGCACACCTAGTAGGGACAAATGCTGTAGATGATTCTTGACTTGCAACCAGAATTGGGACCGGAATTTCTGTCGTAATTCAGTGTGGTGCCAAGGCAAGTCGTCACACGACCAGACTCAATTTTAATGACTATTTTTTTTACCTAAGTTGATAAACAAATCACAGTGTTCATTTAGCAAATTACATGGTTGTTAATGAACCTAGCTTCCCCAATTGATGTGGTTTGTCAGAAACTGGCTAGGAAAGTCGCAGATCCCGATTAGGTGACCACGAGACGCTGCAAATACAAGCCAAGTGCGGTGGCCTCCAGAGTTGCGATCACACGATCATGGGGATTTGCAAGAGGCATAACTTTGAGACGGAAGTCACTTTTTCTGAGGCCGTCATAACTTTCAACCATCTTGAATGGGTCATAAGTGGAAGACTGCCTGTAGTTACATTTATGTGATGACATCATTGTGTATAATAGTTTCGGTTTCACTGCCATTTGCAACAGACCAGGGGTGAAATGCTACCGGTTTGCACCGGTTCGGGAGAACCGGTAGTAAAAAAAAAAAAGCTACCAGTTCCTCTGAATTGGTATTTCCGACGATCACGGGATTTATATTTGCTAAATCACACGGCACAGCTGGTTCCCCCCCATTCTACTTACCTTGTTAAGCCTTCATGCGTGAAGTGTGCATTTGGCACTTATTGTGCGCAGTGTGTGTTTGGTGTGCATTGCACATGCATGTGCAGCATGCATTTGGCATGCACTGTGCATGCATGCATGAAATATGCTTTTGGTGTGCTCTGCGCATGCACGCACGTAGCACACATTTGGCACGCACCACGCATGCACAGGCAGCGAACCGGTGGCAGTCCGCGGAGGATTTCACCACTGCTACAGACACTCTTGGGTGATGGCCAACCGACCCAGGTCCTGAAGAGCTTTGATCTGAAGCCCAGATGTGAACTTATTCTACCTTCTGTTCTTAGGTGGTTCTCCAAGGAGCCTTCCTGTGCTTGAGAAGGGAGGTCAGGAGGTGAAAAAGAGGCTCACGCTCTTCAGGAAGGTAATCTGAGGAGGTACCTTTATTGTTTGGGCTCATCTACCTCTTAATTTCATAAGTGTATAATTAACAGAGTTTTCAATTTTTTTAAAAAAAAGAAACACATTACAATTTAGTTGGTTCTATTTCATTTATATGTTATTTGGCTGATCGCTGCATTTCAGTGAGCAGAAAGAGAACAAAATACAGTACATGTCAGAGTTTGTTGCAGGACACACAATCAGACACGCAATTAAATACTTCTGCAGGATTCATCTACATAAGAAAATGTCTTTATATACAATACCATTGTAGGTTTTTTCCACATTGTAGAGAAGAGAAATAGCGAGTACAAACACAGCACAAACTGGAAGCACAAAAAGAGCCTGTGTAGCGTAGAGGGCTAATGCCTCCTACTAAAGGCAGCAATTAACACCAGCTGCCTGTAATTTCTCTGAGTTCAATCCTAGCCAGGCTCAAGGTCGACTCAGCCTTCCATCCTTTCTAAGGTGGGTAAATTGAGGACCCAGTTTGTGGGGGCAATAAGCTGACTTTGTATAAATATACAAAAGTATGAAGGCTGTTGCTTAACGCATTGTAAGCCGCCCTGAGTCTCCGGAGAAGGGCGGCATATAAATCAAATTTAAAAAAAAATAATGGAGAAGGCAAAATGGAGGAGAGAGAGAAGCTAGTGCCCGCAACCTTATATATAGAACAGTTAAGCCACGCCCAGGCTCCAAACTGTCTCTTATGGTCCCATGCAACAAGTACTATGTTTCAGTTACCAAACAGCCCTCATAGGCTGACCTGTCACCATGTCTATCCAAATAGCCCCCATTGGCTGACGTGTTGCTACGCCCTATTACAGTTCATGAATATACCCTGATAGTACAGCTATTCTATGAAATGTTCAACCAAAACGTGGGATAAAGAACAGATTTTTCAGAGATCTCAGCGGGTTTAAGAAGGCAAATTTGTTTCTCCTATCTGTCCTGTGGCATGTTTCTGGCTAATTTATTTTTTTAATAGGAATTTTATTAAACGTGACGATTAAAAAGAAAAACTAATGCAAATCCGCACAATTTCATTGCAGATTGAGGATTTCCGTTCACTAGAGAAAATTTCCAGGGAAGTCAAGTCAATCACTATAATTGGTGGTGGTTTCCTAGGAAGTGAGTTGGCCTGTGCTCTGGGGCGAAAAGGTGAGTGTGGTCACCCAGAAAAAGCAGCTGTAAGACCTGAATTTAAGTGGCTGTTATGTTTTTTTTATTAAATTATTGGAACCGGTAACCTCAAATGTATCCAAATCCTTGTTTTACCTTACGAAGTTTCAACCCATCTATCAGTAGGAACATTTATTATCTTAATTAAGAGAGCACTTCTTGTTTTCTATGGCCTATCAGGATTGTGAATAATAATAATAATAATAATAATAATAGATGATGATGAAGAAGATACTTGGTTGATACCTCGGACGCTGGCAGCAACTCGTGTCAGCCATTAGTACCAGTCAATGGTATTTGTGACACAACTATAAATGTCCAGTTGACTTGAGTTTCATGTTTAATGAATAAAAGAGATATTATTATTATTTAATCTATAGTGAGATTCACAGCCTTTGAGGCTGGTTAAAAGCTCAGCAGCTCGAGTCCTAACCAAGGACCTAGGAATTGTTAAGGTATCGTCGGAGGATGTAAGCTGTTCCGAGTAAGGTGGTTTTTTGTAGAGTCAAAATGTTCAAGTCCGGTAAATTTAGAATTTCTAAATAATGGGGTAGCCCTTTGGGTATTGCTCCAAGGGCTCCAATTACAATCGGGACATCATCATCATCATCATCATCATTATTATTATTTAATCTGTAGTGAGATTCACAGCCTTTGAGGCTGGTTAATAGCTCAGCAGTTCAAGTCCTAACCCAGGACCTAGGAACTGTTTTTTTTAATTATTATTATTATTATTATTATTATTATTATTATTATTATTATTATTATTATTCAGATAATGCTGCCCTGTCTGATGCAATTTATTTTGAAAAACTTGTCTGTCCTTTTGTCTTTTGATTTTCCCTCAGTCCTGAATTTTGCCTCAGTTCTAGTTCTCAGTTCACTTTTTAAAAAATTGCCTGGCACAACATGGCATTTCTTCAGATACTGAATTCCTACTCCCATGTATTTTTGGTACTCCGGCATTAACCCAGCTAAATAAATCAAGTTTTGTTTTTGTTTTTTTATTACAGCCTAGCACGGTGATGGCAAACCTATGACGTGCATGCCAGAGGTGGCACGCAGAGCCCTCTCTGTGGGCACGCGTGCAGCTGCCGGCTGCTCTGGTTTTTGGCGTGCCTGCCAGCTGGTCTTCACAGGTGCCAGAGCGCCGGAAGACGGCCTGAAAAAGGCCAAAAAACAGACCATCTTTGGGGCTGTTTTCTGGGCTATTTTCCGGCTGGCTTTTGGGCCATTTTCAGGCCTGTTTTTGGCCTGAAAAATGGCTCTGAAAACGGCCCCCCAAATGTCCAAAAAACAAGCTGTTTTTCTGGCCGTTTTCAGGACCGTTTTGGGGCAAAAACAGCCTGAGAACAGCCAAATAAACGGCCAAAAAACAGGCATGCACATACTGGCCAGCTGGTCTTCAGGTTTGGGCTGAACCACGTTCCAGTTTGGGCACTCGGTGTTGAAAAGGTTCGCCATCACTGGCCTAGCACATTAGTTTTCTTCGATGCCCGAAGAAGAAAGAAACACCCGTCCTCTCTGGCAGCTGGCTGACTTTATAAACTCCTCCATTTCTAAACAATTCAGCCTGGATTCATTGGTGCAGCCGCTCAGTGGCCTTGTGCCTAGCCTTTATTTAGTGTGTGTGTGTGTATTGTCCATGTGTTTCAATATTTGCACTTGATCTTCAGGGGTTTGTTTTCACTTCAAGGCAGCTAGCAATAAGCAAACAAGGAAAAAGCCACAATATATGTGTCAAATCAAAAAAAGAAGAAAGAAAAAGACAAGAGCAATAAAGCTTTTAAAAAAATAGACATATTCGTCTGCACCTTTCCTGCCAAAACCTGTCGAGTGTCCTCCAGATGTTTACAAATGATAAAACTCAGCCTGGGCATCCACAGGCAGAAGGGTTTTTTCTTGGTTACTTTCTGCCTCGAAAGAAAAGTGGAGTGCAGCTGTCATTGACCGTCCGTTAAAAGAGAGGCATGTTTGCAGGGTCCATGGAAGCTCCTGGTGTCCAAATTCCAGACTTGAACGAATCACTCCCGGGAAAAATCATAATAGGCAGCCTAAGTTCTCCCCTTCCCTTTGCAGCGCAGTCGAAGGGCCTTGAGGTCATCCAGATGTTCCCAGAGAATGGCAATATGGGCAGAGTCCTTCCTGAATACCTGAGCGACTGGACCACTAACAAAGTCAAGCAAGGTGAGACTGACAACTTACTTTCTTTTCCACCACTGCTCTAGTGCTGCTGGGGGCTTTTCTTTTTGTAAGCTGGGGGTCTCAGTTGGCTTGGCCTGGTTTCTAGGCTGCCCTTTGCTTTTGTGGTTCAGAGTTGCCTCCACCACCTTCTCTACCTGCTGAGTGACAGGCCATTATTGCTGTTCAGCTCTGGAAAACTTAGCCAAGATTCCAGGCCGGTTTCATCTTTAGAGTTGGTGGGCCATAGCAATCTTCCAGCTCTAGCTGCAGTAGAGCTGTTGAAAATAGCAAACGCAGCTAAGGATGAACCACAAATCATCATCATCATCATCATCATCATCTTTTAACGGCCCCATAATCCCTTGCGGGGTGGAATCCGGGCAACTAAATGGAGCTAGCAGTGTGTTTTAATGGCCAGATGCCCTTCCTGTTGCCGATGCAGAGTTTTGTTCAGCACATATATTCTCAAGTGTGCCCCCAAGAGAGAACGATCTGCCTCTACTTAGGATCGAACTCACAGTTCTCCTGATTGCGAGGCGAGAGCTCCACCTCTAAGCCACCGCACCACTCCTAAGATGAACCACAATGCTGTGTGTAAAATACCATCTGGGTTTCCTTGGCACAGACAGGTTATATTTTCTAAGGGAAATAATCACTGCACCGAGACGGTAAACCTAAAAGTTGGGCTCTGCCCACATTGATGTCACGAACGCACCATGGCTATGCTCCTGCATCTCTCAAAGATTGACAAAAAAAATATAAAAAGTTTTGCTCCTGGAAAAGAATGGTTGGCTATGTTGTGGTCAGCCAGCAGCCTGCGGACTCGGACAGTGAGGAGGCTGAGAAAGAACATGGGCCAGTCCTGGAGTCAGGGGAAGGCCTGGACGAGGGCTCTGCGTCGGAGGCAGAGATGGGGCCAGGGCCATCTAGGAGTGATGTGCGGACTCCAGAACCTCCAGAGGTGGACAGCAGAGAGGCAGAGGAACAGGAGGAGCCTGTTCCTAGTGCACGTATGAGAAGAGCTGCCAGAAGGCAGGAGCAGCTAAAGCAAAAAGGACGACTCAGGAGTAAGGCCAAGAGATGATTGGCCCCTCCCATAAGGCTTAAAAGACCAGCAACAGCTCTTGGGTTCTTTGTCGGAAAACAATGTTGATAGATTTGTTTCTTGTCTTGCTGCATTTATTTCTTCTGCTCCTTTTGCCAAGAAAAGCCTTTGGCAGGTTGCCTAATTAGACCAAGGTTGGTGATAAGGCGGAAGAATTGTGTTATGAAGAATTTGTTTTGAATTAGTTTGGACTACGCTGAGAATGAGTTAATTCTCAGCTGTTCTAATAAAGTCTGTTTGTTTTCGAACTGATTGCGTCTGATAATACCTACTTCGGCCTGGGTCACAACAGACTATTCTTTTCTAAGCAGATACGTAGTGGGTTAAGCTGCCGACATATCTTTTGATGACTGGTTGCATAAATGGAGGGCGAGTTAGGCCAACCATCTTCATGGTCGTCGTCTTAGGAGGAGCTGGGTACAGCCAGACTCTTGGCTGCCATGAGTGCCTCCTCCTAGCAGGAGAATCCAAAGCTACCCTGTTACTCCTTGTAGAGAGGTTGTAGTTGCTGATGATGTCTGCCCGCTGCTTCTCCACATCCTAAGACTGCAGCTTCTTTTGCCTTTCTCTTTTCAGAGGGGGTCGACGTAATGCCCAACGCTGTTGTGAAGTCGGTATCTTTAGCCGGGAATCGGCTGCTCATACAGTTGAAAGACGGAAGGAAAGTGAGTAATGCAAAATAACGCTTGCATATTTCTCGAGAGTTAGAAGGTTCTAAACTTGCTTTCTTTCCAAGAGACCACTGGACTTTCTGGTTTTTCTGTTGTTGTTGTTGTTATTATTATTATTATTATTTATTAGATTTTAATACCGCTCTTCTCCCGAAGGACTCAGGGCGGTGTACAGCCACAATAAAACAACATACAATACAAAATTTAAAAGCAGTTTAAAAACAAATTACCGTATTTTCCGGCGTATAAGACGACTGGGCATATAAGACAACCATCCTCAGAGCCATTTAAGGCTCGTCGACCCCCGACTTTTGAGAAGATTTTTGTGTGTTAGAAAGTAGTCTTATACGCAGGAAAATACAGTAAATATTTTGGCCCCAGAATTAAAACTCAAAAATTAAAACACCCAATCCAATTTCTTATTAAGCCAGCCCAGCCTGTTGGAATAGTAAAAGTCTTAAGGGCACGGTGAAAGGTACGCAGGTCGGGGATCATACATATCCCTGGGGAGCAGTTCATGCCAGAGGGTGGGTGCCCCCACAGAGAAGGCTCTCCTCCTGGGGGTCGCCAGTCGACATTGTTTGACCGACAGCACCCAGTGGGAGCGTGTTGGTCAGTGGGAGGCCATCGGTGGCAGAAGGCGATCCTGTAAGTATCCGGATCCTAAGCCATGGAGCGCTTTGAAGATAGTGACCATTACCTTGAATTGCACCTGGAAGACCACTGGGAGCCAGTGCAGGTCGCGCAGGAGAGGTGTCACATGGATGCGCCGTATCGCTCCCATAATCACCCACGCGGCCGCATTCTGGACTAGTTGGAGCCTCCGAGTGCTCTTCAAGGGGAGCCCCATGTAGAGAGTGTTGCAGTAGTCCAGACAGGAAGTGTTTTTTTAAAAAAATTTGATTTATATGCCGCCCTTCTCCAGAGACTCAGGGCGGCTTACAATGCGTTAAGCAATAGCCTTCATACTTTTGTATATTTATATTTATACAAAGTCAGCTTATTGCCCCCAACAAACTGGGTCCTCAATTTACCTACCTTAGAAAGGATGGAAGGCTGAAGTTTTCTGTTGAAGATGTTTCGCTTCTCATCCAAGAAGCTTTTTCAGCTCTATCCAGAAACTTCTTGAATGAGAAGCGAAAACGTCTTCAGAAGAAAAACCAGAAAGTCCAGTGACCTCTTGGAAACAAAGCACCTTTGAGGCAACCATGACCTGGATGACTGAGAATCTCCGTAGACATCTAGGGTTAGATCAGTGGTGGGTTGCCCCCGATTCAGACCGGTTCGCAAGAACCGATAGTAAACCTGGAGGGAGGCCCCGGCCACCACCTCGGATGTCATCATCCGTAATCTGCCATGCTCAGAAGCGTGATCCCATTGCAAACCAGTAGTAAAGGTAAGTAGAACCCACCCTGGGTTAGTTGCCTGTGAATTCCATGTGCTGCAAACTTTGTGGAGCTTCCCAGAGGGACCTTGTGACAATGTCTCTGCAGAAGCTATAAAACTTCTAAAGGGACCCAGCTTAGAGAACAATTTGGTCTGTTTCACGGGCCCAAGCGTGGGAAATGGACACGAATTCAATATTCTTTGTTCGCCTCCCCGTGCCTCTTACTATTGTTCCTCGGCCGCAACCTGCCCCTTGGGGGCAGAGACGGCCCTTTGACGCTCTGCCTCCTAAAATCCCCTTTGAAATGCATAATATAAACAGTGGTGTCTGCTTTTTCTTCTGCTCAGGTGGAGACGGATCATATTGTGGCAGCTGTGGGCTTGGAGCCCAACGTGGAGCTGGCAAAGTCGGCTGGCTTGGAGGTGGATTCCGATTTCGGGGGCTTTAGAGTTAACGCTGAGCTGCAGGCCCGCTCCAATATCTGGGTGGTAAGTTTGGATGACATCACAAAAACCTACTGTTCTCTGATCTAGGCTTCCCCAGCAGCACGAAGCCGATAAACCCCTTTTATTTAATTTACAGTGAATTCCTCTCCAACAAAGTCTTTCCTCTCCCACAGTCTTTCAAGATAGTTCACAATGACCGACCTTTATCAGGCTTGGAGAGTAACCAGGCCGATATTTTTCAGACACCGCAATACTTGGCAAGAATGCAAGAATGAACTAATTGTCTCCTGCAAACTCCAATCCTCTTTCGCTCCTCTTTTATTCCCTCTGGAAGGGAATTGTCCTTCATTGTCCACCTGTGGCCTTACTCCTGAGTCGACCCTTGTTCTTTAGCTGTTCCCTTCATCTGGCAACTCTGCACATGCGCACACTGGGAACAGGCTCCAGCTGTTCTTCTGCCTCACTGATGTCTGACTCCGAAGGCAGCTGATAACAGGCATACGGCCCTGGCCCCCTCTCTGCCTCCGATGCAGAGCCCTCATCAGAGCCTTCCCCAGAGTCCAGGACTGGCCCATGTTCCTCCCCAACCTCCTCCCTGTCCAAATCTGCTACCAGATCCGCTGGCTGCTGGTGGGCCACAACACCTACAAAGAATCCTATCCAACATATGGATCAGTCTTGGGGTCTGATAAGAACTCAGATCCCACCATCAAGCTTCAGCAGGTAGTCCTCGACTTACGACCGCAATGGCGCCCCAAATTTGTGTTGCTGAGCGAGACCGTCGTTAAGTAAGTTTTGCCCTACTTTTCTTGCCACCGTTATTAAGCAGTCAACTACAGCTGTTAAGTTAGTGAACGGTTGTTAAGCGAATCTGGCTTCCCCATTGTCAGAAGGTCGCCCAAGAGGATCTCATAACCCCGGGACACGGCGACCGTCATAAATAGGAGTCAGTGGCCAAGCGTCTGAATTTTGATCACATGACCGCAGGGATGCTGCAACGGTCATAAGTGTGAAAAACGGTCATAAATTCCTTTTTTTTTCCAGTGCCATTGTAACTTTGAACGGTCACTCAAGGAGCTACTGTAAGTCAGGGACTACCTCAGGGGTCAGCAACCCCGGCTCTGGAGCCGCATGTGGCTCTCTCACCCCTCTGCTGCGGCTCCCTGTCACTCAAAATATGCGTCACAACTGCCAATGTGCGACACCCACCGACGTGCAATTTATTAAGCTTTTCGACCCCGGTAAGCCAACCATGGATAAATCCAAGAAGAGAAAAGTTTCAGAAGAAAACAGAACATTTAACTCAACTACGTATGCTAGTTTTGTGGCCGCTCAAGAAATAGTCAGGCACAGGGAGGGTTTTGTGGCTCCCAGTGTTTTCTTTTCTGTGGGAAACAGGTCCAAATGGCTCTCTGAGTGTTTAAGGTTGCTCAGCCCTGGACTACCTGGATTCCTTTCCCATTTGCCCCCTACAAACAAGCAAAGCCAGCAAGGAAAAAAAATTTGCTGGAAAGGATTTCCGTACCCCATCCTTGCACCACTGCGACATGTGTCAACTGCGACACGTGTCAACCTCACGCTCCTTTTCCCAAATGGAGAAAAAATATAATGCCAAAGTGAAGCCACCCCAGCAAACCTTGAAGCCGAGGGCGAAAGTGCATTTTTGCTCTTGAATGTCGTTTTATCTGTCTCACCTTTCTCGTTCTTTTCTCTCCCCCCCCCTCCCCCCCTCCAACATACAGGCAGGAGATGCTGCGTGTTTTTATGACATTAAGTTAGGCAGGAGACGAGTGGAGCATCATGATCATGCGGTTGTGAGCGGAAGGCTGGCGGGAGAAAACATGACCGGAGCCTCAAAGCCGTATTGGCACCAGTCCATGTTTTGGTAACTTTTCATTCCTTTTAATTCTTCCAGTCTAAGGGGCTGGGACTGTTGAGAAAAACGATACGGATTAGATTACAGATTAACAGAGTTGGAAGGGACCTTGTAGGTCATCTAGTCCAACCCCCCACGCAAGCAGGAGACCGTACACCATTCCTGACAAATAGCAGTCCAGTCTCTTCTTGAAAGCTTCCAGTGATGAAGCTCCCACAACTTCCAAAGGCAACTTCTGTTCCATTGGTTGAATGTTTTCACTGTCAGAAAGTTCCTCCTCATTTCTAGGTTGAATTCCTCCTTGTTCAGTTATCATCCATTATTCCTTGTCTGGCCTTCAGGTGCTTTGGAAAATAGCTTGACCCCCTTCTCCTCTCTGTGGCAACCCCTCAAATATTGGAAGACTGCTGCCCTGTCTCCCCTAGTCCTTCTCTTCACTAGACTGCCATGCCCAGTTCCTGCAACCGTTCATCGTATGTTTTAGCCTCCAGTCCCCTATACCTGGTACCTGGAAGCAGGGAAATACTCCACAGAGAGGGAACTAATAATGGCAGAGAGAAGCTACAAAAGATGGGGATTGAAAGAGGCCTGGATCCAGCCAAGGCTGCAGAAAAAGAATTCCAGGTGGAATAAATTGAAACAAATAAATAAATAAAATAAATAAATAAAACCCCATCAGTGATTTCTTACACACTGGGGAAGCAGTTGGGTGGCAGTTCACAAGTTCGCTGATGTTGCCCACCCTCCTCTGCCCTGGAGCCAGAAGAGAATGTGCGCAGCGTCCCCTGTGCTTCCCAATGCACACACAGGCAGCACAGAATAAAAGGCAGACACCTCTGGCCACAGCTGTTAAGAATCCCAGAGGCTGTCCTAGGTGTGCCTTGCCAGTCTTGTTTCTGTCTAGCTCTGTTCTGCTTGGATCTGTCATGAGTGAAGACACGCAGTGGGTGAATTCAGTCCAGGGCTGCAGGCAGGCAGTGGTTGAATTCAGTCCGTGGGTGCAGGCACGCAATGGATAAATGCAGAATCTCCTTGCAAATCCTTCCTCAAGTTGTCACCGAGCTGTCATTTGTGACTGGACAGAAAGGAGAAATGCTAAACATACCGAAGGAATCATACTGATTATATGTAATCAATTTCATTATACTTAAAAGGAACAAACACACTTTTCAGTGAACTGGACTTTGCTTCCCGATGCTTTTCTATAGATTGTCAGCAAAACGATCAATATCTTGAGTGTAATTTGTGTCTGCGGAAGGATTTGGGTTTTTGTTTTGTTTTTTTGGTGGCACCGAAAAGGAACGGTGCTCCAGCATATGTTCATTTTAAGTCCAAGGGTTCAAAATAAATAAAAATAAAAGAGCTCCCTTTGTGTCAATAGCAAAATTCCCAATGTTTGACCATTCCTTTCTAAGCTAATCCTGATATTGTATGTTCTCCTGGCTTCCTTTTAGGAGCGACCTCGGCCCAGACGTTGGATATGAAGCTATTGGCCTTGTGGACAGCAGTTTGCCCACCGTGGGGGTCTTTGCTAAAGGGACAGCAAAGGACACCCCAAAATCTGCCACGGAAGAATCAGGTTAAGACTCTGAATTATGCTAGAGGTGTTGTTATCCCATTGTGTGGACCAGGCTACCTGGGTAGGCCATACCATGGTTTATTATTTGGGTAAGCCTTCCTTCTTGCATGAACCCACCGATCCTAAATCCTAGAATGTAAGGATTTGGGAGTGACCTCATCGGTCATCTACTTCACCCTCTCCTGCCAGTGCAACGCAGGCAGATGGGCATCTAACTTCCATTGAAACCGGGCCTCCCCCCACAGCAGAGAGGCTACCATCCCCTAAAGCAGTGATGGCTAACCCTTTTGCCATCGTGTGCCAGGAGCGGGGGGGGGGGGGAGAAGTGCGTGCATGCATGCCCACACCCATAATATGCACCTTGCCCCCCCCCCCCCGCTCCTGGCATGTGATGGCACGGTAGGCCCTTTTCTCTCTCTCCAGCCTCCAGAGCCTTTCTAGGAGTTTGGGGAGGGCAAAAACAGCCTTCACAGACCCCCTGGAGGCTCTCCGGAGGCCAGAAACAACCCATTTGCCAACTTCTGGTGGGACTGGAAATCCTGTTTTTTGCTGTCCCCAGGCTCCAGAGCCTTTCTGGAAGTCTGGGGAGGATGAAAACAGCCTTCCCCATCCCCCTGGAGTCCCTCTGGAGGCCATTTCCAGTGGGACCGGAAGTTGGCAAACAGGCCATTTTCAGCCTCCAGAGGGCCTCCAGGGAGGTGGGGAAAGCCGTTTCCACCCTCCCCAGACTCCTAGAAAGGCTCTGGAGGCTGGGGAGAGAGAAAAACGGGCCTTCCCCACCACCCTGAGGTCCAGCCTGTTTCCCTACTTCTGTTGGGCCCAAAAGGCCCGAAAATCAGCTGGCGTGCCAGAGTTGAACTTGCATGCCCACCGTTATGGCTATGCGTGCCACAGGTTCGTCATCACGTCCCTAAAGCAATCTGTTCCGTTGTGGCACTTCTTCACCATGAGGAATTTTATCCTGGTCCCCAGCCAACCTCTGCTTCCTTTTTGTCCTAATCTTTTGAAGCCACCAGGAACAATTTTTGCCATTTGTCAGGCCACGAGAGAGACCAGATCTGCACGCGAAGGTCCAATCAACTGATTTATTGCTACTCGTGCCTATGCAGTGGAATCTTCTCAACTCACTGCCAGCACCTGCTTGGAGTTAGATAAGGATCAATGGAATTCGAGGGGAGGTTGGGCTTCGTTTGCTGATGACTACATAGCAATTCTAGGCTGAGCCTCTTTTAATTCCAACGCCAGGTTTTTGCTTTTGTTTTTTAAATTTGATTTATATGCTACCCTTCTCCGGAGACTCAGGGCGGCTTACAGTGCGTTAAGCAATAGCCTTCATACTTTTGTATATTTATATTTATACAAAGTCAGCTTATTGCCCCCACAAACTGGGTCCTCAATTTACCCACCTTATAAAGGATGGAAGGCTGAGTCGACCTTGAGCCTGCCTGGGATTGAACTCGCAAGTAATTGCAGCAGCTAGATCTTAAATGCTGCCTTTGTAGTAGGCATTACTCCCCTATGCTACTCAGGCTCATGTTCTGCCACTCGTCGTCCTACACATACGATTTCTTATTTGACCTTCATGTGCTGTTACCCTAGTTTTCTTATCTCCAGACTGAGCACATCCAAATATCTCAACCATTCTCAGTAGATATTCCTTCAAAGGCTCTTAATAGGCTTCAGCGCTGCCCTCTGGACACACTCCGGTCTGTCAGTGTAACGTGGTTAATTCAGGTTTAGGGCGTAGCATGCTATGAGGAAATAGCTTCTTTATCTCTAGGGCTGAACAAACAACTCGTTTTTACCCAACGGAAATGAAAGCACCCGTCTTTTGAAAGCACGGGGCCTCCCCGGTGTGGTGGGTGAAGGAAGGGGCCCAACATCTTGGGGGGTGGGGATGGGGTCCAATTGTTGATCCAGTTTGTGTCCGACTGTCGTTCATCTAGGAACTGGAATCCGTTCAGAGAGCGAAACAGAACTGGAAGCCACGGAACTGACGGTCTCGGCAGCTTCCGTTTCCACTCCCCAAGCTCCACAGCAGGGAGAGGATTATGGGAAAGGAGTCATTTTCTACCTCCGGGATAAAGTGGTGGTAGGAATTGTTCTGTGGAACATCTTCAACCGGATGCCAATTGCCCGGAAGGTCAGCTTGCATGACTCTTAACGTTCTGGGACGGGGGGGGGGGGTGTTGGGTGGATGCACGGAACCAACTGGGTTTGAGGAAAAAGGGCATTAATAGGTTCGATTTACTCTTAATTATAAGGGACGCGGTGGCTCAGTGGCTAAGACGCTGAACTTGTCGATCGAAAGGTTGGCAGCTCAGTGGTTCGAATCCCTAGCGCCGCAGAACGGGGTGAGCTCCCGTGACTTGTCCCAGCTTCTGCCAACCTAGCAGTTCAAAAGCACGTAAAAAATGCAAGGAGAAAAATAGGGACCACCTTTGGTGGGAAGGCAACAGCGTTCCGTGCGCCTTTGGCGTTGAGTCATGCCGGCCACATGACCACGGAGATGTCTTTGGACAGTGCTGGCTCTTTGGCTTTGAAATGGAGATGAGCACCGCTCCCTAGAGTCGGGAACGACTAGCACATATGTGTGAGGGGAACCTTTACCTTTACTCTTAATTGGAATTCTTTAGCATGCGGATTTACACAGATTGTGTATGTACATGTATGTACATACATACATAACAGTTAAGGCATCAGGCTAGAAACTGCAAGATGGTGACGTCTAGTCCTGCCTTGAGCCCAGAACTAGCTGGGTGATCTTGGGCCAGTCCCTTTCCTTTAGCCCTAGGAAAGAGGCAATGACAAACCACGTCTGCAAAACCTTGCCAAGGAAACTGCAGTCATCAAGAATCAGACATCACCATCTTCATTTAATGACCCTATAATCCCTTGAGAGGTGGAGTCTGGACAACTGAATGAAGCTGAGTGTTTACAGGCCGGATGCCCTTCCTGTCGCCAGTGCAGAGTTCACCCCCCCCCCCCCCAGCAGATGTATTCTCATTGTGCTCAGAGAGAGAAAAAGAATCAGACATGATTGAAGAAAATATCTAGTCCTCAGGATGGAGCTTGGTCAAAATCTCTTTTATTTCCCTTCTTTTTTGAAAGGAGCATAGTAATACGCTAAAGAGACTCTAGCACGGTTTAGTGCCTTGAGAGTCAGCTCCAGCATATAGAGAAGAGGATGATGGAGGGAGGGAGAACGGAGTATTTGCTGAATCTTGTGATAGGCTGGCAGTGGGAAATACACTCCAATAACGTCGAGTGTTTTAATAACAATCTGAATAGTGCTCCAGCAGTGAGAAATTCCTCCCTTTCCACCTTGTAACATCCAAATCTTTTGACCTTAAAATTATAGATTGGGTTAATTCTTTTCCCCAGGGGTGAAATTAAAAAAATTCCCCTACCGGTTCTGTGGGTATGGCTTGTTGGGTGGAGGTCATGTGACTGGGTGGGCGTGGCCAACTCGACATCACTCACATCGAGGGGCTCCTCACCGGCCCCTCCCCTCCCAGCCACACCTTGTCATGAATGGCAGGAAAGTGGGGAGGGGGATATTCCTGCCTACCATCCTTCCCTCAGTCTGTGCTGAGATTGAGGAATGGACGACAGGCAGGAAAATCCCCTTCCCCATTTTCCTGCCTTTTATGAAAATGGCTCCATTCCAGCTGCTCCCCCCTCATCCCACTCCCTCCTGGAGACTACCTTAAAAGGGACAGGCTGCAGCAGCTCTGTTCTGAATAGAGAGAGAAAAGTTAGCATTCTCTCTGCTGCATTTAACATCGAATTCTGTGGAGTATCGAGCAGCTGGAAGAGGTGAGTGGCGACCGGCCGGGCGTGGCTGGATGAGGCCAAGGAAGGGTAATTACTACCGGTTCGGCAAACTGATGCCCATAATCCCTAGCGATTTGCCCAAATCGGTAGGATTTCACCCCTGCTTTTCCCCCCCCAATTCCTCTGCCCTCACTTCCCTATTCATCAGCAGGTAAGAATCTACAAGTAAGTCTGTTTAGAGAAATAGGCAAGCATAAAACTGTTCTAGAATGCAGAGTAATGAAGGACGAGTGAGATACAGCGAAGCGCAGTTTTCTCCTCTCGTTTCTTGCCCTTCACGGATAAAGGAAGCAGCCGATAGCCAGAGATTGTCCAGCTTTTAAGTGGCTTCAGTTGGGCTGGATAAAAGTAGATCCAACAGAGAGAGAGAGAGGGAGAGAGGCCTGCCCCAAATGGCTTTTGCCAAAAAATGCTATCTTTTTCTCTTGCAGATCATCAAGGACGGGGAAGAACACGCTGACCTGAACGAAGTTGCCAAACTTTTTAACATCCATGAAGAATGAAACACCTGGTGGAGCAGTCTGGATTGCATTTTGCAAGTGGGCGTGACAAGAGAGGGGCACGGCCTTGTACGATCTTCTCAGTTTGTGGGTCTTCCTGCCACTCTGGGGCAAATGTGAATATTGGGCTCCCGGCCCTATTTTTTTGCACCGTGAATTAAATTGAGATTAACTTTGCTATGACGAAGATCCAACCGGCTTGGATTACCACGTCTCTGCTCTTAATTGGGGCGTTAGCTTAACTGCGGTGGAGCGGTTACAGCTAGTGGTTTGCGTCATCCAATCTTTCCCTCTACCGGGACTTTTTAGGACAGAGTAAGCAGTTAAGAAGATGCCAGCTAGGGACTTTATTTTTTTCCCACCACTGCTGAGGTGCTCATGATCCTCTCGAGTCAAGAGGTTTGTTTTAAAGTATTAAAAAGCAACAGGGAAATTTTGCACAGGACGTTGAGGGAACATCCAGCCCGCTTACGAGGAGCATGTCTTAGGTCCGTGATGGCGAACCTGTAGCATGCAGAGTCCTCTCTGTGGGCACACACGCCATCACCAGCTGCTCTTCTGGTTTCCAGCGCACACGTGTGCCGGCCAGCTGGTCTTTGCGGGGGCCGGAAAACAGCCTGAAAGTGGCCCGGAAAACGGCACAAATAAAGGCCTGAAAATGGCCCCCAAAAACCAGGCATGCGCACGCTGGCCAGCTGGTCTTTTGGTTTCTGATGCTCAGATGCACGCACATGCATGCACATTCCGGTTTGGGCACTCGGTGCCGAAAAAGTTCGCCATCACTGTCTTAGGTTATCCATGCTCTTTGGCCCATGTGTGCATTACTGCAACCGTAAACTCTGTGCTGATAAGAACCACAGGGTGGGGGTGAAAACACTTCTGTAGGTCTCTGGAGCTTCTCAGTTATCCAGGTCATGGTTGTCCCAAAGGTGCTTTTTCAAGAGGCAACTGGACCAGCAGTAAAATCTTACCGGTTTGCACCAGTTCGGACAAACTGGTAGTAAAAAAACCCCTACCAGTTCCTCTGAACTGGCATTTCCGACGATCAGCTGTGCCGTCCGATTTAAAATTGCTAGAAAACAGGAAATCCTGCTTTCCAGTGAATCTAAATCGTGCGGCACCTCTGTTTCCCCCTCCTCTCACTCTTTCGGTGTTATACTTACCTTCCAAAGCCTCCTTTTTCCTCGCGTTTGGCACGTAACGCACAACGCGTGGCCAGCGAACCGGTAGCAAACCGATTCAGATTCCACCACTGAACTGGACTTTCTGCTTTCTTCTTCGAAGCCATTTTCGCTTCTCATCCAAAAAGCTTGGATGAAAGAGCCGAAGAAGCTTCTTCAAAGGACAGCCAGAAAGTCCAGCTGCCTCTTAATACAAGCATCTTAAGTAACGTAGCATCGCAATTCTGGGCGTTGAAGTCCACAAACATGCCAAGGTTGGGGATGTCTGACTTGGTTCTTTGGACAAACCCTTTGATACGCTGAGAAGGGAGTAAGATAGGCTGGAGCGCCTTCTGTGCTTTGCTGATGAATATATCCCCATGTGCACGGGCTGATTGGGCTGGAAACAACAACACCCCCCCGCTGCCTTTTTTTGTCAAATGTTTTAATGGAGTGAAGTTCTGTCGTCTGGCCGAGGCTCCTTCTACGTTTACATTTTAAAAATAGCCAGGACCCTTGTAAATTTGGCCGACTGGCACGTTTGGATTCTTAGAAACGCAAAGGGTCTCGAGGGGGGGGGGGGGAGTGTGTCTCTTTTAAAAAACTGGTGCATCCGTGGCTGAGGCTGCCCTGGCGTTGCTTCAAAATGCAAAATCTCCATTCCCTCCCCACTCCAGGAGAAGGATACTGCAAAATCCCCATTCCTTCTCCACTCCTGGGGGAAGGATACTGCAAAATCTCCATTTCCACCCCACTCCAAGGGAAGGATACTGCAAAATCCCCATTCCTTCTCCACTCCTGGGGGAAGCATACTGCAAAATCTCCATTCCCACCCCACTCCAGGGGAAGGATACTGCAAAATC
The DNA here is from genome assembly GCA_038048745.1 of Coluber constrictor foxii. Taxonomy (NCBI): domain Eukaryota; kingdom Metazoa; phylum Chordata; class Lepidosauria; order Squamata; family Colubridae; genus Coluber; species Coluber constrictor. Next base: position 12,314,297 of record CM075971.1, read on the forward strand.
CCCATTCCTTCTCCACTCCTGGGGGAAGCATACTGCAAAATCTCCATTTCCACCCCACTCCAGGGGAAGGATACTGCAAAATCCCCATTCCCTCCCCACTCCTGGGGGAAGGATATTGCAAAATCTCCATTCCCACCCCACTCCAGGGGAAGGATACTGCAAAATCCCCATTCCCTCCCCACTCCTGGGGGAAGGAGATTGCAAAATCTCCATTCCCACCCCACTCCAGGGGAAGGATACTGCAAAATCCCCATTCCCTCCCCACTCCCGGGGGAAGGAGATTGCAAAATCTCCATTCCCACCCCACTCCAGGGGAAGGGGTACTGCAAAATCCCCATTCCCTCCCCACTCCTGGGGAAGGAGATTGCAACATCTCCATTCCCACCCCACTCTAGGGCCAGCCGGAGATGGTATTTGCCGGTTCTCCGAACTACTCAAAATTTCTCCAGAACCTGCTGGATTTCCCCCCCTGCGCTGACCGGGGAGATAGCTCTAGGCAGCCTGAGAAAAAAAAAAAAAGAAAAACAAAGCTGGAAGCGCATGGATCGGTCCCCGTTTCCTCGATCAACTTCTTCTGCTGCCTTCGACTTGTTTTCCTCCTTCCACACTTCTCTGTTTGCGAAACAGAGCAAAATTCAACACGGTCCCTGCAAAGAAGCTGCTCATCTCTCCCCCCTCCCCATTCCTCCCCCCCCACCCCGCCCCGACAGCTCAGATGGGTTTGACACCAGCGTGCAGAGAGAAAGGAGGCTGAATTTTGATCAAGGAAAGAACAGCGCTTCCCTGATTCTCTCCGTGGTCAGGATAAAGCTACGAAGGGGCTGCCGTTCCCCAGGGGAGGGGATCCCAGCCCCCATCCTCTTTCTGCCTTCGAATCACTGTGCAGCACGGCCTGTCCTTCCTGCCCCCCCCCCCCCGGTTCCAAAAGAGAAGCCGCAACGCCACTCAACTTTCCATGTCAAGACCGCCTCCCGGAACCCCAGAAATGAGACACGGGAGACGGGGCCCTGATACAGGTTTTTCTGTACAGAAGTGTTTTTTGACACCAAAGCTTTGTTCAAGAATAAAAGAAATCAAGAGGGGTGGGGGGAAGAAGGGGTGGAACCAGCAGCCAGAATAAACACCCAAAGGCCGAAGCCTCGACATGAGAAAGAAAGGTGGTGGTGGTGGGGGGGGGAGAGGTAAAAACAGAATGGGTTTGCTTATTAGGGAGGAAGGGAAGTGGAGGGGTGTCGAAGAGGCAGCCAGCCTCCTTTGGGAAAAAAGAGGAGAGGATGGGGTGGGAAGAGAGAAGCAGAAGGGAACTGCTTCCCCCAACTGGGAGGGTTGGGGGTGGGTGGGTGGAAGGTGTGAGGTGGACCGCAAACACAAAAGAATGAAACCCCCCCCCCATCCCGTGACAGGGGAAGAGCCGGTAAAATGGACTGCCCAGTCCTTGGTTAGCACCTGTACATTAAAACTGTACCATCTATGTCAGGGGTCTCCAACCCTTGGCAACTTTAACCCAGCGGACTTCAACTCCCAGAATTCTTTGCTGGCTGAGGAATTCTGGGAGTTGAAGTCCGCCGGGCTTAAAGTTGCCGAGGGTTGGAGACCCCTGATCTATGCCTCTCGTCACCCCTTTTCCTGCCCCCCCCCCCCAAACTGGGCTGCTTCTCCACTGACTGATTGAAGATGGTGACCTGGCTACCTGAATCATTGATGGAACCAAGGGAGATTTTTTTAAAAAAAACACAAAAAAAACAAACAAAAAAACAAAACCCCAAAATAAGAGAGAGGAGATTATGTAAAAAAAAAAAAACCTGTTAGATCAGAATACTGAAACTCCTTTGGCTCCGTACCAATTCAGTCCCCCATCCGTCTCTCCAAAACAGCAGAGATGAGACAACCTTCTGGAAAAAGGGGGGGGGGAGCCAGAGGGAATCATCCTTCCTCCCCCCCCCCTGCAACCCCAAAATCATCTGGATGTCCCTCCAAACAAACAAAAGGAGGAACGCTGCGGGGCGACTCCCTCCTCACCTTCCATGAAATCCCAAGGGAGGGGAAAGCAGCATCAGTCTGGTCCAGCCGGGATTTGAGGAGGGGGGGGGGCGGGCTCCAGGAAAACACCCCCTCCTCCTTCCCCCTCCTGCACCTCAACTCTTCCCAAGAATCACAGTGATACAGACCTAGCAGAAAATCCCCCTCCCCTGCCCCCTCCCTTCCACCCCCCCCTCACCCCCCTCAAAAGGAACACCACAAATTAAATACTAATTAAATAAATACCCTGGAAGAACTTGGGACAGGGTTTAAAAGTGAGGAGGGGGGGGGGGGAAAAAGGAAAGATGCGTTCCACTCCAAAACCCAACAAGGCCTGCAAGAAGGAGGGGAGGGGCAGCAGACTTCGAGTCCGGGAGACGGGGAGGGGGTGAAGAAGACGGCGAGAGGGAGGAGGCAGCTTCTGGCCTTCTCCCCCCCTCCCCCACTTCCCCCACCCCTTCAAATGGGAGGAGAAGCGACCAGCTGCCGCCAGTCAATAGAAGGTCTGTGGGTAGCGCCCCATCCCCTTTGGCCTAGAGAAGGCCGCCTCATTGGTCCATTATTGCCTCCGGGTGCAGTCCGACGGATGGAGGGAGATGGTGGGGGGGGGGCCTTCTCCGGCTGGCCTCTCAGGGGAGTGGGTGGGCGGTAGTCCCCCGTCAGCTACTCCACGCTTCGAACGCCACTTCGGAGCCCAGCAACCGGACCAGCTCCGGCTGGTAACGGACCAGCTCTACCGTCTCTATGGCGCCCGGAGTCTCCGGGGGACACACGTATTCCTGGATTTCTTCCGGAGCCAAGACCTGGCTGAGCGAGATCTGGTGCTGGAACTCCGCTCTGGGCAGAGTCGTCACCTCAAAGTGCGGGAAGCGAGCTTGAAAAATACGAGACGAGAGTTTCAGGCGCTTGAGGACGTCCGAGAAGAGAAACCAGTTGCAGGGCCTGGCCGGGAGACAAAAGGAACATACGGAGGTCAGGGGAGCCCAGGAAAACCTCAGGCCTGCTGTGCTGTTTTGTTCCAGAATCTCCCCAGCCACAAGTTCTCCTCCCTTCCTCAGCTTGAGCCAAGGGAAAGATTAAGTGTTTTTCTATTTCTTTATCAGCAAAATATCAATTTGGTATAAAATGGTTTGTCGTGAATGCGACTGCTTGAGGGCTCCTGGATTGGAGCTGAAAGGCGAAAGGGAGCAGAATGCCTCCTCCCACATGTTGGGGTAGACCAGGTGTCTCGATAGAAACACACACACACACACACACACACACACACACAAAATTCAACTGCCTAACATGCAAGAAGCCCAAGTTCGAATCCGATACTTCTCTTTAACCAGGTTCTTCCTACATAAACCAAGATTTTTATATTTTATATATATTTGTTTTCGTAGATTTTCACGGGTAAAGGGTATGCAAGTTTTGGTGTATTCGGGTCTTTTCCCGTATAAGATTGAGAGTATCTTGGCGACGTTTCGACAAGGTCCTAATGGTCATCTTCAGGCTGGTGTCTTCCTCGCACAAGTATGAAGCCAATCACTTTCCTTCGATCTGTAGAATGCGCCTCTCTCGCCCACCCACCCCCAACAAATCCCCCTCTTTTGCTTCAGGCTTTTGCCAACCCTGTCATTGGCACAGCGGGGTTTGCCCGAATGCCTTTCCCCTCCCAGAGCAGCTGGCAAGCCCCCACCGGCTCTACCCAAGCTCAGAAATCAGAGGAAAGGGGTGGGGGATGGGGATCTCGGGCATCGGGGAAAGCCTTCCCAAAGATGCTCCCGACGGCTCCCCTTTGTTTCCGGGATTGTCGTCTTTGCCTTCAAACCAGCCGAGTGTGTGTGTGTGTGGTGTGTGTGTGTGTGTGTATCTCCTCATTCTTACCCCGGAGACTTACCCTCGGGAGACGGAAACTTGCAGGTTGTAGCAAGGAAGCAGCGGCTTCTCCGAGAACTCAAACATTAAGTCGTCCGAGTCCCGCTCCTCCTCGTCCTGATCAGAGCCCCCGGGAGGGTCGAGCAGGAGGTCGCAGCTGATCTCCTCTTTCGTCTCTGAAAAAGATGCCGACAAGGGAGGGAAGATGAATAATACAATTGAGCGAGTTCACGAGAAGAGTCCTCCACTCCTCCGCTCGCAACAGAATCCCTTAGGCCACCAGGCTTGAAATTTTGGGCTTAGACAACCTAGAACTACTCCGACTTCAGTCTGACCTAAGCGTAGTACGCAAAATTGTCTGCTATAACGTCCTTCCTGTCAGTGACTACTTCAGCTTCAACCGCAACAATACACAAGCAAATAATAAGATACAAACTCGAGGTAAACTGTTCCAAACTCAATTGCAAAAAATACAACTTCAGCAACAGAGTCAACAGAGTGGTCAATGCCTGGAATGCCCTACCTGATTCTCTGATTACATCCTCAAATCCCCACAGCTTCAATCTTAGACTGTCTACCGTGGACCTCACCCCATTCCTAAGAGGTCTGTAAGGGGTGTGCATAAGCGCACCAGCGTGCCTTCTGTTCCTACTGTCCCCATTTATTTGGATCCATTTCTTATATTCATTATCAAGTTTATACTTAAATCTGTTATACATGTTGGAAGGAAGGAAGGAAGGGAGAGGAGGAAGGAAGGAAGGAAGGAAGGGAGAGGAGGAAGGAAGGAAGGAAGGAAGGAAGGAAGGAAGGAAGGAAGGAAGGAAGGAAGGAAGGAAGGAAGGAAGGAAGGAAGGAAGGAAGGGAGGGGAGGGAGAGGAGGGAGGGAGGAAGGGGCTGCCGGCAGATATCCCTGGTCTGTGTGCCTGGCCCATTAATGATTCGTTCATGGCTGCAGCAGAAGCTGTGCGTCCAGAGAAGGAACAAGCAGACAGTGAAGACAGAAGCGAGGTCTGCAAGAGCATCGGCAGCAGGCAGGGCCCCCAAATTACAGCCTTGCGGTTGCTTTGAAGCCCGCTTAAAAGAAAAAGCGACTCATTCCCCTCATTCTTCTGGCTGCAGGATGGACAAGCAATACGGCTTCTTTTTTCCCCCCCTGTGGTAGCGGTGGGAAGGGGACTTGAGGAATAGCTTAGTCTCTTACTCGACTGGCAAAACTAGCAACAACATTGGTAAATTGGGGGGTGGGGGGGGGAAGCTCACTAGGTGAAGCTTTGCACAGGTTCGCCTGGTGCACCAATGGTGACTCTACTTGGACAGTCACTCATGCCCTTGTCACCTCACAGTTAGATTATTGCCAACGCGCTCTACATGGGCCTACCCTTGAAGAGAGTTCGGAGACTATAGTTGGTCCAGAATGCAGCCGCGTGAGCTGTTGTGGGTGCACCTAGATATACCCACATTACACCAATTCTCCGCGAGCTGCACTGGCTCCCTCTTGGTCTCCGGGCACAATTCAAGGTGTTGGTTATTACCTTTAAAGCCCTACATGGCTCAGGGCCAGGCTATCTTCGAGACCGCCTTCTACCGCATAGCTCCCAGCGACCAGTAAGATCCCACAGAGTTGGTCTCCTCCGGGTCCCGTCAGCTAAACAATGCCGGCTGGCAGGCCCGTGGGGGACGGCCTTCTCTGTGGCTGTCCCAGTTACCTCCTGGGATCCGGACCAGTTACCTCCTGAGGTCCGGACTACCTCCACCCTATTAAACTTCTGGAAAGTGGTGAAGACTTGGCTTTTCCGGCAGGTCTGGGGCCATTGATCTCACTGTTCAATCTTGTGGATGGTGTGCATGTGTTTTTTATGTTTTTAAAGTGCTTTTATAATTTTTTTTAAAAAAAATTATGTTCACTGTTTGTATTATTTCTGTTGTAAGCCGCCCAGAGTCCCTTGGGAGTTGAGCGGCATAGAAATATGATTAATTAAATTAAATTAAATTAAACAAACTGAAGGAAGAGACATTTTACACAAGTGCCCTGTCTGTGTTTCTGCAAGACAGTGAATTCTGCACTTAGAAGACCAGGAGAGAAGAAGAGAAGGAGGGAAAGGGAAGGGAAGGAGAAAGGAAAGGGGAAGGGAAAAGGGGAAAAAGGAAAGGGGAAAGGAGAGGAAAGAGATAAGGAAAGGAAAGGAGAAAGGAAAGGAAGAGGAAAGGAAAGGAAAGAGAAAAGAAAGGAAAGGAAAGGGATAAGGAAAGGAAAAGGAAAGGAAGGAGAGGAAAGGAAAGAGAAAAAAAGGAAAGGAAGGAAAGGAAAGAAATAAGGAAAGGAAAGGAAAAAGGAAAGGAAGGAGAGGAGAGGAGAGGAGAGGAGAGGAGAGGAGAGGAGAGGAGAGGAAAGGAAAGGAAAGGGAAAAGGAAAGGAAAGGAAAGGAAAGGAAAGGAAGGAGAGGCGAGGAGAAGGAGGGAAAGGAGAGGAAAGGGGAAAGGAGAGGAAAGAAGGAAAGGAAAGAGAAGGAAAGGAAAAAAGGAAAGGAGAAAGGAAAGAAAGGAGAGGAGAGGAGAAGGAGGGAAAGGAGAGGAAAGGGGAAAGGAGAGGAAAGAGAAGGAAAGGGAAAAAGGAAAGGAGAAAGGAAAGAAAGGAGAGGAGAGGAGAAGTGGGAAAGGAAAGGGGAAAGGAGGCAGTGGTGAAAGTTGTACTTGTTAACTGGGCATGTGTTCAACCACAAAACCGAACCAAACTATCGCATCCATCCAAGACCAAGATTATTTTTTGAAGATTTTAATTCAAGTACAGTTTTCAAGGCCCTACTTTGTGTGTGTGTGCGTGTGTGTGTGTGTGGGTGTGTGTGTGTGTGTGTGTGTGTGTGTGTGTGACTAAATAAGCGTTTTCTCTTCCAGAGGCTCCTCAATTAGGAAACCCATCGTTGTTGTCAACTCAGGGATAGGAGGAAAATAACACAGTGGCTTTTGTTGGTCCGGGGGTCAAGCAGGCAGAGGGGCTGGGTTCTCTACTCACCTAGTACCGAGCTGCTGTAAAAATCCCAGGCAGTCTGGGGATCCCCATCAGGTCGTCCCTGCAGGTCCAAGAGATGATCTACAAGAAAGGCCACCCAGGAAGAAGCAAGCTTAGATGGATTCTCTTGATCCCCGGGGTTTTGGGAAAGACCCCCTAAAACAACTTTTTTTTAAAAAAATCACACTAGAATGTTAAATCCCGCACAATTTCGCAAGTTGCTTGCTTGCTGGATTTTATGTTTCTTGCTCAAGGAGCTTTCCTGCAAAACCCACTGTGTAGACTTTGCATTTTAAACCCATCTCAGCCTTCCTCGGAGAAATAATAATAATAATAATAATAATAATAATAATAATAATAATAATAATAATAATAATAATAATAATAATAATAATAATAATAATAATAATAATAATTGACACGTCCTAGCTAATTCAAGAGTCCAACTGTTCATGTCCTAGAAATCGGTAATCATCAACGTCATTATCTTTTAACGACCCCATAATCCCTGGCAGGGTGGAGTCCGGGCAACTGAATGGAGCTAGCGGAGTGTTTTAATGGCCGGATGCCCTTCCTGTTGCCAATGTGGAGTTTTGTTCAGCAGATATATTCTCAGTGTCCCCAGAGAGAAAAATATCTACCTCTACCTAGGATCGAACTCACAGCCTCCTGATTGTGAGGGCGAGAGCACCACCTCTAAGCCACCGCACCGCTCCTCCTAGAAATTGGTAATCCTTCCCACAAAATTGAAATAAATTTTCCATTTCAATGTAGTGTGTTGTGTGCGTTTTCCATCCCTATGGAGGACGAATGGGCCAAGGATGGTGAATAAATAAACAGCTAACAATAATGACTTTTTGGAGGAAGCAACTTACCAGTCAGGAAGCTCTTCATCACATCGCTGTTGGCCAGCTTCAAAGCCGTCTGCCCCGAATAGGTGGCCAGGGTCGGGTCAGCACCGTAAGAGAGGAGCAACCACAAAATCTTCAGGTTGTCATTTGCGACGGCATCGTGGACAGGCCTGGTGGTGGGGGGAAAACTTTTAAATAAATTTCATCGCCTCCACTTCCTGGAACAGGCCGAATATTTTGCACATCTCCTCTTATGGCTACAGCCCAGGTCTCAGTGTATTACTGGCTCCGTGGTTCCTTCCGGCTACCATTTCAGAACAATCTGGAACTGAGCACACTCAAAACCGTAGAAATGGTGGGGGACTTTACTTTAGGAGTAACGCCGCCCATACTACCACCTCTTACAATACTAGACAACACAGTATCAACAGTAGAGACCTTCAAATTTCTAGGTTCTACCATATCTCAAGACCTGAAATGGATACCCAACATCAAAAACGTCATCAAAAAAGCACAACAAAGAATGTTCTTTCTGCGCCAACTCAGAAAGCTCAAACTGCCCAAGGAGCTGCTGATCCAATTCTACAGAGGAATTATTGAGTCTGTTATGTGCACTTCCATAACTGTCTGGTTTGGTTCTGCAACCTAACAAGATAGACACAGACTTCAGCAGATAATTAGAACTGCAGAAAAAATAATTGCTACCAACCTGCCTTCCATTGAGGACCTGTATACTGCATAAGTCAAAAAGAGGGCTGTGGAAATATCTACAGACCCTTCACATCCTGGACATAAATTGTTTCAATTCCTACCCTCAAAACTACGCTATAAAGTACTGCACACGAGAACAACTAGACACAAGGACGGTTTTTTCTCGAATGTCATCACTCTGCTAAACAAATAATTCCCTCAACACTATCAAACTAGTTACTAAGTCTGCATTACTATTAATCTTCTCATCGCTCCTATCACCCATCTCCTCCCACTTATGACTGCATGACTGTAACCTTGTTGCTGGTTTCCTTAAGATTTATATTGACTGTTTCCCTATGACTATCATTAAGGTTGTACCTTATGATTCTTGACAAATGTATTTTGTCTTTTTATGTACACTGAGAGCCTATGCACCAAGGACAAATTCCTTGTGTGTCCAATCACACTTGTCCAATAAAGAATTATATCTATCTCCCCCCCCCCACCCCCCCAATGGCCCCATATCCTCAGCTTCCCCAGGAGGATCCTGACTTGCCTGGTGCCATCTTGTGCACTGCAGTTCACATTGGCCCCGTGTTCCAGCAACGTCTGCAGGATGTCTACCCAGCCGCGAGCGCAGGCCTCGTGAAGAGCGGTGTACCCGGCGTTGTCTCGGTGGTTGACGTCATTGTTCGGCTTCTGCAGGCAGTACATCACCACATCCTGCAAAAGGGAGTTGGCCCGCGGTTGGCCCAGGGACGTGCTCGGCTCCCGCATATCGGGATGAGAATTTCCGCGGCGAAGCTAGGGGGCGGTTAAGGGAACCCCACCTGATTTTATGACTTTTTTTTTTTTTTTTTTGCAATGGTGGCTGGAAATGTAATCACGGCAGTTGTTAAGTGAATCGCACGGTTATTAAGCAAATCCACTTCCCCGATTGGCTTGGCTTGCTGGAAGCTGTTTGGGAACGTTGCAAATAGTCATTACGTGACAGGAGAGGAGAGGAGAGGAGAGGAGAGGAGAGGAGAGGAGAGGAGAGGAGAGGAGAGGAGAGGAGAGGAGAGGAGAGGAGAGAATAAGAGTAGAGTAGAGTAGAGTAGAGTAGAGTAGAGTAGAATTATGGCATAAAGCAGAGTAGAGTAGAATAGGACTATGGAGTAGAGTAAAATAGAGTGGAGTGGAATGGAATGGAGTAGAATTATGGAGAAGAGAAGAGAAGAGAAGAGAAGAGAAGAGAAGAGAAGAGAAGAGAAGAGAAGAGAAGAGAAGAGAAGAGAAGAGAAGAGAAGAGAAGAGAAGAGAAGAGCAGAGCAGAGCAGAGCAGAGAAGAGAAGAGAAGAGAAGAGAAGAGAAGAGAAGAGAAAAAGAATAATAATGGAGTAGAGTAGAATAGAATAGAATAGAATTATGGCGTAGAGTAGAGTAGAGTGGAGTGGAGTAGAATAGGATTATGGAGTAGAGAAGTAGAGTGGAGTGGAATGGAATGGAATAGAATTATGGAATAGAGAAGAGAAGAGAAGAGAAGAGAAGAGAAGAGAAGAGAAGAGAAGAGAAGAGAAGAGAAGAGAAGAGAAGAGAAGAGAGCTGGAAGGGACCTTGGAGATCTTTTAGTCCAGCCCCCTGCTCCAAGAGGAGAATTTATATAATCTCAGACAAGTGACTGTCCAGTATCTTCTTCTTAAAAGCCTCCTGTGATGGAGCGCTCATGATGTCTGAAGGCAAGCTGTTCCCCTGGTTAATTGTCCTCACTGTTAGGAAGCCGCGACAATCTCCTGCAGCCCTCTGCCAACAAAAACGGGGCACAGGGGGCCGTGCGCAGCCACCCCACCCGACCCCGGGCTCCGTTTTCGTTGGCGGAGGGCTACGAAAACAAACTAAAAACCAAACAAAAGGAGAAATGTTTCCCCTCTTGCATTTGAGCATCCAAGAAGGTGCAGGAAAGGAGAAAGGGAAAGACAAAGAAAAAGAAGGGAAGGTGGGAAGAGAGCAAAGAAGGAAAAAGAATGAAAAAGAGGAAGGAAGAAGAAAGGGGAAAGAAGAAGAAAGGGGAAGGAAGAGGGAAGGAAAAAGAAAAGGAAGGAAGGAAGAAAGGAAGATTATAATGAGAGTGAGGGAGGGTCTGAGGGAAGTTCTGCCTCAGCACTTATCCACCACAGGTGCCCCCCCACCCCAAGTGACATCGAGCTGGCCACGTCCACCCCGGGCCACTGAGGTCAAACACAATCCTGATATGGCCTTCAATGAAATTGAGTTTGACACCCCTGCTCTATAGCATTACCCCCCAAACTGTACTCACCTTATATCCAAGCCGGGCCGCTCTCTGCAGCAACGTTTCCCCGGCGTTCTTGTTCACGATCAGACGTCGAGCTTCGGGGGGCACGGGTGGACTTGCCGGGGTCTCGGGGGTCCTCTCCGTGCTGTGCTGCCGAACTTTGCCAAACGGGCTGGGTTCCCGGGACTTCTTTGGCGAGCGGGACTTGGCCTGGGTGCGCGCAAAGACATGGGATTTGGTCAAGGTTAGGGGCAAAGAAGTCAAAAGACGCTTATGTTCACGGAGGAGGGGGGGGGAGAAAATAGCAGGATGTTGCCTTGTGTGGCCAACAAGCCCTTCTGGATAGTCCAGGCAGAATAAATGATGAACCTGAAATAAATTTATGCCAGTTTGCACTGGATACCGTTTGTTCGCTTTGCTAAGTAGTCACTCCGTTTCAGGGAATCAATTCTCAAGTGCAAATAATAACTTTAATAATATTTTTAATTGCTGTGATATTTCTTTCTTTCTTTCTTTCTTTCTTTCTTTCTTTCTTTCTTTCTTTCTTTCTTTCTTTCTTTCTTTCTTTCTTTCTTTCTTCTTTCTTTCTTTCCTTTCTCTCTCTCTCCCCTTCCTTCCTTCCTTCCTTCTCTCTCTTTTCTTCGTATGCCATCTTTATTATTTTTTACAAATAACTCACAGAGGCAAACATCAAGGTTGACTCAGCCTTCCATCCTTCCGAGGTAGGTAAAATGAGGACCCGGATTGTTGGGGGCAATAAGCTGACTTTGTATAAAAAAGAACACCGCTTAGGGAGGGGCCGAAAGCCCTACTAAGCAGGTATATACAAAAGTATGAAGGCTATTGCTTAACACATTGTAAGCCGCCCTGAGTCTCTGGAGAAGGGCAGCATATAAATCAAACAAATACATAAAATAAGGAGCCTGGATAGCTCAGCAGACTAATGCATTGTAATTTAACTCCAGCTGCCTGCAATTACTGCAAGTTTGAATCTCACCAGGCTCAAGGTTGACTCAGCCTTCCATCCTTCCGAGGTAGGTAAAATGAGGACCCGGATTGTGGGGGCAATAAACTGACTTTGTATAAAAAAGAACACCATTGGGGGGGGGGGGGGCAAAAGCCCTACTAAGCAGGTATATACAAAAGTATGAAGGCTATTGCTTAACACATTGTAAGCCGCCCTGAGTCTCTGGAGAAGGGCGGCATATAAATCAATCAATCAATCAAACAAACAAACAAATAAATAAATATCCAGCACACTTTCTGCCTATTTTCCCCACAACAACAACCCTGTGAAATGGGCTGGGCTGAGAGAGAAAGAGATAAAGATAAAGATAAAGATAAAGATAAAGATAAAGATAAAGATAAAGAGAAAGAGAAAGAGAAAGAGAAAGAGAAAGAGAAAGAGAGAAGGGTGGGGAGGACTGGCTCAAAGTCACCCAGCTGGTTTTCCTGCCTAAGATGGGACGGCCTCCCGCTTCCTAGCCTGATGCCTTAATCACTAGACCAAGCTGGCTTTCTTCTGGAATGGTTTTATTCTGTATTGATAAGTGTAAAGTAACCTGAAATATTTGGAAGAACGCCCGTAGAGAAATATAAAGGAATAAATATAGCCATGAAATGACATCAATGCGCCCAAATTCCCAATTTGGTCATTCTGACCATCCTGTTCCAAACACTTCTCCTTTCCCCAAAGATGCTTTTTTTTTTCTTTTCAAAAGGCAACTGGATTTTGTTTTTTTCCTTGAAAACCTTTTGCTTCTCATCACTTCAGTTCAGAACCGAAGAAGCTTCACAGACAAACAGCAAAGGTGATGACGAATGGTGACATGACTGGAGAATTTTAACATAACGAAAGGCACAAGGCAAGGTTGTCCCTTATCCCCCTACTGCTTTCCATATTGACTTTTAGAGGTATTAGCCAGAATTGTCCGACAAGATAAATGAAATAAAGGATGTGAAAATTAAGAAAGAGGAGTATAAGCTACAGGCTTTTGCCGATGACTTGGTGTGTATTTTCTAAAATAGACCCACAGGAAACAGGATCTAAATTAATTACAAAGATACAAGAATATGGGGCGGTTGCAGGTTTGAAAATAAACGAAGAGGAAACAAAAATATTGGTTCATAATTTTACAGATAAACAAAAGAGAGAATTTACAAGAATAATGAATATGCAAATTGTAAAAAAAAAGTTAAATACTTAGGGAATCAATTGAGGGCAATATGTGTCTCAAAGAAGCTTCTTGCATGAGAAGCGAGACGTCTTCAAGGAAAAACGAAAATCCAACTGCCTTTTGGGGGAAAAAAAGCACCTTTTGGACAACGCTGACCTGGATGACCCCGGGAGAATCTCCATAGACCCCTCTCCTTACCTTCCCCTCTTCGCAGAGGCCCGACAGGTGTTTGGTTTTGCATTTGCGTTTCCCGGAAGGTTTCTCCAGCCCTTCTTGCATTGGAGCCACGTCGGAGTGATCCAGGAGGAACCCATTCTGGAAGTCCAGGTGGCCTTGGAGGGATGGAGAGAGCCTGCTCCTCAGGCAGAGCTCAGAGCCTTTGCCCAGTGCTGAGCTTTTGTGCTTCCTGTACCGGAAATCTGCAGGCAAACCACAGAGAGAGAGAGAAAGGTTAGAGGCGCCCTCGGAGAAAAGATCCTGCCCTCCAAAATTTGTCTCATAAAGAGAGAGAGAGAGAGAGAGAGAGAAAGGAGGGCCAAGAAAACGAAGGGAGCAGCAACGATCAAATACCGGTCTGCCTTTTTTTCAAAATTTGCTCCTTGGGCTCAGAGGCTGACTTGAATAGATGCCCACTTTGGGCGTGAAATAAATCCTAATCTTTGGGGAAACCCCGATTGTGTGCTGTGATCTATAGTCCTACATACAGTATACTCTCTCTCTCTCCCCCCACTCATATCTATATCTATATTTATCTATCTGTCTGGCTATCTATCTATCTATCTATCTATCTATCTATCTATCTATCTATCTATCTATCTATCTATCTATCTATCTATCATCCATCTATCTATCTATCATCTATCTATCTATCTATCTATCTATCTATCTATCTATCTATCTATCTATCTATCTATCATCTATCTATCTATTTAGATAGTCTATCTATCTATCTATCTATCTATCTATCTATCTATCTATCTATCTATCTATCTATCTATCTATCTATCTATCTATTTAGATAGTCTATCTATCTATCTATCTAATCTGTCTATCATCTATTAGCTATCTATCATATCTATCTATCTATCTATCATCTATCTATCTATCTATCTATCTATCTATCTATCTATCTATCTATCTATCTATCTATCTAGATAGTCTATCTATCTATCTATCTATCTATCTATCTATCTATCTATCTATCTATCTATCTATCTATCTATCTATCTATCTATCTATCTATCTATCTATCTATCTATCTATTTAGATAGTCTATCTATCTATCTATCTATCTATCTATCTATCTATCTATCTATCTATCTATCTATCTATCTATCTATCTATCTATCTATCTATCTATCTATCTATTTAGATAGTCTATCTATCTATCTATCTATCTATCTATCTATCTATCTATCTATCTATCTATCTATCTATCTATCTATCTATCTATCTATCTATCTATCTATCTATCTATCATCTATATCTATCTGTCTGTCTGTCTATCATTATCTATCTATCTATCTATCTATTATTTATTATTTTGATTTATATGCCGCCCTTCTCCGGATACTGAGGGTGGCTTACAATGCATTAAGCAGTAGCCTTCATACTTTTGTATGTACCTGCTTAGTATAGCTTTCGCCCCCCACCCCAAAGCGGTGTTCTTTTTTATACAAAGTCAGCTTATTGCCCCCACAATCCAGGTCCTTGTCTGTCTGTCTGTCTGTCTGTCTATCTATCTATCTATGCTCCCATAACTTCTGAACGCAACTTCTGTTCCATGGGTTGATTCTCACTGTCAGAAAATTTCTCCTTATTTCTAGGTTGAATCTCTCCTTGATCAGTTTCCATCCATTGTTCCTTGTCTGGCCCTCAGGTGCTTTGGAGAATAGCTTGACTCCCTCTTCTCTGTGGCAACCCCTCAAGTACTGGAAGATGGCTATCCTGTCTCCCCTGCTCCTTCTCCTCACTAGACTAGCCATGCCCAGTTCCTGTAACCTTTCTTTATATGTTTTAGCCTCCAGTCCCCTAATCATCCTGGTTGCTCTTTTCTGCACTGCCTCTCAACATCTTTTTTATAGTGTGGAGACCAAAACTGGATGCAGTACTCTAGGTGTGGTCTTACTATAAGGCTTTATTGAGTGGTATTTCATTCCATTCCTTTTCCAGTTTCTGCATAATATCCCTGCGTAATGCACCCTGCATGGATTCTCTGCCCCCCCCCCCCCATCCTTTTCCTCGCAGCCTTTCCCGGCCTCTCCGTCTCCGCTGCAACCTTTCCTGCCTGCGACTGTCGCGGGACTTGTGCGGGAGAAGTCTGCCCCCTGGTGGCTGTTGCAACCGGGAGGCTACGGGGCCTTCTATTTTCGAACCGAGCGCAAGCAAGCAGCGGCGGAGCCGGGCCCCGTTTCTGCGGAAGTGGGTTGCCCTGAGCCAATCTGTAAAAGCCGCCATCTCCCTCCCTCCCTCCCCCCCACCCCACTTGCCCAAGAACCTCCCGGTTTGAAAAGAATAATAATAATAGCAACGCCACAAGGGAGAGAGAGAGAGAGGGAGACAGAGAGAGAGAGAAAATGGAGACTCTTTTTTCCAACTTTTAAAAAGCGTGGCTGGCTGCTTGCTTTTCAATGGCAGGAAGCAGGTCGAGGAGACAGAATGGAATGCTTCAATTTGGACGGGGGGGGGGGAGAGAAAGGGAAGGAAGGAGGACGGGGGCTCCCGCCAATGCTTGGTGGCTGTCGAGGCAGATCGACCTCCGGAGAGGTTCTGCAAAGGGAACTGGGGTGGGCATCTCTGGGGCGCTCAGGCCCAAGGTCGTGTTGCAATCTCCTGCACAGCTGAACCAATACAGGAAACTCAACGGTTTTTGTTCTCAAGCTGACCAGGAAAACCTCCCTCGCGCTGCTGCTTCGTATCTACGAGCGGCCCATCCGTCCCTGGCCTGATCCTCTTATTCCAGCCTGACCAAGAGGCTGGAAGCCTGGGGATGATGGGAGCTGCAATCCTGACCAGATTAGCAGACCAGAGCGGCCACCTCGAGATCTCTCCTCTCCCCCCCCCCCGAGGCCCACCCCTCCCCTTCACCTGCTTTGGATTTCCTCCGCTTATGGCGGCAGCAGCTCAAGTGCTCTTTGTCCCTTTCGATCAGATATTCTCCGCTTTGGTACTTCCAGCTTTTCTGCCGCCTCCTTTTCTTCCTCTTGACGTGGCTGCTCTCCTCTTCGGCTTCTTTGCGGTTCCAGAGCTGCCTGCCGGCCTCTCCTGGCCAGAGCAGTCCCTGATTCTTACTGGGGTGAAAGAGGCCTCTTTCCGACCGAGAGCGCTCCTTGCAGCCGGAGTGAGGCGAGAGGCGGTGGGACTTCCGTAGCCGGTGATGCTTTGGGGACAGCTCTTCGGCTTCGTCGTTCGCCTCCTCCAAAAGCGGCACCATCTCCTGCCCGGCTCCGTCACACTCTCCTAACATGCTGGATGAGCCCCCCGTGGTCCCTGTAGGGAGGAGAAGAAGAAGAAAAAAAAAGGAAAGACCCCCGTCAGACCGGAAGCGCCCACTACCAAGAAGATCTGAGCTTCGTCACTGCTCCACTCTGGGGTGGCTTCATTTGGCTAAAACTTCATCACTGTTGGTGCTCTCTGAGCTTGCTTTGTTTCCTTGGAGACGTTTCATTACCCAACTAGGTAGCATCATCAGGGTTAGAAGGGAAAGTTTGCTTTCTGTTTAGACACTTGCCCTGCCAATGAAGAAACCGCCCGTCCTTCTAGCACTGATGATGTTCTCCAGCTGGGTCGTGAAACAAACAAGGAAACAAACCAAGCTCAGACAACACCAAGGACCCACAGTCGTCCTCCTCCTTCTTCACACACCCCACTCCCTTCTAGCACTGATGATGTTCTCTAGCTGGGTCGTGAAGCGTCTGGAAGAAAAGCACCAAGCTCAGAGAGCACCACGGACTTCGTAGTTCAATCCTGAGGTACAAATTACATTACATTTGTATGTCCCCACTACCGAGACATAAGATCAAGATTCATTTCCCCTATCTCCCAGAGATTCCCTGGATCACCTGATCTGTTCAGCCTTTATTTTCTACTCCAGGATGCAGACCCTAATATAACTTCAAAGGTGGCAAAAATTTTCGCTGCAGTCACGGCGAAAAAAAAACGGGGGAAGAGACCGGTAATTCCTATGGCAGAGGATCACTAGTATTGATAGTATAGATTGTATTTGAGGTAGTACATGGTTTATTGTCACATGATCTTTTTACAATTGTAAAATCTACCCCCCCTTTTTATATGTATTTAATTTGGTCTCTGACCGCAATAAAAGCTATCTATCTATCTATCTCTTCTATTGGTACCCTCATCCTTCCCAAATGCACACATTGACTAAAATCTTAGGGGAGTGTATCTATTTAGAAAATTTATATTGCCCCCCATTCACACATGGTGACTCCAGGTGGCTTACAGGAATATAAAAACATATATATATATAAAAAATAAAACCAATAGAAGAAAACAATCAAATAATAATCAATTAATAATATAATAGCCCCACCCCACTACCCTGACGATAACACATCACAGAAGCCATTTAACGAGCTCCATCCCGCTCTGGGTTCCCCAGGCCCGTTGGCAGAACCAGATCTTCAGTATGGTTCATTTGAATTCCAACCTACGGGAAAGAATGCACAGTTCCAAAGCCAGGATTTTCCACTTGAAAATGAAAGATGCTCAAATCAAGTCACTTCTCTGGCTCACACCTCATCCTCAACCGTAATGAGTTTTTGGCTTAGTGTGTTGCGGGAACAACTGCCGTTTGTAAAGCATGAGCACAAATAATGCAAGGTCTTCAGCACAACTATGTTTAGGCAAACTTATGGTTTAGTGCAGGGGTCTTTAAACCTTAAAGAGCCTGAGTAGCGTAGGGGGCTAATGCCTCCTACTAAATTAACATCCAATTAACATCCAGCTGCCTGTAATCTCTGCGAGTTCAATCCTAGCCAGGCTCAAGGTCGACTCAGCCTTCCATCCTTTCTAAGGTGGGTAAATTGAGGACCCAGTTTGTGGGGGCAATAAGCTGACTTTGTATAAATATATACAAAAGTATGAAGGCTATTGCTTAATGCATTGTAAGCCGCCCTGAGTCTCCGGAGAAGGGTGGCATATAAATCAAATTTTTTTAAAAAAATACTCAAAGAGCCATTTGGACCTGTTTCCCACAGAAAAGAAAACATCGGGAGCCACAAAACCTGGATGGGCGTGGCCAACTCGACATCACTCACTTCCACCAGTCACATGACACCCTCCCCAGCCACGCCTACCCAGCTGATCATTAAGGCAGAGAACCAGTTGTTAAAAAAACATGGCTGGGTGATTCTGGGAGTTGAAGTTCACCCATCTTCAAGCCACCAAGGTTGAGAAACACTCACATAGAGGATCAAAACATTTTCCTTTTCAGAAAACACTTGGGGAAGATTCTTTTTCCCCCCTTTCTTTTGGGGACCAACAAGGCCCTACTACAAAGGTTGTCTGGAGGCAACCCCTCCCAAATCAGGGTGACTTGATCATCACCCTGCCCTTCTCCCCCTCCTCCGCAATGGTCACGGCTGCTCCCTTACCCCTTGACCCAGTCATCATCTCCTGGCTCAGCCACCAACCTGACTGGCTCCGTGTCCGGCTGCTGAGCACGACGGGGATGAAGTCTCTAAAATTGTTCTTGGCTTTCTTCTCCACGTATGCTGAAAGAATTAAAAAAAAATGAGTATGAATAAAACGGAATAAAAACAGAGAGGGGCTTCATTTTCGGGAAGCTTGAAGCTTCTCTGCCTCATCCAAAATCACAAGAATTTCATATTTTAATACAGGAAAAGAGATTAATAAGAAGTCAGAAATTTTCCTCTTGGGTCTAATGCAGTGATGGCTAAACTTTTTGCCGCCGCGTGCCAAAAGCAGGGAGAGCGTTGGGGGGGGGGGGGTGTCGCGCGCATGCGTGCCCAAATCCATAATTCAATGTGCCCCACACACCCCCACGCATGTACGCACGATCTCCCTCCCCCCGCTTTTGGCACACAATGGCACGGTGGGCCTAGTAGGCCTGTTTTTCGCCCTCCCCAGGCTCCAGAGGCTTTCTAGGAGCCTGGGGAGGGCGAAAATGGCCTTCCCCATCCGTCTGGAGGCCAGAAGCAGCCCATTTTCCAACTTCTGGTGGGACTGTAAGGCCCCTAAATCAGCTGGCCGGCACGAGCATGAGCACTGGAGCTGAGCTAGCGCAACGCTCGTGTGCCCACCAATATGGCTCCACGTGCCACCTGTGGGACACGTGCCATAGGTTCGCCATCCCGGGTCTATTGAATAAAGAATTGTGAGAAAAAGTTCAGAACTTTGTTACTATACATCAGGGGTCTTCAACCTTGGCAACTTTTAAGATTTGTGGACTTCAACTCCCAGAATTCTTTGCTGGCTGAGGAATCCTGGGAGTTGAAGTCCACAAGTCTTAAAGTTGCCAAGACTGGAGACCCCTGCTATATATGTTGACAGCAGCAGGACTATTGTATGTGCAAAAATGGAAGGACATTTCGATGCCTAGCATGGACAAAGGGTTGCCGAAGCCAATGGGAGTTGGCTGAAATGGCAAAATTGACTACTCGGCTCAAAGAAAAGAACATAAATGCTTTTGTTTCCACATGGAAACCGCTTCTGAACTTTGTGCTCGAGGTGGAAAAGAATGAAACTTTGATTTTGGGTTTTCCAGATTAGACTTCTGTACAAATGACTGGTTCATACTATTATGTGATTTGATGTTAATGCCTAATTATTCTACTGTAACAGAGAGTCAGAAGTCAATGTTTCTTTTTCTTTCCCTTCCTCATTTTTCTTTCCCCTTTTCCCTTCCTCTTCACTGTCCTCTTATTTGCTTTTATATTCTGTATTTTATAATACTTTAAAGGTAAAGGTAAAAGTTCCCCTTGCGCATATGTGCTAGTCGTTCCTGACTCTAGGGGCGCTGCTCATCTCCGTTTCAAAGCCGAAGAGCCAGCAGTGTCCGAAGACGTCTCCGTGGTCATGTAGCGGGCATGACTCAACGCCGAAGGCGCACGGAACACTGTTACCTTCCCACCAAAAGTGGTCCCTATATTTCTACCTGCATTTTTTTTACGTGCTTTCGGAATTGCTAGGTTGGCAGAAGCTGGGACAAGGAACGGGAGCTTACCCCATTACGCGGCACTAGGGATTCGAACTGCTGAACTGCCAACCTTTCGATCGACAAGCTCAGCGTCTTAGCCACTGAGCTACCACGTCCCTCTTATAATACTTTATAACCTAATACAATTGTACCATATTTTCCGGCGTATAAGACGACTAGGCGTATAAGACGACCCTCCTCAGAGCCTTTTAAGCCTCGTCAGAGCCTTATGGGCTGCTCTGCCTGGTTACAGGAGAATGAGACCCGGCGTATAAGACGACCCCTGATTTTTGAGAAGATTTTTGTGTGTTAGAAAGTAGTCTTATACGCAGGAAAATACAGTATTTGGAGAAACAAAATCACGAGGAAGAGCTTAGGGAGCCCAGAGAGAGCCTTCTGGCAACCTACTGAAGAAGCTGACCAGATCTTCCAAGGAGGCTCCTGGGATGGTGGGACAGCCCTGGATGAGAGAGGGAACGGGCACTACCCAGACTGAGACCCTCTTACCTTCCTCGCAGCTGTGGCCCCGGTGGCCTGGGGACAACTTCCGGCGCTTGCGCTTGGCACGGAGGTTCCCCCGCTCCTTCACGCAGCCCAGCCGGCCATCATCCGTGATCTCATGGAGGCTGCTGTGATGCTTCCGCCACTGTGGGTGCGACACAAGAGACCAGCCCGCGGTTAAGTGTGGCTATCCCATCCCATCCCATCCCAATTCTATATTCTATTCTATATTCTTCTATCTTCTATCTTCTATCTTCTATCTTCTATCTTCTATCTTCTATCTTCTATTCTATTCTATTCTATTCTATTCTATTCTATTCTATTCTATTCTATTCTTCTATTCAGCTCGCTTCCCACCGCACAGGGGCTAGCCCATCCCGCAGGCCCCTAACCCCACTGCTTCTGACTCACTCCCCCTCCCAGAGTACCCCTGACCTCCTCTTCCGCCCAGCCACGCCACTCTCACCTTCCGGCTGTGCTGATTCTGGCTGCTCGCCTTGCAAGGAGCTCCCAATTCTTCTCCCCCGCGCGACTTCAGCTTCTTATGGGCTGGCCGGTCCGGCCCCTCGTGGCGCCGCTTGGATTTGCAGGGGAAGCCCCCCTCGACTTTGATGTGGGCCATCGCCTTCAGCTTGGCTTTCGGAGGGTCCCTCAAGGTGGCCCCCGCATGCAGGCAGGTGGCCGAGGCAAAGGGGGGTTCGGGCTCCACCCGCTCCTTCTTGATCCGACTGAGGTCCACCTGGTGCACGGGGCAGGCAGGGACCTCGACATTGGGGGGGTTGCGTGAAGCGTCCCCTCGCCGCTCCCGGCACTGTTTCTCGGCAGGAGAGGCTGACTCCGCCGTGACCCGGATGCTTGCCTGGCTGACTAAGGGAAGGCCATGGGGCGGATGGGCAGTCAAGAAGGGACTCTTAGCTTTGGAGTCCCCGGAGTGCTTGTGAACACAACCCTCCAGGGGAGTTTCGGGCGGGGGCAAAAGGGCGCTCTCGGCGGCTGAGTCCATCTCTCGTCGCTCGAGCCCCCTCGAGCCCTTTGCCTCAGGCGGGCCGGCTTGGAGAGCTGGTGAGACGCACAAAGGGCTCTCGGTGCTGGGCAGGGCCGCCTTGCAGCCTTTGCCCTGGGAGGGAGCTTCGGGGGGTTTCTGGACCACCGGGGTAGCTTCCGCCAGCTGCCCAGCAGGGAACGCAGCTGGTTCGCTGGGGCCAGGGGTCTTGGAGGGCCCGACTGGATTGGGGGGCAGCTGTGCCGTCGCCGAGATGCCGATGGAAAGCAAGGTGCCCGGATGGTAATGGGACCACCCGATGGGCAGGAGTTGCGGGCTGGCAGGCTTCCCGTTGAGTGAACACCGAGAGTAAAGATTTGCTTGGCTGGGGTTCCAGAGGGACAGCTCCTTGGAAGGGCGTAACGGAGGAGCCGGGGTGCGCCTGGTGGGCTCCGCTTGTCCCTCTGACCCACTTTTTTTCCCAGAAGGCAACCCGGCGCTCCGGGGTTCTCCCTGATCAATAATACAGATGGGCTCCTGCTTTGGAAGATGGCGGGAGTCCCTGCTGCTTAAGTCAGTCCCGGCATCCTTGCTCAACAAGACTGAAGCTGGCACCGGGTTGGCCACCCCCATGTAAGTACCCGGGATGGTGCCAATGAAAGCCGTGGGGTTTTTCACCCACGTGCTTTGCTCTCCGTTGCGCAGGAGCTCCGGGAAGATGACAAAGGGGGAGGCGGCGGCCTGGGCCACGCGCTGGGCCTTGGAGAAGACCGGCGTCAGCAGAGCTTTGCCACTGGGGTGCACCGGGGTCAGCACGGGCATCGGGGGCGTCTTGCGCTGGCTCGGCGGAGGCAGCTTCTGGCGGTTGGACTTGGAAGAGAGATCCAGAGGCATCTCACTGCATTCCGGGGAGGAGACCATCTCGCGTTCCAGCTGTGGGGGGGACTTCAGCGGGGAGATGGACGCCAGGACCCCCGCCGCCAGCCGCTCGGGGACTCGGGGCAGCACGGTGGCAGGACTTGAGAGGGGGACAGCGGTGGCGCAAGAGGCTGCCAAGGCAGGGGAGCTGGAGACCAGTTCTGGCCCATTGGCAGGAGGGCCGGAGCCCGGCGTCGCAGGGGTGCTGCCGTTTTCTCCGGAAGCCGGAGGGCAGCTTAACTGAGCGGCCTCAACGCAGGCGGCTTTGGGGTCAGGAGCCAAGGGTCTGCCCACAGAGAAAGCGTACGGATATGGGTGAAGACTGGGCAGGCAAGGATCTTGTTGGAAGGACGATAAAACTGGGAGGGCAAGGGCGGGCGAGACCCCCAGCGTGTTGGAAAGAGAAGGAAGGTAAACCAGTGGCTGGCTGGGGGCGAGGACGGTGGCTCCGGGAGGCAGCGAGAGGGACATTTTTTGCATAGGGGCAGCCTGAGAGGTCGAAAAACAGACACTCTTCAGGGTGTAGGTGGCGGGAGCCGGAGCCACCGTATTGCAGCCGCTGCTGCTGGTCGCAGTGATGGGGTTGACGGAGGCAGCGGGCGCTGGGAGACCCTTCTCTTTTCCCATCTGCTCGCTCTCCAGAGCCTTGGGGCAGAGCAACGGGGTCACCTCCGCCGTCTTCTCTGCAGCAGAGGGTAATGGGCAGTCCAGGCTGCGGCTGCTGCTGTCCAGCTGAGGCGGTTCTGGCTCTTGAAGCTTGCCAGGCTTGGCATCGCTGTCCTTCAAGGCCTTCTGGGCACAGTCTGGCTCGTGAGCCTGCTCCCGGAGTTGGGGGTCGGCTTCTTTCTCCACGGTGCCCTCCGGTTCAAACCCTTTGGCGCCCCCACCGCTTCCTGAAACCGCTGTGATCTCCACCTGCAAAAGTGGAGAAAGAGAAAATCAGAACCAGGGGACAGTTCGCACCCTCCCCCTCACGGGGACGAGGGTAGAGGTGAAATTCAGCCGGTTCCTACCGGATCACGGGGTACGGTAGGGCCGATGCGCGAAGCCCCACCCACGCGGATGTCATGACGTCCCTTTTTGGGGGATCATTTTTCAGCCTCTGCGCGTGCACATTTGCAAAACTGGTAAGGGAAGGTAAGTGAATATCACCCGTGGCATTCCCATCCCTCTCCACCCCACCCACCCTCTGACCCCCCATCTCACCTTGGAAAAACTGTTGCAGAACTCAGGCGAGCCCAGGTGCTGGGAAATGCTGGTGTCAGATTCTTCATCAGAAAGTGGGG
The DNA here is from genome assembly GCA_038048745.1 of Coluber constrictor foxii. NCBI lineage: Eukaryota > Metazoa > Chordata > Lepidosauria > Squamata > Colubridae > Coluber > Coluber constrictor. The sequence goes on from CM075971.1 coordinate 12,338,043, forward strand.
CTCTCCTACAGGAATTTTTTTTTTTAAAAAAAGAGAGAAACTTAGCAAAATTATCCAGAGGTGGCGGGGCTGAAGCCACGGATCTGACCGGTGTAGCACATCTGTAGCCAAAGTCACCTCCAGGGCCACCGCCTTCTCTTGAAAGGGGAACCAGTTGGGAAGAAATAGTCTCTTGCTAATAGAAAGGAGTATTTGTAACTGAGGATTGAAATGGAGGAGCCTGGATAGCTCAGCAGACTAAAGCATTGTAATTTAACTCCAGCTGCCTGCAATTACTGTAAGTTCGAATCTCCCCAGGCTCGAGGTTGACTCAGCCTTCCATCCTTTCTAAGGTAGGTCAATTGAGAACCCAGTTTGTAGGGGCAATAAGGTGACTTTGTATAAAATACACAAAAGTATGAAGGCAATTGCTTAACGCATTGTAAGCTGCCCTGAGTCTCCAGAGAAGGACAGCATATAAATCAAATTTTTTAAAAAAAGGATGTTCCTGCTGTATGGATTTACCTCAGGATGCTCCTGCTGTGTGGATTTACCTCAGGATGCTCCTGGTGTGTGGATTTACCTCAGGATAGGAGCCTGGATAGCTCAGCAGACTAAAAGCATTGTGATTAACATCCAGCTGTCTGCAATTACTGTAAGTTCAAATCTCACCAGGCTCGAGGTTGACTCAGCCTTCCATCCTTTCTAAGGTAGGTAAATTGAGGACCCAGTTTGTGGGGGCAATAAGCTGACTTTGTATAAAATATACAAAAGTATGAAGGCGATTGCTTAACACATTGTAAGCCGCCCTGAGTCTCCGGAGAAGGGCGGCATATAAATCTAATTTAAAAATAAAAAATAAAAAAAATGAAGGATCCTTGGAGCTCCCTGAGCTTGATGGTTTTCTCGCAGACGTTTCACGACCGAACTAGGGAACATCATCAGTGCTAGAAGGGAGTGGGGGTTGTGGGGAGGAGGAGGAGGAAGAGGAAGAGGACTGTGGGATCCCTCATGCTCTCTGAGCTTGGAGGCTTTCTTGAAGACATTTCGTGACCCAACTAAGTAACATCATCAGGGCTACAAGGGACCAAGAGTTTGTGAAGTGAAGAAGGGGGAGGGGCAGGAGGAGAAGGAGGGAGAAAGAGGAGGACGATCTTCCCCAATCTGTAGTTGTTCCCAAACTGGCACCTTTCAGGAGACGGGGAAACCTGTTGGGAGGTTTTCTTAAGAGCAGCTTTCTAATTCAGAATTGTTTAATATAAAAGCGATTAGAGAGTCCTCAGTATTTTTTGAGCTTGCCAACGTTTCATTACCCAGCTACGTAACACTGTCAGTGCAAGAAAGGAGTGCGGTTTGTGGAATGGAGAAGGGAGATGGAAGAGGAGGAGAATTATTCATTCATTCATTCATTCATTCGTTCATTCATTCATTGGTTCAATTTATATGCCGCCCTTCTCCGGAGACTCAGGGAGGCTTACAATGCATTAAGCAATAGCCTGAGGACTATGAATGAGGACTATGGGGTCCTTGGTGGTCTCTGAGCTTGGTGGCCTTCTTTCCGACGTTTCATTACTCAAGTAGGTAACCTCATCAATGTACTGGGTTGATATTGAAACCTAATCAGCTAACGAAACATCTGCAAGAAAACCAGCAAGCTCAGAGGGCACCGAGGACCCCGTAATCTCTTTTATACCAAACAATTCTGAATAGAGAGCCGCTCTTAAGACAGAGCATCCAACAGCTTTCCCAGTCTCCCGAAAAGTGCCAGATTGGGAACTGCAACAGATTGGGGGAAAGACCCCTTTAAAGTCATTTCAGTCAGCCTGAGCTTCCGTCGCTTGTAAAAAAAAAAAAAGGCCCGTAAAATAAAGAAATATATTCCTCAAAAGCTTGACGCACCCTGGAGGGATGCCAGGTGATGCTTTAAACAGACACAGAACTTCCTTGGCCTCCCCTCCTGAATATAAAAGTTACCGGCAAAATGCTTTTCACAAACTCGCACGGGCCACTTGGGGGTTTCCAAGGTTTAGATCCAATTTTAGAAAGGCTATTTTGTCCGTGTACGCGATTTTGTTCGAAAGGCAGAGATGCTGGCGCATTTTAAAGACTGGAATATTAAGTATGACTTTAAGCCACTTTTTTAAAATCTTTTTTTTTTTTTTGGTCAAAGGTGCTTTGTATTTTTGATGCCAACTGGACTGTCTTGTTTTTTTTCTTCGAAGATGTTTCGCTTCGCATCCAAGAAGCTTCTTCAGTTCCGAGTGGATGGTGGGGAATGGAAGGATTGATGCTCCTTGCAGACAGCTGGTCCTTTGCATCCTTTTAGGGGGTCCTATGAAGCGCTTGGAGGTTTATCTGTGTCCTCAGGGTCACCTGAGTAGTGCCAATGGTTCCTGTAGTCTGCAATTTTTTCCCCTCTGGAAATCCATTCCTACTCCCACACCATTCCAAGGGTCTTCATCCCAAATTGGATAGCTAAAAGTCTGTAGAGATTCTCAGTCATCCTTGGTTGTCCCAAACCAGGAACCATTTGCACCACTCAGGTGATCCTGAAGACACAGATAAACCCTCAAGTGCTTCAAGGATCCTCTAAGACAGCGGTCACCAATAGGTGGTCCGCAGAAAAATTATTTGCATTGTTTAAATTGCACTAAATCAGGGGTCCTCATACTATGCCCCCTGGGCTGGATACATGCAATGAATGTTTGTGTTGCTGCAGAGAGTCTCCCCCTTCAGGGTCTTTTTGTGTGGGTCGGAGGGGGGCAGAAATTCCAACTTGGGGTCTGCTTCAGCCTCCTGGTGTGGGGCTTTGGGTGAAGGCTGGAGGGGATTGCCACTGGTGGCAAAGAGCCGGAGGGCCTTGTTCCAGTGGGACTGCATCATGGCCTGGATCTGGCTGATCATCTCGGCCCGCTGAGCCTCCAGGCACCGGTACCTGGCCTTGCACTCCTGCAGGTCTTCCCTCTGTTTGGAAAGCCTATGCTCCTAGTCCTCAGTGAGGTGCTTCTGCTGAGCCTCCTTCTCAGCTTAGATCCAATTTGAACTGAGCCAGCTGTTTTGCCAAATCTCTCCTGGTGGCTGCTTAGCTCCAACCACTGCTTCCTGTTGGGGCCCTATGGAGCCTGGGTGGGGAGGTGAGGAGGGGCTGGCAGGGGAGGGGTGTATAGATGCCGGCGAGGTGTCCCTTGACATGAGTGACATTGAGTTGGCCACGCCCACCCAGTCACATGGCCACCTAGCCACACCCACCCAGCCAGTCATTAGGCAGATCATATATAGTGGTCCGCGGGATTCAAAATTATGAATTTAGTGGTCCCTGAGGTCCGAAAGGTTGGTGACCCCTTGCTCTAAAAAGGATGCAAAGGACCAGCTGTCTGCATGGAATATCAATCCTTCCATTCCCCGCCATCCTGTCAAGAGTTGAAGAAGCTTCTTGGATGAGAAGCAAAACGTCTTCAAAAGTGAAAAAACAAGAAAGGCCTGTTGCCTCCTGAAAAAAGGACCATTGGGACAACCACTGGATGACTGACAATCTCTACAGACTTTAAACCACAGTGGTTCTCATGAGGCGGAACATCAAAGGTGGAGGGCGTGGCCTTCGTTCAAATCCTGACTCAGCCAGGGGCGGCTGAAGCTTCGCCTACTTCACAGGGTCGTTGTGAGAATAAGGGAAACAGAGGAGAAATGGAGCAGACGAAAAAGCATTTGTTGTGCGCCATCCAGAGTCCCTTTCAGTGAGATGGGTGGCTGCGAGAAATCCTCCCTTTATCAGCCGGTTTGCTTAGTGACTGTCCAAGGCTACAACTGATTTCCCAAAAGACACAGGAGTCCTCTACCTACAACAGTTTGCTTAGTGACCATTTAAAGTTAGAATAGCACTTATGACCGCTTTTCACACTTACGACCGTTGCAGCATCCCCATGGTCCCCACGCGATTTACATTTCGGATGCTTGACAACCGATTCATATTTATGATGGTTGCAGTATCCCATGATCCTCTTTGGCGACCTTCCGACGAGCAGAGTCAAGGGGGAAGCCCGATTCACTTGAATGACCGCATTACTAACGTAACAACTGCAGCGATTCACCGAACAAATGTGACAAGGAAGGTCGTAAAATGGAGCAAAACCACAGAAATGTTCGGCTCAATTGTGGTCGTAAGTCGAGGACCACCTGTGATTTTCCCCCCGTCCCCCAATTTACCTTATATGCATGCGCGCTTATGTAGACATATCTACACGCAGGGGTGGGTTCGACTTACCTTTACTACCAGTTTGCATTGTGTCCGCGTGTGCAGATCGCCTATGACGACGTCCAGGTCAGTGGGTGGAGCCTCTCACCCGTTTTACTACCGGTTCTTCCGAACCGGTCTGAACCGGGAGCAACCCACCACTGCCTACGCGCCGTCCCAGCCCTATTATCTTGGTCTGATATCACCGTCCCGATTTCCCATGCCGCTTCTTGGGAAAATTAATTGCCCACCCCTGTTTTAAAAGCTTCCGCTTGAGAAGGCAAATACACACAGACACACATGCAAACTAGTGGTGGGATTCAGCTGGATCGCGCGAACTGGTAGCGGCGACTGCGGGAGGTTCCGCCCACCCGCCCGGATGTAATGCACGACTACTGCGTATGCAGAGAGGTGTCGCGTGCAAGCGAAGCGAGCGAGCGAGCACGCGCGGGGTCACATTTGCGAACCGGCAGGGAAGTTAAGTGAATCCCACCTCTGATGCAAATCCTCCTCCCCACCCAAATATTTTGCAAGCAACGTGAGAATGTGTGTGTCTGTCTATCTGTGTGTGTGTTTGTGGCGTCTCGGTTTACAGATGAATTCAGAGGAATGGGCAATGGGGTTAAAATCTCAAAAGAAGCCGGGATTTCTTCTCCCCGTCTCATCCCCGAAGAGAAACAAGTGCTTTGCAGAATGCTTGCCCCTCGCGTGCGCGCAGACACACAGACACACACAAAAATACCCTCTCCCCCAAATATTTTGCAAGCAACGAGAGAGAGAGAGACAGACAGAGAGAAAGAGAGAATGGCTTCTCAGTTCACGGATGAATTCAGCAGAAACGAGAAGAGGCAGCCATGGGGTTTAAAATCTCGAAAGAGGTCGACATTTCCATCTCATCCCCGAAGAGAAATACAAGTACTTTGCAGAATGCACCCCCCCCCGCCTACACACACACACACCTTTCTTCCTCGAGGCTGCACGTGTGAAGCCGTTCAGCGCCCGTCCAGTTATGCACTCCGCTGTAGAGAGGTGCTGCAGAGATCATGACAGCCTCTCCACACCGAGCGAACGTCCGCTTCAGTCAGGGGGGCTCCGCCTGGAACGGCAAAAGAAAGACACGACGCTGTGAGGCTCGCGTTCCGGTGCTGCCACCACCGCCACCGCTGTCAGATCGGCAGCTCCCAAGCAAAATGAGCCATATTCTTTGCAACACCCGACCGGCTAGATTGAAAACGCTACTCTGCATCCAGAGAAGGCTGGAAGGGGGAAACAAATGGAACTGCCCAGGAAGAAATATAAACACAGGCCATCCTCGACTTACGACAGCTCATTTAGTGACTGTTCAACGTTAGGAAAAAAGAAGTGACTTTCGGTCCGTTCTTCGCAGTTAGGAACAGTTTGTAACATCTCCATGATTGTGTGATCAAAATTCAGACGGCTTGGCAATTATGGTTCATGCTTATGACCGTTGCTGTGTCCCAGGAGTTCACGGGATCTCCTTTTGCGACCTTCTGACAAAGCGAAGTCAATGGGGGATGCCAGATTCACTTAACAACTATGTCCCTAACTTAACAAGGTCGACTCAGCCTTCCATCCTTTCTAAGGTGGGTAAATTGAGGACCCAGTTTGTGGGTGCAATAAGCTGACTTTGTATAAATATACAAAAGTATGAAGGCTATTGCTTAATGCATTGTAAGCCGCCCTGAGTCTCCGGAGAAGGGCGGAATATAAATCAAATTAAAACAAAAACAAAAACAACGGCAAGTGATTTGCTTAACAACGGTGGGCAAGGAAAGTCGTGAAACAGGTTTTTGCTTCACAAAAATGTCCACTTAGCAACAGAAACACTGGGACTCAATGGTGGTCATAATTCAAGGACTACCTGTAATCTAGTCCAAACCCTGAAGGGATCCCGGCTCTTCTGATGCTAAAACAAGCCCTGGGAAATCTGTTCATTGTATTTGGACCGCACATTCTTGAGCCAAAATTCATATTAGGGAAGAAACTTCCCGAGCGGCTCACAGCTATGCAAGATCCGAACTGTCAAATCTGCAAATCGGAGCAGTTCTGGGAACAGAGTAAAGCCACTTGGTTCTCCCAAGAGGAAGAGCTGGCCCTGCTTCAAGACTCGCAAGGAATTCGGACTCAGGGACAGCTTCCTTCACATGTGCTTCTTTTTTCCCTGCCCGGGCATAATCAATGTTGTGGTTTGAACATGTCTGAAGAGTGCCAGGCTGGGAAATGCTTAAAAGACCCGTTTATGGATGTCAGCTTAGAGCTAAGGGGACGGAGGCTGGGATAAGCATAGGATGGTTTTCCTATGTTCAGTCTAGTCTGCGTACAGAATAAAAAACAAAAGAAAAGAAAAGAGAGCACTGTGTATGTTTCCTTGATTGGTTCAGAGCAGTGTATGGTTATACTAAATGGAAGAATGCAAGAAATCCAGTCTTTTTGGCTGAAATAGTACCAGGCCCGGGGAAATGCATCCCAAGGGGGTGGCTTTTGGGAGTCAAGCCATTCCTTCCGGGGCTCTCCAAACCTTGGCAACTTTTAAGACTTTGTGGACTTCAATTCCCAGAATTCCTCAGCCACTTTAAAAACCGCCCCGTTTGGAGATCCCTGTTTTAGAGCTCAAGCTGACCTTACAGGTGGAATCTTCTGTGAAGGTGTGTCAGAATACACAGAGAAATAAAATAGGGAGAGGAAGAGAGTGATCCAAGGCAGAGCCCTCCCTCTGACGCATGACCCGGTCCTTTGTCAAGGCCCCCGTGGAAAAGGAAGGTCATACAACAAGGAAAACCTGGGGGGGGGGGGGGGCCGGAACGGCATCAGATGGAAGACAGCCGAGGGATGCAAGAAAGAGCAGCACGGCTCCAGCCTCCAGCAGAACCCAACCCTACAAGTCTGGAGTGGGCAAGAGGGGTGGGGGGGATGGACAGCACGAGGCGGGATCCCTGGCAGACCCCCAAAAAAGAAAAGGGAAGCTGCCTCAGCAGCTGCACCGAGAGACACGTCCCGGGGGGGGGAGGGGGTGTGCTAGTGGGGTAGTCACCAAAAACAGACATGGAAGCAGCACATTTTTCTTTCTTTTCTCCCAGGGAAGACGTGGGAAAAACGAGCCAGACAGAAGGAAGCAGCAGTGAGAGGAGGAGGAGGAGGAGGAGGAGGAGGAGGAGGAGGAGGAGGAGGAGGAGGAGGAGGAGGTGGAGGAGGACTGTGGGATCCTTGGTGCTCTTTGAGCTTGGTGGTTTTCTAGCTAGCAGACATTTCATTACCCAACTAAGCAACATCATCAGTACTAGAAGGGAGTAGGGTTTATGAAGTTGGATGAAGAAGAGGAGGAGGAGGAAGAGAAGGAGGAGGAGGAGAAGGAGAAGAAGGAGAAGGAGAAGGAGAAAAAGAAGGAGCCTCCCAAGCTGAGCAGAATCCAAACATCTGAAAAGAGGGCGGGCCGTGGCACAAAGCTATGGCATCACAAGGGCCATTAAGAAGACCGGGGCGGGGGGGGGGAGTTTCTTGGGCAGCAGGAATGGGAAGATGCCAAGCACAGAGGTTTCCCCAAAGGAATTTGCAGAGAACCAAAGCTGCTGCGAAAACTCGCCAACGAGAGAAAGGGAGGGAAGGAGGGGGAGAGAGGGGGGGGAGGGAGAGGGAGAGAGACAGACCCTCCTCCTCCGGGGAATGGCCGCTGCCTGTGGATCCTAGTCTCTCCTCGGGGTGGGTCACGTGGCTGAGCAAGAGGTCAGGGCAGCCAGATGTCCCTTCCCCAGATGATCCTTTCAGGGAGAAAGGCACGGACGGTGCCGCACGAAAAACAGAGATGCTCAAGTGTTTTGGACCTAGGAAAGGTGAGGCTGAGCCTTGGGGTGGGGGAATGCACCAACTCCTTGATTGTTTTGCGACATCACCCCCCCCCCCGCCCCTGAATGGAATGAAGCAGAGTTTTTTTTTTCAAGCCGTCCGCTGGAGTTGGCGCCTGTTAGAAGAAGAGATTTCAGCTGGATTCATTTCGGGACGCAGAAGAAGGCTGCCACCGAAGCAGAAGTCCTCGTATTGCAGAAGAAAGGAAGGAAGGAAGGAAGGAAGGAAGGAAGGAAGGAAGGAAGAAAGAGAGAGAGAGAAAGAGCAAGAGAAAGAAAGGAAGAAAGAAAAAAAGGAGAGAGAAAAAAGAGATAGATAGATAGATAGATAGATAGATAGATAGATAGATAGATAGATAGATAGATAGATAGATAGATAGAGATAGATAGATAGATAGATAGATAGATAGATAGATAGATAGATAGATAGATAGAAGTAAAGGGAAGAACTAGGGGTAATATAATGGCAGCCTTCTAATAATTGGAGGGGCTGTCACAGACGATGTGATGCAACACCCAGAAAAAACGGCATCCTTCACTTAATCCTTCAGGGAAAGATTGAAGGCAAACGAGGTCCAGGCAGAAGAAGAACATCATGGCTTCAAAATCTAAGGGACCGGTTTGGGCAAAAGTCATCAGTACTTTTTCATGCGGCTGTTGACAAAAACAGGATTGCCAACGTCCAATGATGGATATGGCACAAAAAGAAGCCACAGAGGAGAGGGGGTCGATTTGTTCTCCAAAGCCCCTGAGGGTAGGACAAGAAGCAACGGGTGGAAACTAATCAAGGAGAGAAGCAACTTAGAACTAAGGAGAAATTTCCTGACAGTGAGAACAATTAATCAGTGGAACACTTTGCCTCCAGAAGTTGTGAATGCTCCAACACTGGAAGTTTTTAAGAAGAGATCGGATAACCATTTGTCTGAAGTGGTGTAGGGTTTCCTGCCTAAGCAGGGGGTTGGACTAGATGACCTCCAACGCCCCTCCCAACTCTGTTATTCTATTCTATGACACACTGGATTGTTGCTGGCTGCCATGTCAATTTCAAAAAAAAAAAAAATCTTTTCAGAGGTTCCCAGACCGGGCTGACTCGAACTCATCCCTCATCAGGTGAGTTTCCCAAGATACTCCTTGCCCGTTTCAGTCTAGACAGTAAGCTGGCAATGCCATTCTACTAAGAATACCTGGAAGCCCCATCACCCAAGCTACGTCTCTGGTGCAAAACCGCTTGCAAAGAAGTGATGGGGGAGGAACCAAAGGGATTCTAAGTAGGTAATCCAGAGAGTCAGGTAGAAGAACACCTAGGCATGACTCACAGCCCGGACTGACAAGACGCAGGGATGAACTCAGCCTGCCTGCCTGCCTGTTGTACAAACTCCAAAACCACAATTCATTTCGTCCCGCGGAAAGCCTGTCCTGCAAGCATCGCCAGAAGGGATAATGCCGGCTGAACAAACAGGCGAGAGGGTTTAAAACAGGATAAACAAACAAGCAAACGAATAAATAAATAAATAAAAACAAGGCAAGAACTTCCTTCGCGGAAGAAGAGAAATGACCACACCCCCGGGGATTTAGCCAAGCTCCCCGTTCAAAATTCTTTTCCAGGGGTTGCAAATGCTATTTCGGCTTCCCAACGCACCAGATGGGGAGGGACCGGACGGGAGGGAAGGAATGCCTGGGAACCCAGGAGTTGGGTAGAGAAAACAAGGCACCGGCGCTCTTGAGCTGGCCGGCCATGGGTTTGACTTAACACGGAAGGGCTGCCGGGAGTCCCAACTGAAAAGCAACAGCCCGACACGGGCTTATCTGAGGCTAGTGAATGGGAGGTGGAGATAGCTTTGCTGCAGAGCAATTATGCCCACCCCCTTCCTAAAGCCTGGGAAAGGTGCAGCCAGAGTGGAAGTGTAGTTTTTTTTTCAAAGCAGAACACGGAGGAACCTCTTTCCCACTTTATACCAACTTCAGCTGCTTCCTTCAAGTCTGAAAGCAAAGTCTGAAGGGCGAGGGGAGAAGGTTACACGACCCAGAAAACCTCTCCACCTTTGATCTTCCAACTCCTTGGTAAGTTAGATCCTCCTGTTGGATCAGCGAAGGCCCATATAGCCCGTGTGTGTGTGTGTGTGTGTGTGTGTGTGTGTGTGTGTGTGTGTGTGTTTTCTGAGGTTTTCACTGGTGTTTGTATGTAGGTCTTTGGTTATTCGGGTCTTCTCCCGCGTAAAATTGGAAGTGTCTTGGCGACATTTCGATGAAGTCTCATTCGTCATCTTCAGGCTGTGTTCTTGGCTTTGTGCATCCAGGAGCAAGGGACATCTACCAAGGGACAAGATTGCTCCTGGAAGCACGAAGCCGAAAACACCAGCCTGAAGATGACGAATGAGACTTCGTCAAAATGTCGCCAAGACACTTCCAATTTTCCATGGGAGAAGACCCGAATAACCAAAGACCTATATATATATATATATATATATACCTACACTTTACTGTGCCAGGTGTTGCTGAATAGAGCCACTCCTACAGCCACATTCCAGACAGCACTGCAAACACAGCGCAATGCACCCCCCCGTTACCCCAATTTCACCCAGCCAAGCAACCATGTTCAGTTCTGCAGTCCCGCACGGCTGGCCGAGTGTTGACAGAACAGCAAGGTGCTCTTTAAAACGAACGTTTTCTCAAGAGGACGCTCCAAACACAACCGTGTGAGCCCACCCTTCTGAAGCGAAACAGTCAACAGGGGGGCAAAATCGCACGAGGTTACTGCCCAGATTGCCAAGACCTCAGTGGGGGGGGTCATCTAAGCCTGTAGGATTTGTAAGAGTTCTAACCCACAACTGGGAATCTGGGCTTGGTATCTCTGCTTAGTCCCCCCCCCAAAAAACAGGCTGGGCATCTTTCTCACCAACCCAGAAAGATGAAATGGGACAATGGCTCTTTGTCCCAAGGCAGCAGAGGATCCAATGGTAATCGCGAACGAATCCTTATCCATAAGTAAGCTTTTGAAAGACATTGTTCAAGCTGAAAAAGCTCAGAAATGTCTAACACAGGAATCAGCAACCTGCGGCTCTGGAGCCGTATGTGGCTCTGTCATCTCTCTGCTGCGGCTCTCCATCACTCAAAAAATGTGTCACAACCGCCAATGTGCGACACCTGCCGGCACGCAATTTATTGAGCTTTTCAACCCCCGGTAGGCCAACCATGGATAAATCCAAGAAAAGAAAAGTTTCAGGAGAAAACAGAATGTTTAATTCAACTACATATGCTAGTTTTGTGGCCGCTCAAGAAATAGTCAGGCACGGGAAGGGTTTTGTGACTCCCGGTTTTTTCTTTTCTGTGGGTCCAAATGGCTCTTTGAGTGTTTAAGGTTGCAGACCCCTGGTCTAACATAACTTTCATGGCTAGACTTCCAAGTTCTGAATTCCATTTAACTTACATTTAATAGATTAAAACGAGTCTGGAAGGCAACAGGTTTCAAACATCAAGATATTCCTGATGTGTTTAACCCCTACCACACAAATATTTGAGATGTTTATTGAAAACTGGATATTGAAATCTTAAAAAGACTTAATCCTATATATAAAGGTAAAGGTTCCCCTCGCACATATGTGCTAGTCATTCCCGACTCTAGGGGGCAGTGCTCATCTCCGTTTCAAAGCCGAAGAGCCAGCGCTGTCCGAAGACCTCTCCGTGGTCATGTGGCCGGCATGACTAAATGCCAAAGGTGCAGGGAACGCTGTTCCCTTCCCACCAAAGGTGGTCCCTATTTTTCTACTTGCATTTTTTATGTGCTTTCGAACTGCTAGGTTGGCAGGAGCTGGGACAAGGAACGGGAGCTCACCCCGTTACTTGTCTACATTACTGCCTACACTAACCGCTGGAGTGCTGACCTTTCGATTGACAAGCTCAGCCTCCCACATATTGGGGTAGACCAGGTGCCTTGACAGAGAAACAATCTCTCCCCTGGCTCAAGCTGATGAAGGGAGGAGAACTTGTGGCTCATTCATGCACATCTACCAAGGGACAAGATTTATGGACGTCTAAAAAGACTCTCAGTCATCCAGGTCATGGATGTCCCAACCCATCCTTGTCTCTTTTTCAAAAGAGGCAACTGGACTTTCTGGTTTTTCTTTGACGACGTTTCCACTTCTCCTCCGAGAAGCTTCTTTTCTGATAGAATAAACTTCTTCAGCACAAGCTGAAGAAGTTTCTCGGAGGAGAAGTGAAACGTCTTCATAGAAAAACCAAAAAGTCCAGTTGCCTCTTTTGAAAAAAAGCACCTTTGGGATAAAGACTTATGGACTCTTCTCAGACTTACAGCCAAGGAGAAATATCTGCAAGCACATTGAGCACAAATCTTGTCCCAAGACCAATGGATGCCTCTGGTCCTTTTGTTGGCCAAGTTGCCGTTGCAAAGTGTGTCCACCTTGGCACGCAAAGCGGCCTTCCTTTTGGAGACGGCCCTAACAGAGACCATCCTACGTGAACTAAACAATCATTTCGGTTGACCCGTTCAGTACAGGGAGTCCTTGAGTTATGACTACAAGGGAGTCCCTCAAATTTTTGTGGCTAACTCTGTTGTTAAGCAAATTTTGTCTCGTCTTGCGACCTTTCTTGTCACCGTTCTTAAGTGAATCACTACAGTTGTTACAGTTAGTGACAGGGGTGGTGTGAATCTGGCTTCCCCATCGACTCTGCTCTGCAGAAAGTTAAAAAAACAAACAGAAAAGACGATCAGATGTCCCTGGGACACTGTGACCGTCAGAAATGCAAGTTGCCAAATGTCCACATTTTGATCACGTTGACCGTGGGGATGCTGCGACGGTCGTAAGTATGAAAAACAGGCAGGAATCATTTCTTTTGAGCGCCAATGTAACTTCGAACTAAACGAACTGTTGTAAATTTTGGAGAAAATTGTTTGGGGTTTTTTTGCCTAGGGACTTCTTACATAGTCTGACGTGGATTTTTTGTTATCAAAGGGATCCGGACAAATTTTGAACGGGGAAAACAGGTGGACGAGGGCCTGGCATATGTCGCGTGAGCCTTGTAGACACAGGATTCCAGAGGAAGACAAAAGTGGCATTGTAAGGGTGAAGGAATATCCCTTACTTTTCCTTCAGAAGTCAAGGGGGTCTTGCCTCAATAAGGGCAGGGGAAAAGGAAGGAAGGAAGGAAGGAAGGAAGGAAGGAAGGAAGGAAGGAAGGAAGGAAGGAAGGAAGGAAGGAAGGAAGGAAGGAAGGAAGGATATAAACAAAGATCTCAGAAGAGGAAGGAAGAAAAGAAGAAAGGAAGAATCTTAATTTAAACAAGGATCTCAGAAGAGGAAGAAAGGAAAGAAAAAAGGAAGAAAAGAAGGAAGGAAGGATCTTAATTTAAACAAGGATCTCAAGAGAGGAAGGAAGGAAAAAAGGAAGGAAGGATCTTAATTTAAACAAGGATCTCAGGAGAGGAAGGAAGGAAGGAAGGAAGGAAGGAAGGAAGGAAGGAAGGAAGGAAGGAAGGATCTTAATTTAAACAAGGATCTCAGAAGAGGAAGGAAGGAAGGAAAAAAGGAAGGAAAGAAGGAAGGAAGGATCTTAATTTAAACAAGGATCTCAGAAGAGGAAGGAAGGAAGGAAAAAAGGAAGGAAAGAAGGAAGGAAGGATCTTAATTTAAACAAGGATCTCAGGAGAGGAAGGAAGGAAGGAAGGAAGGAAGAAAGGACAGACAAGACATGAACAGGATGTAATGCAAGTAGTTCTTGACTTACAACCACAACCGAGCCCAAAATTTCTGTTGCTAAGCAAGACATTTGTTAAGTGAACTTTGCCCCGTCTTACGACCTTTCTTGCCACAGTCGTTAAGCGAATCACTGCGGTTGGTAAGCTAGTAACACGGTTGTTAAGTGAATCTGGCTTCCCCGTCGACTTGGCTTGACAGACGGTCATAAAAGGGGGAATCACACGACCTTGGGACACAGCAACGGTCGTAAAGGTGAAGCGCTTGCAAAGCGCTGGAGTTTTGATCACACGATCACGGGGTTGCCACCAAGTGTGAAAAGTCACTTTTTTTTTCAGTTGGGTTGTAACTTTGAATAATCACTAAATGAACTGTTGTACAAGCAGTCCTTGACTTACAACAGTTCATTTAGTGAATATTCAAAGTTACAATGACACTGGGAAAAAAAATGACTTGTGACTGTTTTCCATACTTATGACCGTCGCAGCATCCCCACGATCAGGAGTCTGCAACCTTAAACACTCAAAGAGCCATTTGGACCCGTTTCCCACACAAAAGAAAACACCGGGAGCCACAAAACCCTTCCCGTGCCTGACTATTTCTTGAACAGCCACAAAATTAGCCTATGTAGTTGAATTAAACATTCTGTTTTCTCCTGACACTTTTCTTTTCTTGGATTTATCCATGGTTGGTCTACCGGGGGTTGAAAACCTCAATAAATCACGTGCCGGTGGGTGTTGCACATTGGAGGTTGTGATGCAAATTTTGAGTGACAGGGAGCTGCAGCAGAGGGGTGAAAGAGCCGCAGGTTGCTGACCCCTGCCCACGCTCAACATGATCCAAATGTGGACATTTGGCAACTTGCATTTAGGACGGTTATAGTGTCCCAGGGACATCTGATTGTCTTTTCTGTTTTTGTTTTTGAACCTGCTGGAGAGCAGTCGATGGGGAAATAACCCTGTTGCTAACTTTATCAACCGTAGCGGTTCACTTAAGAACGGTGACAAGAAAGGTCGCAAGGCGAGACAAAATTTGCTTCACGACAGATTTAGCCACGGAAATTTGGGCGGCTCCGTTGCAGTCGTAAGTCGAGGACTCCCGGTACTGAACATGTCAACCGAAATGATCGTTTAGTTCAGATAGGATGGTCTCTGTTAGGGCCGTCTCCAAAGGACAACAAAATTCCTTTTGCTGGCAACTTAGCCAACTAACGGAACTGAATTTTCTTCCCTTCTTCTACTGCGCAGTGCCAGCTATCCAACACTCTTTTCTTTGAATGCATGAAAACTATCATTTGTTAGCCACTGTATGTCTCTGGATGAGAGGTCTCCAACCTTGGTAACTTTAAGCCTTGGCGACTTCAACTTCCAGAAGTCCCCAGCCAGCAAAGCTGGCTGGGGACTTCTGGGAGTTGAAGTCCGCCAAGGCTTAAAGTTGCCAAGGTTGGAGACCCCTGGTCTAGAGAGCTGTTTGTTTCTTCAAAGAGTGGGTTTTTAAAAAATAAAATAAAATACAGGTAGTCCTCAATTTACGACTTCAATGGAGCCCAGAATTTCTAGTGCTCAATAAGATGTTTATGAAGTGAGTTTTACCCCCTTCCTTGCCACTCATGTTAACTCAATCTCCTGCAGTTCGTTAAATTAGTGACACGGTTGTTAAACAAATCTGGCTTCCCTGTTGACTTTGCTTGGCCAAAGGTTCTCAAAAGGGGGATCCCATGACACCTGTCCCCCGGGTCGCTGCGACCGTCATAAATAAGAGTCAGTGGCCCAGCGCCTGGATTTTGACCACATGACGGTGGGAACGCTGCGAGGGTTGTGACTGTTGAAAAACAGTCCCGTGTCACTTTTGAAAGCGTCGTCGTCGCTTTGGATGGTCAGTAAATGAGTCGAGGGCTTCCTATATTTCTTTTAAGGTTGTTTGTTTGTTTTTTTAAAACAAAAAAAATTGTGAGGCTGCCCTAAGCCATTCTGGAACTGGGCGGCCCAGAAATTCTGTCAGTAAATAAATCGTATTTAAGTACGTTCGTTTAAAAGGAGAAAGAAAGGAAAAGATTCCACTAGAAATACATCAGCGGCTGAGAATTTCAGCGGCTGCCCCCCCAAAGATGACATTCGACACACCTCAGCTTGAACCCCACTTCAGAGCTTAGAGAGGCCGGCAGTCCTTTTTAGCAAGTTTTCAGCTCTGTCACTAAAAGCAAAGTTCATTCCTCATTTACAATTTTCTTCAGCAGACACACGCTGCATATAAACCATCCTTCGCATGTGGCGGAGAATATCTTTTAAGGCGAGACGATCCCCTCTTCCTGCCCAACCTCCAGGAAAAAAAACACCCCACCGGAGACACCCTCCTCATGGCGCGCCCCGCAATAAACCGAGCAGTGGCATGCCCCCCTAAAACTTTGAGGAATATGCAAAAGACAAACAATGCAGCCCCTATGTAACCGACATGGGACTTCCTCTACGGCTGATTCACAAAAGGCGTGTGCTCGGAGCTTAATTCGAAAGCGAAGGAAGGCATAGCCCTCACCAAGCGGGTGGCGGAGAGGGACGGGGGGGGGGGGGGAAGGGGTACGGATTGTTCTTTACATTTGAAGAAGCCGAAAAAGGCTGCCATTAAAAAAAAAAAGGGGGGCCAGTTTCCAAGGTTTGTAAGTCGCCAACTTCTCTTTCGGCAAGCGACCGATTCCGGACCTGCCAGATGTCATGGAAGGCATGCCTTAACAGCCGCAGGCCTCTCGCAGTAAAATTGCCCAGCTCAGCCCATCCTTCCCTACTAACGAGAGGACAATTATGTACACAACGACACACACGACGGATCTTTTGCGCTTGCACACCAGCTCGGTCCAAGGAAACACAGCCGTGTTTCCTTTTCTCCACTCCTGCGGCTGCCCCACACAAACTTGGTCCCTCTCCAAAACAAGGTAGGTCGGTAGGTCTCTCTCTCTCTCTCTCTCTCTCTCTCTCTCTCTCTCTCTCTCTCTCTCTCTCTCTGCCTCTCTCTCTCTCCCTCGCTCCCTCTGCCTCTCTCTCAGCAAATGGGCTCAGCGAGTTTCCCTTTCTCGCCATGCAGCCAGCTTCACCGGCGGGAGGAACCCGATTGTGGAAACCTGTCGCAGCTGCAAATTAGCATGATGCTTCGAAAAACACAGGCGGCGAACAAGGCGAAGGAAGGGGAGGCGGGGGGAAGAGAGGAAGGGAGCCTCTCCCAGACCTTTTTGGAAGAACTGGAGAGGAATAAAATCTCCACCCAACTCGGCCTTACACCACACACCCCACCTTCCCCTGGCCTCTCTGTTTGGAAGGCTTAGTTTGTGTCCCCGGGAGGGGGAAAAAGTCAGGATGCCTGCAGGGATCCCGGATGGATCACCTGTTGGGGCAGGTTAGAAGGGGGCATGGGTTCTCCTTTTTGCCATCAGGTTCTCCAGGCGGCAGGGCCAAGTAAACAAGCCCAGTGCCGGCTGGCCGAGGCTGGCATTTGGCAGGCAAGGAAATGTCTAACCTGCCAAGGGAAGGACCTCTGGCTCCAAGCTGCCCCGAAGCAGCCGACCTCTGCGGCCAGTCAGCCAGCCCGCCCGGCCACTTCGGGCTGGGCATGGCTTCTGCAACTCAGCGAAGTCACCGTCGCCTTTTGCACCCAGCCGTGCAATCCCTCCCTCCCCCGATCGCCTCTTTTTTCCTTCTTCTTCTTCCCCAGCTTCCTTTTCAAGCCCCGGGCGGCAGGCCTCGGCTCCTCCGTCCTCCCTCTCTCTCTCTCTCTCTCCCCCGCGAAAGCAGCAACAACAGCAGCCGGCGAGGTTGCAAGCTTCCTCCGCCGGGAACGCAACCCTGCCATCCCCGGGCCAAGCCAGGCAAAGTTGCCCGCTTCCCCACCCACCCTCCCGTCCGTCCACCGCTTGCTCAACGGCCGCGCACCGGAGCTGCGAGCCCGCTTTCCACTTTCCTGGCTCGGCCCGCTTGGCCGATCGGGGTTCTTTGCGCGTTGCCGAGCTCCGCGGCATCGCTGGCGGGGCGGAGTGGGCTCCGCCTCCGACCGCGCACACCGACCGACCGCTGCCTCCAGCCCCGGAGCTCGCTTGCTCTCTCTCTCTCTCTCTCTGCCTGCCCGCCCGCGCGCTCCTCCCCGCCACCCACCCGCCAGGCTGCCCGTTCCCTCGGGGCCGTCGCGGGCATCGCCCTTGTCTCTTGTTTTTTTTGGGGGGGGGTGGGGGGGGGGGAAGCGGGCTGGAGAGGAGGAAAAGCCGGCGCAGATGCGGAGGGAGCCACCAACCCAGCCAAGGAGCCTCTCTTCCGCCGCTTCCCCCCCCCCCACCCACTTACCCGCAAAAGCGAAAGGAAGGGTCCCCCTCGACGGTTCCTTCCTCTCCTTTTGGAGGGGGGAAGAGAAAGAGGCTGCGATGGGGGTTTGGGGGGGGAACGACACACCAGAAGGGGCTCCGATGGGGCGCTTCCTTACCCCGATTCCCCCCCTCCCCACTTCCCAGCCAGGAAGGAATTGGGTGGGGGGGGGGAGAGAGGGAAGGGGCGCCGCAGGGGGAGATAATACCGCCCCCCCTCCCCAAACCTTCGACGTGCAGAGAGCTTTCCCTCCCCAGCGAAGAGAGAGTGGAGATGGGTTGGGGGGGGGGAAAGAGAGAGAGAAAGTGAGAGAGGGAGAGGGAGAGAAGAGGCTTCTTCCCGGATGGACGGACGCTGCGCCCGCCCCGTCGATGGGAGAGGGGGGAGGAGAGAGGGAGGGGGGGCAGGCAGGCAGGCAGGCGCGTCCGGGCAGAGCTGCTTCCTCTCCTTTCCCCCCCCCTCCCACCCCGCTCTCCCCTTCTCCCCCCCTCCTCCCTCGGCTGGAAGGGCCGTCGAGAAAGTGGCTCTGCTACTTCCTGCTGGACGGAAGGGGATCGCGACCCCCCCCACCACCACCCGTCCACGGCGCTTGGGAAGAGCCAACGGGGGCGCTGCTGCTGCTCCTGCCTGCCAGCCCCGTCGCTCTTGGACGGGACCTTACCCGGACGGACGGACGAGCGGGGAGGGGGGGTTAAAAGGAGGCGAGGCGGGGGTCGCGCGCGAGGAAAGGGCCGCGGTCCAAGGCCCGCTCCCTGTTTCCATGGAAACCTCACTCACACGCCGCGGCCCCCCCCCTCCTCTCTCCCCGATGGCGACTGAGGGGGGGGGGCGGGGAGGGAGGAAGGCAGGCGAGCGAACGAACGAGCGAGCGAGCGCGGCGGGCCTGAAGAAGGGAAGCGGCGGAGACGCACCTGCTCCCGGGGCGGGCCCCCTCCGAAGGACCAGCGGCGTCCGGGGAAGGTGGCGAGCGGGTGGTGGTGGTGGTGAGGTCAGCCCCGGAGAAGCCCAGCCCGAGCGGAAGGGCCGGACGGCGCGGCGGGGCTGGCGGCTCCCCCTTCTTCGCTCCACGGCGGCGGCACCACCACTGGCAGCCGGAGAGTGCGAGGACGGAGAAGCCAGGCACGGCTGCTGCTGCTGCTGCTGCCGAGTCCTGCCGCTGCCGCCGCCGCCGCTGCAGGGCCTGCCGGGAAGTGTAGTCCGGCCGCCCGGCGGCCCCCCACGCCCACACCGCACCCGGCCCTGCCCTGCGGACTACCGCTCCCAGGCTGCACCGCGGCAGGCCCTGCCCGTATGGGAAGGGGAAGGGTGGTAGTGTATGTGTGTGTGTGTGTGTGTGACGGGGGGGGGGTTATTCCGAGCCAGCCGAGTCCGGAGAGGGAAAGAAGAAGGGGGGGGGGGAGGGAAAGCGAGGGGGGAGAGGAGGGGCTTTGCGCCCTGCCCGGGGAGGAGGGGGAGGGGCCGGGCAAGGGCGGGTCCGTCCTCCACCCGAGGGGAGGGAGAGATAAGAAGGGGTGGGTCGAGGGATCAGCGCTGGGGGCAGCCGTGACGCTCACAGGGCTCCGAGTGACCCCCTTGGCCCGGCCTGGGGAAGGTGTGGAAGGGGGGGGGATGATGATGAGAGAGGGAAGGAGGGAGGGGGGGGGCTTTTCACTGTTCCCACGCAGGGCTCAAAAAGCTCGCGTGGGTTGGTGGGTGGGTGGGGGGCGCCCCCATCCCAAAGCGGGGCGCACCGCTTCTCTTCCCCCATCCAGAAGGTCACGGGACCCCCAGCGGGAGGAGGGAGGGCAGGGATCCCCAGCATGCATGGGGTGGGGAGAGGGGAGAGAGAGGGAAGGGTTGAAGGCTGCAGCTGGGGAAGGAAGAAAAAAAAAGACGGGGAGGGGGGGGGCGCGCGCGTGGAAAGGGCCAGGTGTGCCCCGCGGAGCCCTTCGCCCACGGGGATCCGGCAAGCAAGCGCACCGCCCGGCGCAGGGCAGGGCAACGGAGGTGGTCCCGCTGCAACCGACGGAGGCGGGGGGGGGGAAGCCCCGCACGAGGCAACTCGGCGGAGGCTGCAGCTTCTTTTCCCTTCCACCCCCCGCCCTTCCATCCCCGCGATCGGCGTTACCTGGCCGCGGCCCGAGGTCGCCTCCTTTCCCGCCGATGCCGCCCCCAGGCCCGGTCAGGAGCAGCTGCTGCCGCCGCCGTTGCGCGGGGTTTGGAGCTCCGCACCTGCGTCGCCTGGGCGCACCCTCGGATCCAGTGGCGCAGCGCAGTGGGCGCCCGAGCCTGAGGCTGCTTTGCCCTTTTCCAGGCGGCTCCAGCCCTTGCTCTCCTCCGGGGAAGGAAGGAGGGTGGGTGGCGGGGCGGAAAAGAAGCGCTTTGGCTGGCCTGCTTACCTCCTTCCGTCGCTTTCCTCGGCTCCTCTCGGGGATGCAGCCGGAGGGAGGCGCCCCAGCTTCGGCCGGACGATCGCCTCTCCGGAGGGGGACTGAAACCCCCTCGCCGACGCCGGCCACTTTCCGTCTGCCTTCCCTTGCTCCCTTCCTTCCTTCCCTCCCTCCTTGCCTCCGCTTGGCCGGCCACGTTCTTCCCGACGCCCGTCCGTGCAGCGGAGAAGTTGCTTTTTTAGCTTCGAAGGCCCCGATCGCCGGCCCGGCCTGCTTGCCACTCGCGGCGGGCAGCAGCAGCGGCGGCGACGGCGGTAGAGCAGAAGCCAAGCGCCCCCAGCACGCCGCGGCGCGCCGCCCTTGCTCAGCCCGGCCCCCCTGTGGGCCGTCTCGGCCGCGATCGAGTCCGGCTTCCCCTCCCCTGGGCCCGTCTTCGCCACTGCCCAAGGCCCTCCCCTTCGGCCGGGCTGGGACCCTCCTCTCTGCCCCCCGGCTCCACCGCGGGCCGCCTCTTTGCCCCCTTGCTTCCCCCGGTTGGCAGACCGTCTAAGGACCGGGCTTTTGGGGAGGGGGGGGCAGGTATTGTTGCACTGCCACCTTCCACCTTATTTTCCCCCGGCTGCGTTTTTTTCCCCCCGTTTCCCGATGCTCCGGAGCTGCTTTTCTTTATTTTTTTCCCCCCCTCTCCAAACCCTCCTTTCTCTACCTCGCCCGCCCCGGCTGTTCTTCGCAATTCCCTCTCCGAGGCTGTGCGCCGAGATCCGGGGGTGCCTGGATGGCTTGGGGGGGAATAAGGTGGCTTCGCCCCGGTTCCTTCTTGGGGCTTCCCCCACCGCGCCTCGCCGGCTCACCACCGCCTCTCTTTCGATCGCGGCGTTGGACTTCCTAAACGGGCGACTCGGAAGAGAAGCGACTTTCTCGGCCTCCTGGCTGCTGCCTGCTTTGCTTTCTTCCAGCCGGCCCTAAAAAAAAAAAAAAGAAAGAAAAAAAATAAGCAAGGAAAAAAAAGGGGGGGGGGCGTTTTTCCATCGCGCCGGGGGCTGCGATGCTCTAAACGCGGAAGGCTCGTTCTTCTTCCAGCGCTATTTTTTGTAATTGGGAAAAATGGAAGATGGGGAGGGGAGGGGAAATGACCCCCGGCCTGGCCATTGATGAACGGCAAGGGACGAAGGGGAAGGGCTGGGGTGGGTGGGTGTGGGGTGGAAGAGATCACCAAGTTGTCCAGGGGGCCTTTATGGGACTAACATCCTAGTTGGGTACCCTTCAGACGGTCCCATCAAGGCAGACTTCAAAGACCTCACACCGGAGGCTCCTAATGGACAGGTACCCGTGAGTGGTTTTTTTATTTAAAAAAATGTTTTCGCTTTCCCTCCTCTCTTAAAGCCCAGAGCCACTTCCTGGAGTAAAGAAGGAGCAATAAGCCGCCGGGGCTGTCACGGAATGGATGTCCTTCGTTTCTGACTCTTGGTCCTGGATGCTGAGTTGCCGGCTGGTTTGGAGCAGGGAACCGGCCGATTCGGACAATGATCGACTTCATAATATCAACTTCTTTTCCAGCTTTCCTGAAATAAGTTTGATTGGGGGACGCCTGATGCCAAGCCCCAAAAAATGAGTTGATTGCTTCCAGATCAAACCCCCCATTAACCCCCAATTCGTCATTACCGTGGGCTACGCTGAGGCTTGTTTTAGCCCCGATTTGGCAAAACAACCATAGCAGGCTTGTGCATGTCGCTAATCCATAAACTGGCTTTGCAGACCGTGAGGCTAAATTCAGGACAGGGGGGGAAAAAAAACTGAGCCTAGCATTTTGACTTATATACCGCTTCAGCCCTCTCTAAGTGCTTGTAAACTCAAAAAGCGTTTATGCCGCCTGCATAATGCCTGAAATTTCATATACCTCACCGAGTGGTTGTAAGAGCAATAGACTCATATTACAGAAATGTTTCTTTTTCTTCCCATTGCTACGACTCGCTCACAAGAAGAGTGCAAGTACTTAATTATCTATGGATTCCTACCGTGTAGAATATCTCCTGTGTTCTTTGTACCGGATGACCCAATTCCCACATTGCATGAAGGCAAAACCTCTTTAATCTGTGTTCTATAACAATATACCCACAACCACTTGGATATTTCCAGTGCGCTAAGCCATCAACATTATTAGTTTACGGACCACAACAGCTGGATCAACTCAACACACTATGAAACCAAAGCCCGACTCACCTTGCTTGCACAACACCCAAAAATGGACTGAGCCACAATTGACTAGGCCAAACCATCATTGGCTAGTCTGTGTATCAACCTTTTGGGTGAATCTAGCCGACACTGTTGGTTTAGGTGCATCTGAACAATACCATTAATTCAATAAACCATTGCTAAGAGTGCTATGGGTTAATGAAGGATGTGCACAATCACACTGCATCTTAAGCTAGCGGCATGGACTGGTTCACTAACAACCTGAGCTTGCAAATTACTCAACCACAGTTTGGCCTGGTGATCCCAGAACCTGGGACTTTAGTATGCACTGAGACTAGTATGCCAAGGTTCCATGCAGAAAACCCTGGCTGCATTAAAAGGTGTGTTTAAAAGGCCTGACTGCTGTGTAGTAAGTAAGTACTGTGTAGTAGTAAGACAGTAGTATGGAAATTGTAAGTGCCCAGCCCATATAAACTTCAACTTGGTATGCCTCCCGCTTAAGGTGATGAGAACAGCTCAGGATGGATAAGTTGCAAGCAACAGAAAAATAAGGCAACCTTATCTGCTTGGTAAAAAAGTGCCTTGGATAAATAATACTACTGTTCTAGGAAGGTGATCCTTTACTTTTCCAAAGAACCCGAAGGCCAGCCGGAATAATGGATGGAAACTGAACAAGGAGAGATTCAACCTGGAAATGAGGAGAAATTTCCTGACACTGAGAGCAATCAACCGATGGAACAGAAGTTGCCTTTGGAAGTTGTGGAAGTTTCATTGCTGGAGGCTTTCAAGAAGAGACTGGACTGCCATCACAATCAGAAATGGGGTAGGGTCTCCTCCTTGGGTGAGGGGTTAGACTAGATGACCTACAAGGTCTCTTCCAACTCCATTAATTTGTATCTGTACTTTCATCAATCACAGATCTGCAAGTGCCAAAGAAGGGAATTCTTTGGTAGCTATCCTTGCACTGGCATACTCTACTTAATTTATTTATTATCCGAGCCAAGAGCATTAAAAGAGCACTCGATTTGAGATTTATGTCACCCTTAAGAGCAGGCACGTGTGAATAGGCACAATGGATCAAATGGCACCATCAGAAGTCTGGTATCATTCAGTAAAAGTTCACACGTAGTTTCTAAGGAAGATCCTTTCTATGCCTGCAGGACCCAGACAACCAGCGAAGGACATAAGATCATCGTGGACTGTTGAATCTACGAAGTGCCATCGCTTAAAAAAAAATGGGCAACTCACCGTTCACTTGGAAAACCAGAAGCAGCTAAACCTTGGCGATTCGGTTCGCCTATCACGCTGTCTGGATTTGGTTCGGTATGCTGGGAAAACCTAAACCAAAGACACAGATGGTTTAAACAGACGCAAAGCCTCTGGAAACATATAGGATAATATAGGAGCAGGAAACGCATTTGCAAAGCGACTGTTTCTCAGCTGATAAGGGGCCCAAATCGGCAGTGGGTCTTTCAGGAAAAAATATACATTTTCCCGGTTTTCCTCTGAAAGTGGAGATGCCAGGAACAGGGGTGGGGGGAAGGAAGGTATGTAATAATTACCTTGGCTCGGTATCTGCAATATCCAATTATTAGCACATGCAGTTTGGAGGCAGCGTGATAGAGTTATCAAACCTCAGCACTGCTTTCCATTCATAAGCCTATTTTTCATTTCGATCTCAATTCTGGAAGGACCAAATGGAGAGCGTGGCCCTGTGCAAATGCCGAAGGTTTCTCCCATCAGATACTCATCTTTTAAGGAAGCAGAGCAGATGCCAAGCAGGGTGATTAAATGAACTCGGTTCTCGCGTCCCAACAAGCCACGGTTTGCTTAGCAACCTCCGCTGACCAAGTTCGCCCACCCGGTACCCGTTCCAAATCTAACAAGCCGCATGATAACCGAACCCAGCCCTATAAGAGATCCGTGAATTATTGGCATCACCGTGTCATCCAGAACCACTTTCTTCCAAATTTTGCATCCTTTTTTTAAAAACCAGCTGCCTGCAATTATTGCAAGTTCAAATCTCACCAGGCTCAAGGTTGATTCCTTCCATCCTTTCGAGGTAGGTAAAATGAGGACTCGGATTGTGGGGGCAATAAACTGACTTTGTATAAAAAAGAACACCGCTTGGGGGGGCCGAAAGCCCTACTAAGCAGGTATATACAAAAGTATGAAGGCTATTGCTTAACGCATTGTAAGCCGCCCTGAGTCTCCGGAGAAGGGCGGCATATAAATCGAACCAATAAACAATAACAATAACAATAATAAACCAGGGATTCCCAGAAACAAGCTGTTAAAAGTTCAGATCGCCAGATTCAGAAGTCTACCCCATCCCTATTCTGAATTTCTGAATGAAAAAAAAAATTACATTTAGCTCAATTTTCATCCGGTTCTTAACATTCTGGCGAAAGGCAGCATTTTTCCTGACCTGAAGCAGAGAGGAGGTTTTGGTGATGATGTGTAGTAGTTGTGGTTGATCAGAAAATGCCAATTAAATTTCGCAGTTCAAAGGCTAATGGATGGAACGGGACCCGTAAAAGAATTGTGGGTTTGTTTATTTTTGTTGTTGTTGTTGGAAACGAAATGGGTCTCCCTGTTCCACCTTCTCTTGCCTTGGGGAGTGGGGAAGATGTGATCCCAGTTACGGCCTTTTAAGTTATCCTGCGGGATAACGGAGGCACCATTTCCCTGGCATGGAGGCAAAATCTTATAAAGAACAAAGCTGCATACATTTCATATCGCTCCCTGCCTGTCTATGCAAAGGTGGGGGGAAGTGGGGGGATCAGTCTCCAACAGACCCTATTGAGGGTTGCTGGAATCTGGCTCTGCCTGCTGGAAACAAGGAAGAATTGGAGGGAGATTCCCCATCCCCAAAAATGACCGATGTTTTTAAACATTTTGGAGAACTGTTTCCCTTAGGAGAGGAGCAGTGTGGTTTGTCGTAAGACGAACCTCCGGAAACCTTTAGCTAAGTTTGAGCCAGAGCCATGCCTCTGAGCATGTGTAAAGAGTTCACACACACACACAATACTACACAGGTTCCAAGAGTCTAGGCCAGGGAGGAGGAGGCCAGGATTTCAAACAGGTGAATTCTGGAAGTTTGTGGAGATTCTCAATCCTCCACATCGTGGTTCTCCTAAAGATGCTTCTTTTCCCCAAAAGGCAGCTCGACTTTCTTTGGGTTTTTTTTTTTCCATTTGAAAACGTTTCGCTTCTCATTCAAGGAGCTTCTTCAGTTCTGGAGTTGAGTTCTTCTTGGAGAAAAAAAGTGACATGTTTTCAAAGGAAAAAAAAACACCCAAGAAAGTCCAATTGTCTTTTTTTGGGCGGGGGGGGGGGGGGGAACACTTTCGGGTGAATCTGAAAATGTTCCTTTTGAGATAGGAAGGGAAATTATTTTCTGCAGTTCTTAGTTGGCACAGATCCTGGCAAGGACCTGAACCCCATAACCTCAGGTGCAGATTACCATCATCCTATACGTTAACAGCAAAACCAATTAGCCAGGTATGACTCACATGGCCAAAATGGAACCATTCGCACGCAAGGTGCGAAGGAGTGCGGTTTGGGAAAAATCTTGACTTTTTGTAGAAATACAATTACAGGTAGATAAACCTCGACTTACAAACGTAACGGAGCCTGCTGATGGACAGCCGTGATCCATGTAACTGGACCAATTTTTAAAGCGACACCACAGTCCTTAAGCGGAACAATTCTTCGGTGCGGGCTGGGTCTGCCAAAAACCCGGAAATAAATGCCATAAAAAGCATTCAAGAGTCCCTGGGACACTGCAAAGGAGCATAAATACAGACTGGCTGGTGACCACTCCAAATGCAGTCACGTGCAGTCACGTGCATCAAAACTGGATTATAAATATCCTAGGGAAGGTTTTTCATAACTTGGAACAGTCACTAAGTGACTGTTTGTAAGTCAAGAACTATCTCTGTTTGGATCCTGGATGTGCAGTCTTCCAGGCTGAAGGTTGGAGCTAAGGCAGGCGCTACATTCTCTGTTAGGCCTTTACAGCTAAATTCCACCTGATTTTATTTTTCACTTCTCCATTCTCTTCCGTACTCTCCATTTAAGTCCTCAACTTACAACCACAACTGAGCCCGGAATTTATGCTGCTAAGGGGAGAAATGTGTTATGTGAGTTTTGTCCCCTTTTTACCACTTTTCCGGCCACGTTTCTTGAGCGAATCCACTGTAGTTGTTAAATGAGCAAACCGGTTGTTAAACCGAATCCGGCTTCCCCGTTGATTTGTGCTTGTCAGAAGGGGATCACGTGACCCCGGGACACTGCAACCGTCATAAATACGAAGCAGTGTTCGAGCATCTGAATCCCATAATTATGGGGACGCTGCAAAAGTCACAACTCTGAAAAGCGGTCATAAATACGAGTGTAAATATGAAGCAATTGTCAAGCATCCGGATATAAAATCACATGACGGTGGGGATGCGGCAACGGTCGTAAGTCACTTTTTTCAGGGCCGTGGTAACTTTGGGTGGTCACTCAACGAACTGTTGTAAATCGAGGACTACCCACAACAACATCGGCCTTTAATCTGCGATGTAATTGTTAACTGAAGGGAGCTACTGTCCACCATATTGTTCGTGCCATACGGAATAACTGGAGGTGATTTAGATCAGGATCCCCCCCCATCCCGGGCCATGGCTCAGTACTGGGCCGTGGTCCATTCGAAACTGGTCCCCGCGAGCTATGGGTAATCACAAATTCCCGGCACTTGTGCAAATGGAACAGTTGTAAGTCAAGAACTACACTATACGTCCAGGCTTCAAAAATTTTAGCAAGGGATTCTTGGCCTGTTTGCTGGGTGGGTGTGGCCATGGTGGGTGTGGCCTAGTCAGCCTCCTGCACCACGGGGCGGGGGACGTTTTTGCCCTCCCCGGGCTCCAGGGGCTTTCCTTGAGCCTCTGGGAGAGTGAAAATGGCCTCCCCAAGATCCAGAGGCGGGCCTATGGAAACGGGCCCGTTTTTTATTTTCCCGAACTTTCGGTAGGCCCATTTTTCGCCCTCCCCGAGCCTCCCTGAGCGCCCTGGAATTACCTGCATCCAAAATGGGGCACATAGGGACTCCTAGGAGGGGCGGGGTGGGAGGGCATCCAGAGTGGGATTTGGGGGTTCTCAGAACTGCAGAGAACCATAGCTAGAGGTTCTCCTGAACCCCTGGGAACCCCCAGTAGCCCCCTGGTTGTACGTCCTGTACGTCCCTTCCTAACAACTGTTGGAAAGTGTGGTGCTAAAATGGAGAGATGGCGGGGGGTGCATGCACGTCATGCTAAGGACCCAGACTGTGCTCCTCTGAAGGACGGGGTGGCGGCAGAGAGGAAGACGGAACTCATAACGCCTAAAGCAGGGGTTCCCAACCTTTTCTACCCCCTACCCCCACCCCACAGAACGCTTTTGACACCATCTCGCACCCCTTACAAAAGTAAATAATTCTATGCCTACAATTATGCCTATACGCTATAATTTTGAAACTTCTAAACCCAAGTTTTCGCACCCCCTTGGAATATCGTCTCGCGCCCCCCCCCCCCAGGCCTAAAAGAGACCTGGGTCCAATGAGTAGCGAATGAACAAGTGAAAGGGGTAACTCAAATGGAATCATCTGAAAGAGGGCATCGCAAGCTGCTGGCACCTTCCAGGGTTTTAGCCTGAGTTGCAGTTCTTTGCTGCAGGTGGCACCCGCTCTCTTGCGTGTCGAGACATGTTCTGGGTTCCTGCAGCCTTGTTTCTGAAGTCATCCCTTGGTTCCTGCTTCACTAAGACCGAGTGTTGTCGGGGGCCAGTTACGTGGCCTGTTCAGCATCCCGAGCTGAAGCAGCCTCCTCCTGAGCCAGTTGTGCACTCCCAAAGGAACCACTGATCCTGCTCGGCCAGAATCCCAAGTGGCCACGGGATCTATTCAGAGCCGAAGAATCCATCTTGATCTTCACGGAGACAGCCGGTTTTGAGCTCTTGGGTTCAAACCCAGCGAAGCCGAAAACTTCCCCAAAAGCCACCGAAACTCAAATCGGAAAGAATACTTGGAACCCTGACAAAGCCATCGTTTCGTCCTCCAACGCTTCCTACAATCCTCTTTCGAGCGCAGGCGGTCCTGGATTTGCAGCAGTTTGTTTAGTGACCCTTTGAAGGGGCAGCGGCATTGAAAAACCCGACTTGTGACCGTTTTTCAGAGTTATGACCTTTGCAGCGTCCCCATCATCAGGTGATCAAAATTCAGATGCTTGACAACTGACTCATGCATATATGTGTATGTGTGTGTGTGTGTGTGTGTGTGTATGTATGTATGTATGTATGTACAGGTATTACCTGTACACACAGGTATATGCATATATATATGCATGATATGATTTAACTAGCAGTTAAAAGGAAGAGACAGCTGCGATCTCACATTGCTCCTGGAAGCACGAAGCCGAGAACACCAGCCTGAAGATGACGAATGAGACTTTGTCGAAACGTCGCCAAGACACTTCCAATTTTATATATATTTATATTTATATATTATATTTTTATATATTATATTTTTATATACTTTTATTTGTTTTCTCTTTACATACAATATGTGTTTAATGAAGAGACAACTGACTCATGTTTATGACCATTGCAGTGTCCCAGGGTCGTGTGATAACCTTTGGTGACAAACAAAGTCAATGGAGGAAGCCAAATTCACTTAACAACTTACTAACTTATCAGCTGCAGTGATTCACTTAACAACTCTGGCAAGGAAGGTTGTAAAATGGGGGCAAAGCTCACCTAACAAATGCCTCACTTAACCACAGCAATTTTGGACTCGAGTGCGGTCGTAAATTGGGGACTGCCTGTAATACGAATTGCATACTTATTGCATACTCTCCTCCTTCTCTCCAGAGCCTCTTGTAACCAGTTAGCAAAAGTGAGTCTGGTGTGACTCATGCTGATTACACGGTTACATCAAGGCAGGGTTTCTTACTTAAGAATAGGAAGTGTTTTGTGTATGTATCTATGTGGGGCTGTCTGTTTGTACTTCCCAGTTGAGCTATAACTGAAGGATTTCCTCTTGGTCTCCCATCCAAGTATTAATCATGCCTGTCTCTGCTCGACTGACAAGAAGCAACTGATGGAAACCTCATCAAGGGGAGAACCAGCCTAGAACTGAGGAGAAATTTCTTAATGGTGAGAGCAATTAAACCAGTGGAAGAAATTGCTTTCAGAAGTTGTGGGTGCTCTGTCGCTGGAGACTTTTAAGAAGAGATTGGACAACCATTGGTCTGGTAGGGTTGGGATGACGAACCTATGGCACGCGTGCCACAGGTGGCACGCATAGCCATATCAGTGGGCAAGCAAGCTCAGCTCCAGTGTGCATGCGTGCACCAGCCAGCTGATTTTTGGATCTTCTGAAGTAGGGAAATACGCTGTTTCCTGCCTCCGGAGGGCCTCGGGGGGGTGGGGAAGGCCCGTTTTCCTTTCTCACCTGGCTCTAGGGCCTCTCTAGGAGTCTGGGATGGGCAAAAACGACCTTCCCACCTCCCGGAGGTCCTCCAGAGGCTGAAAACGGCCCAATTAACAACTTCCGGAAGGGGGGAGGATCAAGCGCATATGCACGGGGGCGGGACACATAGAATTATGGGTGTGGGCACGTGCATGCGTGACCCCCCCATTCTCCCCCCCTCCTGGCACACAATGGCAAAAAGGTTAGCCATCACTGGTATATGGCGAACCTATGGCACGCTTCTCTGTGGGCACACAGGCCATCACCAGCTGGTCTTCCGGAGCGCCGGAAAATGGAAGATCAGCTGCGCACGCCAGAAATCAGAAAACCAGCTAGCCAGCACGCACATGTGCACCGGCCAGCTGGTCTTTAGATTTCTGGCCCTCTGGCACGTGCGAAGACCAGCTGGCCGGAGCGCATGCCGGAAACCAGAAAATCAGCTGACCAGACATGGGTTCCGGTTTGGGCACTCAGGTGCCGAAAGGTTTTGCCATCCCTGGTGTAGGGTTTCCTGCCTGAGCTGAGGGTCAGACTAAAAGACCTCCACGGTTCTTTCCGACTGTGTTAATCTGTTTATTTCAAGGGATCAGCCAAATTCAGTACACGTCCCACCTTACCATGGGCTCTTAAGAAGCAGAGCAAATTTTTCTCAGCTTGAAAGCAAGATTATGCTCACAGGAACTTTCTCTGATGCTGGTGGGGGGGGGGGGGGTGGGATACGTAGCCAGCAAAGAGGCTTCTATACTTGTGCCAAAGGATTTCTTGCATGCTGTGGGAGGGGCGAGACGCCTCCCTTCCGACAAACTAAGAAAGTGCCTTCAAGGACGCACAAAATTTTTGTTTTCATACTATTATCTGGAACTCTGGCAACCCCCACCCGGCTACATCTACAAGCTAATGCCTACCACCTTTGGGCTTCCAATACTATAAAGTGGTTTTTTTTTTTTGTCTTGTTCCATTTAAAGGAAAAGAAGAAGCAAATGTAGATTGGAGGAAATCCTACCATTTTTGCTCATATCTCAAATTTAAACGGTTGTCGGTTCTAAACTTCCTAGCCAAACTCTTTTATACGCTCTTAACTTTTATCTGCTTGGAAAACTTAATTTTTCTCCCCCGTCTTTCTGGGTGAACTTTTTCCATCAATGTGTATTTGGGATAGCATCTAATAAGAGATTCCGGCCCTAGAAATATTAAAAGAGAGAAGATTTTTTTTTCCCCTTCGAACAAGTAGATTTCAAAAACGACATCTGTGAGCTATTTTGTAAACTAAGACTGACTTTGCTGGCTAGAGATAACGTGAGTTATGGTCTGATGCATTTGGGGAGCACCAGATTGGTTAGGATAGATCTGGAGATCTGATAGGAGGGATCTTCTTAAGAGCCAGGGTAGCTAGCTGAATAGAATAGCAGCAGAGAATATGTCTGATTCAGTGGTGGGTTTCAAATTTTTTTACTGCCGGTTCTGTGGGTGTGGCTTGATGGGTGTGGCATGGCTTGGTGGGCGTGGCAGGGAAGGATACTGTAAAATCTCCATTCCCACCCCACTCCAGGGGAAGGTTACTGCAAAATCCCCATTTCCTCCCAATCAGTTAAGAATTGGGAGGCAGAGAATCATCCTGGGATATCTTGGTTTTTGGTCTTAACGTATTCTGGGAACCCAACCACAATCGGGGGTCTATGATTTTAAAGAAACCCATCATAACTGGCTTGATTTAGAAATATGATTATTATAAAATGGATGAGTTCTTAACAACATGCTAAGATGAAACGAGACATGTTTCAGCTTGGCATGATAACTGGATCTAGGACAAAAATGTTGTATGCGAATAAAGACTGAAGAACAGGTCCATGACAGCTGCTTTGATTCCTTGCAGGAAGAATCAGGATGGGAGTGTCAGAAGGAGAGAGAGATTCCGCTATTATTTTATTTACTGAAGTTCAAGCACGGCTTCCCGTAAATGAAAAAAGTGGCAAGGAAGGACACTCATTTTGCTGAGAATAGGAATGGCTTCAGAAACAATAAAAGAAGTAGGGAAAACTTAAGACTAATTTTGTTCGGAGTGCCTCCATTTCAATGTTAACTCATGGCAATTGCCTGGACAAGTCACTTGTGTTTTCTTGGCAAGATTTCAGAAGTCGTTTGCCATTGTCTCCTTCCTAGGGCTTTGAGAGAGAGACTGGCCGATAGACTGGAGACTAAAATGTATGAAGAACTATTGCAAGAACTGGGCATGGCTAGTCTAGTGAAGAGAAGGACCAGGGGAGACAATGATAGCAGTCTTCTAATATTTGAGGGGTTGCCACAGAGAGGAGGGGGTCAAACTATTTTCCAAAGCACCTGAAGGCCAGACATGGAATAATGGATGGATACTGAACAAGGAGAGATTCAACCTGGAAATAAGGAGAAATTTTCTGACAGGGAGAACAATCAACCCATGGAACAGAAGTTGCCTTCGGAAATTGTGGGAACTTCATCACTGGAAGCTTTTAAGAAGAGACTGGACTGCCATCGGTCAGAAATGGTGTAGGGTCTCCTGCGAGGGGGTTGGACTAGTTAGTTAGTTAGTTAGTTTATTAAATTTGTATACCGCCCTTCTCCTAGTGGACTCAGGGCGGTGCACAGACAGGAATAAAAAACACTTCAATACAAAATGTAAAATTTGTAAAAGAATTAAACAATTTTTGGCCCAGAAAATTTAAAAAACCCATTAGGCAATTTAAAATTTAAAACCCATAGACAATTTAAAAACTAAAAAGGGGGGGGGAGTTTACGCCAGCCCAGCTTGACAAAATAAAAAAGTTTTAAGGGCACGGCAAAAAACCCGGAGATCAAGTATCATATGGATCTCAGGGGGCAAATAGTTCCAGAGGGCTGGTGCTGCCACAGAGAATGCTCTCCCCTTGGGCATTGCCAGCCGACATTGCCTGGCTGACGGCACCCTCAGGAGTCCCTCTCTGTGGGAGCGTACTGGCCGGTGGGAGGCTATCGGTGGCAGAAGGCGGTCCCGCAAGTACCCAGGTCCTATGCCATGGAGCGCTTTAAAGGTGGTAACCAACACCTTGAAGCGCACCCGGAAGACCACCGGAAGCCAATGCAGCTCACGCAGGAGAGGTGTCACGTGGGAGCTCCCCCTTGCTCCCATAATCCCCCGCGTGGCCGCATTCTGCACCAGTTGAAGCCTCCGGGTGCACCTCAAGGGGAGCCCCATGTAGAGAGCATTACAGTAATCCAGGCGGGAAATGACGAGTGACTAGATGACCTACACGGTCCCTTCCAACTCCGTTAATCTGTTATCTAGTCACCCAGTTGGTTTTGCGCCTAAGACAGGACTAGAACTCACAATCGCCTGGTTTCTAACCTGATGCCTTAACCCTAACACCAAACTGGCTCCCTTTGCTCATCTAACCCTAAGTAATAAAAGCAAGTAACAAAAGTAATAAAAATAAGGATATTCAGTAGTCCTAGAATCTGGCTGACGATATCGGACCGAAAGGAAGAGTAGAAAACCAGAAGGATATAGGGACAAAGTGCATATCATGGGAAAGCATGCTCCATTCACATGAGCCTCAGTTCAATTCACCATTTCAGTGAAATGGCACCCGGGTGATAGATCGACACATTAATATTTTGTGGTAAGTTCCTTCTTGCAATATCATACAATATACAAAAATCAGAGTCCAGGGAAAGGCTAGAAACAGGATGGCGCACGAAGAATCTTGATTCTACCGAAACAGGAGCGTAGATTCCTATTTTATTAATGTGGTGGCCGATTCTGCTTGAGGTCTTGCATTATGCAAAACGAAAGCCAGTCAAAAAAGGTGTTAAAATTGCAACGAAGAGCAAGAACGCCACAGAGTGTCATAACTCAAAAGCATTTTCTCGCCCATCTTCTTATCTTTCGCGGGCCTCTCCAAGCCACAGGCCTCTGAGACACAAAGAGTTAAATCGAAGCCTCTTAAAACTCAAACTGAGAAAAGCAAAAACTTGCAAGGGTTGATTTAGTGACCGTTCAAAGCTACTGGAAAAAAATGTGGCCGATGACCATTTTTCACACTTACGGCCTTTGTAGCATCACGTCAAAATTCAGATGCTTGGCAACTGGTTCATACTTATGACCACTGCTGCGTCCCAAGATCGTGCAATCCCGTTTTGAAAAGCAAAATCAATGGGGAAGCCAAATTCACTGAACAACAACTGCGTTACTAAACTCATCAATCGCAGCGATTCACTTAACAAACTATGGCAAGAAAGGTCATAAAAATGGGGCAAAGCTCCCTTAACAAATGTCTCCCTTAACAACAAAAGTTTTGGGCTCAATTGAGGTTGTAAGTCAAGGACTACCTGTATTTAGAAAACAAAGCCCCCCATCTTAATATTTTAGGCAGAGGGAAATCTCCAAACCCTAAATCTTGCTATAAGAAACGAGTAATTGAATGCCAATCAGATCGGACTATTTTAAAAAGGGTGTCTTAAAATTTAGCAACAGATTCTAGACTAGTGTTTCCTTTCTCTTCGCGACTTGAAGATGGGTGGACTTCAACTCCCAGAATTCCCAGAAATTCTGGGAGTTAAAAGAACATACATCTTCAAGTATCAAGGTTGAGAAAACGTGGTCTAGAAAATTGCCCATGGTATCATAATGGGAGTTGTGGCTTTTTTTAAGAAATGAAAGAGATGGGAGAGGGCAGAATCAGAGCCAAAGTATGCACAGAACATAAAGGCAAAAACTAGGAATAATATTTAAGACTATCTTCATCACCTGGGTATCTTTCAGGTGACTGTAACCTACTGGACATTATCGAAATCAAAATTCAGCAGAGCTGTAAGTCCCCAGCCTTGAGGATATTACATTTCTGCCACTCTGTAGGGGACAATAATTCAGAATTTTACTTCTCCTGAAGATCAGATGGCGCCCCAGACTACTCACTTCAACAAGAGTTTTAACATTATTCGAGGATGGTTTGATTTCTGAGGGGTACGTACGTACATATGTTTGAATTAATTCCTCTTATTTTAAAATATGGGAGCAGGCATCACCTTGCCAATGTGATGCCTGACATTTTGAATAAAAACATGCGATGTGTTTCCTCTGGGAAATGAATGTGAGATTTGCAACCGTTTTCTTATTTTGTATTCCCACAAACAGCCATTTGGGGGGCGGGGAGTCGAGGGGGGGAGAAACGGTAGCTGGATGATCCCTAGGGAGCCCCAAAATAAAGTGGGAATTTGAATCTGGAATTCCCTACTTATGCTGGGATTAGTTTCACACAGCATGTTAAAATATGATAAATTATTTTGCTCCTCACTGGGCAAATCTGGCCAATGTTGTTACTCCATGTTGCAAATCCAAGGAATTGGGTTTGTTCAATAAACCATGGTTAAATTAACCACATAGGCCAGCATGTTGTGTGGGAGACGAGACACTCTTCATTTGGCAGCTTTGCCAGTTGCTGAAAAGGAAATTACACACTGAAAATGGTTATTCTCAAAAACAGAGCTGAAAAGAAAAATAATAATATGCTTTTGTACCAGAACTGGATTTTGCTTTGCTTTGCTTATTTGATCATGAAAAGTTTGTGCGAAACTTTGAGTTAATTTAATAAAATATAGCCCCAGCACTCGTGTAAGAGATGTAGTCCTTTCTGTATGCAAGGAAACTATTTTTCAGTCAGAAAAAAAATAATTTCTTTCAAATTCTCTCTGCTGCCCAGTGAATAGGGAAGTGCTTTTTCAACCCGAATTAAGTTTTTCAAGTGAATTTGTCGATTTACTCTTGTGGCAAACAGATGCCTGCCTGTTGTAAGAAAATACAATAGATAAGAACCAACCTTTAGCATTTGGGGTTGCCCTGTTCTAAATTCTTACTTTAATGTTATAGAGAAGCACCTGCCACATTATTGGAACTTTTTTTTTTAAAAAAAAGTAGATTCTTATTGCTTTTTCTTTCCAAAATAAAAAAAAAAGTAACATGTAACAAATATCAATATTGGCTGAAATGACAGTATAGAGATTGCAAGCAGCCATTAACAAAAGAGGTTAACTGAAAAAAGACATTCCTGGATATGAGCAATTCTTTGGATGAGTTTGAACGAATTTTAAGGATTATGGACCAGAGACCTGCACGATATCTCCTTGCCTATACAACTGTGCCTTTTAGGTAAGTTGGACTGCAGCATCCATCCTCCCCTCTTCCACCATATTGTCTGGGGCAGGGGTCAGCAACCCGTGGCTCTGGAGCCACATGTGGCTCTTTCATCCCTCTGCTGTAGCTCCCTATTGCTGGTCAGCTCCACAATTGATAAGGCTTTCGGTTAGGACAGGTAGAGGAAAAAGGATGCCGCACTAGGAGGAGATTATGATGGGGGAACCGAACTTCCGGTCGGCTCCAGAATTGAACAGGGGCTTCCGGTTAGGACCTTTGTGGCTCTTTGAGGGTTTAAGGTTGCTGACCCCTGGTCTGGGGTGATGGGCGTTGTAATCCATCCCGTCTGGAGATCACAGAGTTATGAAAGTTTAGAGTGCTAAGAGAAGACCCAAATAGAAATAGAAATGATATCTCCAGGGAAAAGTTGGGATTCATTAATTTTTCCCCCCATTTTCTACGGAGTGGTGGAGTTAATTGTCATATTTAGCCAAAGCAGCCTTGGAATAAAAATTCCACTGCATTTAATTATTTATTGGCTTTATTTCATTACTCGCCCCCCCTCCCCAGAATAATGGTAGAGAGGACCATTATAATATACAGATGCTACCGTATCCCTATAAATAAATGGAGACATTTGGTAAACCTGTTCCATGATATTTTAACTCCTGTTTCTTCCATGGTTAATAAAAAGCTTCTAATAGTGCTTCTCTTCTAATTTTGTGTCTTCCAACCATCTTGGGAAGTTGTGTAATTTGACCGAAGGGAAGGATTTGATTAGTTAGGACTAGAGTTAGGGATTTGAACTCCAGACCTCAATCACTGAATGTATTCGGCCTGGGAAAACAGATCTGGCATGAATCGCTAAACTGGCCCTGCCTCTGTACTATTTTTCTCAACTCTGGCATCTTTCAGATGGGTGGATTTCAACTCCCAGAATTCCCCAGCCAGCCATGCTGGCTGGGGAATTCTGAGAGTTGAAGTTCACCCATCTGAAAGTTGCCAGGGTTGAGAAAAAATTATATCTGAGCGGGAGTGGTGATAGAAATGCATTAAAGCTCCAGCTAGACTTCCTTGCAGCCAAGATGCTTCAATTCCATTACAGATCTCCAGGTAGAGGCCAAGATCCTATCGAGACACGCAGGTTAACTTCTTATAAACCCTGTTTTTCCAGATCTCCCCTCCCCAACATTCCTTCACCTTTTCAATGTCCTTCTTTTGTACTTACAAACCCCTTCGTGGTAACGATGCACGATTGTCCGGAGTGATTTATCCCTGTCATGCAAGGCACTACATCTGCACATGTATTTCGGCTCACTAGCAGTCACTGGCATCACCCACCCTTACCTGAGGGAGCAGAGACGATTGTAAAGAAGAAGAATAGCAGAGCAGATCACATAGGTGAGTTTCGGCTCCCTACACAGGCCAGCAAATAGTCGGTTCTATTTCTGTTTCAACTGCAGTAGGCGATTTAAATCAGGGGTACCCAACACCCTGTCCGTGGACTGGCAACAGGCCACAGCATGCCAGAAACTGGGCCACGCCAACAAGCGAACTGGCTCCAACTGGTCCAGAATGCGGCCGCGCGGGTGATTATGGGGGCGACTTGGTGCTCCCATGTGACACCTCTCCTGCGTGAGCTGCACTGGCTCCCAGTGGTCTTCCGAGTGTGCTTCAAGGTATTGGTTCTAATCTTTAAAGTGCTCCATGGCTTAGGGCCTGGGTATTTATGAGACCATCTTCTGCCACCAATAACCTCCCACCGGCCAATACATTCTCACAGAGAGGGTCTCCTCAGGGGGCCGTCGGTCAGGCAATGTCAACTGGCGACCCCCAGGGGGAGAGCCTTCTCTGTGGGGGCACCCGCCCGCTGGAACGAGCTATCCCCAGGAATACGACTGATCCCAGACCTCCGTACTTTCCGCGAGCCCCTGAAGACTTTTCTATTTCAGCAAGCCGGGCTGGCTTAAAAAGATTTTAATGGTTTAATTTTAGTGAGGGGTTTTAAATTTGGGAAAGCCAAAATTGGTTTAATTATGTTTTAAATTATTTTAACTTTCATATTGTATGTATTTTAATTTTTGGCTGTTCACCGCCCTGAGCCCGTCAGGAGAAGGGCGGTATACAAATTTAATAAATATAATGAAATGAAGCAAAGACCCATCCGTGGGATGCAGGCAGCACATTAAAGCACACCTTCTCCGGGCCTTGGAAAAACCTTTCCCCACGGTACCAGTTCCTGGTGGCTGAAAGGTTGGGGGGCACTGATTTAAATAATCTGTGAGTGATTTGTCCCTTCTCTGTCCTGGCTAGCTTTACCACTGGGGGAAATGAGGCACAGGCAGGCAGAAGATTGGAAAGCCAATGGTTATGATTGCCATTTCAACCATGGATGCTGCTGGATTTATTATTATTTATTATTTAATTATTATTAAAGGAGAAATTAACCAAGTGGCCGTGGACGCTGCAGGTAAAAGGGAAGTGGGGCATCTACATCTGGCCTACAAGCCCCCATGCCTGGCCCTCCAGCTGTTGGCTTATGTGGTCTAACCTGAATCTCTCAGCACCACTGCGCATATGGTAGGTAAATGGTGGCAGGAACTGGATATGTCTAGTCTAATGAAGAGAAGGATTGGGGTGACAAGTCTTCCCAATATTTGAGAGGCTGCCCCAGAGAAGATGGGGCCCACTTCTTCTCCAAAGCCCCTGAAGGCAGGACAAGAAGCAACGGATGGAAAGTTATCAAGGAGAGACCCAAGCTAGAACTCAGGAGAAATTTCCTGCCAGTGAGACCGATTAATCAGTGGAACAACGTGGTGCTGGAGGTTTTTAAGAAAAGATTGGACGACGATTTGTGTGGGTCCAGGGTCCAGGGTCTCCAACTTGAGCAGGGGGTTGGACTAGCAGATCTCCAAGGTCCCTTCCAACACTTGCTATTGTGTATTCTGTAAGTCAGACTCTGGGATTTCCAAGAGGCAAAGTCTAGAAAGAAAACTGTCTCACTGACTGAGAAAGCCCCCAGGCCTGGAGTTGGCCTTGGGGAATTTAAGGCAAGCCAAACTTTTTTGCCATGTCTCCAAATCGCCCGGTTTGATTCCAGCTGCCTCCCATGACGGACAGTACATCAGCAGGGATAGGGCAAGGGGGCCTTCTGAGTGGTGGTCCCTCAAGTCACTTGCCCCGGGGGGGGCTGGGTGTCGATTTTATCTAGAAGCCCCTTTTTTTTTATTCTATAAAAAGCCTTTGAAGCAGGATCTGGCTGTTTCTGACAGGCTCTGCTTTCCCGCTGGGATGTATGTCTCTCTCTCTCTCTCTCTCTTTCTCTCTCGTCAAATTCGTCCTCTTTCCGGCATGGTTTTCTGACACCCACCCACCCCATTTTCGTACCACGAATGAAAACACAAGCCTTTATCCCAGCCAGGCCAGAGCGAAAGGTTCAAAGTTAAAACGAAAGGAAGAGGGCCACTCCGCGCATATCCTACGATCTCCAAATTGCCTTTGTTTGTTCCCCCCAAAAACAAACGCAGAAGAGTCCGGGGAGGGGGGGCTTATTCTCCCATAAAAAAGAAAACCCAGCAGGCTTCCTCTGGGCAGGCTGCAATCCTAATACACACTTTAAAAAGAAGAAGAAGAAGCTGAGTTGAGGTTTACTTCCCAGCAGGCATCAGATTCTGCTCCCCCAAGTCTATAACTTAGGAAGGCAGCACCTCATTCTCCAGCCTGTGGTGTTTGTTTACCCAGATTGCTGGTCGTGGTGGGGGGCAAGAGGCCAACTCTGTAAACCGCTTAGAGTGGGGCTGTCAAGGGGGTATATAAATCTAAGCGCTATTGGGTTATTGATTCAGCTTTCCATCTTTCCAGAGGTTGGTAAAATGACGACCCCGGATTGTGGGGGGGTGAGAGGCTGACTCTATAAACCGCTTAGGGAAGGGCTGTAAAAGCACAGTAAAGCGGTATATAAGTCTAAGTGCTATTGACTCAGCTTTCCATCCTTCCGAGGTCTGTAAAACGAGGACCTCAGATAGTTGGGGGGGGGGGGGGCATAGGCTGACTCTCTAAACTGCTTTAGAGAAGGGGTTGTAAAAGCACCGGTGAAGCAGTATATAAGTCTAAAGTGCTATTGTCTCAGCCTTCCATCCTTCAGAGGTTGGTAAAATGAGGACCCCAGATTTTCGGGGGAGGGGGGAATGTGGGGGGAGCAAGAGGCTGACTCTCTAAACCGCTTTAGAGAGGGGCTGTTAAAGCAAGCGGTCTATAAATCGAAGTGCTATTGACTCCAGCCTTCCAAGGTCGGACCTCAACCGCTTAGAAGAAGGGGCTGTAAAAGCACCGGCGAAGCGGTCTATAAATCGAAGTGCCATTGCTCATGAAGCCAAGCTCAAGCCCACTCCGCGATCCCACCCACCCCCCCACCTCCACCGGGGATCCCGGTGTGGGCCGGGAGGGGATCTTCTTAACCCAGTTTCCCCAGAGAGATTCTAAAGGGCGCTTCGGATTAGAGAGCCATGTTGTTGTTTGGGGGAACTCAAACCCAGCGGGGCTCTAGCTTAGCGTGTCCCCCCGTGAGCTCAGCCAATCGTGCCTTGCCCCCCAACCAAATCACGGCTTAAGGGGAAAACCCCGGCTTAGCGCGACGCGGGATAGAAAAAAGAGAAAGAGAGAGAGAGAGAGAGAGAGGGAAGGTGGGAGGGGGGGGAAGGAGGAGAGGATCGCTCGGTTCTTGCCTGGCGCCCCCTCCCCAATACTCGGAAACTTTTCTTTCCTCCCTCCCCCCCTTCCCTCCTTCCCATGAAAGTTGGCTGGGCTCGGTTGGGTTGGACGGACGGACGGACTTACGCCCCGGAGGAGGGTCCCCACTCCCGACTCTAGGCGATGCCCGGTGCGGAGAGCAGGTCGAAAGAGGGAAGCCCAAAAGAGTGGTGGTGGTGGGGGTCTCACCTGGCGCGGGACTGGAAGCTCTCCAACACGTGTCTTCTTCAAGCTCGGCCGGGGCTGACATCGGCCGGCGCCTCTTCCTCCTCTTCCTCTCCGGCCAGCAGCTCCGCCGGGCTCCGCGGCATCCTGGACTATATAGAAAGGCTCCGGAGCACGAAAGCGGGAAGGAGGCGGAGTTTCTGGCAAGCCCTGTACGCAAGCAAGCTCCGCGCGATTGGCTTTCGGAGAAAGGATTGTGGGAGATCGGGGGGACGGCGGCGGCACGGGGAGGGGTCTGGTCTGCGGACCGAGGCAACGTGTGTGGAAGGAGGGCGAGGAGGGGGGGGGCAGGAGAAGCCCGGTGGGGCAACCCGGGGGTCTTCTTCTTGGACCTTCTCTTCCCCCCCCCTTCCACCCACCCACCCACTTCCCCAGCTGCCAACCAAGGGTTGGGTTGGGTTGGGTTGAGTTGAGTTGAGTTGAGTTGGGTTGGGTTGGAACGAAGCGGCCAAGGAAGGGTGGGGGGTGGGAGGGCGGAGTTGTGGGGGGGTCTCCTCCCCGAGGGTCGCCCGGCCAGCCTTGCCGAAGTTCTCCCTAGCCTTCCTCCCCCCCACTCCACCCCCCCCTGGGGTGGGGATGAAGGTTGACTGCCGTTCCTGGAGCCGAAAGCTAGGGGAAGAACAAAAGGCACGGCCGGGCAAGAGTTTAAAAGACAAGAATCCAAGGTGCTAGTTCTCAAGTTACACGTCGCTCGGGGGTTGGGGGGAGAGAGGAAGGGGGAGCAGGAGAAGAAGCGCGGGGAGACAAGATAGCCGCCTTTCCTCCCTCGGTCCCAACTGTCCTTCCGCCCCGCCCAGCCGGTGCTCTTTGGAGACAGTAACAGGACTCGAAAGGGATCCTGGAGGTCATCTAGTCCAACCCTTTTCCTCGCACAGAGGAGGACCTGTCCTAGGGATTCGTAACCGCCCGAACCGCCGACCTTCCTGACCGACAAGCTCAGCGTCTTAGCCGCTGTGCCAACCTAAGCCTTGGACTACCGCTCCCATCATCCCCTGACCGGGACACACGTCTCTCCTCGTGGGCCAGGGAATCGTTGTAAAGCTGGGCTCCGAGGCAGAAAGCTTGATTCAAAGTGTCCCGTCCCCTCCCGTCGCTTCGGCGTTGGAAATTTAGATTTAAAAAAAAAAACTAGGGGTTCCCTAATTTTACGCCTCTCCCCCTCCCCCAAAGATGAAAGGGGGGGGGAGGCGGGATTTGAGTATGGAGAGGAAGATTTACTACGAAGACCCAAGGAGTGGGAAGTTCTTCTCGGAGGGACGTGAGGTGACAAAAGCCGGAAGGATGAGCGGTGAAGAGTTGTCACCCTCACAAGTGGAAATTTCAAAGTTAGGAAAGGCCTTTTAAAACACGAGAAATTCCCTCCCTCTCTGGTTGGCACCCAAAGAGGAAACCAGGGTGAGGTTTTGGGTTACACCCACCTTCCCCAGGTTGTCTTCTCTGGGTCAGCTTCTCCTTGGCCAAGCCACCCTGCGAGATACAGAAGAGCATGCTTAGGCTGCTTGGCACCCCAACAATTAAACCATAGCCACCCATAACCACGATTCTGCCAGCTTTCATGATCACAAGAAGACGTGTTGCTTCACCCAGTGCCAGATGCTGCTATGGGCCATCCTAAGTGGGCAGCCTTGTCAGGTTCAGGCTATTCTTCCCTGGATAATTATGGGGAAGGGGCACATCTCTGCATCCATCCATGAGCCGTGCTGAAGCAGGCAGTGGGTGAGGCTGGTGGAGTCAAATGGATTTAGAACCCCTCTATATCCTTCACACTTCCTGCCTCTTCCCCCCTCGTCTTTTGGGCACTTCTTCTGGCATCTAATTTTCCTCTTGCTATCTCCCACTCAGAAGGCATTAGGGAATGGAAAGACCCCCCCCCCCCCACCCCTGTAGCTGAATGGATGACTTGCAGAAAGATTTTTGCAATTAGCATGGGGGCTTCGGACAACCTGCCCATAAGGCCCCCTAAGGGTTCAAGACTGCCCATTCTTGCTTTAGCAGCTAAAATGACAGGTGATTCTGCAGGTGAGGGTCTTACCTGCCTGCCAGAGTGTGCAATAATTGAGAAAATAAGATTGAATTTCCAAGTGGCGCATAGACAGCATCGTTAGCGTCAGATGATTAATGAACTCATTCACACAGCAAGGTGCACTTCCTTGGCCAAGGTGAGTCGATCAGGGTAACTTAAGAGTTGTAAGTAAGCTGAGTTGTTGAGAAGTTATGCAAAAAGATATTTTTATCTGTTGAGGGACCCCCAATACATTTTCAGCTGCTCTCCCAGGAGGTGGTCAGACTGCTGGGCCTTTAGCCGTGGCCTGAAAGGTAGAAATTCAACTGGTGCTGCCTTGAAACTGTTGCCCTTAGGTTAAAAACAGCATCTGTTGAATTTCAGCTCCTGAAAGACCCACAAATGTAAACGGGGCTCAGAAGGATTCATTCTGTGGTTTTGATAAGCCAACTAGACCTGGCAGGATTCTTGAGAAGACAAGTACAAAAAAAAAAAGGAAAGGAAAATAAATCTACACAATAAAAAACACCTTGCTTTTGAAATATTTCTGTAGCCTCACCAGTAGGCATGATTATCATGTAACATGATCCATGGAATAATAGAATAGAATTCTTCATTGGCCAAGTGTGATTGGACACACAAGGAATTTATCTTTGGTGTATATGCTCTCAGTGTACATAAGGAGAATAAAATACGTTAATAGAGAATAAAGAGATACACTTAGTGATAGTCAAAGCTACTAATAAACTATCAGATTATAGAAAGAGTAGAAAGGGAAGGA
The DNA here is from genome assembly GCA_038048745.1 of Coluber constrictor foxii. Classification (NCBI taxonomy): domain Eukaryota; kingdom Metazoa; phylum Chordata; class Lepidosauria; order Squamata; family Colubridae; genus Coluber; species Coluber constrictor. The sequence continues at coordinate 12,382,114 of CM075971.1, forward strand.
AATGGAAGCAGAGAAGAAGAGAGAGGGGAAATAGAGAGGGGACAGGAGAAAGACAGAAGGAGAAAGAGAAGGAGAGGAGAAGGAAGGAGGGAAGGAGAGAGAAGGAGAGGGGAGTAGAGAAGAGAGGGAGGAGAAAGAAGAGGAAAGGAGAAGGATGTTGTAAAAATGGGTGAAATATGGTGAACAGGAGAAAAGAAAACAGACGGACAATTTCGTTATTTTTTTTTTGAGGGTTATACTATTGAAACTATAACGGAAGATAACACGAATGCTAAAGCCCATCGGTTTAGATGTTATTGCATACTAGCTAATATTTATATTTACATTTTTGTGTAAAAGTAAATAATATGAAATAAGGAAAATGAAATGTAATAATTAGGAATATGTTTATATGTATTGAAACGTATGATACTCAAACATCGCGCCAATTCACACAATGATATGTATAAATTAAAAATAATAATAAAAACTTGATAAATAAAAAATTTAAAAAAGCTATCAAATCGTACTAGGAAACAAAAACAATATAAATTGAAAGATAAAGCAACATGGTTATAGTAATAAGTGGGAAGAGATAGATACTAGTAAGGAAGAGAAGAATAATAGTAAATTATTTGACAGCGTTGTGGGAATTAGTTGTTAAGCAGAGTGATGGCATTCGGGGGAAAAAACTGTCCTTGTGTCTAGTTGTTCGGTGTGGTGTGCCCTATAGCGTCGTTTTGAGGGTAGAAGTTGAAACAATTTATGTCCAGGATTTGAGGGGTCTATAAATATTTTCACAGTCCTCTTTGTAACTATCACCCACTTTCTGTCCCATGCACGAAATTCCAGAGATAAACCATAATCCACAGATGTCTTTCAGGAATCTCTGGAAAAGTATACTTTCCTGCAAAAATGCTTCCCTTCTTGAATTTATTTATGTGGTTTTATGCGCTGCCCATCTCGTCTAGAGAAGAATTCATCGCATGTTCTCCTAAAGTTCAGGAGAACATTGATCCTATAATGCAAGTGCAGCTTGCTCTTCTTTTGAAGGTTGAAGCCTACAAAAACCATCCATCCATTGTGAGCTACGCTGCATTCCAGTTGAGGATGTAATAAAGGCAAGATCAGAAGAAGCAACCAGCCTTCCTGTAGGTCTGCAGAGCCAATACAGTCTACAATACAGTGTAGGGATTAAGGTGCTGGGCTCCCCTTGAGCATGAAGTTCTCTGGGTGATTTTGGGCCACTTGTTCTCAGCTGTGTCCATCTAACATGGTTGCCATAGTAGACAAAATAAAATAAAACAAGGGAGTCTTATCTGCACATCCTTTCTCTTTGCCTGGGGTTATACTCTTGGCCAACACACCAACTTGAAGAAAGTTGATGTGGCAAGTGATGAACTAGTAGATGGGACAGGTCTGGTAGAACCTCATGTACTCATGGGGAAGTTAAGAAAGAAGAATCTGGCCTCCGGCTGGAGTATTCCTTCTTCAAAACACTACTTCCTAAAACCATCTGACCTATAATAAGTGGAGTTGTGGCCTCTACTCCTGGCTAAGAATCTCACGGTTGGAAAGTCCATGTTCAATCTTCTCCACTACAAAGACAATACAGAGAGAAGCTTCTAAACCTTCTTGAACCCACATAGAAACAGAAAATTTAATAACCAAATCATTGCATGTTTGGAGTTTAATCCGGTGCCCGGAAATCAGATTGGATGGAGCTATGAAAAACTATGATCCTCGTTACTGATTTCTCTTAAATATATATAATTTTATGGAAGTTAAAGATGGTAACGCTGAGTAAGGACTTGTGGGTTATGTTCACACATGGCTTGAGCAAAGCTATTAAAAGACTGGACTCTGTTTTCTAAGCTTGCTTGACACTTTGAAGGATCAACAGATCAACATAAACCACCCTGGATGTTTTCACCCAAAAATAACAACCAAGGATAACTTTGGTTTGTAATGAAGTAGTAGTAGTAGTAGTAGTAGTAAATCTTGGTTGATACCTAGGATGCTGGCAGCAATCCGTATCAACCATTAGCACCACTCAATGGTATTTGTGACACATTTTTAAATGTCCAGTTGATTGAGTTTCATTTTTAATGAATAAAAGAATAATAATAATAATGATAATTTAAAGAAAAATACTTGATTGATACCTAGAATGCTGGCAACAACTCATATCAACCATCAGCCAATGATATTGCTGATACATTTGTAATGTTCGGTTGACTGTTTCATGTTTAATGATGGCATGATGATGATATGATAATAATAATAACAACAATAACAATAACAGTAATATTGTGTTATTTTTTCCAGTTCTTTTTCTTCTACCAGGAGATGCCAGAGTCGAAGAAAAAGAACCGGAAAAAAAAAATCACAAAATATTGCCACCTGGCCATCGAAACTACACGGCTATGGATGAAGCATGTAACAGTGATACCCATTGTCATCGGAGCATTTTGGGTCCATGTCTAAGAATTTTACAAAACACATCAAGGAATTGCAGCTTCCTGCAATAACACCAGTGGAACTGCAAAAAAATGTGCTACTCGGAACATCATATATTTTAAGAAGGTACTTGGTTGATACCTAGGATGCTGGCAGCAACCCGTATCAACCATTAGCACCTGTCAATCGTATTTGTGATAAATTTTTGAATGTTCAGTTGACTGAGTTTCATGTTTAATGAATAAAATAAATAAATAAATAAATAAATAAATAAATAAATAAATAATAATAATAATAATAATAATAATAATAATAATAATAATAAGAAGAAGAAGAAGAAGAAGTATGGTTCATTGACATTACAATACCTGGTGACGCACGGATTGAAGATGAGCAGCAAGAAAAAATCACAAAGTACCGGGACTTGCAAATTGAAGTTGAGCGACTGTGGAAAAAGAAATCCTGTGTTGTCCCGATTGTAATCGGAGCCCTTGGAGCAATACCCAAAGAGCTACCCCGCTATTTAGAAATTCTAAATTTACCGGACTTGAATATTTTGATTCTACAAAAAACCACCTTACTCGGAACAGCTTACATCCTCCAACGATACCTTAACAGTTCCCAGGTCCTTGGTTAGGACTCGAGCTGCTGAGCTATTAACCAGCCTCAAAGGCTGTGAATCTCACTACAGATTAAATAATAATAATAATAATAATAATAATAATAATAATAATAATAATAATAATAATAATAATAATAATTTGATACCTAGGACATCAACCCGTGTCAACCATTAGCACCAGTCAATCGTATTTGTAACACACTTTTAAATGTTCAGTTGACTGAGTTTCATATTTAATGAAAAGAGATAATAATAATAATAGCAACAACAAAAACAACAAAAATAATTGGTTGATACCTAAGATGCTGGCAGCAACCCGTATCAACCATTAGCACCAGTCAATGGTATTTGTGATGCATTTTTGAATGTTCAGTTGACGGGGTTTCATGTTTAATGAATAAAGTAAATAATAATAATAATAGCTTTGCATGTAAATTGAGTGCTTCTGTACCAGAGACAAATTCCTTGTCTGCCTAATCAAGTTTGGCCAAATAAACTATTCAGTGTAATCCAACCCAATCTCCCTTCTCTAGTCAATGGCCTTCCGGGTGTGTGTAGCCATAGTTATTACCGTCAGTCGTCACAGCCATCGGCTTGGGAGATATTGAAAAGTGAGACCATCACACATCAGGAAGCACCAGATTAAGGAAAGTCATTAGAAAGATTTAAAGAGTGTTTCCAGATTACCTGGGAAGATGGCTGCCATCCATGGCTCTTTTGGCTGCAAATGGGAAAGGCTTGAAGTTAGGAAGGAGGAGATCTTGGAAAATCATCACCAGTTCTCAAACAGAGGCACAGAAAATATGACCCAAGGATGTTAATACCTCTAACTCAGGGGTCTTCAACCTTAAACACTCAAAGAGCCATTTGGACCCGTGTCCCACAGAAAAGAAAACACCGGGAGCCACAAAACCCTTCCCGTGCCTGACTATTTCTTGAGTGGCCACAAAACTAGCCTATGTAGTTGAATTAAATGTTCTGTTTTCTTCGGAAACGTTTATTTTCTTGGATTTATCCATGGTTGGCCTACCGGGGTTGAAAAGCACAATAAATCGCATGCCGGCGGGTGTCACACATTGACGGTTGTGATGCATATTTTGAGTAACAGGGAGCCACAGAATAGGGATGAAAGAGTCACATGCGGCTCCAGAGCCACAGGCTGCTGACCCCTGCTCTAACTAGCTTGTTCACTGTCCTTCTTTCAAGCAAACACAATTTAGGAAAAAGAAAAAATAAGGGCCAATTTATCCAGAGAAAAACTTCTGATTCCCTCGTTTACAATTTCCCGGTCCAGATTTTTATAGCAAGAAGGATGATTTGGTGTTAAATCTGGACTAGCCTCCAAATATCTTGTAAACAGATTTTTTTTTTCCCCTTGGGGGTCATCATAACCAGCAGAAATAAACAGCGTATAATGGGTTATGAATAAATACGTTTCTTCTTCTCCTAAATAAAACAGCCATAACTTTTTTTTTCCTTAAAAAATAAAAGCAACTCCATTTTCTTAAAAGGGTTTGGCTTGGGAATATTTTGCAAAGGAGTTAGGGGAAAAAAGGTAGATTGTACGGTCCAGCCAGAATGTTCCCCAGGGAAAATGTCCCACGGGTTGAACTAGTGGGGTGCCAGCATGCAATACCCCAATACGACAAGAATAGAATGACAAGAGTTGGAAGGGACCTTGGAGGTCATCTAGTCCAACCCCCTGCTTAGCCAGGAAACCCAAGGTCAGAAGTGCTTGGGTCCTTGCTTTAACTTTCATGGGGTCATCCTCTACGTGCCTTCCAGACATCCTGTCATCTGCCAAGACAGGTAGGAAAAAAAAACTTGGCCAAAAGCACACAAAGAGTTCTAACATCTCCTTCAGTTCACACAACCCATACTCACAGATAGTAAAGGGACTCTTCCATGCAGCTCTTTAAAAAAAAACCAAACCAACTCTCAAATCAAACCCTTCCATCGGCTTCCCCGCTTTTCATTTATTTATTAGCGGGTTTATTTACATATGCATGCATATTTATATTCTTCTCCCCCTCCTCCCCGGACTGCTCCAGAAATTCCAAGCAAGGCACCCTGGCATAATACTCAACATCGGGGGAAAACCCGAGAGTTTCATACTACACGTTGGTGGTGGTCGTCGTCGTCCCGATTTGGGAGAGATCGGGGAGCCTCGTCCCAGTTCCAAACTTTGGACATCGCCCAACGAGATTTGGTTTTTGGGTTTCCACCTCTCCCCGACCCTAGTTAGAGACCTGAGTCGGTTTCACACGTTCGACTTTCTCGCTAAGCCCTTTCGCAGGGCAGAGAGAGAGAGAGAGAGAGAGAGGAGTGGGGTTTGCAATGCTGCTTCCAAACTCGGGCGTCGTCGCTAGATCTTGCAACCGGACCCGCCCCGGGAGGAAAACCGAACACGCATTCGGTTCCCCACCCAAGCCGAGCCCGATCGACGCACGAGGGCTGCTAGCTTGCGATTTCCTCGCCTCCGACAGCCTCGTCCCGGAAGTGGCCGCAAACGATCTTCAGAAGCTCCGGGGAATTCTCCCCCCCACTCCATACAACCGCCCCACCCGTGCATATATACCCGTGCACATATATATATATATATATATATATATGCAACCCGGCGGCTGTCAATCTTGCATACCCCCCCCCCCATTCCACCCCCGCGCGCGTTTTGCAGCCCTGGCAATACGCGCGTGCCCGTTTGAAGCTTCCCCCTTTTTTTTCTTTTTTTTGCAAGGCGCGACACGTGTATAATGGATGAAGGCCTTGAAGACAGGAAGAATCGCGGGGGTGGTGGAAGGGAGGTGGAAGGGAGGTCTGATCCGCACAGCTGACCCCCTAGTGGAGCGGAGGGAGATGCCCTCCGGGCAAGGAGCAGAAGAAGAAGAAGGGTGGTCTTCTGAATGAGTTACTTTGAATACCCCGTTACCACCCACGACCCCACCGCGCGCGTTGCAACCCACGCAAGAAAGTGGGGGGGCCAGGGCGCCGGTTTCCCCGCCCCCCTCTCCCTTCCTCTCTTTTCCCTTGCAAGCAGCCGGCTTGAACGCGCACGTGTGAATCCCTTATTTATTTATTTATTTTGGCAAGGCGCGACACGTGTATAATGGATGAAGCGGCCGGGCCGGGCCTTGCAGACAGGAAGAATCGCGGGGGTGGTAGAGGTGGAAGGGAAGGCTGATCCTGACCACCCAGTGGGAGAAGACTCCCCCCCTCCGGGCAAGGGGGTAGAAGAAGGGTGGTCTTCTGAATGGGTTACTTTGAATGCCCCGTTATCACCCACGACCCCTCCGCGCACGCGGCAACCCACGCAAGAAAGTGGCAGCCAGGACGCGGGGTTCCCCCCCCTCCCTTCCTCCCTTTTCCTTTGCAAGCAGCCGGGCTTGAGCATGCACGTGTGAAGCCGCAGACTCGTGTTGGGGAACGCGCGCGTGTGTATGTGTTGAAGGGGGGGGGAGGTTGGGAGTTGCGTGCAAGGGCGAGTGTGCGGAGAATCCTTTGGCTTGGCACAAAGCCCATGCCAGCCTCCCTCCCTCCCTCCCTCCCGTTTCGTTTCGTTTCGTTTCGTTTCGTTTCCCCGGGAGCTGCGCTGCGGAGTTGGGCAGCACCACCTGGCTGGCGGAAAGTAGGCCGGCGAAGGGAGGTGCGCAGCTCCGGCCGCTGGCTTCTTCCGAGCCGGCCCGCTGGTTTACTGCAGCCGAAGCTCCGCCTGGGCTCGCTCGGTGCAATGCAAGCCGCGCGCGGGCTTCGGACAAGCGGAGGAGGAGGAGGAGGAGATGCGAGGGCGATTCCACGCGTGACGCCGACAAGCCCCGGCTCTCGGATCCCTGGGCGATCTGCGGATCCAAGCACCGGGGAAAATCAGATGTCGCCGCGGCCGCCAGACGGTTGTCGATGGCGGGGCGAAGGCGAGGGGTGCATGGGGACTTTGGAAGCGACGTCCATCTGCTCCCCTTTCTCCCCCCCAATCCCGGATTTACGAAAAGACCGGGTGGTGTAGTGGTTAGAAGAGTAACATAGTTGGAAGGGACCTTGGAGGTCATCTAGGGGTCCCCAACCTTTTGGACCTCAGGGACCACTAAATTCATAATTTTAAATCCCACCACCACCACTAATATGATCTACTTAGTGACCGGTTGGGTGGATGTGGCCAAATCGATGGCCAACTTGATGCCACTCACGATGAGGGGTGCCTGCCTCGCCAGCCACTACTTACCCCTCCCCTGTCATCCCTTTTTCGCGTCCCCGCCTGGGCTCCTTAGGGCCCCAACAGGAAGCAGTTGTTGGAGCTAAGCAGCCACCAGGAGAGAGTTGGCAAAACAGCTGGCTCAGTTCAAATTGGATCTGGCCGAGGAGGCTCAGCAGAAGTGCCTCACTGAGGACTAGAAGCATAGGCTTTCCAAGCAGAGGGAAGACCTGCGGGAGTGCAAGGCCAGGTACCGGCGCCTCGAGGCTCAGAGGGCTGTGATGGTCAGCCAGTTCCAAGCCATGATGCTGTCCCGCTGGAACGAGGCCCTCCGGCTCTTCGCCACCAGCGATGCTTCCCTCCAGCCTTCGCCCAAAGCCCCCCACCAGGAGGCTGAAGCAGACCCCAAGTTGGAATTTCTGCCCCCCTCCGACCCACAATAAAAGACCCTGAAGGGGGAGACTCTCTGCAGCAACACAAACGTTCATTGCCCATATCTATCCCACGGGTCAGTTTGAGGACCCCTGATTTAGTGCAATATAAAAAAAACGCAAATAATTTTTCTGTGGACCACCAAAATTTTCTCGTGGGCCACCAGTGGTCCACGCCCCACCAGTTGGTGACCCCTGATCTAGCCCAACCTCGTGCTCGCGCAGGAAATCCGTACTAGGGATTCGACCCCGCCGAACTGCCAACCTTTCCGATGGATAAGCTTTAGTTGTCTTAGCCACTGAGCCACCTAGTCAGGCGAGGGACTCCCTCTCTCCCCCACCCCAGGTCTCAGACCCCCCCTTTGCCGTGCCAACTTTGTAAAGAAGTTGAGGCTGGCTTCTGGAGGAAAAGGTGGCGTAGGATACCACGCGCGCTCAAGACTCATTTATTTCAACAAGCTGGCCTGACCTAAGTTATTTTCCCCTTCTAATTGCCAATTTTAATTTGTTTTAAATTACTGGGGTTTTAAATTTGTCAGCCCAATTATTTAATTCGTTTTATTCTACTTTAAATTTTTGTATTTATGTGTTTTATTTATGGCTGTACACCGCCCTGAGTCCCTCGGGAGTAGGGCGGTTTATAAATCTAATAAAGTAAATAAATAAAATAAATAAATAAACAGGCCCCCAGATCAAGAAAGAGAGAACCTTGAATTCTAAATACCTACCGACAGATAGTCCCAAACGATGCTTTTCCGAGAGGCAACCGGACTTTCGTTTTTTTTCTTTTGAAGACATTTCGCTTCTCATCCAAGAAGCTTCTTCGGCTCTGACTGGATGGTGGGGAATGGAAGGATTGATGCTCCTTGCAGACAGCTGGGCATTTGCATCCTTTTAGAGCACTGTTTCTCAACCTTGGCAACTTGAAGATTGAATGGACTTCAACTCCCAGAATTCCCCAGCCAGCTGTGCTGGCTGGGGAATTCTGGGAGTTGAAGTCCATTCATCTTCAAGTTGCCAAGGTTGAGAAACACTGTTTTAAAGGGTCATTGAGGCCACTTGGAAGTTTATTTGTGTCTTCGGGGATGATGCAAATGGTTCCTGTAGTCCTGTAACACTAGTCAGGTGACCCTGAAGACACAGATAACACCTCCAAAACGTCTTCAACGTTTGGGGTATCTTGCCTGCAACATGGGAGGTGGATTGTGGGGAAGCATTTTTAGATCCAAATAACATAATCCAGCCATAAGGTATGTCACATCCTATTTTTAAACAACCATATTCCGTCCAGGTGATGACTGATGCTTGGGGTGGATGTGTTGCAACTCTAAACATCTGGAAGAGACAAGGTTGCCAGTGGTGTATTCCACATTTTGTTACTACCGGTTCGCCCTGCATGGGCACGCTTGATTCTCACACGCGCCTGCCTTCTGCACATGTACCCATCCTCAAAAGTTGTGCCTAAATAGGATGTCACAGAGCCAGGGTAGGTGATCGCCCTTGTTATAAGGGCTGTTTAGATCAAGGAAGCTTCCCTAGGTTGTAACCTTGGAAGTCCTCTTCTGGAAGAAGAGCAGGAAAGGGCAGCTGCTCACACAACACCATCAGCTGTTCAGTGCATTCAACCACGTGTTAGCCAGCTTTCTTTGATTCACATCACACTCCCTTCCAGAGGGGTCAAATTAAGAGGATAGGTTGTCCTTGGTTTACAACCACTCGTTAAAGTGACCGTCCGACGTTATAACAGCACTGGAAAAGAAGTGACTGACGACTGCTTTTTCACATCGCCTTGCTCACCTGATCAAAAATCCAGATGTTTTGCTAACTGGTTTGTATTTATGACGGTTTCGGTGTCCTGATCCCCCCCTTTTGCAGCCTTCTGACAAGCCAAGTCAGCGCGGAAGCCAGATTTAGATAGCAACTTAACTGCAGTGGATTCACTTAATAACGGCGGCGAGAGAGGTCATATCACGGGGCCAAATTTGCTTCGCAAATGTCTTTGTTTTAGCTGCAGAAATGTTGGCCTCCATTGGAGGCCGTAAAGCCGAGGACTAGTTGTCATGCTAAGGATAAGCCTTCCAACTGTTCGGCTGCTCTTCTGCCTTTCTGACCTGCAATTCAACAGGAGCAGCGCATATGCCGCCCCAGTTTAAGACGGGGAGGCGGCAGGAGAAATAAAAGAAAATACTGCCCCAAATGGATCTGGGCGAGATGTAAACAATTAGGTCAGTCGAGATAATTCCTGGTGGATGAGACAGGAACAAATTGTGTGTGTGTGGGGGGGAAAGGCGGTGTCGGTCATCGGGCTTTTGAGTAGCCGGCTGCAGTAGATTTAACGGAGGTCTGAACAGATTTAGAGGGGTGGGCGGAGAGGGGGGGAGGCAGACACTGGAACTGAGTCAAGGATCGCTTGCAATCTGTCTGGCTGCCGATTTAAATCCCCCATTTAAAGCTTCTGGTTGGAAGAGAATGGCAAAGCAGAGACGACGACGAAAAATCCTGTCTAGCTATAATCCCACCCCTGAAAATTGAATACAGCGAGTCCTTGATTTATGACCACTGTTGAGCCCCAAATTTCTGGGGTTAAGGGAGAATTGGCGAAGCGAGTTTTGTTCCATTTTACGAGCCTTTCTTTCCACCTGTCTAGGGAGGTTCTCACAAGTGGAAACTAAACAGAAGGTTAAGTGGCACAAATTTCGCAACCTGATTAATTGTGGAGGGTTGTTTTATTTTGGCTACTCTTGACCCTTTAGCTAGCAATGTTTGCTGGGCATTATGTGTATTGTAATCCTTCCTTTCTCAGGATCCTTGGGGTGGAGGAAGGCAGAATTAAGTCCCATGTCTCTGGGGGTGTAGCCTTTGCAACTCGTTTAGGAGACTGGGTTAGAAACAGCATGTCGTATTTTCATTTGCACGAAGGCCGATTTATGGTTTCCCTAACACTGATGAGATTACCTAGTATGGTAACTAAACGTCTGCAAGGAAACAAGCAAGCTCAGAGAGCACCGGGGACCCCTCATTTTAACCCTGAGCTACAAATATTCTCCTTTAATGATGCCTTTTTAGTATCCTTGCCCAAACAGTGGCCTTTTTGATATGCTTAGCATTGACCTGATATCTGACACTGATATTCTCCAAAATGGGGACTAAAAAAGAGAGAAATGGGGGGGAAATGCCCCATGGAGGCAGGACCACCCATCTATTCGAAGCTAATAGGCTTTAACAAAAATATGTTGCTATTTTGATGAAGCAACACATATAAAATGATGCAATCGAGTCAATTTACAGGCAACTGTTTTGTTTGCAAAATTTATCCTCTTCCTGTCACCGAGAAGGGGGAAGCATGTAAAGATATGAAAACATCACCTGCCGATTCCTTAAAAAAAAAAAAATTCCGTCTTACTCACTCACTCACCTTCCTTTTTTTTTTTTTTTTTTGCATCTCGTTGAGAAAATTTAGGAGGAAAGAAAACGCAATCACAAATTCGCCCTTGGTACAAAAACACACTCCTGGCATTAGGGAAAAAAAGAAAGAAAGCAGAAGAGACACTTTTCAAAAATATACAGATCAGTTTATTAGTTGGCTGGTTCCGGTCATTTTTCTAGTGCTAAAAAACCTGGGTTGCCTCGGCAAGAAAACTTCCTGTGGTTTTTCCCTTCTTTTCCTCCATCCAAACTGCAATTTTGTTTTTCGGGGTGCGTGAATTATATTGTTGTTTTCCGTTCTGCTTAAGGGGAGTGGAATTATGAGCAATAATTCAGAGGTCTTAATACAGACAAATGGAATGAAATGTTCTCTTTTTTTTCTCTGGCAGGATTGGGGTGCTCCTTAACCTCTCCCCAAACAGGAAGAATCAAGTCAATTATTTTGGGAGAACGGCTGAAGTTTTTCACTGGAGAAAATGGTGCCTTAATCTTCTATAAGGTCTAAGGCACCTGTTTCACACTTTATTATTATGGTGCCTGCAAAAGGGCCATTGTTGTAGGGGACTGCTTGTTCCAAGTTAGCTCATTCGTCAAGAAGGGACAAGTTGAAAGAGTCTTAACTAACTTCTTTAGTATTTTAAAAAAGGGGGTGGGTGGGTGGGTGAGGTATACGGAATAAAACCAAATCATTTGAAAGAAAGCAAGTAAATCTTCCAGTTGGGCAGGCAAACCCTTGGTGTATAAGATTCTCATACAGTAGTAGCCAAAATTGTGGAAACCTTTTGGGAAAAGTATATTTTTGAGGTTTGATGGCTAATAACTATTTGGGGAGGGGGGGACAGTTTCAAGATAATCCTATTCCACTGCTGGATTGGTCTGGGAATAGCCCAGACCTTAAATTGAAAATCTACAGAGCCAACTAAAGAAACTTGTTTAGTCAGAAGCAATAAAACCTAATTAATAGAAGCCATTGTTCAATCTTGGTTTCACATAACAGCTGCAGAACTAAAAGACTTGGTTCACTCCATGGGAAGACATTGTAAGGCCATAATTCATGCTAAAGGTTACCCCAATTAACTGACATGATAATTTTTGTATATCTCATTTTTTCTATGATGATATTTTTTGTATATCTCGTTTTTTTCTACGTGTTTCACTTTTCTTCTTTATACTGTAACTGCTATTCTAATATTGCATTACGTTATTGCATTACGTTCTTGATTAAATTATCTTTCCACTGATATATAATTTTATGGTACTATTCCAAGAAAAAAGAAAAAAAGTGGTGTTATTAGCTAGTTTTAGCAAATACACTTTTCCCAAAATGTTTCCACAATTTCGGCCACTACTGTATATATAGGATCATCATCAATGTAAAGAAAAGTCCAGAGGCAGGACATCCGTTCTGGACAATGCCAATAAGATGCCAATGTGCCCATTGGTCGTATCGGCACAAATTCACTCCTACCGGCCTTTCTTCTTTGGGGTACGGTGGGGACGAGGCGGGCGGAGAGGGAGGGTTAACTCCAAATCTGGTTTCGGTCCAGCCGCGGCTCTCGGCCTGTCCTTCTGATGGATCAGGTTGGTATCTTCTGCAGTGATGGGACGGATGATCTGGCCCGGCTGAGTGATGATCCGGGGAGCCGTCAGCTGTTGGAAAGCCCGTTGCGTGTTCCACGTGGAGCCCACCGGCACTTGGATGCTGCGCTCGAACTGTTGACTGTTCTCAAAGGGGAAGGGTAGCTGGTTCACCTGTGGGAGGAAAGGGATCCATCAAGGTATGTGAGAAAGACCTTGGGAGATGGGATGGAGAGATGCTGTCTAGGGTGTCAAACTCAATTTTATTGAGGGCTGCATCAGGATTGTGTTTGACCTGGGGAGGGGGGGGCATGGCCAGCTCAACAATCTCTCATGTCGGGGTGCCTGTGGTGGCCCAAGTGCTCTGCCAGAGAAAATGGGCTTCCGAGCTCCATTTTTGGCTGCAATCGCCTCCTGCAACCCTCCGCCGGTGAAAAGAGAGCTTGCAAAGGCTGCACATTGCCCTTCCAAGCTCCATTTTCATTGGCAAAGGCAGCACGGACTGGTCCTTTGCTGTTTCCAGGGTGGCCCTGTGGGCCAGATCTAAGCACTCCGCAGGCCGAATCCTGACCCTGGGCCTTGAGTTTTGACACCCCTGGTCTAGGGAGAGGTTAGAGAACATTTCCCCAACTGGATAGGGGGCAGGATAAGAGACTCAGAAAGGGATCCTCCCTAGTGTCCTCAGGCTGCAAAAGAGAGAGGCGGGTAATTTCAGGCTTGCAAGATTATCTTAAATGCAGCTTTGCAGTAAAAATGGAATTAATTTAGCTGGTCATATTTCCTGGCTGGTTAGGCTGATCGAATCACTGTCGGCCCCGAAAGGGAAGATTGAAAAGTAGGGCATGATATTGTCTGAATCTACACTAGCAATAGCCTTATATACTGAGCCCCATCAGGATCGAACTCTAGGCTGTGGGCAGAGTTAGCCTGCAATGCTACACTTCAACCACTGTGCCACCAGGGCTCATCATTCAAGCCAGCACAATATCGGAATAAGGCAGCAGAGGGATATCTGCCTTCCGACTTAGTTATTAGTTTTAAACTTAAGTAGTTTTTCATTTGTTTTTCCCAAGTTCACAATTTGTAAAACACAGATACTTGGCAACATACATCCTGAATCTCAATTTTTAGATATAAAATAATGGCCTGATTTACACACCATGTTAGGATTTAGAAATTGTTTCAGATACTTGCACAGCCAAAAAACTAAAAAACCTTGAAAAGCCCAAAAGCTTATCATATTTCAATATTTTACCCATGTATAATTTCAGTATTATTTCTGGAAATTATATAAGATTCTCAGAAATAAAAAAAAGTTTTCAGATGTATTTCTTTTTCTTCCTATGGATTTTATCTTAGCACATGGCATCTTAGGTGCCATTCCTGTTCCTTGCACTTAACCACTGGTTGGGTACACACAATTCATTTAAACCAGGTTAAAGATGGATTGAGCTTAAATGGACTCCAGAGGATGGTAGAGGACAGAAAGGCCTGGAGGAATATTGTCCATGGGGTCGCGATGGGTCGTACAAGACTTCACAACAAGCAACAACAACAAAAGATGGAGTAGTGGCATTCTTATTCTAAACGGGTTTATATTTTTGATTAGCTTCGCATGTTGGTTAAACTCGGGCCATTTAAGTCTTCTAACAATTAATTTTATTGTATTGGTTGAACCCAGAAAACAAGTTAGTAAGTTCAAAGACCAAATGAAGTGCTTTGTGTAAAAACCAGCTACAGTAGTGTGTGGTTTATCTGATTCGGCGTTAGCATGGCTTGTGAATCTGTCAGCTTAGGCTCTGCGTCGTTGACCAGCCAACTCTGGCTTGCTTTTAAATGGGAGCCACTGTCGTGAGATGGGCAGCTACGTCCATCAAATCCATAAATCCAATTAAATGCACAACATTTTAACGGGGAGAATGTTGCTCTCACCTGATGAGCTGCGGCTAAAACATTCCGTTGTTCGTTCAGCAGGACGTGGGGCAGGTGGCGGTCTTTCCTTGGGGGTCCAGGTGCTGGCTTGATGAGGAACCTAATTTAATAACAAGAGTTGGAAAGGACTTCAGAGGTCTTCTACTCTAAACCTCTGCTCAAGCAAGTGACTGTATACCCATTCCGGACAAATAGCAATAGGAATAGAAATTAGACTTACATACCACTTTACAGTGCCCTCTCTAAGCGGTTTTACAGAGTCAGCATATTGCCCCCAACAATCTGAGTCCTCATTTTACTGACCTCAGAAAGAAGGAAAGCTTGAGCTGGTCAGGATCGAACTGCTGGCAGTTGGCAGAATTAATCTGCCATACTGCATTCTAACCACTGTACCACCACAGCTCTAGTGGATATATATATATATAGATAGCAATAGCGGTTGCTATTTGGACCACCTGCAGCCAGCAATGACATCCCATCGCCCGGTCCGCGCCCATAGAGAGGGCCTGTTCTGGGTGCCGTCGGCTAGACAGTGCCAGCTGGCGGCCCCCAGGGGCATAGCCTTCTCTGTGAGCACGCCCACCCTCTGGAATCGACTCCGCTTGGAGCTCCGGTTGGCTCCCGACCTTTGCACCTTCCGCCGCGAATTAAAAACTTGGTTATTCATGTTCCCCGACCTGGACTGATGGGGTTTTAAGGGTTGAAATTTTAGTGGGTCTAATTAGATTTTAACTTTGTATTATGGCTTTTTAAATTTTATTATTGCGAGCCACCCTGAGTCCATTGGAGATAGGGCGGCATATAAACCAAAATAAATAAATAAATAAATAAATAAATAAATAGCACTTAAGACTTAAAACTTATACACAGCCCTTAAGACTTATACACAGCCCTCATACACAGCCCTCTATAAGCAATGTTACAGAATCTGGGTCCTCATTTTACCAACCTCGGAAGGACGGAAGGCTGAGTCAACCTTGCGCCTGGTGAGATTCGAACTGCCAAATTTCTGGCAGCCGGCAGTCAGCAGAAGTAGCCTGCAGTACTGCACTCTAACCACTGAGCCACCCTGGCTCATAGCTGTCCAGACTCTTAAAAACCTCCATTGATGGAGCACCCACAACCTCTGGTGACAAGCTGTTCCACTGGTTAACAGTTAAGAGGAGCAAAGAGATTGAGCAGAGAACAGGACAGGGGCCTGGATAGCCATCCAACCTCATCCTTCAACGTACTTTTTCTTTTTCTTTTTGCTTGGATGCAGCCCCACGCCTCCCCACTCGCCCCATCCGGGAAGCACCAGATCAATGGCTTTTGGTTTGCCGGCTTCTTCAGCGGCTCGCTTCTCTTTCAGGAAGTCATCCAGGACGTTGTCGCTCGCAAAAGCCTCTCGGATCATCTGCCTCTGGCTTGTGTCGGACTCCAGCTGCCCAAGGAAATAAAAACAGGCTCGGGTGAAGCAGCAGCTCCTCAGGTTCTCCGTCAACAGACAAGGCAACGGATGAAGGTGATGGTTCTCTGGGCTATTTTGAATGTGAATTTTCTTTTTTTAAGTGTTCAATGACTGCTTAACTAATTCCCACAACACTGTCAAACTACTGACTAAGGCTGTATTACTATTGTTCTTCTCATCCTTCCCATTCCCTAGCTCCTTTCTCTACTTATGACTATAACCTTGTTGCTTGTATCTTTACATTGTTTTATTTAGTTTCCTAGTATGATTTTGATTGCTTATTTAGTATCCTGTGACTATCACTAAGTGCTGTACTTTATGATTCATGATGAATGTAGTTATGATGACAATGATCATGATTTATCACTTGTAGCTTTTAGATACACTGAGAGTTTATGCACTGGTGACAAATTCCTTGTGTGTCTAATCACACTTGGCCAATAAAGAATTCAATTCAATTCAATTCAATTCTACTCTACTCTACTTTACTCCTATTCTATTCTATTCTATTCTATTCTATTCTATTCTATTCTATTCTATTCTATTCTATTCTATTCTATTCTATTCTATTCTACTCTACTCTACTCTACTCTACTCTACTCTACTCTACTCTACTCTACTCTAATTCTATTCTATTCTACTCTAATTCTATTTTACTCTAATTCTATTCTAATTCTACTCTACTCTACTCTACTCTAATTCTACTCTATTCTATTCTATTCTATTCTATTCTATTCTATTCTATTCTATTCTATTCTACTCTAATTCTATTCTTCTCTTCTCTACTCTACTCTACTCTACTCTACTCTACTCTACTCTACTCTACTCTACTCTACTCTACTCTACTCTAATTCTATTCTATTCTATTCTATTCTATTCTATTCTATTCTATTCTATTCTATTCTATTCTATTCTATTCTATTCTATTCTGCTCTATTCTGCTCTGTTCTGTTCTGTTCTACTCTACTCTACATTACTCTACTCTACTCTAATTCTATTCTATTCTATTCTAATTCTATTCTATTCTAATTCTATTCTATTCTTATTCTATTCTACTCTAATTCTATTCTATTCTATTCTATTCTATTCTATTCTATTCTATTCTATTCTATTCTATTCTATTCTATTCTATTCTATTCTATTCTATTCTATTCTATTCTATTAATTCTATTCTACTCTACTTCTATTCTATTTTATTCTATTCTAATTCTATTCCACTCCACTCCACTCTATGCCTAAATATTCTATTCTATTCTATTCTATTCTATTCTATTCTATTCTATTCTATTCTATTCTATTCTATTCTATTCTATTCTACTCTTTTCTACTCTTTTCTACTCTACTCTACTCTACTCTTGCTATAAAGATCTTGTTGGATCATGAAAGGAGATGAAACCATATGGAATGGAGCAAATAGAGTGTTTGCTCAACATCTCTGTCCCACACAAGCTAAAAAAACAAACATTATAAGGGACCCTTGGGGCTCTCTGAGCTTGCTTCTTTTCTTGCAAACATTTCATGACTCAAACTAGGTAACCTCATCAGTGCTAGAAGGGAATGGGGGAGGAGGAGGGAGAGGAGGAGGAATGTGGGATCCTTGGGGCTCTTTGAGCTGATCAGAGCACTGATGAGGTTACCTAGCTTGGTCATGAAACATTCTGCAAGAAAACGCCCAAACTCGGAGAGCACCAAGTCTATGACCCTGAGCCACAAACATTCTCCTTCATAAATAAATGTTAAATAATAAAGGTTAAGAAGCAGGCACTCATTTGTTTTGGGGGGCAAATCGTTTATCTGGATTTCTTCTGAGGACCAGCCCAGTTTGCTGCACCTTCTTTCGGTGCCCTCTGGATGAGCAACAACTCCTTGGAACGCCAGGATTAATCCCTGCAGAGGTTTTTTTTGTTAGCAAGATTTCCAAAGTGGTTTGTCCTTGCCTCCTCCTCCTCCTCCTCCTCCTCCTCCTCCTCCTCCTCCTTCCTAAGGCAGGGAGAGAGTGACTGGCCCAAGGTCACCCAGCTGGCCTAATGGTCAGAGGTGGGACTCACTAGGCGGCTGGAGTAAAAACCCACAGCCTCTTGGTGTCTAGCCTACTGTCTTAACCACCAACCCAAAGGGGCTCCATGCACCTCTTATGACCTGCTTCCCCACCAAATCCAGTCCCAGGGAGCTGTGGTTTGAGCTGTCCTTGATGCACTGCAAACTAGAGCAGGGGGTCTGCAACCTTAAACACTCAAAGAGCCGTTGGACCCGTTTCCCACAGAAAAGAAAACAGCGGGAGCCACAAAACCCTTCCCGTGCCTGACTATTTCTTGAGCGGTCACAAAACTAGCGTACGGAGTTGAATTAAACATTTTGTTTTCTTCTGAAACTTTACTTTTCTTGGATTTATCCATGGTTGGCTTACCGGGGGTTGAAAAGCTCAAAAAATTGTGTGCCGGCGGGTGTCGCACACTAGCGGTTGTGTCGAATATTTTGAGCGACGGGGCCGCAGCAGAGGGGTGAAAGAGCCACATGCGGCTCCAGAGCCCCAGGTTGCTGACCCCTGAAATAGACAGTCCACAGCTAGAAGAAACTGAGGAATGTGTGGCTGGTTCAAGAACAAAGGCATACCTTAGTTTCTTCCACTCGTGGACACATAAAAAAAGCCCAAGGGAGCCGCCGGCATATTCTTGTAACAGGCCATGATCTGTCTTGTCTTTTTAATTTGGGTTAATGTGATCTGGACTCAACCCTGAAATGAGTGAAAGGAGCAGCTCGTACGGAGGGACTGCTGTAGCCCACTCCAACCGCTTTCAACTGAGCTTAGGTTCCAGTTACTAGACCCAAACAAACAACCATCAGAGGCTTCTGATTCCTTCCTGCCACTAGTTGTTGTTGTTCTTACTTGCGAAGTCTTTTCTACACACCCCACTTTATTCTAGGATTGATGATGTTACCTAGATGGGTCATGAAAGGTCCTGAAGAAAACAACCAAGCTCAGAGAGCGCCAAGGACCCCTCATTTCAATCCTGAGCTACAAATATTCTTCTTTATTGGAAAATACCAAATGGGGGTGCCTGCTTCCTGCCCTCTACCTCAGGGTGTCAAACTCAAGGCCCATGGGGTGCTTAGATCTAGCCTGCGGGGCTGTCATGGAAACAGCAAAGGACCGGACCGCAGTGCATCTGCCAGCAAAAACAGAGGGCCACACCTGCCCCCCATTTTCACTGGCAGAGGGCTAGCAAAACAAATTACAAATAAAACGAAGTGAGAAATATTTCCCCTCTTGCATTTGAGCATGCAAGAAAGGACAGGAAAGGAGAAAGGGAAAGAGGATAAAGAAAAAGATGGGAAGCAGGAAGGAAAAAGAAGGAAAGAGGATAAAGAAAAAGATGGGAAGAAGGAAGGAAAACGAAGGAAAGAGGGAAAGGGAGAAGAAAGGAGAAGGAAGAGGGAAGGGAGGGAGGGAGATTATAATGAGAGTGAGGGGCTGAGGGAAGTCCTGCCTTAGCATTTGGCCACCACCAGCGTCCCCCACACCACACACACAAGTGACGTCAAGCTGGCCACGCCCACTGTGGCTACACCACACCCCTCCCAACCCCCAGGTCAAAAACCACCCTGGTGTGGCGCTCGGTGAAATCAAGTTTGATACCCCTGCTATAGCCAGGAAGGAAAAATAAGGAAAGAAGGGAAGGAAAAAGAAAGGAAAATGAAGAGGGAAGGAAAAACAAGAGAAGGAAGGAAGAAAGGAAGGGAGGGAGGGAAGAAAGGAAGATTATAATGAGTGAATGAGTCCGAGGAAAGTCCTGCATTAGCACTTGGCCACCACACGTGCCCGCACCCCCCCCCCCCCGTGACGTGAGTGATATTGAGCTGGCTATGCCCCCCCTGGCCACGCCCCCCCCGGTGCGGCCCTTGGTGAAATCAAGTTTGACACCCCTGCTGTAGCCGGGAAGGAAAAATAAGGAAAGAGGAGAAGGAAAAAGAAAGGAAAATGAAGAGGGAAGGAAAAACAAGAAAAGGAAGAGAGGGAGGGAGGGAAGGAAGGTTGGTTATAATGAGTGAGTGAGGGTCCCAGGGAAGTCCTGCCTTAGCACTTGGCCATCACAGATGCCCCCCCATGACATGAATGATGTTGAGCTGGCCATGCCCACCCCGAGATCAAACGCAACCCTGATGTGGCCCTCAATGAAACTGAGTTAGACATCGCTCCTCTACCTGAACAGTGTACTCTCCTTGCCCACTGATGCTCACCTCATCCTGCACTGCGGCAGGCACAAGCGGGCAACTCGTGGCACTCGGTGCTCCCGCAAGGACCGCCTTGAGATCAATCAGGGTCTGCTGCTTGGCTGACTTCTTGGACTTGCTGATCTGGGGCTGCAGCAGGGACTCGGCGCCCACCGACTGGGAGGGCTGGGTCTCCTTGGGTTGGAGCATCTCGCCTTCTTGTGGAACGTCTTCTGGATCCAGGCCCTCTTCAAGATCCTCCAGGGTGCGGATGCGTTTCAGCTTCTCGCTCAGGAAGGGCTGCTCCCCTGATGGAGGGCTCGGCGGAGCCTCTGGTGGCATCTCTCCATTGCCAGGTTCTGGGCCAGAAGAATCAAGATAGTATGCATCAGTGGTGGGTTTCAAATTTTTTTACTACCAGTTCTGTGGGTGTGGCTTAGTGGGTGTGGCATGACTTGGTAGGTGTGGCTTGGTGGGTATGGCAGGGGAAGGATACTATAAAATCTCCATTCCCACCCCACTCCAGGGGAAGGATACTGTAAAATCTCCATTCCCTCCCCAATCTAGGGGAAGGTTACTGCAAAATCCCCATTTCCTCCCGATCAGCTGGGACTCGGGAGGGGACAGGGCCAGTCAGAATTTTTACTACCAGTTCGCCGAACTACTCAAAATTTCTACTACCGGTTCTCCAGAACTGGTCAGAACCTGCTGAAACCCACCTCTGATATGCATGACAGGAAAAGACTGCCAAGGGTGGACTAAAGCAAAACTCTGTTTCAGATAGGTTCACACATGCTAGCTAGGATAACATGGGAATCGCTCAGGGGTGAAATCCTGTGAAGACTGCTACCGGGTCTGTGAGTCCGCTACCGTGCCTGCACAGTGCTAAGGAAACAACATTTTGAAGCCTTCCAAGTCTGCAAAGGTAAGTAGAACAGCAAAGAGGGGGGGGGGGGGGAGAGGAGAAATCCGCTGTGCCCTGCGATTTAGATTAGTTAGAAAGCAGGAAATCCGACGATTCTAGCTAATATAAATCGTGCGTCACAGCTGATCGTCGCCCAGCTGATCGTCGGATCAGCTTCAACGGCAACAACACAGGAGCACACAATAGATACAAACCTAAGATAAACTGCTCCAAACTCGATTGCAGGAAATACGACTTCAGCAATAGAGTGGTCAATGCCTGGAATGCACTACCTGACTCTGTGGTTTCTTCCCCCAAACTTCCAAAACTTTAAGATTGTCTACTGTGGACCTCATCCCATTCCTAAGAGGTGTGTAAGAGGCGTGCATAAGCGCACCAGTGTGCCTACCATCCCTGTCCTACTGTCCCCATTTATATGTATCCATCTCGTGTATTCATAATTATGTCTATACTTATATATGCTATCTAATACATGCTTCACAAAATCAATCAATCAATCAATCAATCAATCAATAAAAAATAAATATCGGTTTGCCTGAACTGGTAGAATTTTTTAGCATTACACCCCTGGCAATTGCTTATGTCTGCATGACAAACACCCCTGATTAGCCCAAATCACCCCCAATTGTCTGGGTTGAATTCATCCGGGCTGGTTCATAATGGTATGTAGGAATGACCTTGGGAGACAGAAGGGAAGAGCTGCAGAACACACAATGGTCAGATAAGAGGCAACAGAGCCCACAGAAGGAATGGCATGGCAAACAACTCAGAAGGGACCTTCTTTAGTTTCTCAGGCTGTAAAGGTGAAGGGTGGGGGGGGGGGAATATACTTTCAGACCTGCAAGATTCTGTTAATGTAACCTTATGCAATAGAGTAACAGATTAACAGAGTTGGAAGGGACCTTGTAGGTCATCTAGTCCAACCCCCCGCCTAAGCAGGAAACCCTACACCATTTCTGAGAAATGGCAGTCCAGTCTCTTCTTGAAAGTCTCAAGTGATGAACAACTTGAGTTCCCACAACTTCCGAAGGCAACTTCTGTTCCATCAGTTGATTGTTCTCCCTGTCAGAAAGTTCCTTCTTATTTCCAGGTTGAATCTCTCCTTGATCAGTTTCCATCCATTATTCCTTGTCTGGCCTTTGGGTGCTTTTGAAAACAGCTTGACCCCCTTCCTCCTCTCTGTGGCATCCCCTCAAATATTGGAAGACTGCTATCATGTCTCTCCTGGTCCTTCTCCTCACTAGACTAGCCATGCCCAGTTCCTGCAACCGTTCATCGTATGTTTTCGCCTCCAGTCCCCTAATCATCCTGGTTGCTCTTCTCTGCACTCTTTCTAGAGTCTCAACATCTTTTTTATAGGGTGGTGACCAAAACTGGATGCCAGTATTCTAGGTGTGGTCTTACTAAAGCTTTATAGAGTGGTATTAGTACCTCCCTTGATCTTGATTGTATCCCTCTGTTAATGCAATTTAGGATTGCATTGGCTTCTTTGGCTGCCACTGCACATTGCTTGCTCATATTTAACTTGTTGTCCGCTAAGATCCCTCTCAGAGGTCCTGTTATTAAGCCTGGTTTCACCCAGTCTGTATGTGTACTTTGAGTTTTTCTTGCCTAAGTGTAAGACTTTACTTTTCTCTACATTTGAATTTCATTTTGTTAGATAGGGCCCAGTGTTCAAACTCTGTCAAGATCCATCTGGATCTTGAGCCTATCATCTAGGGTGTTGGCCCTTCCTGCCAGTAGTATGACTGTCTATTTTGGAGTATAAGACACACCCTTTCCCCCCCCCCCACCAAAAGAGGGTGAAACTCTGGGTGTGTCTTATACTCCAAATGTAGCCCCGCCCGGCTTCTTAAATGGAGGTCTCAGAGGTTGAAAAAAGCATCAGAAACAGAGCTTGAGAAAAGAAGCCTCCAAACAGAGCTTCAGAGGCTTTTTTTTCTGTTTCGGAAGCTTTCAGAGGCAGGGGAAAAAAAGCAAAAAAAAAAAAAAAAAAAGCAAGGCACAGAGCTCACAACCAAGGAACCTGTTGCTAAAATTCACCTCTGGGAACAGCTGATTGGGAGTATTTCCAGGAGGTTGATCCACCTGCCAATCAGCTTTTTTCTTATTTTCCTCCCCCAAAAACTAAGATGCTGCTTATACTCCGAAAAATACGGTACTTCAGCTTCATACTTCATCTGACTGTGTTTCTTGTCTGAATTACCTCATAAGGCCGACACAAGTATGCTCTCTGGGTCTGCAAATGCTCACACACCCAAACTAGCCAATTACATGCCAGTCTACTGCCCCATATGCAAAGTCAGTCAAAATATCTGATTTGTGGTTCTACACGGCAACGCAGTTGGCTCAGGTTGTACAGGTAAACTGGGATGTGTGCGTGTGTGTCATACAATGTGCAAACCATGCCAAAGAGGACATGAATATCAGTGAAGGGAAATCTGCAGGTCATCTAACATGCCTCGCTCAAGGCCAAACTGATAAAAACTTGAGTTCACCAATATCTGATGGAGGCCAACAGATCCTCTGGCCCGCTTAGAAATTGATGTTGCATGGCCGAAGAATTCTGGGAGTTGAAGTCCATAAGTCTTAAAAGTTGCTAGGTTTGGAGACCCCTGACATAGAGAACCCCCCCTAAGATATGATTAAAGCTTTTCTGGATACTTTGGCAGCTCACCTTGAAGCCCAGCCCTGCCTTGCTGATATTTCAGGCTCTGCCCCTCTCTGTCAGAACCTTGAGACGGATCCTTCTCGTTGGCCATGAATGGTTCTTCTCCTTCTCCCTCACTCTCTTCGCTGTCTTCTGTTGGGAGATTTGGCTTCTCCTGGGATTCTGCGGGACTTTTTCCTAAAATCCAGGGGTTGCTGGAAGCCATTCCGATATACCTCTCATTGACAACATCTGGAACAAGATCTTTCTCTGCTTCAGGGTTGTCACCTACATCTTCCTCTTCGCTTTCTGAGACAGGAGAAACCTTCTTGGTTAGTTCTTTGTTCTGAGCCAGCTGCTCTTGCATGGCTTGCCTAGCCTGGGAAATAAAAAGGCGGAAATCACCATATAGCAGCCAAAAAAATATACTGTAAATAGATTAACACAAAGCAAGTCTCACGTTGACTTCATTATTTTTATCTAAATCTTCAGAGATCACTAATCCAAACCAGGAACAAAAAAGGAACAAGAAGCAAACCACAAGCGATGCAGGACGCCAAAACTATATCCGAGCCGATACGCTGGGCCAACTTGTAATTTATAAAGCACGTTTTTGGCCCAGTATCTACTAGGGATGAGGTGTTAAATAGTAAAACTTAAGGAGTAGCTACTTCGGGCATCCGGTATTCCTACAACCTCCAAAGTCAGAAATTCCTGCAAAAAGCAAGACATTCATGAATGAACCAGTATGCATAATTAATCTTCCTTAGACAATTTTCTCCTTTAGGATGGGTTTTCACCTCTTTCTTGAGATAAATATAGCAATACTGGGAATGAATCCATTAAATAGCAACAGCACTTAAGACTTAAATACCACTTCATCATGCTTTACAATTCTCTTTAAGCGGTTTACTGAGTCAGTCTATTGCCCCCCAAAATCTGGGTTCTTATTTTACCAACCTCGGAAGGATGGAAGGCTGAGTCAACCTAGAGCCGGTCATTGAACTCCTGGCTGTGGGCAGAGTCAGCCTGCAATACTGCATTCTAACCACTGTGCCATCAGGAAGGAGAATGAAGAAAGGAAATAAGAGGGAGGGAGGGAAGGAAGGAGGACTAGCAATAGCACTTAGATGTATATACCGCTTCACAGTGCTTTACAGCCCCTCTCTAAACAGTTTACAGAATCAGCCCAACAATCTGGGACCTCATTTTACTGACCTTGGAAGGATGGAAGGCTGAGTCAACTTTGAGCTGGTCAGAATCGAACTACTGACCTGCTGACAGTCGACTGTCAGTAGAATTATTCTGCAGTACTGCATTCTAACCACTGCGCTACCACAGTTTAACATCTTAAGATGTTCAGATAAAACCTTTTCCGATGCTCTCTTACCTGGAGGTCGTACTTTGCCATAAGGACAGTTGACTTGGCCCACCTGCCCTTATTTTGGTGTTTGAGGCTCATCCTCTCCTGTAGAAAGACAAACAGACTGGGTCAACGCAACAGAGCATTGGTGTTCCCCAAAACCAAGAATGCCTACAGGTTTATCTTGAAGCAGAGAGGTCTCATTTTTATTCTTTATTGGCCAAGTGTGATTGGACACACAAGGAATTTGTCTTCGGTGCATAAGCTCTCAGTGTACATAAAAACTACATTCATCCAGAATCTTAAGATACAACACTTAGTGATAGACATAGGATACTAAATAAGCAATCAAAATCATACTAGGAAACTAAATAAAACATTATAATCATAAAGATACAAGCAACAAGGTTATAGTCATAACTAGAAGAAGATAGGGAATAGGAAGGATGAGAAGAATAATAGTAACTCAGTCTTAGTAAATAGTTTGCCAGTGTTGTGGGAATTCGTTGTTTAACAGTGATGGCATTTGGGAAAAAACTGTCCTTGTGTCTCGTTGTTCTGGTGTGCAATGCTCTATAATGTCATTTTGAGGGTAGAAATTGAAACAATTTATGTCCAGGATGTGAGGGGTTGGTAGATGTTTTTGCAGCCTTCTTTTCAATTTGTACAGTATACAAGTATTACCATATTTTTGGACTATAAGACGCACCTAAATTTAGAAGAGGAAAACAACAAGAAAAGGTTTTTGGGATACTTTTTTGGGAGGCCTTTTCCAGTCTTTTCTTGGCCTGTTACGGGGGCTTTTTTGGGGGGGCCATTTTGGGAGCTTTTTTTGGCCCGTTTTTGAGGCTTTTGGGGGGCCATTTTGGGGGCTTTTTTGAGGCTGTTTTCGTGGCTGTTTTCAGTCTGTTTTTGAGGCATTTTTCGGCACATTTTTTCCAAAAAAACAAGCCGAAAAAAGCTTCAACAATGGGCCGAAAAAGCCCCAAAAACAGGCCGGAAAATAGCCTCAAAAATGGGCCCCAAAGCCCCAAAAATGGGATGAACCCCCCCCAAAAGCCTTGAAAACGGGCCAAAAAGCCTCAAAAACAGGAAAAAAAAAAGCCTTAAAAAGGGCTGAAAAAGCCTCAAAAACAGGCCAAGAAAACCCTCAAAAACAGACTGAAAAAACCCTCGAAAACAGGCTGAAAAAAAACCCTCAAAAATGCCCCCCCAAAAGGGCTGAAAAAGGCTGAAAAAAGGCCTGAAAACAGGGCATGCAGAGGCTGGCAGGTGGGTGGGGCTTCAGCAATATTCAGTCTATAAGATGCACAGACATTTTCACCCCCTTTTGGGAGACCGAAGAAGCGCGTCGTATAGTCCGAAAAATACGGTAGCTTCATTTGGAAAAAGACCAGCCTCACCTCAATCCGTGCTTTCTCAATCTTCTCCAGCTGTTCCAGGGCAGCCTCCGGGTTGCATTTCCGCAACGTCTCAAACTCCTGTAAGACCTTCCGACTCTTCCCCTTCCTGAGCACTTTGTGAAACCTTGGGGTGAGGAGAGAGGAGAGAAACGCCATGGATGTAATCAACCCAAGTTGTGAAGGAAAAAGTTGCTGCCACTTCTGGATTCAAGGAAGGCAATGCAAGCCAAGAGGACAAAGCATTGGAGGAGAGCCAGGAACCACTCATCCTCTGGATGTTTTTAATATACTGTATTACATCTCCCATCATACAGGTTGTCCTCGACTTACGACTGTAATGGAGCCTACAAAACCATTATAAATTGTACTACTGTGACTGTGAAATCCTGAAACGGCCATAAAAGGAGCCTGTGTAGCGTAAGGGGCTAATGCCTCCTACTAAAGGCAGCAATTAACACCAGCTGCCTGTAATTCCTGTGAGTTCAATCCTAGCCAGGCTCAAGGTCGACTCAGCCTTCCATCCTTTCTAAGGTGGGTAAATTGAGGACCCAGATTGTGGGGGCAATAAGCTGACTTTGTATAAATATACAAAAAGTATGAAGGCTATTGCTTAATGCATTGTAAGCTGCCCTGAGTCTCTGGAGAAGGGCGGCATATAAATCAAATTAAAAAACAAAACAAAACACAGGCTGGATGTGAACCAGGAATGTGAACACATTGGAAGCAGGTCCTCAGTTCCTTTTGGAGGGGATCTATCATAACTGAATGGCTGCTATAAGATTGGTCCTAAGGTCAAGGATCTACCAAAAGGAATCTCTTCCAGTGCTAAGGAATCTCTTGAATTGTAACCCTATTTAAGCCCTAGTACAGTGAAGGCTAACCTTTTTCTTGTTGTGTGCTGACAGTATACTTGCGTGCTGGCACCCATAATACAATGCACCCCCTGCGCATGCATGACTCCTCATGCTCCCCCCATCCTCCACGCATGTGTGTGTGACACCCCCCCACCTCAGTTTTGGGCCTAGCAGGCCTCCCTGTTGCCTCTTGGGGCCAAAGATGGGGCATGGGGGAAGGCTCTCTGCAGCCTCCCGGGCCCAAAAACTGGCTCCTCCCTGTGCTCCTCCTTGCCTCCCCACGCATGTACATGTGACCTCCGGCCCCCCACGCATGCACATGCATCTCCCGCATGCACCCCCGTGCATCCCAAAAATTAGGTTGATGGCACAATAAGGCTGAGCTGACAATGGCTTGCATGCCCGCAGAGAGGGCTCTGTTGCCAGCTGTGGCACGTGTGCCATAGGTTTGCCATCGCCGGCTTCGTGCTCAGGTATATTAGTGAGTCATGTATTCCAATCCTTCCCAAACCTTTGGGAAGAGGGGTGGGAGAATATAATTGCCCATGATCTACCCCGTTCACGGGGCTCAGTGGTTTAAGGCCCTGAGCTTGTCAGCTGGAAAGCTGACAGCCTCGGTTCAAGGCTCGAGTGTCACATGAAGGGACGAGCTCCCGTTCTTGCCTTATCTCCTGCCCACCTAGCAGTTTGAAAGCATGCCAATAGATAAATAGGTACCACTTCAGTGGGGATGTAACAGTGTTCCATGCCCTTGGTGTGTAGTCATGCTGGCCACATGATCACAGAAACTTCTTCCAGACAATGCCGGCCCCCTCAGCTAAGAAATGGAGATGGGCACTGCCCCCTAAGGTTGGAAATTACTGGGCAGGGGAAACCTTCACCTTCACCTAACCCTAACAAACTGTATCACTCTCTGGTTTGGTGCCATACAGAGACTGGTAAGGACAACCGAGAAGATCATAGAAAGCTTGCGTCCCGTTATTCAGGATGCTGCTTATAAGAGCTCAAAGTATTGTTAGGGACCTCCACACCCACTTTATGACCTGGTTCTGTTGCGCCTCTCTGGGAGGAGGTTTCAAAGTATTCCTAGCAGATTAGATAGAAAGATGCTATAACAGCTTTGTCCCCTAGGCCATCCGTCTGGTAAATTCGCAAGATTCGTTTTTCTCGCCATGTACATCTGCACTCTGTGACATATATGTGGGTATATGCACAATTCTGTACTTTTCTGTACTTATTTATTTATTGTGTTATATTATGTAGTGTATATTGGAGGTGCTGACCCTTTGAGAATTTCTTTATTCTATTCTATTCTAATTTCCTTATTCTATTGTTCTGTTCTATTTTGTTCTATTTCCCTATCCTATCCTATCCTATCCTATCTTATCCTATCCTATCCTATCCTATCCTTATTCCATTCCATTCCATTCATTCCTATTCCTATTCCTATTCCTATTCCTATTCCTATTCCTATTCCTATTCCTATTCCAACCTATTCTATTATTTCCTTATTCTCCTCTCCTATATTCTACCTGCCCCATTTCAAGGGAAGCACCAGTTCCTTTCATTATAACACATTCCCGCCTGTGACATTCCAACAGTGCTTACTTTTTACTCTTAATTTTCCCTTCCCGTCGGGCTTTTGCTTCGTAATAGGACTGCAAGGCCCTGGCTCTCTGGAGCTCCATTCTGCGCAGCTTAGCCTGGAATGCATGGAAGAAGCAAAGAAGAGTTGGCTGGAAGTTCTGTTAAATCACAGCAGAGTCAAGCACGACAGGGCAGGCAAGGTGAAGGATGGGATGGGCTCAGCCAGGACAAGGTTTACCTCTTCCAGGCTCATGGCTTTCAATGAGACTTTTTCCTGGGGGGTCAAAAGTGGATCCTTCACTGGCTGCTGGGCCTTGTGGAGAAGGCTGAAGATCTCTTGCTCCAAGGGGGTCCGGGCCTGCAAAGAAGACATGTAGACATAAACCACATAACCACGTGAGGCTGGCAAAGATGTTTGAAGATAAATCAGCTAAACATTGGAAATGTCATCAGATACATGGAACATATGGTCATATGTGGTGGACATGTCTAGAGGCAAAAAAATATTGAACAAAAATATAAATGGGATTGGAAAAGATGATAAAGCAGCACACTGATTTAAAACCAGAAATATTTTTGTGGGGGATTTTGCCCGAAACTTATAGTAAAGGAAATGCATATTTAGTTATATACATGTATTAACTGCAGCTAGAATCGTATTTGCCCAAAATTGGAAAAGTGACAAAATCCTTAGGGATGAGAATGTGATTAGGAAAATATTAGAATGTGCAGAAACGAACAGATTAACGCTTGCTATAAAGGAGAAAGAACAAACCGAATATTATATGACATGGGAGCTATTTTATGGATGGCTGGAGAACAAAAATAGAAGTGAGAAATAAATGGAGATCAGTGAAATAAAGCACATATGTTAAGATAGTGATGTAGATAATATGGTTATCAATATGATTGTTAAGATTATATCTAATGTAATATATTTTCAGTGGAAGATATGTTAAGAGAGAGCAATGAATAGTATTATAATGCTGATTATTATTATTGTAAGATTAGAGAACTATTATCAATGTAACAAATATTACAAATTATGACTGTAATAGCACAGAGACATTAAACACACTGTTTAATGGAAGATGATATGTTCAAGTTAAAAAATAAAAAAAAAACCTTACAAAAATAATAAGTTCAGGCCAGGTTTTTGAGAGAGGTTGATGAATAGCAGCCAAGATGGCTGCTATTGTTGAAGGCAGACTACAGAACGGTGGGAGCCATCTTGCTCCCTGTTGCTGGTCCACAATTGATAGGGCTTTCGGTTAGGACAGGTAGAGGAAAAAGGACGGCGGTAGGAGGAGACTATGATGGTGTAACCGGACTTCTGGTCGGCTCCAGGATTGAACGGGGGCTTCCGGTTAGGACTTTTGTGACTCTGAGTGTTTTTAAGGTTGCCGGCCCCTGTTTTAGGGGATTACCACATTGCTGCAGTCAGAACAGACCAACTTTAATAATCATAGGGTCCAAATAACACTGACCTGCCAACCCGAAATCACTTCCTCGATGGGCAAAATGCTCACGCTCTCCTGCTGCAGCGGAAAGATCAGCTGCTCTGCCCGTCGATTCTGCTTCACGACTGGATCCCATTTGTTCAGCACTTCGGCTGTCTGTGCGTAAGCTGCTTCTCTTACCACCTGCAGACACAACCAGATAACTATGGGCCCCAATGGTCAAAGCATCCCATTAAGGAGACATTACAAGGGTCAATGACAGAAACTCATCTCCGGGAGCACTTTACAGACAAAAGGCACTTTACTGTCTTTTTGTTAATTCCGAATTTTAATTATTTGATTCTTGTTTTATTATATTTTGTTGATACATTGTTTCAGTTTTATAATATTTATTCACAGGTTTGTTTTTTTTAATCTATGTGCACATGGCCCAAAGTCGCTCTGCGAGGGAGATGGATGGACTTCAAATACAAGATAAATTAATAAATGATGCAATGGGAAGGGCAGTCACAATTCAGTGCAGATGCTAGTCTATAAAAGGCTTTTTAGCGAGCAGCAAGAGAAGGCAGAATCTGTTTAAATGTGGTTAACGGTTTCTACAGCATGGAAAAAAACCCCTCTCTTTAGAAGTTCCCTACACGAACATACGCATTTTTGTCATCACGCAGAATGCAAATTCCTACCAACAACAGATACCGTAACTAATAATTTATTTATTTTTATTTGAATTTATATTGCCGCCTATTTGCCCATGGTGACTCAAGGCAGCTTACAGAATATAAAACCACGTTTAAAACAATAAAAACTAACAAAAAAGAATCAATTAGTATAGTACAATAGAACAAAATCACACCCCATCTCCCACCCACCCACCCGGCAACAGCCGATCACACGAGCCATTTAATGGGCTCCATCCCACTTTATGTTCCCCAGGCCCATTGGCAGAACCAGGTCTTCAGCGCCTTCCGGAAGAGTATTAGAACAGAGACCATTCTAATCTGATGAGCCCGGTGGCGCAGTGGACTAAGTGCTGTTAAAGTAGCACTTAGTTGCCAGCTGCCTGCAATTACTGCAAG
The DNA here is from genome assembly GCA_038048745.1 of Coluber constrictor foxii. Classification (NCBI taxonomy): domain Eukaryota; kingdom Metazoa; phylum Chordata; class Lepidosauria; order Squamata; family Colubridae; genus Coluber; species Coluber constrictor. Next base: position 12,413,708 of record CM075971.1, read on the forward strand.
TTCGAATCTCACCAGGCTCAAGGTTGACTCAGCCTTTCATCCTTTCGAGGTAAGTAAAATGAGAAGCCGGATTGTGGGGGCAATAAGCTGACTTTGTATAAAAAAGAACGCAGTTTAGGGGGGACCGAAAGTCCTACTAAGCAGGTATATACAAAAGTATGAAGGCTATTGCTTAATGCATTGTAAGCCACCCTGAGTCTCCGGAGAAGAGCGGCATATAAATCAAACCTATAATAAAATAAAATAAAATAAAATAAAATAAAATAAAATAAAATAAAATAAAATAAAATAAAATAAAATAAAATAATAAAATAAAATAAAATAATAAAATAAAATAAAATAAAATAATAAAATAAAATAAAATAAAATAATAAAATAAAATAATAAAATAAAATAAAATAAAAAATAATATAAAATAAAATAAAATAAAAAAATAAAATAAAAAATAATATAAAATAAAATAAAATAAAATAAAATAAAATAAATAAATAAATAAAATAAAATAATAAAATAAAATAAAATAATAAAATAATAAAATAATAAAATAAAATAAAATAATAAAATAAAATAATAATAAAATAAAATAAAATAATAAATAAATAATCTCTATGGGGATGATGTTCCAGAGAGTGGGAGCCACCAGGGAGAAGACCCTTCTTCTGGGTCCCACCAGGTGTAATCTCCCTCCAGGATAGGACCTGCAACATTCCCTGCCTCTCCACTCTGATGGGTCAAACCACGAAGGGCTTTAAAGGTGACAAACCAGCCCCTTGAATTGCACCGGGAAGCAAATCGGCAACCAATGCAGCTCCCGCAAATAATACTGTCCTTCTGACAGATAACACTGTCCTTCTGACTTACCCTTTCAGTCTCTTCCTTACTAAGTGGGATTTCAGTCGGTTTTTTCTCCTGGGCTTTTTTCAGCTGTTTCCGAACGGGTCGCAGAGCTGGCACAGCAGAAAGCGGTTGTAGCAGCTCCGAGAGCTGGACTTTCTCATGGGCACCTGCAAAAGGCCATGATAGTTCTGAGTCGGGAATGTCAAAATCCACACTGTTATTCTACGCACAATTTTCAGAGTTGTGGCCTTTGGATCATCCCCATGATCGTGTGATCAAAATACAGACACTTGGCAAGCGACTCATACGTACGACCGTCGCTGTGCTCCCAAGATCATGGGATCACTTTGTGCGACCTTCTGACAAGCCAAAGCCAGCGGATGTTCTGGCCCCGTTCCCAGGAATACCCCCCCTCAGACAGTCAGAGTCTAATGAACTGGCAGGCAACCAAGTAAGCTGATAACAAAGTTTGTCAGCAATCCGCAGCTGCTTGCCACATCTTATTTAATAAGTCAGTCAAATACACACCACCAAAATGTTCAGACGCAAGGCCGATTCAAAACCGGGATCCATGAATCTTTGTTTTGTTCGTCACAAAGATACGTCTGCAATCCCTCTCTTATATAGTCTGGGAGGCATGGTCCACCAGCTAATCACGACCACGCCTTTTCCTCTGCTGGGCTCTCCTGTCTCTCCGACGCTGGCGAGGATCCAACCAAAACTCACTCCCCTCATCAATGTCCTCCTGTGGCTGCGGGGACGAGCTTGGCTCTGGGCCTGTCTCCTGCCCTTCGGTGTCCTCCGGAGGCATTGCCAGAGAGGAGAGTCCTGGAGAAGGAGGCCTTACCAATTCCTCTCCCTCGCTCTCAGAGTCCTCCCCTGCTGATGACGCAGGCTCAGGCAACGGAGCCACAACAGCGGGAAAGTCAGATGCACTCAACAAACTGGGTTACAAACTTTTATTGACTGCAATGTTTCACTTAGCAACAGTGGCAAGAAAAGAGGCAAAATGGGGCCAAAACTCACTTAACGGACGTCTCCCTTAGCAACAGAAATTTTGAGCTTCAATTGTGGTCGTAAGACGAGGACTACCTATAGACTGTTGCAGAGTAAAAGTTTTACTATGTGATGGCACATACCATATTTTTCGAAGTATAAGACGCACCGGACTATTAAGATGTACCTACCTTTTTTTGGTGAGGAAAAGAAGAAAAAGAAATCTCCCTCTGCCTCTGAGCAATTTTGTCTCCTTGCAGCAAACAGCCCGCTTTATTTTCATCTTCGTTTTCAGCATAGCTTGATTAGCACAAGGAAAAAAAAAATCTGCTCCAGCAGTTTACCTCCTTGCAGCAAGCAGCAGAGGCCCATGCAAAACAGCTGAGAGCAAAACAGCTGAGAGTCGGGAGGCCGATCCAATCGACTTGTGCTAATTAGGCTGTGCTGAAGCTGAAAGAAGCCGTTTCTTCTTGCTGCTTGCTGCAAAGGGGGTAAACTGCTGGGAGGCAGAGGCCAAAGGGTGGGGGCCAGTGGGTGGGCGGGGCTACATTCGCAATATAAGACGCACCTAAATTTTTACCCCCTTTTTTAGAGGAGAAAAAATGTTCGTCTAATACTCCGAAAAATACAGTAATCAAAAGGTATTGTATGGATTTAACAGTGAGAAGCTAGCTAGCTAGCTAGCTAGCTAGCTAGCTAGCTAAATAAATAAATAAATAAATAAACAAACAAACAAACCTTACCTCCACCACCCACATCGAATTCTGAAATCTGCGCGCTGGCCTCAGTACGTTCAACCTTTCGTTGTCTGCAAGAAGAACAGTAACCAATTTATTAGTGGGAAAGGATTGCATGGTGATCTTTGAGGATGGCTTGTTCTCAGTCTCCTTCACCGAGGACTTTCTCTCTTACCGCTTCCCACCAACCAAGGCGGTGAGGGCATCTACCAGTTGCCGGTGCTTCTTGGCTGCCCCTTCCTCGTCCACCTGGGGAACGAAAAAGTCCCAATGAACAAGAACTCATCACTTGAACATTTTATTGAGTTACAAAAATATTGTAAAATACAAAAAGTAAATAGAAAAGCAGTGGGCAGGAAAAGGGGCAAGAGAAGTGCGGAACGATAAGAAGAAAACATTGACTTAAGACTCTCTCTGTTGCAGTAAAATAAAGACATTAACATCAAATTGCAACGTTTTTGCTTTTTCATAATAATATGAACAAGCCATTTCAGTAAAGGTCTATCAATCGATTCGGTAAAAACCCAAAGTCAGAGTTTTATTCTTTTCCACTTCAAGCACCAAGTTCAGAAGCAGTCTCCAAGTGGAAACAAAAATACTTGGCAAAGGAAAGTTCTTTTCTTTAATCAAAGTGGTCAGTTTTGCCATTTCAGCCAACTCCGTCAACTTCTGCAACCATTGGTCCATGGTAGGAATCGAAGTGTCCTTCCATTTTTGTGCACAGAATAGCCTTGCTGTGGTCAACGTATATAATAAAGCAAGAACTCGTACATCCAGATGAAAGTAACATAATTTGTGGTAAATTATCTCTGCATTCAACAGGCTTTTATTGTTCAGTTGCTAAGTTGTGTCCCACTCTTCGCAACTCCAAGGACCATAGCAAGCCAACACACACACATTTCCTCCCCAAACATGCTAGGTTTTTTTAAAAATTTGATTTATATGCTGCCCTTCTCTGGAGACTCAGGGCGGCTTATAATGTGTTAAGCAATAGCCTTCATACTTTTGTATATTTTATACAAAGTCAGCTTATTGCCCCCACAAACTGGGTCCTCATTTTACCTATCTTAGAAAAGATGGAAGGCTGAGTCAACCTTGAGCCTGGGGAGATTCGAACTTGAGTAATTGCAGGCAGTTGATGTTAATAACTGTTAATAACAGTGCTTTAGTCGGCTGCACCACCAGGGCTCCGAGTTACAGAGCCTTTCTCAATTAAGACTTTTAGCCAGGAGTGAAATGCTCCCGGTTTGGACCGGACCGCCTGATCCAGTAGCGATGGTGGCAGGTGGTTCGGAGAACCGGTAGCAAAAATCCCTGCACCCGCCCCCATGCCCAGCCGAGCCGTACGATCATCAGAGGCTTTTTTTTTCTTTTCAAAGCATTCTTTCTACAACTTCTTCCGCCGAAAAAATGCTTTTAAAAGTTAAAAAAAAAGCCTGTGATGATTACACGGCTCAGCTGGGATCTCAGAGGCTTTTCAAAGCATTTTTTAAACCACCTCTTCCGCTGAAGAGGTTGCAGGAAAAAATGCTTTAAAAGTCTCTGGTGATCCCAGCTGAGTTGCCTGCTCGTCAGAGAGACTTTTCAAAGTATTTTTTTGCATTTGCAGAAAAAATGCTTTGAAAAGTTAAAAAAAAAAGTTGGCCACGCCCACCCAGTCACATTACCCTCCCCTTCCAAGCCACGCCCACAGAACAAGTAGTAACAAATTTTACATTTCACCCCTGCTTTTAGCTATACAATTTGAGATGAAGACCCTTGGAATGGTGTGGGAGTAGGAATGGATTTCCAGAGGGAAAAAATTGCAGACTACAGGAACCATTGGCACTACTCAGGTGACCCGGAGGACACAGATAAATCTCCAAGTGCTTCAATGACCCTCTAAAAGGATGCAAAGGACCAGCTGTCTGCAAGGAGTATCATCCTTTCCATTCCCCCACTATCTTGCCAGAGCTGAAGAAGCTTCTTGGATGATAAGGGAAACGACTTCAAAAGAAAAAAAAACAAGAAAGTCCAGTTACCTCCTTAAAAAAAGCACTTTTGAGCAGTGGTGAAATCCATTTTTTTTACTATCTGTTTTGTGGGCGTGGCTTGGTGGGCATGGTATGGCTTGGTGGGCATAGCAGGGGAAGGATACCGCAAAATCTCCATTCCCACCCCACTCCAGGGAGAAGGTTATTGCAAAATCTCCATTCCCACCCCAGTCTGGGGCCAGCCAGAGGTGGTATCTGCCGGGTCTCTGAACTGCTCAAAATTTCCGCTACCGGTTCTCCAGAATCTGTTAGAACCTACTGGATTTCACCCCTGCCTTTGGGACAACCGTGAGCTGGATGGCTGAGAATCTCTACAGACTTTCCCACTTCACTCAAGCGCATTCATTGTATCGAACGTGCCACAGTGGGCAGAGTTTTTCCCACTTCACTCAACCGCATTCAATGCAGGAAAAAGCAGCCACCCTGGAAATAGCATCCTTGCTACTTATCCGATCCCGTGCAGAGAAGGATTTTATAATAATAAAAATCCAACTTCCAGAATCCGAAGAGAGTCTCTTCTTTTCTTGGGAGAGAGCTCACCTCTTCCACCTCGTCTTCCTCGCTCGGGATCAGCTCCCTCTCGGAGGGATCTTCCTCTTGGACAGCCTCCATTGGGGGGGGCAAAGCCACCGAAACTCCCCCACTTCCAGCCGAACACGGGAACCACCTTTCCTTTCCGAACAGGCTATCGAACACGTGTTAAAAGCCCTCTCTGCCGTAAAGCGCGCCGGCAGTTCCGCCTTTGAAGCCAGACTTTTGCAACAGTTCCGCCCTTTCCCCCCCCCCTTTTCTTTCATTTGGAATTACAAGTACAGGGGCCGCTCTTGCCTTATTGCGAGGTAAACCCCACCTATGCTAATTATTTAAATGTTATGCAAATTGCCAGGCGTTGGGGACGGACTCTGATAAAAACATTTCGCTCCTCCAGCCTTACCCCGATTTGCAGGGCGAGGTCCCCAACAATTTAATAACCCGGTGGGCGGAGCTTCCGCTGACCGCGCCCCCTCTCTCCTTTGGAATCTGGGCCGCCGTGCGGAGGGGGGCGCGGCTTCCCCGATCCAATGAAGCGTAGGAATCCAACGTCGGCCCCGCCCACCCGTTTCGATTAGTTGACGCAAGGGGAAAAAAAAATCGTTCCAGCACTTTTGCTCGCTTAAACCCCGCCCACTAGGCGGCTCGCCCCGCCGCTCTTCCCAAATGACGGGCCACCCGACCAATAAAAAGGCTGCCTTCGGGGCCAAGCGGGCGGGTTCGAGTCTCCACACAACATCAGGCGCTGTCTGAGGGGGGACGAAGTCCACCTCTTTTTTTAAAATATATATATAATATATATATATATAAATCCTGTTTGTAGAACGAGCCGCCTCCTGGGTCTCCGAGTGAGGCGGTGCCTCTTCCTTCCTTCCCTCGCCCGCCCTCCGCCCGAGCGGCAAAGAAGCCAGCCGAAGAAAAACAGCCTCGCCCTCTTTCCTCTCTTCTCCCTCCGTCCCCCACCCACCACCCAGTGCTTTACTTCAGCGTGAGTGACAGCCGGCTGGACCCATCGCAGCGCCCATCTGAGCCGGAAGGCGGTGCGGAGGCGCGGCTGGGCCAATAAGCAGCTACTCCTCTCAACCCCCCCCCCACGTCTCCTCAGAACCGCGCCGCGACAGAAAAAGCAGGAAGGCCTCGGCCGGAGCCGGCCTCGGTCTCAGCCCCGGCAACGCCAGGCGGCAGGTGAGAGAGAGCCACACCGGTCCGGGGTAGGAAGCCGAGGAGAGGCGGCGCTCCCGTCTCTGGCCTTGCAGCGGTGGGTGGGTCGTGCGGGCGGTGCAGAGACCCCTCTCAGACCCCCTCCGGCCTCGCTGTCTCGGCCGCCCGGGGGTGTGGCTGCCCGGCCGCACGTGGGGTGCGGCGCCCGACAGGCCTCCCTTGGCCAGACTACTCCCCGCCCCGTCCCCCGTCCCTCCCGGGACCTAAGGCGCGCTCTTTCAGCCGTGCACGTGGGAATGCCCAGACGCGTGTCGAGGTCGGGTTGGCTTTGTCACTGGCGGGGTTGTGGGGGGGGGGTGGCTTGGGGATCGTCGATATCGTGGCGGTGTGCATGAAAACGTGGCTGGGTGGGCTTGGCTGTTATTGTGGGGGAGGGAGGGGGGGGGAGCGAGGCCCTGCCTTTGTCTGCCGGGGACGCTTGTGGGAACGTGGGGCGGGGTGGGGGGGAGAGAAGAGAGGGAGGCCGGGACTCGCGTGGCTGTTGTGGAGGGGGTGGGGTGAGTGCATCCTTGCAGAAAGAGAGGCGACCTTTTTGGAGGAAGAGACGTCGCTCGATCCCTCCATCAAGAAAGAAAGAAAGAAAGAAAGAGAGAGAGAGAGAGAAACGGACGCCAAGGAAAGAAGGAAAGAAGGCTTGAACGAGCCCCCCGTGTTTATGCCACGCCTGGCATCAATGGCTTTTGCGGGGAAGGAAGGAAGGAAGGAGGCCGGCGTGGATGGACGCCCGTGGATCAAGACCCTTCCTTCCCTGCCTCCCCCAAAGCCAAGCGAACAAAAGAACCCCCCCTCCCTCTTCCTGCTGTTGAAAAATTTTAAAAAATTTATCTATCTATCTATCTATCTATCTATCTATCTATCTATCTATCTATCTATCTATCTATCTATCTATCTATCTATCTATCTATCTATCTATCTATCTATCTATCTATCTATCTATCTATCTATCTATCTATCTATCTATCTATCTATCTATCTATCTATCTATCTATCTATCTATCTATCTATCTATCTATCTATCTATCTATCTATCTATCTATCTATCTATCTATCTATCTATCTATCTATCTATCTATCTATCTATCTATCTAGGTAGGTAGGTAGGTAGGTCGATCCTTGAATCCTGCCTTTGGGAGAATTTCAGAAACAGTTCTTTAGTTCTGAATAAGCTCTGGCTGATTTTTCTCCAAGGAGTTCAGGATGATATGTGGGTCTTTCCATTCCTTTTATTGCAAAAACATAGGAGGTGGATAGACAAAAAGCTGTTTTTTTCCTTCCTTCCTCCCTTCCTTCTTTCCTTCCTTTCTCCTTCTTTCCTTCTTTCTTTCCTATCCTATCTCTCTATCTTTATCTTTCTATATTTATCTCTCCATCCTATCTATCTATCCATTCTATCTGTCCATGCTATCCATCCGTCCAATCTATCTATCCTAATCTATCAATCTAATCTATCTCATCTCATCTCGAGTCTGTATTTATTTTGCTTTTTTCATCTTAACAGGTGGAGTGTTTTTCTTTCTCCATGCTCTTTGTCATGTGTTAAAACTCCTTTCCTTGAAGGGTTGCCGAAAAGAGCCTTTTAAAAAAAAAGGTGGATCTCGTGCGCTTGTTTTTGAGCAGAGCCAAGTTATTTTGAGCCTCGATTCTGAATTTGAGTGGGTCTGTTGACGGCTTCTTTGTCAAGCCCATCCCCGGCTTTTATTTGTTCAGGATCCTGGTTGGGGAGCTGGGAGGCTGTGGGTGGTGGAGACATTGGAAAACCAAAGCTGGAAAAAAAGAAGGGTTTGGGTTTTTTTTTTTTTTTGGTAAATGCTTTATTCTCATTGTCGATCTGTGTGGCCTTAAAGCAAGTAGGCGAAAAGGTGGGGCAGAAAGAGACAGAGGAGGGGAGTTGATTATCAGTGCTGTGGAGTTGGAGTTGAGGAGTCGGAGGAAATTTTGGGTACCTGGAGTCGGAGTCGGAGTCAGCAAACAATGCACTGACCCCGACTCCTACTAAATTTAAATTGGAATTTTTAAAAAAAGCAAGTTTAAAAGAACATTTATTTCCCGACTCCACAGCCCTGTTGATTATTAACCACTCTGGAATCGGATTCAGTAGGGAAGCATTGGGTAACTTTGGACTGAAGTACTAAGGCCAGCATGTGAATGTCTGGGTTTGGTCCAAAGGCTTTGTGCTAGACTCAAATTACTTTGTGTGATGCTTTGTGATGAGTGCCCGGAAATCCATGCAGCATTTTGTGGTTACATTTGGAATGTTAAGTGATGAAATATTATTTTGACTGGATCGGGCTTTACTGACATGTCAAGGAGGAGAAAAACAAACCTCGCATAAAACGCTACTGTGGCTCTTACTGTGGCTCTCTGTTCATCCTCTGAGTCAGAGGAAAGGTTTGTCAGGAATGCAGTGAGGTCCAAATGAGTTTGGATTGTTTTAAACTAGTTTCGTTTGCCAGAGGGAGTCATGATCGATTACCCAATACTGGATCGGACAGGTTTCTTTGATAGCAAGAATCATGCCACGTACTCTTTCCTTCTTTGTCAGGCACTTGTCTTGCTTGATGAAATTGTATGGTGACTAAAGCTTAAATGTAGGATGTGGGCGTGCCAGAAAGGATTTGCTTCCAGTAATAATAGCTTGGACCAATTTCCTAATCTTAAGTGCCTCCTGAGGAGTTGCCTTGACCTTTCCTTATTGCTTACTTTTCCAGGGGCTGAGGCTGGATTGCTGAGGATGGTGTCTGCTTCCCGGTGGCCGGAGTGGAGACAGGCCATTACCGAGTTAACCCACCTTCGGTGAAGGTGCAGCCATGTCTGTGTTGATAGCAAGAAAGAAAGTGACGCGGAAATGGGAGAAGCTGCCAGGAAGGAATACGTTCTGTTGCGATGGGCGCATTATGATGGCCCGTCAGAAAGGCATCTTCTATTTGACCCTCTTCCTCATTGTGGGGACGTGCGCTCTCTTCTTTGCTTTTGAGTAAGTTCATCATCATCATTGGCCTGCTTGCTTGCATGTTTTATTCACCAGACTGGAATTCATTAACAGCCTACATTTTTAGAGAGATCTAAGTGCTGCTTGAGCAAGGTCCCTAATGTTGGCTGGGACGCTGCACATGCTCTTTACGACCTGTTTTCCTTGTTACCTTCTGGAAGGAGACTTTGTGATATCCGAAGGAGAATGTCTAGATTCAGTCACATTTTTATTCCATAGAGCATCAACCTTGCGAACTCTCAAGTTTCTCTTTCCACTATTTATTCAAAATGGACAGTGATTAACGGGTGTGTAGTGTGTGTGTGTGTGTGTGTGTGTGGTGGATGTATGGATGTATATGTATTTAGCATATATATATAAATATGTGTGTGTGAGAGAGAATTTAAAAAAATACCACAAACCTCTAAAAAATGAGACCATGAACAAGTGAAAAGCAGATTTATTGTTGATATATATATAGAGGGGGGGGGAGAGAGAGATCCTAAACTTTTGCAAAAGTATGTGTGATGTATGCGTATTGGTAGATATGTATTTCTTGTGAGAGCAGACAACAGAATTTCATTTTTAATGTGTGCCAGTGTGTCCACAGTAAAAAGTGACAAGATTATGTTACAGTTGCTCTAGAACAGGACTGTCAAACTCCTGGCCCACGGGCCGGATACATCATGCGCTTGCCATGCCAACATCCGGTTTAGCGAATGGGGAAAAATCCATATATGTCACATGACATTGCCGTGACAACGTGAGTTTGACACCCCTGCTCTAGCATGCTACGGCCCATTTGGCTTCTTGTGGAGGTGGATATGCTTTTTCTGTCTTGATTGCTTTGGATGAAAGCAACAAAGTTGTCTTTGTTTTGTTTTGTTTTTCCTTCCCACACCAGGACATTCTTTCAAAAGTTGGTCAGAGCAGAACATACTAACAATCTCAGTTATTTATTTATTTATATTTTTTTTAAAAGAAAGGTTTTGCTAAATGATGTCAAGAATTTCTGTTTTGAAAGGTGCTTTCATTCTTGCGGTTTCTTATTTGAAAGAGATAAATCAAATGAAGGAATTTAATCCGGTAATGTTTAATGCCTTGTAAAAAGTGAAAAGAAAATTCTTGGATCCTTTCCTGGTATGGAATACCATATCAGATTTCAAAGATATTTGAATAGTAGAGATTGGGTGCATTTGCCTTGTTAGAGAGAATGTGGTTTCTATTGTGGATTGGGGAGGAATTGTTGCTGACCAGAATGCCCTCTTTCCCAGAATATGGTTCACCTTTGGGAGAATATTCTGATAGGAATGGCTTACAGTATGAATTTAGAAAATGGCATAATAAAAAGATGTTGTCTTCTGCCAATAATGTTTGTAGCATAATTTGCGGGAACCTTTTTGGAACCGCTTAGTTGTGAGGCCATTACGTTAATGTGAGTTTATCTGAAATTTATGCACTTCTCAGAGTCGTAACTTGGACAGTTGGTCAAAGGAAGACTCATTTCTGGAAAAGCATGTGGTTTAATGCATATTATATAAAAACGAGCATGTGCAGAGGACAATTTTTTTGCAGACAAAGAATTCTAGTTCTGGTAGACTGCTGTCTTCATTGGCTCGTAATTACTTCATTGGAACTAAATCTGTTATGAAGGAATGTGGACACCAGAGGAAACTGGCATGTATGGCCCCATCCCCCATATCTTCACCCTCTGGAGCTACAGTATCTAATGAGTACCTCATATTTCTCATATTTGCCGTTAAAGCTCGGAGCATATCTGAAATCTACAGCTGCAGTTGTGGTTAGTAGAAACAGGACTTTTAGTAGTATCTTCTCCCACAGTCTCTTGTTTTGGAGCAGTTGTTTAGAGCTTTACCAAAAGAATTTGTTTTCTTTTAAAAAAAGTCTACATGCTTTATAAGAAGATTTACTTCTAGTATTTATTCTTGCCATGCCTATCTTCACCTGTTGCTTTGGACTAAACATTTTTTATTTGTTCATTTTTAACATTTATATAGATACATACTTTGCTGTCGGATCTCCTGGCATTTTGTAATACGATAGCTTGTTGAACATGAAGAGGACTTATGGTCCTCTGGGTGCTTTGTGTGTATATCCAAGGCCAATCTTATATATCTTGATTCTGGCATTGTCTGCCTCCATCTCCTGTAGTGACACTGCATCACTCTTACAATCTTGGCTACCTCCATTTCTAATGGGCTCCTTAGGGTTTTATGACTGTTGCGTTCATGAAGATAATAGAGTGATGGATCAGTCTTGTTACACAAATGATTATATGTTGGCACTCATGTCTTTCAACTTACTTTGATGGGCATTCAAGCATTTGCTGGTGAGGGGGGCAGACTGGTCTGAGTCTGCTTCTCTCATCCTTGAAAATTAAATGGCATTTGGCCACTTACTTTAATTTCTCTTGTTAACTTAGACTTTAGAATAGTAGAGCTGGAAGGGACATCTTCTAGTCCAGCCTGCTGTTCAAGCAGGAGAACCTATACCATCTCAGACAAGTGACTGTCTAGCCTCTTCTGATGGAGTGCCCAGTGATGGAGCGCCCACAATTTCTGAAGGCAAGTTGTTCCACTAGTTAATTGTCCTCACTGTTAGGAAGTTTCTCTTTAATTCCAGGTTGCTTCTCTCCTTGTTTAGTTTTCAACCATTATTTCTTGTCCTGCCTTCTGGTGCTTTGGAGAATAATTTGACCCTTCTTCTTTGGGGCAGCCTCTTAAATACTGAAATACTGCTGTCATATCACCCCTAATTCTTCTTTTCTTTAGACTAGCCAGACACAAAGCCTGCAGCTGTTCTTCATATGGTTTAGTCTCCAGGCCTTTGATCATCTTAGTTGCTCTTCTCTGAACTTTTTCCAAAATCTCAACATCTTTTAAGTAGTATGGTGACCAAAATTGGTTGCAGTATTCCAGGTGTAGTCCTACGTTGCTCAGAATTCTTCCTTTTTAGCCCTGCAATGGGATGACTGTGTCCAAAAAGATCTGGGGGTCCTTTTGGAGACTCCTGTTTGGATCAAAGCTGGGAATTACAGCCAGGAAGGTCATAATCAAGAACTGATGATGCATGAGTTGTGACCTCCTTTGGATCAGGAGATTAGTAACTCATGGCCTTGTCATTTTCCATTTGGATTATTGCAATTTACTCTTTATGAAACTGTCCTTGAAGGTAAGTTGGAAACACTTTAATTGTATGCCTACTAACATGTCAGCACCAATTTTGTGGGAGGTGCTCTCGTTATCAGAAGCCTCTCCGGTGCAACTCAAGGTGTTGATGATCATTTACCAAAGCCCCATATGGCTCAGGTTGCTGCTATTTTGGGTAGCATCTGACCCGAAGTACAGTCTGCCCACCCAGTTCCCAAAGATAGGAAGATGTTATGGGTGAGGGAGGATCACAAGGGCAAATTAATGTTATGGGGAAGGAAGTAAGGAACCAGACCTTCACATCATAGCTCCTTCACTTCGAAGTCGTCTCCGTACTGAAGGATGGAGGATGCCTCCATTCCTCTTTTTATTTGGGAAAGCAGCCAAAACTGCTTTTTCCATGGGCCTTTTGGGGTAGAAGGCAACACTCAACTTACGGAAGAAGTGTTCTGTAGCTTAAGTGCTATGTGATGAATTGTGATTGATTGATTTTACTATTTTGTCTTTTATGATAGTCTGTACATTTTTATCTTGGGAGTTGAAGGGATATCTTAATGAAACAAATACTGTTGTATTAATTAAACAATGTTAACTGGAAAACAGAAAGAACCCTGTCTTGGAGAAGATTTCAGAAACAGTTCTTCAGATCTGAATAAGCTCTGCTGATTTGTCTCCAAGGAACTCAGGATGATATGTGGTTCTTCTCATTCTTTTTATTCTTGCAAAATCATGGAAGGTGGATTAGACAAAAAAGAGCGGTTCATACCTGGGCCACCTTCAGATGCCAAGCTTTGAGAAGTGTGGCATTATGCATGGAAACTGAACCTGTAGTCTCTGTACCACTATATTAGGCCCTGTACCGTATTGGTATTTTCCTGGAGTAATATCTTTAGAAACTGCTCTCCCACCTTGGGTGAAGAATGTCAAATATTAGAACTGCTCTAGTATTGTATCATAAGCTGTTCCTAGGTTGGAGAATGTGGCAAAACAGAGAATGTGTAGAACTGTTCCATAAATTATATTTATAGAATATAAATATTTAATATCGTTCACTGAGAAATCTAGGAGAAATATTACCCTAGTCTGCACTTTGGCATGACTCAGCAATAATACAAAGTGGGAAGTATAGTAAGCAGAGGTCTTGTCCAGCACTTTATATGTAGCTGCCTGATTGATGATACAAAATATTAGAAATAAATAGCTGTACCCGATATGTGAAAGGTTATGCTTGAAAACTGGGAAGACGTATCTTAAGCATTAAAAGACAATGGAGAAGATTGCTGTTGGTGAAATTTTAGAAAGGTTAATTCAATCATATCAACTTAATCAATTTCAATGAAAGTGAAAATTGGAAAACTTCATGTTATTAGTTCAATGTGAATCTTCAATCTATTCTCCTCTCTTCAGGTTTGCAAGAAGAAATTAGCCAGGTAAAGACCATGATGTTCTAACCACCTGTGATGCCGGGGAAGTGTTTCTAAATAAAGAAAGAGAACTTTGAATTTTTAATAGTTTTGCTTGTATTTGTTAACGTTTCCATAAGATCCTGGCATTCTCCTCTTTAATTAGAAATTAGAACAGGGTGAGAAAGGACATGGTGAAGGATATCATTGAGGACTATTGTATAAGTTCAGAGCGAAAGTACATAGCAACTCAATGTTGATTTTGTTATGCATGTTTAGCCTGTGAGACAAGGTTAATTGGCTGATTGTGTCACTTACAAACAAAACACTCACTTTGCTTCTGTTTCTCATGGAACTTTGAAAGAAAAAAACAGAACGTTCCGCATTTGAACCTTGCTTCCAGAAGTTGTAGAAAGCTATAGGAGGATTATTTTAAGAAATCACTGATTCATTTAGGCTATTATTTAAGCGGAGGAGTCTAGCAATATTTTTGACTTTCAGAGTTGATTCAGTTTATTTATTTTTTTAAAAAAAGATGTTATCAAAGTGATTGTGTTGTGAATAAGCTTATCTAAGTCATGTGAACTGATTTCCATGAATGCTTAAATGTTGTTTACGTTTCAATATACTTCCTGCCTGCACTTTTAGATGAACCAGATTAAAAATGTTGGCATGGAACACTATTCTTGGCAATGTGCCTTTTCTCCAAGGGGCAGGGCTGCCAATTTGATATAAAAATGTATGTGTTCCTTGGGGTGCAGACGTTTTTATTGTGTCACGTATGTGTTTATGACGGAATACCCAAAATAGGAGAGAGAGATTGGGAGGATGATCCATTTGGAATCCCTCTAAACTGGGCTACTGTGCAGTTAAAATATATAAAACTAGACAGCCTGTTGCTCATTGCCATTGTTTCAGTGAATATCCATTTGAGATAACACATGGTTGAAAACGTTTTGCCCCTGTCGTGCATCGTTTCACCCAGTTAAAGGTTATAGAGCCGTGAAAGTTTTAGTAGTACATAAACTAATCCACGAGCCAGCAATTCTTGTTCTCATTATTCCTCTTATTCTCCGCTCTCAATATTTAAAGTGCCGGACCTTTTAACTCCTTAAGTCTTTCTGATTGTTTTGGTTGAAATATGAGATCAACCGCCTAGACGAGCACAATTTCTATGTGAGCTTTTCCTCAATTATCATCTTTTTTTAAAAAAGTCATTTGCAAAATAGGCACATGATTGTTCAAAACCAACTCCCTAAAAACAAGTGCCAACCTAAGAGTGTCAATAAATGCCACAGGAGGAGGAAGCCAGAAATCAGTGTCGGTCCTTAAACAAATGTGATTTGGTTCTAAGATTGCACTGGAAGCTGCTGAGATACTTCCAAGAGCTTTCAACAAATGTGGAATTGATGTCCCAGAGGTCCCAAAGGTGGTTTTTCAGAAGGCAATTGGACTTTCTTGTTTTTTCTTTTGAAGATGTTTCGCTTCTCATCCAAGAAGCTTCTTCACCTGTGGCAGGATAGTTGGGGCAAAGGGATGATTTATATTCCTTGCAGACAGCTTGTCCTTTGCATATTTTAGAGGGTTCTTGAAGCACTTGGAGGTTTATCTTTATCTGTGTCCTCAGGGTCACCTGAGTGGTGCTCCTGGTTCCTGTAGTCTGCATTCCTACTCCCACACCATTCGAAGGGCATCCATCCCAAAGCTAAAAAGTCTGTAGAGATTCTCAAGCAATTGGGTTTTCTTGTTTTTTCTTCTTTGAAGATATTTTGCTTCTCATCCAAGAAGCTTCTTCAGCTCTGGCTTCAGTGGGGAATGGAAGGATTTATATTCCTTGCAGACAGCTGGTTATGTGCATCCTTTTAGATGAGAAGTGAAACGTCTTCAAAGAAAAAAAACAGTCCATTTACCTCCTGAAAAAGCACCTTTAGGACAACCATGACCTGGATGACTGAGAATCTCTACTGACTGTGGGATTGATGAGTATTGTTTTTAGATAAGGGGTTCTTGAAATACAAACTGCTCCAACAAGTCCCTTTTTTGGCCGCCAGCAAAAGGGTGGAAATCCACAGTGTTTAGACCCTTGCCTGGAGCCCTTTGTAGGACCTTTGTAAGTCTCCACAGGAACTGACTGTTTTTGCGTGTCATTTCAGTGACCTGAATTTTTTCCTATTCTAGGTGCCGGTACCTTGCTATCCACCTCTCCCCAGCTATCCCCGTCTTTGCAGTCATTCTCTTTTTGTTTGCGATGGCCACCCTGTTGCGGACAAGCTTCAGCGACCCTGGGGTCATTCCACGGGCCCTACCTGATGAGGCCGCTTTCATTGAAATGGAAATAGGTACGTGGGGTGGCCGTTGGTGAAACCAGCCAGCCAGAGGATGTAGACGATTTCTCCCTCCCTAGTTTCATCTGGTGAGATGGGCAAAGGTCAGGCAGCCAACAGTCTGCTTTCATTTCAGAGGCAACCAATGGAACGGTGCCTCCCGGCCAGCGGCCACCTCCGCGCATTAAGAACTTCCAGATCAATAACCAGATCGTGAAGCTGAAGTATTGCTATACCTGCAAGATCTTCCGTCCACCCCGGGCCTCGCATTGCAGTATTTGCGACAACTGTGTGGGTGAGTGACAAGAGGCTGGGCTCCAAATCCCTTTAGGACTCTATTCCGGGCCGAGAATGTGCACCTAAGTACCTTCTTAAAAAAAAGGAAAAAAAAAAAGGGAGCCAGCAGTGGCTCAGTGGCTAAGACGCTGAGCTTGTCGATCGAAAGGTTGGCAGTTCAGTGGTTCGAATCCTTAGCGCCACGTAACAGGGTGAGCGCCAGTTGCCTGTCCCAGCTTCTGCCAACCTAGCAGTTCGAAAGCAGGTAAAAAACGCAAGTAGAAAAATAGGGACCAACTTTGGTGGTGGGAAGGTAACAGTATTCCGTGCGCCTTTGGTGTTGAGTCATGCTGGTCGCATGACCACCGAGACATCTTCGGACAGCGCTGGCTCTCCGGCTTTGAAACTGAGATGAGCACCGCCCCCTAGAGTCAGGAGCGATTAGCACATAAGCGTGAGGGGAACCTTTACCTTTACCTTCTCCCGATGGCCCATGAGCTGCTCTGCAGAATTTAAGACATTCTAGAAAGGCAGTAAGCGTTCCCTTTTGCTACTGATTGAAGGGAAAAAGAAATTGAAGCCCTGGCAACTCCGCCTACCCGGATGCAGGATGTCTACAGCCAGCCTGCAAACCTCTCTTTAAGTGTAAATTCTAGTCTTTCAAGTGAAACGAAAGCAGGAGTTTGGGGGTTAGTCATTTCGATGCCACGCAAGCCACTACACAAGTCTACATCTGCAGCGATTTGTAACTTCCCTATAATAAGAGGGTGAGAATACCTGAAAGCATCAGAGCTCACATTCTGCTATTGATTTTCAGGTTCAGATAAAGTGGGTCTTGTCCTCAGATAAAGTGGGGACAAGGCCCACTTTATCTGAACCTGAAAATCAATTCAGGTTCCCACCAGTGCTTCTGGTTCCCTCTGCCTTCCCCAAAGAGTCCAATGTAAGGTTTACTTTACCCTGTTTCCCCAAAAATAAGACATCCCCTGATAATAAGCACATGCCTAAAATAAGCCTCCCCCCCTCTTGAAAATAAGCCTTCCCCATCTTGTTCCACACGCCCCAAACTAATAAGACCTCCCCGAAAATCAGACCAAAAAGTTTTTTTTGAACTTCAGGGTTCAAAAAAATATAAGACGGTCTTATTTTCGGGGAAACATGGTCCCATCCGCATACAAATTCGACAAGCCCCTTTCCTGTAGGTTGCCGGTCTTTGACACTATCACAGCAGTTCACTTCTTTAAAACAAAGTTTTTAAGGCAGAAGTTGCCCACTTGGCAATCCTCCCACCTCAAAAGATGAGGGCATGAATCCGTTCCATAGTTAGCCAGAAGGATTTGCAGCATGGGCTTGGTATGAGAGTGAAACTGTACAACATGCTTACCGAAGTTTCTCTTCTGCAGCGAAGAGAAAAGCAGCAAAAACTTCTCTCTCTCTCTCTCTCTCTTTTTTTTTTTACAGAGCGTTTCGATCATCATTGTCCCTGGGTAGGAAACTGTGTGGGAAAGAGGAACTACCGTTATTTCTACCTCTTCATCCTTTCCTTGTCACTCCTCACCATCTACATCTTCTCCTTCAACATTGTTTACGTCGCCCTGAGTGAGTAGGGCTTATAGTCAGGGGAGGAAAGAATTGAACCAAAAGCTTCGCGCAGGCATCTTGGAAAGGAAGGAAGGAAGGAAGGGGGGGAGGTTTTTGCTGGAGGGGAATGGCCTTCGCTCTTGAGGTGGTTAATAATTGCGGATTAAATATATTGTGTTTTTCCTTCCATACAGAATCCCTGAAGATCGGCTTTTTGAGTACCCTGAAAGAAACTCCAGGGACATATCTTTTCTGCTGATTGATCGATAGTTGTTTTTAATTTGGCCGGAGAGAAATAGGAGAGAAATCATTCTGCCCTGCTCTCCAGTGTGTGTCTGTGTGTGAGGGGGGAAATGGGGTAGGATAGCGTTGGGAGAAGTTAATGATTCTGTAAGGAGCTTGTGTTCCTTAACTGACCTTTCCACGGCTCTGGAGGTTTTGATCTGCTTTTTCACTCTTTGGTCTGTGGTGGGCCTAACTGGATTCCACACGTTCCTGGTAGCCTTGAATCAGACAACGAATGAAGATGTAAGTACTTCCAAAGACACATTTCTAATTCTCTCTCTCCTTTTTTTCTCTCCCTCTCTTCCCCTTCTCTTCCTCTCCCCCTCTATCTCCTCTCTCTCTCTCCCTCTCTCCCTTTTTTTCTCTCCCTCTCTCCCCTCTCTCCTTCTCTCTTCCTCTTTTTCTCCCTGTCCCCCTTTCTGTGCTCTCTTTCTCTTCCTCTCTCCCCTTTTTTCCTCTCCCCCCTCTCCTTCTGTCTCCCTCCCCCCCTCTTTCTCTCTCCCTCCCTCTCCCCCTCTCTCTCACATTCTCTGTGAGAATGTTCTTTTTCAGAAACATTGGTAAGAGCTATTATCATAGAAGTCTGGCCTTGCTCTAGACAGGCGTGACTAAATTTCTTGAAAGAATACCCATTCTCCCTTAAATGGATTGGAGTCACTGGATTTCCTTCCAAAGAACACAATAAGCTTTCTTCCAAACATGTCAATTTTTTTTTTTAAATAAATCTTCATTTATCAAAGTAAAGACTTAAATGCATTTCCATCTTCCGTCCCTTTGCTACAATTTCTAGCGTTTCTTCAAATCCTCAGGCAGAATAGAGCCCGCCTATTTAACCGGGCAGTTGTTTCTTCTCATTTGCAAGCACTAAAGAGCCTTTGACTGATGCATCAGGCTCTGGGGAAGTAAAACTTTTCTGTGGAGGAGGAAGGCATCTCATTATGACAAAGTAATTAGAAAAACAGCAGGAGCCAAGAGTTCCAGGAGAGATCTGTTGGAAGAAGCCAGAGTAACTTTGAAAGATGCTTTTTCATTTGGGATCTGGGTTTACATCATCATCACGTAGATCAATGCTAACCTTGGTTCTGGATTTTTAGAGGCTGCTCTTCTTGTTCTTTCAGATTAAAGGTTCCTGGACAGGGAAGAACCGTGTGCAGAATCCCTACAGCCATGGTAACATAGTGAAGAACTGCTGCGAAGTTCTGTGTGGTCCTTTGCCTCCCAGGTGATGGCTCAATCCGTATCTCGATGTTGTTTCCCCTGGGTACAATTCGTGGTGGAGAGGAAATTGATGGAAGGGGCCCTTCCTGCAGATCTGAGATGGAGTTTAGTTGTTGAGGCATCCTTGGTGCTCTCTGAGTCACGATGTCTCATACCCAAACTAGGCAGCTTTCATCAATGCCAGCGATCAGTGGCCTATAGTAGTGGCCAAAATTGTGGAAACTTTTTGGGAAAAGTGTATTTTTCTAAAACTAGCTAATAACACCACTTTTTTGGGGGGGAGTAATACTTTAAAATTATATATGAATGGAAAGATAATTTAATCAAGAATGCAATGCAATAACTTTTATGAAGGATTTGCTATTAGAATAGCAGTTACCGTATAAAAAAGAAAAGTGAAACACGTACAAAAAAACAGATATACAAAAACGATCACCATAGAAAAAACGAGATATACAAAAATGATCACCATGTCAGTTAATACGTCTTTGGGTAACCTTTAGCATGAATTACGGCCTTACAACATCTTCCCATGGGGTGAACCAAGTCTTTTAATTCTGCAGCTGTTATCATGTGAAACCAAGATTGAACGATGGCTTCTATTAACTGGGTTTTATTGCTGGGTCGCTTCTGACTAACAAGTTTCTTTAGTTGGCTCCATAGATTTTCAATTGGGTGAAGGTCTGGGCTATTCCCAGGCCATTCCAGCAGTGGGGGAAAATATATATATATATTTCTATATCACCCTTCTCCTGAAGGTCTCAAGGTGGTGCACAGCCATAATAAAAACCAATGTACACCACAAAAGTTAAAAACAATTAAAACAGAGTAAATAATTTGGCCCTTATTTTTTTTATAAAAACCCCAAAATAGGATTATCTTGAAACTCCCCCCCCCCAAAAAAAGTGGTGTTATTAGCCATCAGACCTCAAAATTATACTTTCCCCGAAAGGTTTCCACGATTTTGGCCACTACTGTAGTTTGGGTCATGAAGCGTTTGCAAGAAAAGCACCCAGCTTGGTGGGCAGCAAGAACCCCCTCTTTTCAATTCTGATCTACACTTATTTTCCTTTATTGATAATTTAGCTATTCTCATCTCTTTAAACCTTTTTTTCCCTCAAAAGTCTTATTTTCTCTGATCATCCGCTTCTGCTTTACAGCGTGCTGGATAGAAGGGGCATCTTGCTTCAAGAGAGTGCTGTCTCAGGGAGCGGAGCTGGGCCTGAGCCCAGAACGCAAGGAGAGAAGAGAAGCGCAAAGGAATGCAGTGCCCAGGAAGCCGGTGGTGCCCCCGAGGGCGGCAGTGCCTTCCCGGAGCAAAACCTGGTAAGTGTGGCAAGCAGAGGTGCGCTTAGGATGAAAATTATCCTAAGGCACACTTTTTTCCCTCCTAAAAGAGGCTGAAAATTTGGGTGCGTCTTATACTCCGAATGTAACCCCACCCACCCTTTGGCCCCCACGCGTCCTCCTCCTGACTGCAGATATTGCCACTGACAATGTCTTGTGTTTTTGAGCTCTGCGCGTCATGTTTTCAGCCTCCAAAGACTCAGTTTGAGAGCCGTTCAAGGCTGCGGGGTTCGCCAAAACACATCGTCGCCGATCACCGTCCGAAAACGCAACATATTTGGAGGCTGAAAACACAACGCACAGTGCCCCAAATGGCTACCTGGAACAGCTGCTGCTTTCTCTTACCCCTTCTGCACTTCGCCTGCTTTAATCACTGGAGCTCCCTCCGACGATCAGCTGTGCTTTTGAAGCTGTTTTTTCAGCCCCAGCGTGCGGGAAGCAATCTTCCGTGCTTTGCCTGCTTTTCTAATTGCTGCTCCCTCCGACGATCAGCTGTGCTCTAGAAGTGGCTTTTTAGCCCCAACCAGCCCCAACCTCAAAACCAGCATGTGAACTAATGTGCTGAAGCTGACCAGGCTAAGGACTAGCCAGATGAATACTTGGTTGGCAGAATTTTTTTCCCCTATTTTCATCCCCAAAAGTTAAGATGATGATGATGATTAATAGTTCAATTTATATGCCGCCCTTCTCTGGAGACTCAGGGCGGCTTACCATGCATTAAGCAATAGCCTTCATACTTTCGTATATACCTGCTTAGCAGGGCTTTCGGCCCTCCCTAAGCGGTGTTCTTTTTTATACAAAGTCAGCTTATTGCCCCCACAGTCCGGGTCCTCATTTTACCTACCTCGAAAGGATGGAAGGCTGAGTCAACCTTGAACCTGGTATGATTTGAACTTGCAGTTATTGCAGGCAGCTGGCAACTAAGTGCTATTTAACAGCACTTAGTCCACTGTGCCACCAGGCTTATACCAGGAGTATAAGATGCGTCTTATATTCCGAAAAATATGGTACCTGCTCCCAGCTTTGGCACTAGCACTGTTTTCTAGTAGCCCATAGGGAAGTTGCTGGGTGGATGGATTTCCAGAAAGGATTTCTATAATGGGCAAGACACTAAGCCACATCTTTAACGTGCCTCCAGATGTCCGTAAGATTGACAGTTTTGCTTTCAAGGAGCTGTTTGCGGGATTCTGTTGTGAATTGTCCTCCTCCCTTCTTTTCTTCCTCCGCAGCTCCCTGGGCCAACAGACAAGATGCCCCAGGAAGCCATCAAGCCACCTGTCACTGCTGCTACCACTGCTGCTGCTGCAGAAGAAGAAGAACCATCAACTGTTCAGACACTCGATCCTGCACGGATGACACCTTAGCCTCCGAGATGGACCCGAGAGTGCTTTTCCTTGGCTGCCTCTTGTGAAGCTGCAGCATGAGCAAGGATGGGAACAGCTGGCTGGACAGCATGTTGTTCCTTAGGCGGTTTTGTTCGCCAGCAGTCGTGAACGGTGCCCACAAACTTTTGTCAGTTGCCAATGCTCCCTTTTTCTCACAGAGCCCGGGCACTCGTCTCTGCTGCTTGACGGAACTCTTCATCCGTGGGCAAGTCTCTCAGCCCAATTAAGGGAGTGCCTCTCTGGCCCCAGCCCTGGAACATGGAATGTGCTGGGAAGAAGACGGAACCTGGTGATTCTGATCTGTGCCATCTTTTTCCTCTGTGACTGCAGTATTGTGTGTTTGACTGGTCCCGTTTGCCAATGGAGTCGGGCTGGATCCATGGAAGCCTGCCAAGTTCAGAAATCGTAGCCTTCCTTTAAACGTTCCTGACAAACCATGCCAATTGGCAGCTCGGAAGTCCCAAATAGTCCTAAATTACACCCTGCCAGGGGACCCTCGTGGTCCTTTTGTCTCCCCCCCACCCCCCCACCCCAACGTCTGTTCAGGTATTGGAATCTGTGGTGCAGTATCAACCTTCCCTTTTCCTCCCTCCCTTTTCCCCGCCTCCCTTTTTCGATTAGAAGCGGTTCTGATCTCCTTCCATACCCTGGGAAGGGTAGAACCTTCCTTCTCACTAGCAGTTACCGAAGGGCTGCTGGGGAAATGGGGTCACAAGGGCAGCAGTGTAAATGCTCTGGAAGCAGAAGAGCCGGTGGTGTTGTGGGTAGAAAGTTTTAGCGCTGTACAGATAAGACGAGGTGGGCTCTCGGTCTGTGACTTCCGTACAGCCCATAATGTCTGTGCTCGAAGCTCTTTTGATCCAGTGCTGGAAGCTGCTTTGGGAAATACCTGACTTAAATTATGACTTGAGTCCAGATCCCTTGTGTATTATTCGGTCCTCTCTGTCTCTGAATGTGCGTTGAGAATCCATATGTTGAGGAAGCCCCCGGGTCTTCTAAATTAGGATGGCGTTCTGATCTAGGCTTCCTTAGAAAGCATACAGCACAATCTTAGTCCTGGCAAACCTCTTTAATTCATACGGCTGTGAATTATTGTCATTCCCAGTCCGAAAGGCTTCTCAAACAGTCTTTCAGAGGAATGTTTATAAACACTCACCTTATCTCCCTTGGAATGCTGCCGGAGAACTAATTGCCACACGTAGGGCAAGGCCAAATTTAGCACAGAGTCAAACAGAACTTTTCCACAGCTTTTACTGACCAGATGAACTAATTGCTTCCTGCAAAAGCTCACATCCTGTTTGCTTCTCTTTTATGTCTTATGGGAGGGGCCAATCATCTCCAAGCCTTACTCCCAAGTCGACCCTGTTTTCTTAATTGTTCCTGTCTTCTGGCAGCTCTACAGATGCGCACACTGGGAACAGGCTGACGCTGTTCTTCTGCCTCACTGATGTCAGACTCCGAAGGCAGCAAAGAACTACCAAATGGTCTTGGCCCCTTCTCTGTCTCCATCTGAGAGCCCTCGTCCAAGCCTTCCCCAGACTCCAGGACTGGCCCACATTCCTCCCCAACTTCCTCACTGTCTGAATCTGCTGCCAGCTCTGCTGGCCGCTGGCAGGCCACAATAGATGGGGTGGGCAGGGGGAACCACAACCATCATCTCTGCTCATAGAATCATATTGCAAAGCTACACTACCCTATACGCTTCTGGGGTGATTGTGCCAGTTGGACGGGAAAACAGGGATAAATATGTTTTGAAACCTTATGTATCTCTTAGGCCCGTGATGGTGAACCTGTGGCATGTGCCACAGGTGACAAGTAGAGCCATATCGGTGGGCACATGAGTGTTGCCCTAGCTCAGCTCCAGCATGCATGCGTGTGCCGGCCAGCTAATTTTCAGGTCTTCTGGGCCCACTGGAAGTCGGGAAACTGGCTGTTTCTGGCCTCCAGGGGGTGGGGAAGACTGTTTTCACCTTCCCCAGGCTCCTAGAAAGCCTCTGGAGCCTGGGGAGGGCGAAAAATGGGCCCACCAGGCCATCGTGTGCCAAAAGAAGAGGGATCACGGGGTGGGTGGGGGTGGTTGCGTGTGCATGCGCGGAGGGTGGGGTGCATTGAATTATAGGGGTGGGCACACACGCGCGACCTCCCCATGCTTCCCCCAATTTTAGTGCGTGACGGCAAAAAGGTTAGCATCACTGTCAGGAGATGGAAAAATAATATTCGGTGGAGAGAGAAAGCTGGCTAAGAATCCTTTCCCCTGGGGTTTATTTTCATTCTACAGAAGAAGGTTTGGGGGAATGAATTTAAAAAGGAATGCCTGATCTCTGGAATACAATACAGGTAGCCCTCGAGTTACGACCACAATTGAGCCCAAAATTTACGTCGCTCAGTGAAACATGCAGTTTAAGTTTTGAGTTTGCCCCATTTTACGACTTTTCTTGCCGCAGCTGTTAAGCGAATCCTCGCATTTGTTAAGTGAGTAACACGGGTTGTTAAGTGAATCCGGCTTTCCCGTTGACTTTGCCGGGTCAGAAAAGCAAAAGCTGATCACACGACCCCGTCATAAGTATGAACCACTTGCCCAAGTATCTGAATTTTACTTGCCATGGGGATGCTGCGTAGGTCACAAGTGTGAAAAACGGTCATAAAGTCACTCCCCCCCCCCCCCCGGTGCCGCCGTAACTTTGAACAGTCACTAACTGAACTGTTGTAAGTCCAGGACTACCTGTAGCTACCCTCTCTAGAGCAGGAAACGAAGAATGGCCCAAATCTTTGAAACCTACTTCCCAGGAATACCTGCAGAGATTCTCTGTCATCCAGGTCTCGGTTGTCCCAAAGGGGTTTTTCAAAAGCCAACTGGACTTTCTTATTTATTTATTTTTTATTTATTTATTTTTTAACGTGAGATTTGTTTTATCAATGGTTAGATAATAAAGGTAGAAATTAGAAGTTGGAGGAATACTATTACATACAAGTAAAGAATATTATTACTACTATTATTATTGGACTTCCTTATTATTCTTCGAAGACTTTTCACTTCTCATCCAGGAAACTTCCCTCGGAAGAACCGAAGAAGCCTCTTGGATGAGAAGCGAAACGTCTTCAAGGAAAAACGAAGGAAGTCCAGTTGCCTTTTGAAAAAGCCCCTTTGGGATAGTTCCCAGGAAGAAACCTGGTTCAGATGTATAGAGAATCCCAGGGGGGAAAAAAACCTCCGTATGTCAAAAAATGGTTGGGGAGAGAATGGCAGCGATGAAATCTCGCATTCCTGCATCGCCTTGGGACGGACGGACGGACGATCATTGCGTCACAGAGCTGTCGGCATTGGAGATTGATAAGGCTCCTGCCATATTTTGGAATAATACACCATCTGCCCTCCCCACCTGACACTTATTTCTCATCACAGAAATACTGTAGAAGCCGTTTCCATAACGGCTGCTATGATTGGCAGGAGAGGTACTGCATCCCGGTGTACCACGGTAGCCTGCGTGGCTTCCTCCTCTCCCCACAACCCGTTGTGGAAAGACAACACAACTCTTTTTTTTTTCCCAGTGTGTCTGCCCGTCCTTGCGTCAAGAGCAGAAAAGATTGCTGGTGTTTCCCTCCCTTGCTGTTGAAAGAAATCACCTGCTCTGTTTTAAAGATACCGTTTTTTTCCTGTTCTGTGACACCTTATTCCAGGCTGATGCTAGGTATATTCAACTCTGGTTTCAATGAAGGTTTTGGAATGTGTGTGTGTGTAAAAGTTTTGTTGGTGTGACCTTGGCCTCAAGGCAGACCCCGCTGTTCCATCTGTACAGCTAGGCCTGGCTGCTCCTGCTTCTGTGCAAGATTCAGAATTTCCCGTAATTGCTTCTTTTTGTACAGCGCACCCATTTTCAATATAACCAACGAAGCTGTGCTAAGCAGGCCAGCTCTGGGTGCAGAGTGGAAAACCAGGCAACGAATCGCTCCTCTCTTTCGCTGCCAGTTTTCAAGATCAGGCCTGCTTCACTGCACGTTCGCTGTTCTGCAAAGACTGTCTTTTGAGATCTTCGACCCTTTTCAGATGAAGCCTTGAGGGAGTAAGCTACCTAGTTGTGCTTCGTAATAGAGTCTTGGGCCTATTGTGTTTCTTTCTTTCTTTCTTTCTTTCTTTCTTTCTTTCTTTCTTTCTTTCTTTCTTTCTTTCTTTCTTTCTTTCTTTCTTTCCTTTCTTTCTTTCTTTCTCTCTCTCTCTCTCTCTTTCTTCTTTATCTCTTTTTCCCCCTTCCTCTTTCTCCCTCCTTCCCTCCTTTCCTTTCTCTCCCTCCCTCCCTCCTTTCTCTCTCTCCCTTTCTTTTCTCCTTCCCTCCCTCTTCCTTTCTTCCTCCCTTCTTTTCTCCCTCCTTCCCTTTCTTTTTTCTTTTCTCCTTCCTTCCTTCTCTCCCTTTCTCCCTTCTTCCCTTCTTTCTTTTCTCCCTCCTTCCTTTCTCCCTTCCTTTCTTTTCTTCCTCCCTCCCTCCTTTATTTTCATTATTTTCTCCTTCCCCCCCACTTTCTTTCTTCCTCCTTTCTTCTTAGTTTCTCTCTCTCTCTCCCTCTTTCTTTTTTCTTTTTCTCTTCCTCCCTCCCTCCCTTCAGAATATTTTACCTTTTAATTTTTCTAAAAACAACCCAAACATATGGGGCAGATCTACACTCCAGAGAAAACTACGCTTTATTGGAAAGATCAATACCCAGAGAATAGTGCTTGCCATTTCATACAGTAAGCCAGTTTAGAAATTGCACCTACCGGTCCTTCATTAGAATCTTGGCCTAAAGCTGCAAAACACCCCTAGCTGTTTACAAATGAAGTAGATCTATTGGAAAAGAAACAGAGCAGAGCACCCCCACCCCCACCCCTGACCTTCCCAACTACAGCTACAAGAGTGGGGACTCCTCAGCGACGGAAGGATGGAAGAAGCCCCAGCCCCATTCAGAAGTTCTTTGTCCATCTTTCTGGCGGTGTTTGGACTGCACAGAGCTGTTGGGCAGGGGGAGCCAAGCAAACACTTTGCACCCAAGAGGACACTTAGGCACACGGAGGCAGAGGCTGCTTCTTGGGAAGTAACAGTAACAGTTGGAAGGGACCTCGGAGGTCATCTAGTAGCGCCTCCTCGCTGCAGGCCAAACTCTGAAAAGGGAGCCTCTGGCATGCAACAGTCTGGCAACAGAGTCTTTGCTGCAGTAATCTGTGCGGATTCTGGATCCGAGCCTTCTTATTCATCAGCCAGGAGTTGGACCTGTATTCCTACTTGGCCTAAAGAGTTATCTTGGCAGGGGAAGAAAGCTCCTGCTTGCCAGCCAACCAACCAAGCAACCGGGGCTCAGGATGCAGAGAGGGGGGGGGGGCTTCCCCTCAGCCCGAACTGGTCAGAGAATGGGATGGCAGCCCCTCCTCGAGCTTCACGTCTTCTTCCCGCCCACTGTCCAAAGTCTCCGCCCCTTCAAAACAGCCGGAATCACGGGGAATGTCTTCTTTGAGCTCTTCGGGAAAGAGCTGACCTTCCAAGATGGCCCCTTCCTCTTCGGCCTCGCTGCTGGCTGCGTGAGAAGAGAGAAGCCAGCTGTTAAAAAGAACAAGAGTTGGGACGGTGCCAAAAGTGGAAACCCTGGAAAGGGAAGAAGGATGGACTGGCCTGGCCTCATTTGTTCCTGGGTTATCATGGGTGCTCCATCACTGGAGGGTTTTTTTTTTTTAAAAAGAGACTAGACAATCCCTTGTCTGAAATGGCATAGGATCTCCTGCTTGAGCAGGGGGCTGGACGAGAAGACCTCCGAGGCCCCTTCCAGCTCTATTCTGATTGATTGGGTGAGAAACAGAAGTTTCTGTAACTTGGCTTGTGATGAGCAGGAGCCTTACGATAAATGTTGGGACTGCCAAACAATTCTTCTGTGTGGCTTCCTATTATGGAGCCATGTTCACATGTCATGAGTTAAAGGTAAAGGTTCCCCTCGCACACATGTGCTAGTCATTCCCGACTCTAGGGGGCGGTGCTCATCTCTGTTTCAAAGCCGAAGAGCCAGCACTGTCCGAAGACGTCTCCGTGGTCATGTGGCTGGCATGACTCAACGCCAAAGGCTGTTACCTTCCCGCCAAAAGTGGTCCCTATTTTTCTACTTGTATTTTCTACGTGCTTTCGAATTGCTAGGTTGGCAGAAGCTGGGATGAGTAACGGGAGCTCACTGCGATATGCAGCACTAGGGATTCAAACCTCTGAACTGCCAACCTTTTGATCGACAAGCTCAGTGACTTAGCCACTGAGCCCCCGCGTGCCTTATATTACATGTCATAGAAACTACTACTACAAGATTTGTAATAAGTCTATCCCAGGGATGTCAAACTCAAGGCCTGGGGGATGGATCTGGCCCACGGGATGCTTAGATGTGGCCCGTGGGCTCACCCTGAAAACAGTGAAGGACCATCCTGTGGTGCCTCGGCCAGCAAAAAGGGAGCTCGAGAGGGCCGCGTGCAGCTCTCCCCGCCTCTGTTTTGGACTCCGATGGCCTCCTGCAACCCTCTGCTGATGAAAACGGAGCTTGGGGAGGCCGCGTGGCCGATTTTCACTGATAGAGGCCTGCAGGAGGCCGTCGTGGCTGAAAATGGAGCCTTGATGAGTGACGTCGAGCTGGCCAGGCCCACCCTGGCCATGTCCACACACACCCCCAACACTGATACTGCTCTCAATAAAATTGAGTTTGACACCCCTGTCAGTAGTGGGTTTCACTTACCTTCGCTACCAGTTCGGAACTGTGAGTGCGTGCTCGTGCATGGAGTGTCCGTGATGATATCAGGGCGGGTGGGCGGAACCTCCCACCGCTGCTACCAGTTTGTCAGAACCGAGGCAAACCGATAGAAGCCCACCACTGATCCCTGCTCTATCTCATTGTGGTCTAACCCGATCGATCAATTCGGGTTCGTGTCACAGTTGATCTTTAATACCAAATGTGGTAGGATTTCAAGGTGGGGTGGGGGTTTTTTTTGCATCCAGAACTGGCCTCGCTTCAAGAAAGGAGCTTGACAATGGAGGAAGGAAGAAAGAAAGCTCTTTTTGGGGAGGGGGCAGGGGGGCGGCGAAGAAGGGCGCTTACTGTCATAATCCAGCAATAGATCGGCCGCTGTAAGCAGCTTGGTACGATGCTGTGGGTCAGTGATATTCAATTCATTCAGGTGATTCTCTTGTAGCTCCTTGAAGTCCTCCACGGTCTGGTAACCATTTAGTAACAGTGTAGAAGTGTGCTCCTGAATGGAGAGGGGGAAGAGAGACAGTCCCATTGTAATACTTGGGATAGATTACCAGAGGGGGTGGGAAGGAGTGGTTTTTATTTCTGTCCCTCTAATAGCAATCACGCTTAGACTTCTATCCCGCTTCACAGCTCTCTCTAAGCAGTTTAGGGAGTCAGCCTACTGCCCCTGACAATCTGGGTCCTCATTTGACAGACCTCGGGAAGGATGGGAGGCTGAGCCGGTCAGGGTTGAACTCCTGGCTTCGTCTACAATACTGCAATCTAACCTGGAGTGGAGGCTAAAACATAGGAAGAACGGTTGCAGGAACTGGGTATGTCTAGTTTAATGAAAAGAAGGACTAGGGGAGACATGATAGCAATGTTCCGATATCTCAGGGGCTGCCCCAAAGAAGAGGGAGTCAAGCTATTCTCCAAAGCACCTGAGGGCAGGACAAAAAGAGGTGGGTGGAAACTAATCAAGGAGAGAACCAAACTAGAACGAAGGAGAAAATTCCTGACAGTGTGAAGGACATTGGAGGTCTTCTAGTCCAACCCCCTGCTTAGACAGGAAACCCTCCACCACTTCAGACAAATGGTTATCCAACCTCTTCTTAAAAACTTCCAGTGTTGGAGCATTCACAACTTCTGGAGGCAAATTGTTCCACTGATTCATTGTTCTCCCTGTCAGGAAATTTCTCCTTCGTTCTAAGTTGCTTCTCTTCTTGATTAGTTTCCACCCGTTGCTTCTTGTCCTCCCTTCAGGGGCTTTGGAGAATAGTTTGACTCCCTCTTCTTTGGGGCAGCCCCTGAGATATTACCTTACTGAGATATTACATACCCAATTCCTGCAACCGTTCTTCATACTTTTTAGCCTCCAAATGTTTGAGGTGGCCGTTTTTCCGGTTGCATTTAGAACTTTTACATTTCTAGTTCTGTATCAGACAAAAGGAGTGGGAGAAAGTTGCTTCTTAAATACTGTAACTAAAAAAAAATCCAAAAAATCCAGAGAGGCTGCAGCAAAACAAAGAGTATAATTGAGTGCTAAATGCTACGGCATTTGTTATGTGCATTAGAAATAGATTCTAATGATCCAAGACAGTTTTTTTTAAAATAATAATTGTGGTTTAATCAACCTCAGATGCAGATTAGGCCTTACTTATCTTTTAAAATACAAAGCCTTATATTTTCAGGAAGGATATTTGAAAAAAAAAGAAAACTAACATAAGGCAAGCACCTGTATTTAGTGAGTAGGTACATCTAAAGAAATAGTTCTTCCTCTTTTATGAAATATTTACCCTGCTGCTAACTGCAGTAGCTAGAAACAGGTATCAAAACATTATTCTCCTGTTTTCTGCCATGTCTCAAAATGAAACTTAGGCGGGCACCCGTTTTCCTACTCTTTGGGTAGCTCGAAACATGGATGAGGTCCAATTCTCTGCTCCACAGCCACTCCTTCAGTTCCCTTTTAATATTACAAGAGATGTTCAGCGAATGGACCAATGCCATTTCCTGTTTATAAAGTATTGTCCTGGCCAGGCACGCCATCAGGGTGTTGAAGGTGATGAGTAATGCTTCTCTGATGCAGGAGAATTGCTGGAAACTTCCTCACCCAAGTCAGACTGAGGGCCTATTTAGTTCTGCTGAGTATAGGTATTGGCCTTGGCCACCCTCGTCCTCAGAAACTTGCCAAGACCATGTCCATCATCCATCATCCATCACTCTCTACTCCTTGCTGGTGGAGAATGACCACACACCCTGACTTCTCAACGGGATCTCAACAGGATAGTTTCACCAAGAGATGTCAGGACTTACAACCACCTTCTGAACCATGTAGTATAAGATAAAGGTAAAGGTTCCCCTCGCACATATGTGCTAGTCGTTCCCGACTCTAGGGGGCGGTGCTCATCTCCGTTTCTAAGCCGAAGAGCCAGCGCTGTCTGAAGACGGCTCCGTGGTCATGTGGCCAGCATGACTCAGTGCCAAAGGCGCATGGAACGCTGTTATCTTCCCACCAAAGGTGGTCCCTATTTTTCTACTTGCATTTTTTACATGCTTTTGAACTGCTAGGTTGACAAAAGCTGGGAAAAAGTAATGGGAGCTCATCCCGTTACGTGGCACTAGGGATTCGAACTGCTGAACTGCCAACCTTTCAATCGATAAGCTCAGTGTTTTAGCCACTGAGCCACCGCATCCTCTACTATACTACTACCTAATTAGAACCTAATTAGAACAATTAGGTTCTATGGGTATGTTTAGTTCAGGGGTGGGTTCTAAATTTTTTTAATACCGGTTCTGTGGGCGTGGCTTATTTTGTGGGCATGGCTTGGTGGGGGTTAATGTGACTGGGTGGGCGTGGCCAACTTTTTTTTTAAACTTTTAAAAGCATTTTTTCTATAACCTTAAGAGGTTGCAGAAAAAAATGCTTTTAAAAGCTTCTGACGATCCCAGCTGAGCCGTGCGATCATCAGAGCCTTTTTTTTTTTTTACTTTTAGAAGCGTTTTTTTCGGCCGAAGGGGTTGTAGAAAAATGCTTTTAAAAGTAAAAAAGAAAAAAAAAGCCTCTGATGAGGTAGGTGGGGTAAGTGAGTGGCGACCGGGCCGGGGACCGGTTTGGGGGTGTGGCCAGCCAATATTATTACCGGTTCTCCAAGCTACTACAAATTTTTACTACTGGTTCTTGCAAACCGGGAGCAACCCACCACTGGTCTAGTTTAATGAAAAGAAGGACTAGGGGAGACATGATAGCAGTCTTCCAATATCTCAGGGGCTGCCCCAAAGAAGAGGGAGTCAAGCTATTCTCCAAAGCACCTGAGGGCAGGAGAAGAAGCAATGGGTGGAAACAAATCAAGGAGAGAAGCAACTTAGAACTAAGGAGAAGTTTCCTGAAAGTGAGAACAATTAATCAGTGGAACAACTGGCCTCCAGAAGCTGTGAATGCTCCAACACTGGAAGTTTTTAAGAAAAGATTGGGCAACTACTTGTCTGAAGTGGTGTAGGGTTTCCTGCCTAAGCAGGGGGTTGGAGAAGAAGACCTCCAATGTCCTTTCCAACTCTATTATTCTGTTGATGCTTCCAACCTTACATTTCCCCCACCACATCCTCCCTGTGAAATGGGTTGGGGCTGAGAAGCAAACTTGACCAAACTCACCCAGCTTGGTTTCCTTTCTAAGTGGGGTGGGGGATGGGGAACTAGACGTCCTACTGAGTCATTGTCAGAGCAACATTCCCACCTCAAGGTTCATCCGTCGCAACAGTTCCTGCAAGGTTTTGGGCTTTGGCCTTTTGCTCCTGTGCCGCGAACAGGTTTTCGTAGCCGAGACGGTCTCTTCAGGGATGATGCTGACGTAAATAAATTTGAAGGAGCCCACTTTGTCGTTCAGAAGGCCGGTCCAGGTCCCGACGGGAGGTTTTGCAATGATGTGGATGATATCCCCTTTCTGTGCCAAATGCCATATCGTTAGTTCCTAGTACCTATGATGGCGAAACTATGGCACGCGTGCCCGATGTAGCACGCAGAGCCATCTTTCCTTGTACGTGAGCTGTCGCCCAACTTACGTGCAGCTGTGCATGTGCATATGCCCCAGCTGGTGTTCGGGCCTTCAGTGCGCATGTTTGCAATTCAGGGGACGCAGCTGGTCTTTGGAGCTCTCCTGCGCATGCACGTGCATTTGTGCATGCATGCGAATATACTTACGTGCAGTGCATGCATGCATGCATGCATTGCACACGCAGTAACCGCATGCATGCACAGATGGTGCAATTGCACACACAGTGCACAGGGGAAGCTGTGCAAAAGCCACTGCATGCGCCGATGGTGCAGTTGTGTGTGCAATGCACAGGAGAGGAGTTGCACATTAGTGTGGATAGCACGCGCACACACAAAGGGCACCAAGCGTGTATCTGTTCGGCACTCGGTTAGTAAAAGAGTTCACCACCACTGTCCTAGTAGGTCTCTGCTTGTACAATTCAACACAGTTATGGTTCACTCTGCATGTCACAATGGGCTAGTTTTGCACAACATGTTATGCCCTAAAGCTGTGGTTTTACAAGCTTGATTCATGCAGCGCAGGAAGCCCAAATCAAAACATGCGACGGGTTCGTATGACGCTTATTCCTAAGAAACAACAAAAGCTGCACATTTCCAAAAGCAAATTGTGTCGCAATGTCGACTTCTGGAGAACGGCAGTGAACATCAAAGAGAACTGATCTATTCTTCCAGTAGCAATTTCTGCACAATGTATTGGATTAATAGATTCTGCACAGATTTTCTTAATAAAATCAGAACAATATTTTATAGCAACGAGTGTCCAATCTTGGCAACTTAAAGACCTCTGGACCAGGGGTGAAATGTTCCCGATTTGGACCAGATTGCCCGATCCGGTAGCAATGGCGGTGGGTGGTTAGGAGAACTGGTAGCAAAAATATCTGCGCCCCCTCCCCTATGCCCAGCTGAGCCATGCGATCATCAGAGGCTTTTTAAAAAACTTTTAAAAGCATTTTTTCTACAACCTCTTAGACTGAAAAAAAAATGCTTTTAAAAGTTAAAAAAAAAGCTTCTGACGATCGCACGGCTCAGCTGGGATCGTCAGAGCCTTTTAAAAGCATTTTTTTAACTACCTCTTTGACTGAAAAAATGCTTTTAAAAGAAAACAAAAGCTTCTGAACGATCAGGCAACTCAGCTGGGAATGTCAGAGCCTTTTAAAAGCATTTTTTAACAACCTCTTCGACTGAAAAAAAATGCTTTTAAAAGCAAACAAAAGCCTCTGAACGATCAGGCAACTCAGCTGGGATCGTCAGAGCCTTTTAAATGCATTTTTTAACAACCTCTTCGACTGAAAAAAAATGCTTTTAAAAGCAAACAAAAGCCTCTAAACGATCAGGCAACTCAGCTGGGATTGTCAGAGCCTTTTAAAAGCATTTTTTACAACCTCTTCTACTGAAAAAAATGCTTTTAAAAGAAAACAAAAGCCTCTGAACGATCAGGCAACTTAGCTGGGATCATCAGAGCCTTTTAAAAGCATTTTTTTACAACCTCTTGAAAGAGGTTGTAGAAAAAATGCTTTTAAAAGTAAAAAGTAAAAAAAAAAAGTTGGCCATGCCCACCCTGTCACATTACCCCCACCCCATCCCCGGCCACCAAGCTACGCCCACAGAACCGATAGTAACAAATTTTACATTTCACCACTACTCTGGACTTCAACTCTCAGAATTCCCCAGCCAGCCAGGAAGTGAAATTAAATCTCCCAAACGGCCACCAAAAAGCTCTTATAAACCCCAATATTCTGTGTGGCCTAGCACTGCTTCTTGAGCGGAGGGCCCTC
Source organism: Coluber constrictor foxii (assembly GCA_038048745.1). NCBI lineage: Eukaryota > Metazoa > Chordata > Lepidosauria > Squamata > Colubridae > Coluber > Coluber constrictor. The sequence goes on from CM075971.1 coordinate 12,448,566, forward strand.
TTCCCTTTCTGTGTATAATCTTTCCGTGGTTTTTCTCCTCCTGCTTTTCTTTTTCTTGCCACGGAAAATTAATTTGGGAAGAAGGAATACCTGCCCTGTCTTTTCCACCTGTGGCATTAGGAACACGCTTGGAAAGCTTCCTAGAGCAGGGGTCGGCAACCTTAAACACCAGTGGTGAGTTCCGCTTACTTTTGCTACCGGTTCGGAACTGGGAGCACATGTGGGGCGCTTCTGTGCATGCACAGAATTTTCTGCACGTGTGCAGAGCATCTGTGATGATGTCTGGGTGGGTGGGTGGAGCCTCCTGCTGCCGCCACTACCAGTTTGTCTGAATTGGAGCGAACTGGTACAAACGCACCACTGTTAAACACTCAAAAGAATCACAAAGGTCCTAACCAGAAGCCCCCCCCCCCGTTCAATTCTAGAGCTGACCAGAAATCCGGTTCCCCCACCATAGAGTCTGCGAGTCTTCTCCTAGCGTGGCATCCTTTTTCCTCTGCTGACCGGAAGTGCGGTGTCCACCCCCCCCCAATAAAGTCTCCTCCTAGCACAGCATCCTTTTTCCTCTACCTGTCCTAACCAAAAATCCTATCAATTGTGGAGCTGACCAGCGACAGGGAGCCGCAGCAGTGGGACGAAAGAGCCACATTCGGCTCCAGAGTCGCGGGTTGCTGACTGCTGCCCTAGAGAAATGCAAAGCACTCACCTGAAGTTTCAGAGAGTCCTTGTCATAAGGGCTGGGAATGAAATCCGTGTGGACCTTGGCTTTTCCACAGAAGGGTCCGTTGTACGGGGTAGAGATGATCTCTTCCTTGCTGCTCATGGTGGGACTGAACAATTCCCTTTCTAGAAGGGGACAAGAGCCAGGAGAAAGAAAGGTTAGCCCACTCAATGGCAGCTTGGAGACGGTTTAATACAGGTACTCCTTGACTTACAACGGTTCGTTTAGTGACCTGTTCAAAGTTACGACATCCCTGAAAAAAGTGACTTATCACCATTTTTTTTTAATCTCATTGCAGAACGACCCCCATGGTGACATGATCAAAATTCGGACCGTTGGCAACTGGCTCATATTTATGATAGTTGCAGGATCCCAGGATCATGTGATCCCCTTTTGTGACCAAGCAAAGTCAATGGGGAAACCAGATTCGCTTAACAACCATGTTACTACCTTAACAACTGCAGTGATTCGCTTAACAATGACAAGAAAGGCACTTAAAATGGAGCAAAACTCACTTAACAAACGTCTTGCTTAACGACATAAATTTTGGGCTCCATTGTGGTCCTAAGTCGAGGACTATCTGTACTGAGCTCGGCTTAGGGTGAGTTTCTCCATCCTGTAAACCACCAGAATCGTCGTTCTGCATATGTAGTTCTAGGATTTGTTAAGATATATCTGCACTTCATTCTATATTGAGAATGTATCTGCTGAAAAAAACTCTGCATTGGTGACAGGAAGAGCATCTGGCCAGTAAACACTCAGCTCCATTCAGTTGCCTAGACTCCACCCCGCATGGGATTATGCGGTTGTTAAAAGAAGATGGTGATTCTATATTAGATGGACCCTATCTCTGGAATATTATATCTGGTTCTGGACATGGTAAACCAGAATAGGTTTAGGAAAGGACCATCGAAGGCCAGAAGCTGAATCTCCTGAAGGCAAGAAGAGGGATGGCTTAGTCTTGAGAAGGAAGAAGGAGCAGATAGATCTTTTCAATTATTTGAAGACTGTCCAGACTTCTCTTATGGCCCCCAACTGCAGGATATAGAATAATGGATTACAGGAAGGCAGATCCCTACTGAACGAGAGCATCTGTGTAAGCATGTAGCTGCCTACGCAAGACTACAATTGCTTCCTCTTGGTGGAGTATATTCACCTACAGCAGGGGTGTCAAACTTGATTTCATCGAGGGCCACACCAGGGTTGTGTCTGACCTCGTGTGTGTGTGTGTCCAATCACACTTGGCCAATAAAAAATTCTATTCCTATTCCTATTCCTATTCCTATTCCTATTCCTATTCCTATTCCTATTCCTATTCCTATTCCTATTCCTATTCCTATTCCTATTCCCATTCCCATTCCCATTCCCATTCCATTCTATGACTATCATTAAGTGTTGTATCTTATGATTCTTGACGAACGTATCTTTTCTTTTTATGTACACTGCGAGTCTATGCACCAAAGACAGATTCCTTGTGTGTCCAATCACACCTGGCCAATAAAGAATTCTATTCCAATTCCCATTCCCATTCCCATTCCCATTCCCATTCCCATTCCCATTCCCATTCCCATTCCCATTCCCATTCCCATTCTATTCCATTCTATGACTATCATTAAGTGTTGTATCTTATGATTCTTGACGAACGTATCTTTTCTTTTTATGTACACTGAGAGCCTATGCACCAAAGGCATATCCCTTGTGTGTCCAATCACACCTGGCCAATAAAGAATTCTAATCTAATCTAAGATGGGTGAGCCATTTACCGTTAGAGGCACTGGGGCTGTTAGTCTCCTGAGTTGTGACTGGAAAGATGGGAAGGTCTTCTTCAACAGGACTGTGGGCTGGAGACGCAGGAGTCTCGGATTCATCGTGTCCCTGCAAGACGAACATGAAACCATGGAGAACTCTTTCTTCCCAAGACAGAAACGCAGTTGGCCATGGTTGCTATGTTTGACCTTGCTTCCTTTGAAGGCCTGCCTTCCATGAAGCCCAGGCATGCTTTTTTGGAAAGAGGAAGAGGGCATGTTGCACACACAAGAGCGTTTAAAAAGAAGGAAATACACATTTCATACTCCACAGGTCAACAGGTTGCTATTCTGACTCAGCCTTAGCAGAAGCAACAAACAGATTCCTTTTTCACGAAAACCCGCTTTTTATTTACCTCTTGTGAATTAATGACATTCACCCACAGAAAATAGTCAATAGTCCTTCAAGGAGTTAACTGCAGTAACAGACATTATCAGTTCCTTGCAATCATTGCCAGGCTGTGAGCTCCCAGCCGAAAGGCTGCAAAGGAAGTTCTCGCAAGCAGTCTTTGTGGCACGAAACACAATGAGCAAAATCTTCAGAAATACGAACGGTTGTCTCCTACGACAACCACTTCTCTTTCCTTCTATTCATTCCCCAGCCAGGGAGGGGCCATTCAGCGTCCATGTGTGCTTTGCTTCCCAAGTCAACTCCTTGTCCTCCATTGCTCACCTCTCCTAACTGCTCTGGGCATACATGCATCTGGAACAGGCCCCAGCTGTTCTTCCTCCTCACTCATATCAGCCTCCAAAGGCAGCTGCCTCTCCGGTGGCTGGCAAATGTCAGATGGCCCCGGCTCTATCTCTGCATCTGACGCAGAGCATCCATCAGAGTCTTCCCCAGACTCCAGAACTGGCCCAAGTTCCTCCCCAGCCTCCTTATCGTCTGAGTCTGCGGCCAACTGGCGGGCCTCAACCGTTGTTCTAAAAGGGATTGAGGAGCAACCTCCTGGTTGAAGTTATCTTCCCGGGAGCTCCCCGTTAATCATTTGCAGCACGATACTTGATTCTCATCCACTCTTTTACGGATCGGCCAGATATCATTGCCCAGCTGCACTTGGCACAAGTGAGGAATATAGCGAGATTTGGGGATAGGAGACAAGAACCGTGACACAAAACAAAAGGAACTGTCTCATGGGGTAGAAAGGAAATTTCATTTCATGTAACCACCCTTAAATCTATTTTAGGCTATATATAAAAAAAATGAGGCACATTCGCGCTGCGGCTGGGTGGAGATGGGTTCAGTATCTAGGTAGCAACAGAAGCCCGCATCCTTGCGTTGGTTACCTGCTGAAGAGCTCACGAGCAGAACCTGCAAGCCTTCGCTGTTGCATCCTCTTTTTTTTCTGCTTTCACAAAACCACACAGAGAAGGAAGTGTATGCGTGTGTGTGTGTGAAAGAGAGCATGCAAATAGGTTTAGAGGAAGAAGTTAAATGCTGGGCAACGGTGAGAGAGTGAGACTTTTTGGAAGGAGGCATCCAATACAATTCTCTTGCTCAAACCCAAGCAAACCCATGGTGGAGTGGACACGATTTGGTCTCTCACCTGATCTACCAATGTTTTAGCCACTGCCTTGCCCGTCTTCCGGTTCATGGTCCGGGAAATGGCAGCTCTCCACCTCTTGCCGAGCTTTGAGCGTCCCACGTCATCCGGGCTAGGTGGTGGGTTTCCTTCAAGAACCTGCAGAGAGAACCATGGACCTTGGCTTTCCAGGAAGGGAGAAGACGACGACTCCTTGGTATGGGCTTGGATGAATTGAGTTCAGGAATGGACCTTCCTAGCTTGGGACACTGATTTTGGATTCAATATCAGATGAAGTCTGCCTTTCAGAAAGCAAACAGTTTCTTTGGCCAACCAGTAGACTACAACTATAGGTAGTCCTGAATTTACCACTTGTGTAGCGGTCATTTGAACTTAAGATGAGCTTGACAAAAGGGACTGATGACCAGCCTTGCCCTTCTTAGGGCAGTCATAGCGCAGATAAAAATTTAGATGCTTGGCAACATTGTGTTAACCATGATGGCAGCATGCCGGAATCACAGGATCGCCATTGGTGATCTTCCCAGTTGACTTCCAACGAGCAAAGTCAATGGGGAGGAAACCAGGTTTATTTAATAATTAATTGTGTGATTTGCTTAATGAGTGGTGCCAAAAAGGTCATAAAATTGGCCACAGTTATGGCTTAGCAATGGGTGGAAGTTCCCAGTCTTGGTCGTAAGTGGAGAACTATCTGTAAGGCAGGGGTGTCAAACTCAATTTAACTGAGGGCCACATCAGGGCTGTGGTTGACCTTGGAGCTCTGGGGGGGCATGGCCAGCTGGGTGGGTGTGGCTGGATGGATGGGTGTGGCCAACTGCATGGGCATGGCCAGCTTGATGCCATTCCTCAAACCGCTGGCATATTTCCTCTTTGCACTGGGTAGACTGGGCCAAAGCCACACTGGCCCAATATTTCCTCTTTCCATTGGGTAGATTAGGACGCAGTGGTGGGTTTCAAAAATTTTTATTACTGGTTCTGTGGGTATGGCTTGGTGGCCATGGCATGGCTTGGTGGGCGTGGCTTGGTTGGCATGGCAGGGGAAGGATACTGTAAAATCTCCTTTCCCACCCCACTCTGGGGGAAGGATACTGCAAAATCCCCATTTCCTCCCGATCAGCTGGGACTTGGGAGGCAGAGAATAGATGGGGGTGCGGCCAGGAAATTTTGAGTAGTTCAGAGAACCAGTAGTAAAAATTCTACCAGTTCTCCAAACTACGCAAAATTTCTGCTACCAGTTCTCCAGAATTGGTCAGAACCTGCTGAAACCCACCTCTGTTAGGATGGCCCTGCGGGCCAGATGCAACCACATCGCAGACCACATCAGGCCTTGAGTTTGACACCCCTGCTGTAAGGTTAGAGCGATGGAGAAAGTTAAAGATACGATTGGGAAGAATTTGGCTACTGATAAGAGAGGGACGTGAGCCAGGATTGGTGGCAAAGGGGACGATGAGAAGCCAACCGAGTTGTCATTGAAAGGGCAGAAGAGAGGAGCCCAAGCAGAGGTGATATTCAGCCAGTTTGCACCAGTTCGTGTGAACTGGTAGCGGCAATCGGGTGGCCCACTCGCCCACCCACTCGGGCTCCAAGTCATGCTATTTAGGCATGTTTTTGTGAACCGGTGGTAAAGGTAAGTGAAACCCAATCCTGAGCCCCAGGTTTGGGGGAGATGAATGAGGTGTTACCTCTTCCTCTTCGAGGCTGAATGCCTTGTTGTTCGCCAGCGGAGAGCTGGGTTTGGATTTGCCGAAATCTTTGAAACTGCTGGACCGCTGCAGTGACAGCTGTGGGGAGAAAGAAGGCAGAGATGGTCAGGAATAGCATGGATTGCAGAGCAGAGAAAGCCAACGGGCCTTGGGAATCTTGTAGCCCTCTCCATTGTTTTTCATTTCATTTCATTTCATTTCATTTCATTTCATTTCATTTCATTTCATTTCATTTAATTACTTATAGCCGCCCATCTCACATCCGTGACTCTGGGCAGTTTACAGTACTCTTGGCGAGAGAGGTTAGCAGATGGAGCTGCAAGCCAGAAGTGGATGGAGTTGCCCGGAGACCATTGTTCTTTCGCCTTCTCCGTCCCTCGGAGAAGGCAAACATGTGTGCACAGATGTGCTCCCTCCCCCAGAAGAAGAGGCAGTTAATCAGCGAGAGCTGGAAGATGTAGAAAGGTACATTAAAAAATACTAAGTCCTACTTCCCACCTCCATTTCTTCTAAACCGGTTCCTGTAGCTGAAAATACAGACATTTCACTGGCTATTTGCCCTCCCCCCATCCCATCCTCTGATGGAACCTGTCACTTTTCAGATTATATTCATATTCATAAATTTATTTGTCAAGCATGTATAACAAAACAGGTAAAAGTATAAACAGAATTATAATACATGAAAAGAGTAAGAGTAAAAAGGAATATTATGAGAGGAACGGTCGGCACGCTGGTGCACTTATGCACGCCCCTTACAGACCTCTTAGGAATGGGGTGAGGTCAACAGTAGACAGTCTAAGATGAATAGCTCTTCTCTGCACTCTTTCTAGAGTTGCAACATCTTTTTTATATCGTGGCGACCAAAACTGGCAAGCTGGCAATCTCATACATAGTTATATGAAGGGAAAAGCTTTTGATGCTCTTTTTTTTCCCCCAAGACCAAGTCTGGGGTTTCAAATAGCATCTGGCCTCTGGCTAGCCATTTCTGATTTGTTTGTTTGTTTTTGCAATCTCATTAAAAGGTGTTTTTAAAAAAATGCTTGTGTATGCCTACCTCCTGGGGTGCTCAACCAATGAAATCCAAGAGCAGAATTGTCTTGGGTACCTCTACACATCTGTATAGGGCAGGGGTTGGCAACCTTAAACAGTCACAGAACCACAAACCGGAAGACCCCCATTCAACTCTGGAGCCAACCAGAAGTCCGGTGCCCACACCATAGAGTCTCTTCCTAGCATGGCATCCTTTTTCCTTGACCTGTTCTAACCGAAAAGCCTATCAATTGTGGAGCTGACCAGCCACAGGGAGCCGCAGCAGAGGAATGAAAGAGCCACATGCGGCTCCAGAGCCACAGGTTGCTGACCCCTGGTATAGGAGAAACCACCTGGTCAGCACTACTGAATCCTGGGTTGTCCGGATGCTTTTTCTAAGTTGATCTAGCTATGTTCTGACTGACTGCCCCTCCCCCCCTCCTCTGCAGCTCTTTCTCTTTCTCTCTTTTTTTGCAGAGTTGCTCAAAATCGACACGTAGATCAATACCGTGCAGAGGAAGTGGGTTAGCATCAGGTGGCTAGCAACTGCAGTTTCCAGAATCCAGACACCTGGGAGAGTAGCAAAAAGCAGCCACGGGGTTGGGTTGATTTCTGATTTTTTTTTTTTTTTTGCCACTTTCTGCAGAAACCAAAGAGCCCATTTGGTGTAGTGGTTCAGGCATCAGGTTAGAAACCAGGAGGCAGTGAGTTCTAGTCCTGCTTTGGGTACAAAGTCAGATGGGTGTCCTGGGGCCAGTCCCTCTCTTTCAGCCTTGGGATGGAGGCGAGGGCAAACGACTTCTGAAACTTTGCCAAGAAACCTAATCCAGGCAAGGAGGAGGAAGAGGAGGAGGAGAAGAAGAATTGTTCTGTTTATAGAAGCTTTTGCTAAATCAAAAACATAGAAGGAGAAAGAGAAGGAGAAGGAGGAGGAGAAGGAGGAGGAGGAGAAGAAGAAGAAAAAGAGAAGAACTTGCTCTGTTTATAGAAGCTTTTTCTAAATCAAAAACTTATCCAAAATAGAAGAAAAAGGAGGAGGAGGAGGAGGAGGAGGAGGAGGAGGAGGAGAAGAAGAAAAGAAAAAAAAAGAACTTGTTCTGTTTATAGAAGCTTTTGCTAAATCAAAAACACTGAAGAAGAAGAAGAGAAGGAGGAGGAGGAGGAGGAGGAGGAGGAGGAGGAGGAGGAGGAGGAGGAGGAGGAGGAGGAGGAGGAGAAGAAGAAGAAGAAGAAGAAGAAGAAGAAGAAGAAGAAGAAGAAGAAGAAGAAGAAGAAGAAGAAGAAGAAGAGAACTTGATCTGTTTATAGAAGTTTTTCCTAAATCAAAAATTTATCCAAAATAGAAGAAGGAGAAGGAGAAGGAGAAGGAGAAGAAGAGGAAGTGGAAGAGGAAGAGGAAGAGGAAGAGAAAGAAGAAGAGGAAGACATGTTCATGCCAACTGGTGCATTGGAAAAGCATATGCTGAGAGCCCAAAAACCCAAATACATGCCTCGGTGCATATGGGCGAGTCCAGGATGCTGAGGTGAGAGAGGCAACTACAGGATGCTGAGCTGAAACCTTAGTTCAACATTCAGATATGCCCATGCAAATATCAGTTAGCAAGAACTAAGCGAGAAGTCAGTCTTCTTCCTTGGCAGAGCAGGAACCACAGACCATTGACACAAATATATCACTAACCCTTATCGGCAACCCCAGCCACTATTCTGGAGGCCCCTTACATTGCAGAGGGAGACGACGACCTTGTGATGTTTGCAAAGTTTGTCCCCAAATTGTGTAGCTGCTACTTTCTGAAAAATCCAGAAGCTATTCAAAGACTCCCTGACTGCAAGTAGCCTGGTATGCATGCAGTAGACTGAGATGGACACCTTCCCCTGAAATTAACCTGTTGCCAAGCTGATTTTGTGTTGACATTTAAGCTCATCTCTTCAAATTGTAGAATTGGGGTCCTTGAAAGAAGGGGAGGAAAATAAAGGGAGATGATAAAGGAGTCGTTTTTTTAAAAAGGGATTTTAAGGAAGACCCAACAAGCAGAGAACAAGCAGGTTTTATAGGTGGCACCTCCCGCCCCCCCCCTCCAAGATTAGCATGAATGAATAAGGGGAAATCCTCGATATGCTGGAAGTGTGGGAAGACCATTGAGAATTACTACCACATGTGGTGGGAATGCCCAAAGGTGCAAAAATTTTGGAATTGACTAAAGAACTGGCTGGAAGAAATTTTGTCAACAAATATAGAAGTCAAACCAGAGTTTTTCATACAGGGAATTATAGAAAGAAAATATAAGAAAATACAAACTATTTATTACTGCATATACTCACGGCGGCACAAATAGCCTTCACTCAAAAATGGAAAGAGAAAAGTATTCCAACTGAAGAGGAAATATTATTGAAAATCTTTAACTGCGCAGAAATGGATAGACTCACTTTGGAACTCAAGGATAAAAGTGAAACTAAGTACTACAAAATCTGGGAACAATTTTATCATTGGATAGATAACAAGAGGGTAGCCAAGACAAGTGTATAGTGTTAGAACAAAAATATAGATGTTATTATAGATAAATGTATGTTTAAGAACTATATGTTTTTATGAGTACTAATATTATTGTAAAGTGACGGAAGATGTTTGGAACCAGTGATGTCATATCTATGTCCAATGTTTTTTTAAATTTTGTATTATTAATAAAAAAGCAGAGAAACTGGTTTCTTTCAGCCCTTCATCCTTGTTTTTAAAACAAAGGTTAATAGTTGCTTGCTAAGCTTATATGCATTATGTTAAGGCACTATTTTCTTAAGCCTACCTTACTTAAACCAAAACTGGCTGGGTCCATACAACCTTCTATCCAAACCAGGGTTTACAAACAACAGCTAACTTCCTAATCTACACTCTTCTCACATTCTGGTAGGAAGCTGCTTCCAGGGGATTATACTTGTGCATCATCTTGTCTGAAATGGCATAGGATCTCCTGCTTGAGCAGGGATCCCTCCAAGGTCCCTTGCAGCTCTATTCTGATTGATTGATCTTAAAACAGCAAAAAAAAAAAAAAAAAAAAAAGAGAGAGGTTTATCTGGAAATGCAGTTGAGTACCTCAGTACTCAACTGTTTTGAAACTCATCGAAGTTGGTACTCAGTGCATTTTGACGTGAATATTTTGTCCTGGCACTTGTTGTTTGTTTGGTACTCAACGCACAAGCAAGGACATATCCACATTGGCTGCCTTGTGACTCACGACGTTATTTCTTACAGGAATAATTTGTTTGGTACTCGTCGTTTTTTTGGTACGCATCGCACTTCTCGGAACCAATTAAGGATGAGTACCAAGGTATTACTGTACGCCGTTGGCCCCATAAATCTAACTTTACAACAAAGTAGAATTGTGAGAGTACTCATGGTTTTGGTTTCTCGCCTGGGCTAGCTTGAAGGGCTGATGGTCCAAGAGGATGCTATCTATGATTGATGGCTCCAGAAGCTACTGTGAGATCAGAAAGAGGCAGGATTCACGGGGCAAAATATAGAGTTTGAACACGAAAGAAACCCTGGGCTGTCTTTTGGCTGCTGGAATGGAATGCAGATCATACATGTTGTGAATGCTCCAACACTGGAACTTCTTAAGAAGACGTTGGATAACCATTTGTCTGAAGTGATGGTAGGGTTTCCTGCCTAGGCAGGGGGTTGGACTAGAAGACCTCCAGGGTCCTTCCCAACTCTGCTATTCTATTTTCTATTCTTGATCTACCACGTGGCGCAGAGAGGTCCACTCCATCGGGACGCCATCACAACCACCCAAAGCATTGTCAAGAGCTCTTGCAGCCGGAGCAGTAAGGTACGTGGGTCACACTAACGAAGAGGGGACATGCAAGGAGTGAGAGATGCATTCCAGAGAGGGAGAAGGGGGGGGGGTAATTGTAACTGCCCCAAGACGTGAACCGTTTTGAATAACAGCGCTGCCTTGGATGTGGTTTGGCTGTGTTGCTTTTTGCTGTTGGAACAGGTTTCGTGATAACAGTGACACTCATATAAGTCTCTGGATAGTGAGTGAGGTTGGGTTTAACATCAGGACTGTTCCAGTAATCCACCAGAATCTACTGTTAGAACATACAATGATCTTTCTTCAATCATAAGGATTCCTTACCGGTGCTGTACCAAAATCTGACTTTTATTATTTATTTATTTATTTATTTATTTATTAGACTTATATACCGCCCTTCTCCTTACGGACTCAGGGCGGTGAACAGCTGAGTAACTGACTTTTAAGAGCTTGATGATAGCATTCAAAACACAGAGGGGGAAACTGGTGTGGATGGCTCTAAACGGTCAGGCAGGGCTCAAATTCCCTCTGTGGGCTCTTTGATTCTTCATATAAATTTAAATTTAATTAATTAATTAAATAAATAAATAAATAAATCTCCTAACTTGACACAAAGCATCCCTCTCCAAAGTCCTACAAACTCTACATTTGGAGGGTCTACACCCAAGGTAGGGAAGGGAATCAATGCTACCTTCTAGGCTTCTTCATTGTCTAGTTGCAGTCCATCTCAATGGATCAGCCGGGCAGTTGCCCTGCGAGGGCTTCAGACAGACTTTCCCCCCCACTCACCTTCCTCTTTTGGACTGGGTCTTTCTCGCTGGCATTGGATGGCTTCCGACGCAGCATGGTGCCACCTCCAATGGGCCTTAATTCATGGATGGATGATGCAGGAGGACCACCAGAGAGAGAGAGAGAGAGCGAGAGAGAGACAGAACAGAGGACCGCAAGAAGCCCAGAGGCCAGGAAACAGGCAGGAAATCAGTGCATCACATGGACCTCCTTTCCCAGCAGCTGGGCCTCTGCAAGAGTTGAAAGTGAGACCCAGCCCTGCGTTTGCACATTTTTAAACAGGAAGGAAGTGGCAACCTGACGTTCATGAGGACTGGCCTCGTCTGAAGCTACAAAAAAAGATAGATGACTTTGGGAGGGAGGGAGGGAGAAGTGTTTTGGGACAGCTTTTCTTTTTAAGGCTTGTGGATCTGAACTCCCAGAATTCCCCAACCAGCACTGACTGGCTGGGTAATTCTGGGAATTGAAATTCACACAGGCTTTCCAAGAAGCTTCTTCAGCTTTGACAGGATAATGGGGAATGGAAGGATTGATATCCCTTGCAGACAGCTGGTCCTTTGCATCCTTTTAGAGGGTCGTTGAAGTGCTTGGAGATTTATCTGTGTCCTCAGGGTCACCTGAGTAGTGCAAATGGTTCCTGTAGCCTGCAATTTATTTTCCCTCTGAAAATCCATTCTTACTCCCACACCATTCCAAGGGTGTTCATCCCAAATTGTATAGCTAAACGTCTGGGGTCTGCAAGGAACATCAATCCTTCCATTCCCCACCATCCAGTCAAAGCTGAAGAAGCTTCTTGGATGAGAAACAAAACGTCTTCAAAAGAAAAAAACAAAATCCAGGTGCCTCCTGAAAAAGCACCTTTGGGACAACCATGACCTGAGTCTCCATTTCCATCCCACTCTGGGGTCAGGCAGAGGTGGCATTTGCCAGTTCTCCGAACTACTCAAAATTTCCGCTACCGGTTCTCCAAAACCTGCTGGATTTCACCCCTCAACCACAGGTTTTAAAGTTGTCAAAGTTGGCCACCTCTGATGTAAGACAAAGCTGAACACTTTGGTTTTATTGAGATTGGCAGAACTATCAGAATGTATGGACGTCCACCAGATGGCAGCAGAGAGACAGGAACATCTAACCCTTTGCTGCCCTCTTGTGGTCATCTGGATCTTTGCAGCTCAGATCCCTAGTTTTATGGTGATGGCTGGACCAGTCACAGCAGAGAACTGGGGCATCTAACAATGCCTCTCTTTTCCTTAATTTTTAACCAGCTTTTCATGTTTGGTGCAGGGAAGCAATTCCTTCTTTTACCTTTATAGCATTCCCCAACCCACCTCTCAGCAGAACTACGGGGATTGTTGCTTTGAAGATTCTTCAACCTTTTTTTGCAAACGAAACCAGGAACTGCATCTATTACTTCTGACAGGTTGGGGGAAAAAAGATAACCAAGGATGGAGTAAATTTATTTCAGTTATAACCTCTGGCAAAAATTTGAATTTGAATTAAAAATGGTAAGAACTAAGATCTTCTTGGTAGTATTTTAAAAGTTACAAAATCAGGTTTTGTTCCACTTGAATGCAAGAAGTTATATGCTAATTTCCCCCACCTCTCTCTGTATATATCAGGGGTGAAATCCAGCAGATTCTGACAGGTTCTGGAGAACTGGTAGCAGAAATTATGAACAGTTCGGAGAACCGGTAGCGGAAATTTTGAGTAGTTTGGAGAACCAGCAAATACCACATCTGGCTGGCCCCAGAGTGGGGTGGAATGGGGATTTTGCAATATCCTTCCCGCAGGAGTGGGGAGGGAATGGGGATTTTGCAGTATCCTTCCCTCAGGCGTGGGGAGGGAATGAAGATTTTGCAGTATCCTATATACCCTGTGCGGAGAGAGAGAAAGAGAGAGGGGGGGAGGGAGGGAGAGAGAGGGAGCAAGGGAGAGAGAGAGAGGGAGGGAGAGGGAGGGAGAGAGAGAGGGGGGAGGGAGAGAGAGAGGGGGATGGAGAGAGGGAGAGAGGTAGGGAGGAAGAGGGAGGGAGAGAGAGAGAGGGAGGGAGAGGGAGGGAGAGAGAGAGGGGGAGGGAGAGAGAGAGGGGGGAGGGAGAGAGGGAGAGAGAGAGGGAGGGAGAGGGAGGGAGAGAGAGAGGGGGGAGAGAGGGAGAGAGGGAGGGAGGAAGAGGGAGGGAGAGAGAAAGAGAGGGAGGGAGGGAGGGAGGGAGAGAGAGAGAATTGTATTATTTTATTGCTGCTTATAGCCTACAATTTCACAATTTTTAATCTTTTCATCCCCAAACTGTCTAAAAAAAACCATCGTACAACTTCCGTACCGCTAAAACAGCTACACAGCGATGCCCCAAAGTCACCAGGAGCCAAGCTGGACTTGAAACAATCTTTAATCTTTCAGATCTAGATAATTAGGACAGGATTACATTCCCAGTCTGTGGCCTCCCTTCCACCCTAAATATCAAAGTTGAATAACATCCATAATTAATAAAGTTATAACGAGCTTCTTTCAACTCCTCCTCCTCCCTCCCCCTTTTTCTTTATGCAGAATAATGATTTGCACATAAAGGTCACAAAACATGTCACTTCCTGGCAAAACGTTGAAGCGGATTTCAGTAAAAATTGTGAGCCATTCTCTCCCCGGGTGAGCTTGGCTGCTCTGGTGAAATGTGTGTCCATTGGTGTCATCTGACTTTAGTGGGCAACCAGCTTGCACCATCCTAGTTTCGTGTAGCAAGTTTGGACAAATTATTTTGGTTGTGGGGGGGGCCTCTAGGACCCCCGCCCTGTCTCAGCTATTCTGAATAGAATACAATAGAATAGAATAATAGAGTTGGAAGGGACCTTGGAGGTCTTCTAGTCCAACCCCCTGCCCAGGCAGGAAACCCTACACTACTTCAGACACACCTCTTCTTATCCAACCTGTTCTTAAAAACTTCCAGTGTTGAGCATTCACAACTTCCTGAGGCAAGTTTTTCCACTGATTAATTGGTCTAACTGTCAGGAAATTTCTCCTTAGTTCTAAGTTGCTTCTCTCCTTGATTAGTTTCCACCCATTGCTTCTTGTCCTGCCCTCAGGTGCTTTGGAGAATAGCTTGACTCCCTCTTCTTTGTGGCAGCCCCTGAGATATTGGAAGACTGCTATCATGTCTCCCCTAGTCCTTTTTTTCATCAAACTAGACATACCCAGTTCCAGCAACCGTTCTTCATATGTTTTAGCCTCCAGTCCCCTAATCATCTTGGTTGCTCTTCTCTGCACTCTTTCTAGAGTCTCCACATCTTTTTTACATCGTGGCGACCAAAACTGGATGCAGTATCCCAAGTGTGTCCTTACCAAGGCATTATAAAGTGGTATTAACATTTCCTGTGATCTTGATTCTATCCCTCTGTTTATGCAGCCCAGAACTGTGCTGACTTTTTTGGCAGCTGCTGCACACGGCTGGCTCATATCTCAGTGGTTGTCCGCTAGGACTCCAAGATCCCTCTCACAGTTACTACTTCTGAGCAGATGAAGACGTCTTCTTTCTGCGCTCCTGTCACTCCTAGGACGTTTGAGATCTGAAGCATGGAGTGAGAAAGAATTTAAAATGAAGTTTGGTCAGAGCAGGTGAAAATTGCTGCCGAGCGGGAAGCAGGAGAGGAAAGTCTAAGTACGAATAAACAACGTAGGGGGGCTCGGTCTATGAGGTGAGAGAGCTTCGAGCCACCTGTGGATCTTCATCCCTTGGAGAACATTTTCATAAATTTGGGTCTGATTGATAGCAAATGAGAGGGCAGTGATTCAGAGGCGATTCGCCAGCATCTCTCTGCCAACTTGTGGAATCTCCCTGAGTTTTAAGAGTTTTCTGCTCTAAGGGGGCCATTTTCCCCCTTACAATTCTCCTCATCTTCCTCCTCCTCCTCCTCTTTTTCCCCCTTCCCCTTCTCCTCCTCCTTCCTCTTCCTCTTCCTTTTCTCCTCTTTCCCCCTCTCCTCCCCCTCTCCCCTTCATCTTTCCCTGCTCCCTTTCCCCTCCTCCTCCTCTTTCCCCTCCTCCTCTCCTTCATCTTTCCCGCCTCCTCTTCCCCTCCTCCTTCTCTCCTTCCCCTTCTCTTTCCCCATCTCCTCCTCTTCCTCCCCTCCCCCTCCTCCTCTTTCCCCTCCTCCTCCTCCCCTTCATCTTTCCCTCTTCCTCTTTTCCTCCTCCTCCTCCTCCTCTCCTTCCTCGTCTCCTTCTCTTTTCCTGCTCCTTCTCTTCCTCCCCTCCCCTTCCCCTTCCCCTCTTTCCCCCTCTCCCTCTTCCTCTCCCTCTCCTCCTCCAGCAGTTCTCTAATCTCTCCAACAGAGGACAAATTCTGTTCTATTCCTCTCTGGCCACCGTTGCTAAGTGAACCAGTGCAGTTGAAAGGCTAGTACCCTGTTTCCCCGAAAATAAGACCGTGTCTTATATTTTTTTTGAACCCTGAAATAAGCGCTTGGTTTATTTAATGGGTTTATATAGTTCCTGGCCTGGAATTAGATGCAAATGTTGTGGCCCACCAGTAGCCAGTGGAGCTGGTGGCACTCAGACAGTGAGGAGGTTGGGAAGGAACATGGGCCAGTCCTGGAATCTGGGGAATGTTCTGATGAGTGCTCTGCATCAGAGGCAGAGACGGGGACAGTTGTCCGCTGCCTTCAGAGTTGGACATCAGTGGGGCAGAAGAATAGCTGGAGCCTGTTCCCAGTGTGCGCATGCTCAGAGCTGCCAGGAGAAAGGAACAGCTAAGGAACAAGGGTCGACTCAGGAGTAAAGCCACAGGTGGACGGTGAATGGCCTCTCCCATAGGGAATAAAGAGGAGTGAAAAGGGAGTGGGGTTTGCAGGGAATAATTAGTTCGCTTAATCGGTTCATGACTCTCAGAGACTCCTTGCCAAGTTTTGAAGATATCGGCCTGGCAGCTCTCCAAGCCAGATAAGGTCTGTGACTGTAAATTCTCCCTTGAAAGACTTTGCTGGATGTGAATGAGAGGAATTCACAGTAACTTAATACAAAGGGGTTTTTGTCGGGACAAGGAGTCTGCTTCATGCTCTGGGGA
Source organism: Coluber constrictor foxii (assembly GCA_038048745.1). NCBI lineage: Eukaryota > Metazoa > Chordata > Lepidosauria > Squamata > Colubridae > Coluber > Coluber constrictor. The sequence continues at coordinate 12,465,010 of CM075971.1, forward strand.
AGCCTAGGTCAGAACAGCAGGAACACTGGTGATGCCAATGGAAATGGGAAGAGGGATGGTTAGTGATGCTTAGAGGCCTAAAACGGAGGCCTGTGAGATTCCGGTTGAGGTGGACCACGCGATTAAACTTAAGGATCACACAGGGCGAAGAGTTGCAAGGAAGTTGTGGGGTGCTCCCAGATCAATGCTGGGCTCCTGGCAGAATGGTAGAAGCCAATGTGCTCGCTGCCAAGGTGCCAAGAGAAGCTGCCAGCAAGGAGGCATGAGAGAAAGGCTCCGTGTTCTTCTGCAACCACTGGTGTTCCTCTTTCAGCTGACGTCTCTCCAGCTCAGGCCCAATGATCTGCCGGATGGTCTCGTAGTACTTGTTAATGTACTGGATCTGCAGAAAGACAAGTCATGAATTTCAAGATGGCGTCCCTTGGCTTGATCCTCTCTTGCCCATCTAGGCCTCATTTACTGTATTTTTTGGAGTATAAGATGCACCTTTTTCCCTCCAAAAAAGAGGGTGAAAATCTGGGTGCACCTTATACTCCGAATGTAGCCCTGCCCAGCTTCTCAAATGGAGGTTTCAGAGGCTGAAAAAAGCATCAGAAACGAAGTTTCAGAAAAGAAGCCTTCAAACAGAACTTCAGAAAAAAAAGCCGCCAAACGGAGCTTCAGAAAAAAAAGCCTCCAAACAGAGCTTCAGAAAAAAACCCCCAAACAGAGCTTCAGAAAAAAAGCCTCCAAACAGAGCTTCAGAAAAAAAGCCTCCAAACAGAGTTTCAGAAAAGAAGCCTTCAAACAGAATTTCAGAAAAAAAACCCCAAACAGAGCTTCAGAAAAAAAGCCTCCAAACGGAGCTTCAGAAAAAAAAGCCTCCAAACGGAGCTTCAGAAAAAAAAGCCTCCAAACGGAGCTTCAGAAAAAAAAGCCTCCAAACAGAGCTTCAGAAAAAAAAGCCTCCAAACAGAGCTTCAGAAAAAAGCCCCCAAACAGAGCTTCAGAAAAGAAGCCCACAAACAGAGCTTCAGAGCAGGAGTGGGTTCTACTTACCTTTACTACCGGTTCACAACGGCTTCTGCATATGCGCAGATTGCCTGTGACGACATCCGGGACAGTGGGTGGAGCCTCCCGCCAGTTTTACTACCGGTTCTTGCGAACTGGTCCAAACCGGGGGGGCCACCCACCACTGCTTCAGAGGCTTTTTTTTCTGAAGCTCTCTTTTGGAGGCTTTCAGAGGCAGGAAAAAAAGTTTTTTCTGAAATAGAGTTTCAGAGGCAGAAAAAAAGCAAGGCACAGAGCTCACAACCAAGGAACCTGTTGCTAAAATTCACCTCTGAAAACAGCTGATTGGGGGTATTCCGGGAGGCGGATCCACCCACTAATTAGCTTTTTTCTCATTTCCCTCCCCAAAAACTAACGTGTGTCTTATACTCCGGTGCGTCTGATACTCTGAAAAATATGGTACCTGATCCGGAGAAAGGAGACTCTGGTTAATGAGGTTCCGTGCGTAGGGTACCAGGGACACCACCTTGAACGTCAGGTAGGGCTCTTCGTGCACCGGATACTGCAGTCAATCAAAAGAGGGAAGGGTCAATTCTTGTAGGACATGTAAGGCCCTTGGGGTTTGCCCTTCAGGTGGCAACTGGCATTTCGGAATCTTTGAAAGCTCTCTGAGTCAGTGCAGGAGACTGTGCATCTCATTAGAGTGTATGTGTTGCTTCTTCAAGAAATAATAATGAAAAAAGGTTTTTCCATTGAAAGAGTTTGACACCCCTGGGTTAGATCGTTTGTGGGAATGGAATGATTCTAGGCTAATTACTTGCTTGACTCTGCCTGCCCTTCCCCTATATTCTTTCTCAATCAACGGTTATCTGGGAATCAGCAAGATGGGGAAGGCTGATAAAAGTCCCCCCTCCTTTCAACATAATAATTGTTGGGATAATCCCAGATTCCTTTTTCCCAGGGACATTCAGCATGCCATAGATGAGTCTACTACAGCTAATATTCCAGGTCCTGCAAGTCTTATTCTCTGCATTTGCAATATATATCTACCTGCCAGGACTGGCTTTCCTACCTTATCATAGTCAACCGCCTGCCCAGAGGTGATGCTTTGATGGATAGCTTGTTGTGAGTGGACTGAATCAAAGGCTGGAAAAAGATCTCACCTTGGTCTTAGCTGGCACCACGAGTGCAACATCCTCGAGACGGATCCCAAATTCCCCATCATGATAATAACCAGGCTCTGGAGACAAAGAAAGGAAGAAAAGGAGCAGGGAACAAAATCTGAGATATTTCTGATGTTATATTTATGATTGTCCAATGTTTGTGGGCTTTATCTTGTAAGTCACTCAGAGTTATCTTGAACCAGGTGTGGGCTGCTGGGGGCTTGCAGGGGTTCTGGAGAACCTCTAGCTAAGCTCCTGTGCAGTTCGGAGAACCCCCAAATCCCACTCCTGGCTGGCCCTGAACCCAGGAGTCCTCATACTGCCCATTTTGGATGCAGGTAAGTTCAGGGCATGCATGGAGGCTCAGGGAGAGCAAAAAACCGGCCTACCGGAATTTTGAGAAGGCTGGAAATGGGACCATTTCCAGCCTCCAGAGGGCCTCCGGAGCTTGGGGAGGCTATTTTCGCCCTCCCAGAGGCTCGAGGAAAGCATCTGGAGCCTGGGGAGGGCAAAAACGCCCTCTCCCCCCACCCTAGTCAGGAGGCTGACTAGGCCACGCCCACCATGGCCACGCCCACCCAGCAACCGGGCAGAGGCCCACCCCTGCCTTGAACCAAGAGTTGGGTGGGGTGAAATAAATTTGATAAATGAATGAAATAAAATAAAATCAGGGGTTGACCTACCTATGGAAGTGAACATCCCCTTGTCCAAAGGAACGTTGTTGGACTGGAACCCCACAGGCCCTGAGGAAGGAAGAAAAAAGCGATTTCCGAAAATCAAAATAGTTGGCCATCTCAAGCGGTTATACAGTAAGAGGTGCTTGCTTTTTTTTTTTCTTGTGACTTTCCCTGACAATGACAAGGTATCTCTCACACATGCATGGTGTCAGTGTGTTTCACAGCCTACATCTGAAGCACGTTCACAAAACACTAGGGCAGGGGTCAGCAACCTGCGGCTCTGGAGCTGCATGCGGCTCTTTCACCCCTCTGCTGCGGCTCCCTGTCACTCAAAATATATGTCACAACCAGCAATGTGCGACATCCGTTGGCATGCGATTTATTGAGCTTTTCAACCCCCGGTAGGCCAACTGTGGATAAATCCAAGAAAAGAAAAGTTTCCGAATGTTTAATTCAACTACATATGCTAGTTTTTGTGGCCGCTCAAGAAATAGTCAGGGATGGGAAGGGTTTTGTGGCTCCCGGTGTTTTCTTTTCTGTAGGAAACGGGTCCAAATGGCTATTATCTATCTATCTATCTATCTATCTATCTATCTATCTATCTATCTATCTATCTATCTATCTATCATCTATCTATCGGTTCAATTTATATGCTGCCCTTCTCCGGAGACTCAGGGTGGCTTACAATGCGTTAAGCAAAAGGCTTCATTCTTTTGTATATACCTGCTTAGTAGGGCTTTTGACCCCCCCTGTGCGGTGTTCTTTTTTATACAAAGTCAGTTTATTGCCTCCACAATCCGGGTCCTCATTTTACCCACCTCGGAAGGATGGAAGGCTGAGTCAACCTTGAGCCTGGTGAGATTCGAACTTGCAGTAATGCAGTAATGCAAGCAGCTGGTGCTAGTTAACAGCACTTTAGTCTGCTGCGCCACCAAGGCTCCTTGAATGTTTAAGGTTGCAAACCCCTGCGTTAGGGAGTGTGTGGCGCTGCAAACCTCTCTTTGCGTAAAGTCAACACCGTTTCAGCAATTGGATGATCAAATCAATTTTCTGAGTTGGAGAAAGCAAGCTGGTTCAATTGATAAAAATTCTTCTGCAATCCCAGAAGAATAATCCAGACCGAGCGGGTTTTTTTTCAATGAAATTACCCTGATCAAAGTGACAAACGCAAAGTGAATGAATGTGGATCTTTCAATCAAGCCAATCGTTTCAGTAAATGGGATTGGGCCTCATTCACGCAGCTTATGCGGAAATTGCCTTAAATTAGGACTAATGAGCTACAAAAATCCAAATTACCAGTAGATGCCAGCCAAGCAATAAACCTTAACTGATTTCTATTGACTGGTTGGATATTTTTGCAGCCCATTAATGGCAGTCCTAGATCTACTCCCTTCTTTGGAGTTTTAGAGAGGAATCTTTCCAAGTACAGTAACGGCCAAAATTGTGGAAACCTTTTGGAAAAAGTGTATTTTTGAGGTTTGATGGCTAATAACTCCACTTGGAGTTTCAAGATAATCCTATTCTACCGCTAGAATGGCCTGGGAATAGCCCAGATCTTAACCCAATTGAAAATCTATGGAGCCAACTAAAGAAACTTGTTAGAAGCAGTGATGGAATTCAACTTTTTTTATTATCGGTTCTGTGGGCGTGGCTTGGTGGGCATGGCAGGGGAAGGATACTGTAAAATCTCCATTCCCACCCCACTCCAGGGGAAGGTTACTGCAAAATCCCCATTTCCTCCCGATCATCTGGGGCTTGAGAGGCAGAGAATAGTTGGGGACGGGGCCAGTCAGAATTTTTACTACCGGTTCTCCGAACTACTCAAAATTTCTGCTACTGGTTCTCCAGAATTGGTCCGAACCTGCTGAAACCCACCTCTGCCCCACCAGATCTGCTGTCCCCGAACAGCCAAAGACATGTGGTCTGACCTGGTCTTCATGCCACTTACACTCATGAACAGACAAGAAGTTGCCGATACCGTGACCGGTGCCGTGGCCATAGTTCAACCCAGCTTCCCATAAGGGCCTGCGAGCGAATGCTTCCACTAGTCTCCCTGCAATGCAGAAATAAAATCTTGCTTAGTCTCTGCAGGGAAAATATTTAAGTTGATTTATTTATAATTTTAAAAAAAATCAAAAAGAGGACTGTGAAAATATCTGCAGACCCCTCACATCCTGGACATAAATTGTTTCAACTTCTACCCTCAGAATGATGCTATAGGGCACTGCACACCAGAACAACTAGACACAAGGACAGTTTTTTCCCCACGCTGCTAAACAGATAATTCCCACAACACTGTCAGACTATTTACTAAGGCTGTATTACTATTATTCTTTTCATCCTTCCTATTCCCTATTTCCTTTTCTACTTATGACTATAACTTGTTGCTTGTATCCTTATGATTTATATTGTTTTATTTAGTTTTCTAGTATGACTTTTGTTGATTGCTTATTTAGTATCCCATGATGATCACTAAGTATGTATGTTATGATTCCTGATAAATGTATTTATGATGACTATGTTCATGATTCATCACTTATATCTTTTATGTACACTGAGAGCTTATGCACTAAGACAAATTCCTTGTGTGTATGTTTAGTCTAAAGAAGAGAAGACTAAGAGGAGACACGAGAACAGCTTTTCCAAGACTTGAAGGGAATATCACTGGGAAAATATATGGATTTATTTTCCATAATGTCTGAAGATAGGACAAGAACCCAAGGGTGAAAACTTCACAGAGAGATCCAAAGCTCTAAATGAGAAATTTCCTGTGAGATTACTAAACATTGGAGAACCTGTGGACCCATCCCTGGAGGTTTTCAAACCCAGAATGGAAAGTCATTTCTCTCAGATGGTTTGAGGGCTCTTTCTCTGAGCAGGCGGTTGGACCAGAAGTTTTCCAAGGTCACTTCCAATGCTATGATTTAGGATTCATAGAAGATCTCTGAAAGGAAGTGTTCTCCAGGTGTTCTTGACACATTTCTTTCTGAAGTCCATGGTGCTGGAGTCTCACAATGTACCAAATCATAGAGTCTTTCACGCATGGGATGCTAGATAGGCCTTGAAGATCATGCTTCACAAGATAACATTGGCATAAAACATTTCTGAATCATTCTGTGTGACAAATTGACTACTTTATGAGGTAATACTAGATGCACAAATCTAGTAGAAATTTATAGAGGAGATGCAGTTCTAGACTATTGCGATAAAAAAAAGACATGTAAGTATTCTAAAGCCTAAGATGTTTAGGAGGTAGAGAAGACAGTCCAAAATACGTGTGGTAAAATGAAACAGTCATTGATGATTATTGTAGCTCAGCTTCTTTCAACATACTGTTTTCCAGATGCTTTGAATAGCTGCAGTTCCTTCTGGCCAAGGATTTCCAAGAACACATCTGGAGCCCATCAGCTTGAGCAGACTACATATTACCTCTTAAATTCTCTCCCCTTGAGGAAACCCTGCTTAGATTTACGCCCAAAATATGAGAGTTGTTGGATTTCTTCACCATCAGCAAAGAAAACCTGGGAAATCATCAGTAAGGATGTTAGCTTTTCTTTGCTTTCTTTTCCCCCCCCCTCTCCCAAATTCTTACCTGACATTCTGGGTGGGAAGACGAGCTTGCTCAAGTCAATATTTCCCATCAACACTCTTGTGTAGGCTTCCTAGAGAAGAAAAGAAGATGTTCGGAAATCATATTTGGAAGGAAATGGATGAGTTGAATTTATAGTAACTCTAGAACTGTGGTGGCAAACCTATGGAACGCGTGCCACAGGGCACATGGAGCCATATCTGTGGGCACATGAGCATTGCCCTAACTCAACTCCAGCACGCATGTGCACGCCAGTCAGCTGATTTTCGGGCCTTCCAGGCCCACCAGAAGTCAGAAGGTGGGCTATTTCTGGCCTCCGGGGGACCTCCGGGAAGGGGGAAGGCCATTTTTGCCCTCCCCAGGCTCCTAGAAAGCCTCTGGAGCCTGGGGAGGGTGAAAAACAGGCCTTCCGGTCCCACTGGAAGTTGGAAAACAGGTCGTTTCCGGTCTCTGGGTGGGTGGGTGGGTGGGAAAGGCCGTTTTCGCCCTCCCCTGGCTCCAAGAGAGCCTTTGGAGCCTGGGAAGGGCGAAAAAGAGGCCTATCAGCTCCACCGTGCCAAAAGTGGGGGGGGGGGAGCACGGGGGCGGTTGCGTGTGCATGCATGGGGGTGAGTGACCCCCCCACACTCCCCTTGTACATGACGGCAAAAAGGTTAGTCATCACTGCTGCCCCTAGGACTTGGCTTCGTGTGAAGTGTGAACCCAGAATATGCACAACTACAATTTCCAGCAAATGGCTTGTATGAAGGACATACAGAACAACAGCCCGGTTGCTACAATCTAAAATAAGTTTAAATAGAATAAGTATCTCCGTGCTGGAGTAGCACCTCTCTCTCACAAGATCTCCATTCTCCATCTCTCTAATTATTCATCTAGTATTTTATTGAAGATAATATCAATAATATATCCTTTCTTCTTCTCCGCTTGTAGGAAGTTAGCTCCCACCCCTCTCCTAGGAAATTAGATATTTTAGGAAATACTAAAGAGCAGAATATTTCCCCTAAAAGGGAGGTAGAACTCAGCCTCCCCCACCACCATTGTCAATAGGCCAATAAGGCCTGGACCAGTTCATTCTATCAAATATCTACCTCTTTCAGGCAGAGCCATAGTAGGAATTGCCCAGAGCCCTTTCATTACATCATCACCCAGCAAGAGTCAACCAAGCCTGGGACTCAAAAGACAACTACAAAGTTACCCCTGTATGACCCCATGGGAGACTGACAACCAATCAGAACACAAGCTCATATTCAAAGCCCAACAGAGGGTATAAATCTCTCTTGTGTGTCCAATCACACTTGGCCAATAAAAAATTCTATTCTATTCTATTCTATTCTATTCTATTCTATTCTATTCTATTCTATTCTATTCTATTCTATTCTATTCTTTCTCACCCATGTGCATTTTTTTGCCCAGGACCTCAAAACCACATGGTCCTGTCCACCATTAAACCATCTTTTCAAGCAGTCTCCATGTTTCCAGTGTCTTTCTCCCCACTTGGAACTGAATCCAGGTGGACATTTCTCTCAACACTCTATATAAACCATTTATGCTACCCTGTTTTCCCCAAAATAAGACATCCCCTGATAATAAGCCCAATCGGGCTTTTGAGCACATGGCAATAAGGCCAAGCGCTTATTTCAGGATTCAAATATTCTGCTCCCTTTAGGAAGGTGTTAGATTTCCTGGAGATGTTAGATTTCCTGGAGAAAGCCAGCTGAAAGCCAGCTGAACGTACAGTAGCTGTACCATTCAGGTGTGTTTGAGAATCAGCCTTACCTTCTGAAAAGCTGTGGGCTCCCCCCAGTGGATGGTCCGAGTAATGTCTGTGGTGCCATCACTACAAAACGAGAAACAAGGAAGAAACTACTTCAAGACGGAACTTCCTCCAACTGAGCTCCTAACAAGCCACAGATCTTCAGACTTCCCAGTAGAATCCTGAGACTGGGAAGGCCTGAGACTGTGGCCTTCGTGTCTGCTTTACAGAGCAAAATCTTTTTTTTTCTAAAGGATGGGAGATGAGTAAAGCCACGTCTGTTATCTAAATAGGGGTTATTTATCAGATCGGGAATAGATTTTTGGATGCTGAGTTATTTTATAAGAATGGTAATTTATTACTCAAGCTCTTTGTAATACTGCAGTTCAAAACTAAATTGTTTGGATTCCGAAGGAATAACTTTTGCCTCAAAATTCTTTGATGAATTGAAGGATCCTAGTTTCTTTTAAAAGGTAGGTTCATAGTAGCTGCCTATTTCTATCCTGAAAAAGAACTCTTGGAAATGCATTTTTAACAACTTTATTCTGGTGTTCCTTCTTCCGAGAAATTATTTGTGTATGTATTTATGTTTACGCCTCTCTGTTAAGATCAAATCAAGAATCAAGATCACGGGAAGTGTGAATACCACTTTATAATGCCTTGGTAAGGCCACTCTTGCATCCAGTTTTGGTCACCACCATGTAAAAAAGATGTGGAGACTTTAGAAAGAGTGCAGAGAAGAGCAACAAAGATGATTAGGGGACTGGAGGCTAAAACATATGAAGAACAGTTGCAGGAACTTGGTATCTCTAGTTTGATGAAGAGAAGGACTAGAGGAGACATGATAGCAGTTTTCCAATATCTCAGGGGCTGCCACAATGAAGAGAGAGTCAAGCTACTCTCCAAAGCCCCTGAGGGCAGGACAAGAAGCAACAGATGGAAACTAATCAAGGAGAGAAGCAACTTAGAACTAAAGAGAAATTTCCTGACAGTGAGAACAATTAATCAGTGGAACAACTTCAGAAGCTGTGAATACTCCAACGCTGTAATTTTTTACGAAGAGGTTGGATAACCATTTGTCTGAAGTGGTGTAGGATTTCCTGCCTAAGCAGGGGGTTGGACTAGAAGACCTCCAAGATCCCTTCCAACTCTGTTATTCTATTCTATTCTATTCTATTCTATTCTATTCTATTCTATTCTATTCTATTCTATTCTATTCTATTCTATTCTATTCTATTCTACTCTACTCTACTCTACTCTACTCTACTCTACTCTACTCTACTCTACTCTACTCTACTCTACTCTACTCTACTCTACTCTATTCTATTCTATTCTATTCTATTCTATTCTAAATATCAGTATTTATTTTGACACGTTCTTCTGATAGATCCACTCTGGTGCCCCTAAATCTCAAAATTTCAACTAAGGAGGAAGTGGCTGGTTGGTCAAAGTGAAACAACTTTGTGCTAAAGAGCTGAGGAAGGTAAGGGAAGATGCCAACCAGCAGAAGGTGAATGGACTCAGTTATATAGGTGTACGGTTGGAAGATCTGAAGGACCAGATCCTACTGGAGAAAACTCTTATCTAACTATCTGATTTCCAAGACTCAACATCAATTCAATGAGGCATAATAAGTCATATTAAACAGCTGTTCTCTGAGTACACCCCAATTTCAACCCTTAGCCGGGAAGATATCTTTCCGCCAAATGCTGGCATCTGACCTTGATCCAAAAGGTGGCTCTTGATGGCCATACTCACAAATATTGGCCTCCAGAATCCAATAAGTACATTTCATTGGGAGACAGCTTTCGAGCAGTAAAATTGGATGGGCTGAAAGAAAAACAAGGAAAGGTATGTTGAGTTCAAAAAGATCTATGGCTATAGAAGATCAAAGATAACCCCATTCACGCCCTTCATCAAGTCTCATAGCAATGATAAGATTGACTATAATGATAAATTATAAATTCATATCATAAAGATTTCAAAATATCTACAGTACATTGACGCCACATCTTATTACAACTGGTGGAGTGGAATGTCTACCTGACCAGATCTTCACATTACATTTATATTTATTTATTGGTTAGCCCTTTGGCCAGGGGTGCTATTCAGCAGGTTCTGGAGAAGTGGTAGCAGAAATTTTGAGCAGTTCGGACAACCGGTAGCGGAAATTTTGAGTTGTTCGGAGTACCAGCAAATACCACCTCTGGCTGGCCCCAGAGTGGGGTAGGAATGGAGATTTTGCAGTATCCTTCCCCTGGAGTCAGGTGGGAATGGAGATTTTGCAGTATCCTTCCCATGGAGTTGGGTGGGAATGGATATTTTGCAGTATCCTTCCCCTGGATTTTTTTTAAAAAATTTGATTTGTATGCCACCCTTCTCCGGAGACTCAGGGCGGCTTACAATGTGTTAAGCAATAGCCTTCATACTTTTGTATATTTTATACAAAGTCACCTTATTGCCCCCACAAACTGGGTCCTCAATTGACCTACCTTAGAAAGGATGGAAGGCTGAGTCAGCCTTGAGCCTGGTGAGATTCGAACGTACAGTAATTGCAGGCATCTGGTGTTTTAATTACAATGCTTTAGTCTGCTGAGCTATCCAGGCAGGAGTGGGGTGGGAATGGAGATTTTGCAGCATCCTTCCCCCAGAGTGGGGTGGGAATGGAGATTTTGCAGGATCCTTCCCCTGCCACACCCACCAAGCCATGCCCACAGAACCGGTAGCAAAAGAATTTGAATTCCACCACTGCCTTTGGCCATATCAAAGTGCAGAGTTCCAGAAACAAATTATTACTAACATTTGATAAAAGCAATTTAAAATAGAATTGGAATAAAATACGATTTAAAACCAGGAAATAATGGTGACCCAGCAGGTGGACGGAGCCTCGCACAGCCATCGCTACCGGTTCTCTGAACCACCGTCTGCCATCGCTACCATTTTGGCTGTACCAGTCCGAACCAGGAGCATTTCACTCCACTTCCAATCCAGCAGGGATGGGCAATCTATAGTCCCCCCCAATATGGTTGAACTCTTAACTCCCATCAACCATCATGGGAATTTTGAGAGGGTGGGAATTGCTCTCCAACAACATCTGGAGGAATTGCAGCTTCTGCAGGAAAGTATCCTGTTTTCCCCAGTAGCTTACTAAATTCTTCTCAGAAGCCTACAAACAGGATAAGAGGATAAGGATCTTCTCTCTGAGATCTGGTGTTCCAGAACCACCAGATTTCTTCCTCCTCCCCCGCAAAGGTGAGATATAAGCCACACGAAGGCGAGTAGCCTTTGAGAAGTCGAACACTTCAAACATTTCTCTAACTCAATTTGTTCCCTAAGGAAGAGCTTCTATACTTAACATGAATGAGATGCTTTTCCTTGTAGCAGGGGTCGGCAACCTGTGGCTCTGGAGCCGCATGTGGCTCTTTCATCCCTCTGCTGCGGCTCCCTGTTGCCAGTTGGTGCTACGATTTTGAAAGGAGCTTCTGGTTGGTTCTGATGCACAGTGCATCAGAAGGAGAGACTTTGGCAAGCGGCGGGTTTTCTGGTCAGCTCCACAATTGATAGAGTTTTGGGTGAGCACAGGTAGAGGAAAAAGGACGACACGCTAGGAAGAGACTCTATGGTGGGGGGAACCGGACTTCCAGTCAGCTCCAGAATTGAACGGGGAGGGGGGGGGGCTTCCAGTTAGGACCTTTGTGGCTCTTTGAGTGTTTAAGGTTGATGACCCCTGCCTTGTAGGAAAAGGAAACATTTGCCTGCTCTACACCCTCCATTAAAACCTTTCCCTTCCCTCCCTCTTCTTCCCAGTACCTGTAATGAGCCAAGGCAGCATTCAATCCACTGGCTGAGATGGTCTCAAAGCTTGGTCCCTTGCAGTGCAGCTCTTCCCTGTGGAAGGAGAAAGAACATCTGGTATTCTGTGACTGGATCCCCACAATGTGTTAAAACAATCAGAGTTTCTGGAATAAGCTCCCAATCACTAGGTTTGCATAGTGCACTAAGCTAAAACCTGAACAATTCATATTATCCTTTGGGGCAATGCATCAATTGAGCTGAATTTCTTACTAGGATTATAGGAGATATTCTAGCTGATTTGCATCGTTAATTCGATATCTGACGAGTTCAAGAGAGTTCTCTATAATTTGAAAGATCAGAACAATTTGATCTCTGGTTGACAATTCAAAGCATCAAGGTGCCAACCAATTTGTGGAATCAATTTTGGACAAGACCACGAAATTTTGCATAGCAGCACTAGATAGATAGAAAGATAGATAGAAAGATGATAGGATAGAAAGAAAGCGATAGATAGGTAGATAGATAGATAGATAGATAGATAGATAGATAGATAGATAGATAGATAGATAGATAGATAGATAGATAGATAGATAAATATGGATGGATGATGGATGGATGGATGATAGATGATAGGATAGATAGATGATTGATACTGTACGTGATAGATAGATGATTGATAAGTGATAGATAGATAGATAGATAGATAGATAGATAGATAGATAGATAGATAGATAGATAGATAGATAGATAGATGGATGATGGATGGATGGATAGATGATAGATGATAGATGATAGGATAGATAATGATAGATAGGATATAAAGAAGGAAAGAAAGAGATAGATGATAGATAGATAAATAGATGATTGATACTATAGGAGATAGATAGATAGATAGATAGATAGATAGATAGATAGATAGATAGATGGATGGATGGATGGATGGATGGATGGATGGATGGATGGATGGATGGATGGATGGATGGATGGATGGACGGACGATAGATAGATGATAGGATAGATAGATTCATTCATTCATTCATTTTGAGGAATGGATGCATTCGTTCTGCTAATGTTTTACCTGACTCTCTAGTCGTACTATTTCCCCTCTGCTTATTAGCGGCTCCTAAAATCGCCTCATTCAAACTGACCTTCGTAGCGCATCCAGGTAATGTGCTCCAGACACCTCATCTACAGAGTTCTTGGGCACCTTCTTTTCCAGCCAAACCAAATACCGGATCAGTGCCACGGCATCTCGTATCTGAGGCCAACACAAAGGAAAGAGAGACCCCGGTAAGGGCCACTGTCACTCAACCCTGTACTGAAGCAGGAGAACAAATAAGGAGGGGGAGAAGTTGCAATACCAGGATTGGAAAGGAAAACATCTATGCCTTGTTTTTATTTTTATTTTTATTTTTTTGCTAGAGTCAGAATAAGATTTACACAGGTTCTGCTCACACAGCACTTTCCCTGGGTTAGTAAAACACTTGGAGCTATATTTACACAACAGTTCTGCTTGGGTTAGTTTGAATAATGTTTGAATTTTTTTTATGCTTTAGCCTGATGGGCAAATCTGGCTTTTGGGGTTAGTTAGTGCGATCCAGTCCAAATAGGTTAATTATGGGGCTAACCTATAAACCCCTACATAACCTATAAAGCCCTACATGGCTTAGGCCCGGGGTACTTGCAGGACCATCTCCTGCCTGCTTCCCATCATCTTGTCCGCTCTCACAGAGCCGCTCTCCTCAGGATGCCGTCAACCAGGCAATGCTGTCTGGCGACGCCCAGGGGTAGGGCGTTCTCTGTGGGCGCCCCTAACCTTTGGAACGAACTACCCACCGAGCTTCGGACAGCCCCGGATCTCCGCTCCTTCCGTCGTGGCCTGAAGACTTGGCTATTCCAACGAATGGGTTGATGCTAATCCTTGGGTTTTATTATTCATTGATTTTAATTTGGTTTTAACGGGATCTTATTATCTTATCATTGTATGTTTTTAATCCTGTGTTCGCCGCCCTGAGCCCTTCGGGAGAAGGACGGCATATAAATACTGCCAAATAAATAAATAATTTAATAACCAAGTTAAACACGGCGTGTGTACACAGCGACTAAAGTGTAGTTCCAGGACCAATTTCCAGCCTCACAGCCTTCCCGAGCCTATTTTTATCTTTGGTGGAAAGTAGAACATTAAGCGAAAAGCCTCTGACACGTTTTAACTCTCCTTCTCAATATGATTCATAAAAGCAGAACGGGGAAAGAGGTTTGTGCCAGTAGTGGGTTTCAAAGCCCTTTGCTACCAGTTTGCTACTAGGCGTGCGCTCCAGTGGTAGGTTGGCCCCGGTTTGGAACGGTTCCCACTGACCCGTACGTCATCATAATTGATCTGCGCATGGGCACAATGCAAACCGATAGTAAAGGTAAGTAGAACCCACCCTCCCACCCCAGTGTGCTTGCTCACGCATGACGCCGTGGTGAAATGTAAAATTTGTTACTACTGGTTCTGTGAGCCTGGCTTGGTGGTGCTGGGGGTAATATGACTGAGTGGGCATGGCCAACTTTTTTTTTTTAACTTTTAAAACCATTTTTTTCTACAACTTCTTAGCTATACACTGCATTCTTCTAACCAGCACCCCTCTGCCCCTCTGCCCCTCTGTCCTTCAGCTTTTAGGCCAGTGTGCTTCACAAAGCTTCCCAGTGCAACACTCAAAATCTTTCCAGCTGTGGGAGTTCCTTTGCGCTGATTCCCGAAGGTCCTTTTGGACTTCGGCTCTCAAGGTTGTTGCATCATGTGGGGTGAGTGTCCCTGCTGTGGATTACATACATGAGCGGCTTCCATCATCTTCTGCTCCTTGGAGTTTTTGACAGCCTTGGAGAGCATGACAGGGGAGAAATCGTCTTCTAAGAGGTTTTCCTGCAAACGGGAAGGTGGGAATTTAGAATGGAGTGGAATGGAATAGAACAGAATAGAGTAGAACAGAACAGAACAGAACAGAACAGAACAGAACAGAACAGAACAGAACAGAATAGGAAATAGGAATAGAATAGAATAGAATAGAATAGAATAGAGTAGAGTAGAGTAGAGCAGAGTAGAGTAGAGTAGAACAGAATAGAATAAGAAATAGGAATAGAATAAAATAGAGTAAAGTAGAACAGAATATAATAAGAAATAGGAATAGAATAAAATAGAGTAGAACAGAATAGAATAGAATAAGAAATAGGAATAGGAATAGAATAAAGTAAAGTAGAGTAGAGTAGAGTAGGGTAGAGTAGAGTAGAACAGAATAGAATAAGAAATAGGAATAGAATAAAGTCGAATAGAATAGAATAGAATAGAATAGAATAGAATAGAATAGAATAGAATAGAATAGAATAGAATAGAATAGAATAGAATAGAATAGAATAGAATAGAATAGAACAGAACAGAACAGAACAGAATAGAATTCTTTATTAGCCAAGTGTGATTGAACATACAAGAAATTTGTCTTCAGTGCATAAGCTCTCAGTGTACACATATACAACAACAAAGTTATAGGTCAGTGATGACGCACCTTTTCGGCACTGACTGCCCAGACTGGAACACACATGCATGCATTCTGCACCGGAGCACCGGAAACACAAAGACCAGCTAGTTGGTGCATGCATGCATGTTTTGGAGCCATTGTTTTTGGCCATTTTCAGGCCAAAAAATGCTCCCCAAAATAGCCCAAAAAACGGCCTGAACAGCGGCCCCAAAAATGGCCTGAAAACAGGCTGAAAAATGGCCTGGGTTTTTACCGTTTTTTGGGGGCCATTTTCAGGCTGTTTTCCGGAGCTCCAGAACCCACGAAGATCAGTTGGCTAGCATGCCTGTGCCTGCCAGAAACCAGAAGGGCAGCTGGTGACGGCACGCGTGCCCACAGAGAGGGCACGCGTGCCACAGGTTCCTCATCACGGTTATAGGTCATAGATCATAATTCATAGTTAACAATCATTAATCATAAGATACAAATAGCAAGTAATTTATCATAAGATACCAATAGGAAAAGATAATAGGGAAGAGGCGAAGAGGAGAAAGATGATAATAGCAATGCAGCCTACTACATGGATAAATTTCACAGTCCTAACCAGCGCTGTGGGAATTACAGCAATTTCTTGACCCATGCACCTATAAATGCACAGCTGGCAACAAGCCTTCACTGGGATCTCAGCATAAAGAGCCATGGCAGCATAGTGGTTAGAATGCACTATGGCAGGCTGACTCTGTCATAGCCAGGAGTTCGATTCTGACCGGCTCAAGATTGACTCAGCCTTCCATCCTTCTGAGGTGGATCAAATGAGGACCCAGATAGTTGGGGGCAATAGGCTGACTCTGTAAACTTCTTAGGGAGGGCTGTAAAGCACTATAGAGCAGTATATAACTCTATTTAATAAAGTGCTATTGCTGTTGGCATATTTCATTTCAGGTCAGGTTGATTCTTAGGTGGGGCACTTCCTACCAGAGCTTTTGCTGCTGCATGAATCTCAGAAGATCTGCAGCGTTCCTCTATCGGAGCTTCAGGTGGGATAGGAGGAGGAAAAAGTGCTAACTTGTCCCCAGGGTTGGAGTTGGCCTCAGAAACTCAAGTCAGAAAAACTGGGGAAAAGTTTAGCATATCTATAGGAGGCGCATTCAGAGATTAAATATTAACCAATTGCATCACTCATCACAGCAAATTCCATTAATCAGTTGCCATAATCTGCCCTCTGCTTCTTCGCATTTCATCTTTAACAGTTATTGCAATGAACACTGTTATCTTTGCTTGTCATGATTCTGGAAGATTCACGATCTAAGGGATCAGAGCTAGGAAGGAGGAAGTGGAATAAAGCCCTCCTCAAGCGGAAATCAAACATTTATTCTTTTTTCCCACCCCTGCCTAGAAATTAAGAATGATATTGGCATCTTGCTTTGTGCTTAGGAGCATGATGCAAACTGTAGCACAGGTCCAATTCTTTCTTTCTTTTTCTAAAAAAAATGGCTAATAGCCTGTTGTAATAATGGACATGTATTTGATAGTTACCCTCTTCTCCTTGCTCAATTTGTTGTGTCCTTGTTTACAACTTCTGAGACGATGTTGTGCTTCTGCTTAAACCCTGGTCTTTTAAAAACGGGTTTAAATTGTTGGATTGAACAGGTATTAGAAGAGATAGCTCATAGGTGGACAGTGGTTAGGACAGTGATTGATAACCTTTTCCGGACCGATTGCCCAAAGCGCATGTGAGAATGCGTGCATGCCCAAACCCCCAAAATGTAATGTGTGCATGGTCCCTGCGCATGCAACTGGCCACCCACGCATGCTTGCGCACCCGTTGCATACATGTGCACATACCCCCCACATGCCCCTTGCACATGCACGGCAGACACCCGAAAACCAGCTGGCTGGTGGGAGGCATGTGTGCATGCACTGCAGAACAGAACTGGGGCGATGGCTCCTGTGCCCACAGAGAGAGCACTGTGTGCCACCTCTGGCACACGTGCCATAGGTTTGCCATCACGGGGTTAGGAGATACTCTCCTTATAATCATGGGAGAAATGTGAGATTAGAATAGGTCAGCAATCCACGGCTCTGGAGCCACATGTGGCTCTTTTTTTTTTTTTTTTAATTTGATTTATATGCCGCCCTTCTTCGGAGACTCAGGGCAGCTTACAATGCGTTAAGCAATAGCCTTCATACTTTTGTATTTTTATACAAAGTCAGCTTATTGCCCCCACAATCTGGGTCCTCAATTTACCCACCTTAGAAAGGATGGAAGGCTGAGTCAACCTTGAGCCTGGCTAGGATTGAACTCAGAGAAATTACAGGCAGCTGGTGTTAATTGCTGCCTTTAGTAGGAGGCATTAGCCCCCTAGGCTACACAGGCTCTCATCTGCTGCAGCTCCCTGTTGCTAGTCAGCTCCACAATTGATAGGGCTTTCGGTTAGGATAGGTAGAGGAAAAAGGACGCCATGCTAGGAGGAGACTATGATGGGGGAACCGATCTTCCGGTCGGCTCCAGAATTGAACGGGGGCTTCCGATTCGGACCTTTGTGGCTCTTTGCGTGTTTAAGGTTGCTGACCCCTGGATTGGAGGAGGAAGAAGAATTAGCTTATCTTTCTTTTTCTCTTCTCTCTTACTTGAGGGATCTCCTTGTAAAGCCCCAGAGTTGTGTATTCTGTTCCGATCCAGATGATCACGCCATCTTGGTGGGCATATTTTCTGAGGCTGGCCCCTATCTGGTCGTAGTCTTCGACCTTCACACACAGAGATTCCACACACCCTGCGGTCAACATCTGGAGTGCTTCGGGGCTCAGCCGACTCCGGTTCACAAACAGACTGGGGGCAAATGAAAGGAAAAATGAGATGTCCCCATTGGGAATGAGTTTAATCCGCCTATAGAAGTACGGTTGCAGAAGCCGATGGGAGTTGGCTGAAATGGCAAAACTGACTACTTTTGTTTCTATGTGGAAATTAGTGGTGGTCTTCAGCCAGTAGTGGCAACTTTTGGGTGAGGCTACCCATCTTCCCACCCACCCTGGCTCTATGCCATCCTATATAGCCATGTTTTCTAAGCGGTGTGCATCTGTGCAAGCCATGCATACGAACAAAGCACATGCGTCAAAGGCCAGGCGTATGAACGGAAGGTGTGCGCGCACATTTTCGGTGCGCAGCGAACTGGTGGTAAAGTTATGTGAAACCCGTACCTGTTATGTGAAACATCAAGCATGAAGTTCAGAAGTGGTTTCCATCAGAGATGGGTTTCACCTTTGATGGAAACCGTTTCTGAACTTCATGCTTGACGTGAATAAGAATGAAATCTTGACTTTGGGTTTTGTAGATTAGACTTTTGCCAGAAAGAACTGGTTCCTACTATTATGGTAAAACCAAAAATTGTGATTTTTTTCTTGATAATGCCCTGTTCTACTGTAACAGAGAGAGTTGGGAGTCAATGTTTTTTTTTCTTTTTCTTTCCCTACCCTTCCTCACTTTTCTTTTCTCTTTCCTCTCCTTGTCCTCTTATTTGCTTTTGACTTTTATAATATTTTATAACTTCATAAAAATGTTTTTGGAAAAAAAAAAGGAAATGAGTTTATTCAGGAAAATGTGGCCTTTCCAAATGTTGGGCAGCTACATCTCCCAGCATCCTTCCCAGGGGTGAAATCCAGCAGGTTCTGACAGGTTCTGGAGAACCGGTAGCGAAAAGTTTGAGTAGTTCGGAGAACCAGCAAATACCACCTATGGCTGTCCCCACAGTGGAGTGGGAATGGGATTTTGCAGTATCCTTCCCCCAGGAGTGGGGAAGGAATGGGGATTTTGCAGTATCCTTCCCTCAGGAGTGGGGTGGAAATGGGGATTTTGCAGTATCCTTCCCCTGCCACACCCACCAAGCCACGCCCACCAAGCCACATCATGCCCACCAAGCCACACTCACAGAACTGGTAGTAAAAAAAATTGAATTTCACCACTGATCCTTCTCCATTGGCCATGCTGGCTAGGCTGCTGGGAGTTATGGTTCAGCATTTATAGGAGAGCTCCAATCACACTAGAAATCTTCCTTTCCATCCCACTATTGTTCTCTGCGCTGGAGAGTAGCATTTCCTGGCCACGCTTGCTCCTTTTAGCTCCCTAATAACCCCTTTGCCAATTAGGCACGGTTAAAAGTTGATGATCGACATAACATCAACCCACTGAATTTTGGCCCGGCCAAGATCTCAGCCCACTTCTTGCAGCTTCCAACCCACTGACCATCGACTCAGAAGAAGACAAACAGGCCTTCTCCTGGGTTCAAAAGGCATTTCCACGACTATGCTCCAAGCGATGAAGAAAAAGGCTTCCGTCAGCTTTCTTCAACTCGCTCTGTTTTCCAGAGATGCTGAACTACAATTCCCATGCGGACAAAGGCTCTTGGAACTTGTAGTGCAAGACATCTGGAGGCCATCAGGTTGACACAGGCCTCTCTTCCCCCACATTTGTTTTGCCGTTCGCTGAAAACATATACAAATATAACACGAACGGCGGAGGATCGTTCATTTGTTTTAAAATTCTCCCCATCTGCGCTATCCTAAACAGTGAAGTTTATTTTAACACAAAGCCCTATTAGGCGGACCCACTGCAGGATTTTCACAACCGAAAGCCTTCCTTCTTCCTTCTCGTGCCTGTGAATTCAAATGCAAGATGTAGGCTTGCTTTTGACAACACAAAGTTCACGCCGTATAAACATGGCTCTTTTCCCATTCCCACCATGATTTTACAAGTCCTATAATTCATTTCCTCCTTAAGAACGTAAGCCTTGTCCTGCCACATCATTGGACCTAAACAACCAAGAGTTTTAGGCTGGTTCAAAGTACCACTTGGTTTCAAAGGTCCAGCTGGCAGTTGGATATCTTTGTGGCACCCAGACAAGAGGCTCTGGAAGCACATGGATCAACCCTCTCTCTCTCTATGTGGACCTGCTACGTTGCTGCCATGGCCAAGAGTCACTTCCTTCTGACATTCTTGTATTCTGTTTGCAAACAACATTGAACTTGATTTAAAACCAGAAATATTTTTGTTGGGTATCTTACCAGAAAAGTACAATAAAGGGAATACATCCAGCAGGTTCTGACAGGTTCTGGAGAACCAGTAAGGGAAATTTTGAGTAGTTCGGAGAACCGGCAAATACCTTCTCTGGCTGGCCCCAGAGTGGGGTGTGAATGGAGATTTTGCAATATCCTTTCCCCAGGAGTGGAGAGAGAATGGAGATTTTGCAGTATCCTTCCCATGGAATGGGGAATGAATGGAGATTTTGCGGTATCCCTCCCCTGGAGTGGAGAGGGAATGGAGATTTTACAGTATCCTTCCCCCGGGAGGGAATGGGGATTTTGCAATATCCTTCCCCTGGAGTGGGGTGGGAATGGAGAATTTGCAGTATCCTTCCCCTGGCATGCCCACCAAGCCCCACCTCAGCCACCAAGCCACGTCCACAGAACCAGGAGTAAAAGAATTTGGATTTCACCACTGAAATACATATTTAATTTTATATGTGTTAACAAGGGCTAGAATTGTGTTTGCACAACAGTGGGAAAAATGAAGAGATCCCTGCAGATGAAAAGTATTAGAATGTGCAGAAATGGATAGATTAACACTTCACATGAAGGAAAAGGAAGAAACAGAATATTTTTTTAACGTGGAATTTGTTTTAGCAATGACTAACCAACAGAAACAGAAGTTAGCATTTACAAGAGAATGATTGATTATACAAGGAAGGTTTACTAAAATGGATAAGCAAATACTATGATGATGATGATGATGTGATCATCATTAATGTTGATGTATTATTATCTTTACTATTTTTCACAATTAACCATACCCAGATAACACACTGCTTATGTAGACATTGAATTTATAATGTTTAATTTAAAAAAAATCTATATTAAAAAATAACATTTAGTTTGGGGTCCAACCAGGAGTGTCCAACCTTGTCAACTTTAAGACCTGTGGACTTCAACTCCCAGTATACTCCAGCCAGCATGGAGAATTCTGGGAGTTGAAGTCCACAAGTCTTAAAGTTGACGAGGTTGGACATCCTTGCTCTAAACCCTAAAACCTGATGAGGTTATCTTGGATCTTACAAGCAGGGGTGGGCTTCAAAAATTTTAGCAAGGGGTTCTTTGCCTAGTTGCTGGGTGGGCATGGCCATGATGGGTGTGGTCTTGTTGGCCACCTGCACCACAGCAGGTGGGAGGCATTTTTGCCCTCCCCGGGCTCTGGAGGCTTTCCCTGAGCCTCTGGGAGGGCAAAAACAGCCTCCCCAGGCTCCGGAGGCCCTCTGAAAGCTGAAAACAGCTCCATTTTTGGCCTTCCTAAACTTCCGGTAGGCCCGTGTTTTGTCCTCCCAGAGTCTCCACAGATGCCCTGCCCTTACCGGCATCCAAAATGGGCTGCTTGGGGACTCCTGGGAAGGGTTGGGTGGGCGGGATGGGCCAGCTGGGAGTGGAATTTGGCGGTTGTCCGAACTGCACAGAATCTTAGCTAGAGGTCCTCCCAAACCCCTGTGAATCCCCAGCAGTCCACCCCTGCTTATAAAGCTTTCAGATGTGCACCAAGGGCTTTATTATTTCCTCTATTTTTTCTGAAGAACTTCAGAGGTGGTTACTAGGACCTCAGCAACTCCAATATATGCCACCCAAATGAATCTGCACAGAAGAAGGATCTCAAGGAAGCTTAAAGAACCCATGGGACCAAAAAAAAAATGCTCTTTAGCCAACCAAGAGAAGACGAAGAAGGCAATTCTCTCTCCTAAAGACAGCCCAACGATGTCTGAGCATGCTGATCTGTGGGGGCGGAGATGGAAAATCAAAAGAAAAACAGAATGGGAGGGGAATGGAAAGCTGACTGCTCGGTTGGACCCTGGCCACATTTCGTGGAAGCTCCCACTTACGATGGGAACCAGACTGTTGTCTGAATTGTTGTAGGGAGATCAAGTACCTGATATCTGTCTTGGTGAGAAGAGTGTAAGCGTAGAAGACGGGGGTGTAAGGAATGTCATCTCCTCGAAGATTGAAGAGCCCTACGGGGGAACAAAAAGACGCCTATAATATCCCCCTTGTTAAACCAGAACAGCCGTTAAGCGATTAAAGGAAGAGACAATCGCAGAAGAGAGACAAGGAAGCAGCCAAGGCCACCGCAGGGAGCCAGGAAGTAGAATTTGAGACAAAGATGGGAAGAAAAGATAACTAGAGGTTTTGTGTAATGAAGAAACAAGACACACAATCGAATCTTTAATATGCTGGGCAGAGCAGTGGTGGCCCAGTGGTTAGAATGCGGTATTGCAGACTAATTCTGCTGACCGACAGCAGTTTGGCAGTTCGATTCTGCCAGCTCAAGGTTAACTCAGCCTTCCATCCTTACGAGGTCGGTCAAATGAGAACCCAGATCGTTGGGGGCAATAGGCTGACTCTGTAAACTGCTTAGAGTTTACAGGCTAGAAACCAGGAGACTATGAGTTCTAGTACGAACTTAGGCATGAAAGCAGCTCGGTGATTTTGGGCCCAATTTGGATTGTTATTGGGAAGAACAAAGGAGGAGGAAAGAGTATTAGGTACGTTCAATGCCTAGAGATATTTATAAAAATAAGGTTGAAGATAGCTACAAGCTTATCTAGCTAGGTTGGAGATAGCTCGATAGTTGATGGATATAGAAATAGAAATAGAGATAGAGATTGATGATCTAGATAGATAGATAGATAGATAGATAGATAGATAGATAGATAGATAGATAGATAGATGATAGATAGACAGACAGATACATATCCAGATATTTAGATAGATAGATACAGATAGATAGATAGATAGATAGATAGATAGATAGATAGATAGATAGATAGATAGATAATAGATAATAGATAGATAGATGATAGATAGATGATAGACAGACAGATACATATCCAGATATTTAGATAGATAGACACATAGACAGATAGATAGATAGATAGATAGATAGACGATAGATAGATGATAGATAAATGATAGATAGATAGATAGATAGATAGATAGATAGATAGATAGATAGATGATAGATAGATAGATAATAGATAGATAGATAGATAGATAGATAGATAGATAGATAGATAGATAGATAGATAGATAGAGATAGATAGATAGATAGATAGATAGATAGATAGATAGATAGATAGATAGATAGACAGGCAGACAGATGATAGGTAGATGATATATAGATAGAAAGATAAATAGATAGATGATAGATAGAGAGACAGAGACATAAATGATAGATAAATGATAGATCGATAGAAAGATAAATAGATAGATGATAGATAGATAGATGATAGATGATAGATAAATGATAGATGATAGACAGCAGATAGATAGATAAATAGATAGATAGATAGACAGATAGTAGGTAGATGATATATAGATAGAAAGATAGATAGATGATAGAGAGACAGAGACAAAAAGATCGATAGAAAGATAAATAGATAGATGATAGATAGATAGATGATAGATGATAGATAAATGATAGATAGATGATAGACAGCAGACGGATGATAGATAGATAGATAGATAGATAGATAGATAGATAGATAGATAGATAGATAGATAGATAGAGTAAGAGAGAGGGAGGGAGGGAGGGAGAGGGAGGGATCTAGGAGAGAAAGATATAAATAGATGCCTGTTAAATATTAACCAACATACATGCCGTCTCCTCGAGGCCAGAAAGCAAGATTGCTGTGGGCTTCTTGCTGTGTTGCTCCATCTGTGACCGAGCGTGGGCAACCTTCTCTTGCCAGGTACTTCCTAAAGGAAGAAAAGATCATCGGAATGGGAGGCCCGACTGATGAAAATGCCAACTTCCTGGCCTTCACTATAAAACAGCATCCAGTCTGGCCAAAAGAAAGCAGGAAAAACAATACATTTTTCTTATAGCCTGCAGTGCTGCTTCTATTAAACAGAAGAACTGACAGGCAGCCAATTTAAGGTGAGGAGGTTTGCCCTAAGGCCACCTTTCTCAAATTGAGCTGTTCCAGAAATATTGCAAGGGAAGAGCAGACAGAGCTGGAGTGGTGGTGGTGGTGGAGTTAAATGTGTCATCAGCTTAGAGTCCATACATTGCCACAAATGATCCAACTCCAACCCCAAATCCAATCTCTTTTGAATTTTGTTGATCCTTATCTGCCACCAATTTATTACTAAACTTTAATTGACTAGACTCTTGTGTATAAAAAGGTAAAGGTTCCCCTCATACATATGTGCCAGTCGTTCCCCACTCTAGGGGGTGGTGCTCATCTCCGTTTCAAAGCCAAAGAGCCAGCGCTGTCCGAAGACGTCTCCGTGGTCATGTGGCTGGCATGACTCAACACCAAAGATGCACGGAATGCTGTTACCTTCCCACCAAAGATGGTCCCTATTTTTCTCCTTGAATTTTTTTACGTGTTTTCGAACTGCTAGGTTGGCAGAAGCTTGGACAAATAATGGGAGCTCACCCCATTACGCGGCACCAGGGATTCGAACCGCTGAACTGCCGACCTTTCGATCAACAAGCTCAGCATCTTAGCCACTGAACTACCACGTCCCTGATGTCACCGATGTGTAGTGCTTGACAAATATTGAACTACAAACTTCCTTTGTCTTCAGGTAAAATGACCCCCAACTCCTCACCAATAACAACATTGCCAAAAAGACATTAAGAGTTGTTAAGCTAATCTTGCGTAGCTTCTCCTCTGGTACTGTTGTACTACTAACTAGAGCATACAAAACATTTGCTAGACCAATTCTTGAATACAGCTCATCTATCTGGAACCCGCACTGCACATCAGACATAAATACAATCGAGAGCGTCCAGAGATATTTTACAAGAAGAGTCCTCCATTCCTCTAACCGCAGTAAAATACCTTATGCCACTAGACTTCAAATTTTGGGCAACTTAGAACTGCGCCGACTTCAGACTGACCTAAGCATAGTACATAAAATTATCTGCCACAATGTCCTTCCTGTCAATGACTACTTCAGCTTCAACCACAACAATATACAAGCAAATAATAGATACAAACTCGAGGTCAACTGCTCCAAACTCGATTGCAGGAAATAAGACTTCAGCAAAAGAGTGGTCAATGCCTGGAATGCACTACCTGACTCTGTGGTTTCTTCCCCAAACCCCCAAAACTTTAAACTTAAACTGTCTATTGTTGACCTCACCCCATTCCTAAGAGGTCTGTAAGGGGCATGCATAAGTGCACCACCCCTCTCCTAATATTCCTTTTTACTTACTTTTTTCATGTATTCAAATTATACTTTTACCTGTTACCTTATATATGATTGACAAATAAACTTATGATTGTGATTATGAATCTCCCCTTGGCACTTTGTTTGTGCGCCACACATACCAATGAAGTCATCTGTGAGTCGATAGATTGTGTTAGTCGGAGGCGGAAGCCGCTCACTGCCCCACACGAGGTCCACCAGGTTAACGTCAGGGAAATCCAAAGTTCTATTTTCACCATCCAGGATCTGGTGATAGCTATACCAAGTGTCTAGGGAAAGAGAATGGGAAGGAGAGCTCTTGAAACATCACAGCGGAACGGCTGTCGTCAGCCAGGAAACTGTCATGGGAGATGGCGGAAGGCACAACAGCTGGCATTGAAGCATTTCAATGCAAGCTGCTAATGCAGGGCAGTGAGGTAGCCTCATCTTCCTTTGGTGGACCAGCTTCTTAAGCCGGCTCTGATGTGCCCCCGAAACTCCAAAGATGCTTCATACCGATAGAAAAGAGGAAGGGGTCCACTCCAATGGTTCCCCCAGCAGGAACTTCGTTGAGTATCCATTGTCCAATAGAGGTGACCCACACTGCAAAAGAAAAGATATCAGTGAGCCATGCCTCTTTCTCTGGATTAGCAGAAGGACTAGATGTTGTAAGCATGGACCAATGTGGCAGGAGCTGAGTCCCATTTCAGTGGTCACAAGAGTGAATCAGTTGTGGGAAGGACCATGGAACAGTGGTTGAGCGCTTGCTGAGTGGGCAGAAGACCCAGGTTCTGATTTCTAGGACTTCCAGGGAAGGGCTGGAAAATCGGAATCGGATAACTTGCCACAGCCAACTCGCTATGGCCAACCCTCCATGGCCAACTCTCCATGGCCAACTCTCCATGGCCAACTCTTCATGGCCAACTCACCATGGCCAATTCCCTGTGGGACAACTCACCACAGCCAACAAGGACAATTTATCAATTCAATTTAATCATTTGAAATAGATTAACAATTGGTTTTCGTTTTTGTCAGATTTCATTTTGTCCCTCCTTTTGTATCCTTTCTCTAATGATTCTATTCCACCATTTTTTTTTGATATCAGTGTAACCCTTTGTCCTGTAGTGAGTTGTCCCATGGTGAGTTGGCCGTGGCAAGCTGGCCATGGTGAGTTGGATAAGAGGGAATCAAGCTATTCTCCAAAGCCCCTGAGGGCAGGACAAGAAACAATGGATGGAAACTCATCAAGGAGAGAAGCAACTTAGAACTAAGGAGAAATGTCCTGACCGTTAGAACAATTAACCAGTGCAATAACTTGTCTCCAGAAGTTGTAAATGCTCCAACACTGGAAGTTTTTAAGAAGAGATTGGAAAACCATTTGTCTGAAAGGGTATAGGGTTTCCTGCCTCAGCAGGGGGTTGGACTAGAAGACCTCCAAGGTCCCTTCAAACTCTGTTTTTCCATTCTATTCATTTTAAAAGTTGCCAAGCTTTAGGATATTGCTTACACGGCTAAGAGATCATTGGCAGCACTGGAGCTGAAAAGAGAGAACGTGGAGCTCTAAGACAAAATTAAGACATGGAGGAACCTGATTTCTGCAGATCCCAATTGCAGTCCATCTGACGCTCAGCCTGGATCCAATAACGGCTGTCCGTGAAGAGAACGGCTTTCTGCAGGGTGATCACACCAGTCCCTAAGGATGAAATGCTAAAAATCAGAGGCGCCGACGACAGAATCGATTCGAAAAGCGACATCTTCTGAAGTTTAGTTTTCACTGCTGTTTCCCCGGATGTCATTTTCTGGTTGGTGACGAAGGGACACACACACACCTTGCATAAGCTTCATAGCATGTGAATCTTTATTATAAATTAAGATTTTTTTTTTAGGCCTAAATTGAGAGGAGGTGCTAATCTCCCTGAAATCCTGCTCCCAAAGAAGGTGAAAAGTGTTTTGCCAATTAATGCTACGCCTGAGTTTTAAATCTCAAGGGTGCCTTTTCCGAAAGCTGCTAATGTCAGACTAGACTCGAGAAAGCTGCGGAGACATTTTTAGTTTACATACATTTGTAGGTTCAGTGACTGGATGACAGACGTGGGAAATTACACGTGGGAGGTTTATCTCTCTTTGTGTTGATTTTTAGAAAGTGTACAGAGTGGGAAATTTGCATCGAACGCATTTAAGCATCTTGAATACATTAAATATAGCCGTTGAACTGCAGTTCTGCCGAGGCAAGATCCCGTCAGAAAAAAAGACTTTCGTTTTTATTATTTTGCATAAAGGCATTTGTTCTTCTTTCTTTCTTCCTTAAACATAGTCATAATTCACCCACGGGGTGGAGGGAGCAATCTGAAGTTGCATTTATCCTGGGACTGGAGACGAGTCACTGTAAGCCCAGCAAAATGGCTTTTGTGTATTTCAACACAACAAAAAATATGATCTATGATACTCAGCCTTGCCCTGGAATTAGGGTGGAACTATACTATTTTCACGGACATTGTGGCTCAGTTGCTAAGAAACTGAACTTGTCGATCAAAAGGTTGGCAGTTCAGTGGTTTGAATCCCGGTTGTTAAGCGAATCTGGCTTCCCCCTTGACTTTGCTCGTCAGAAGGTCGTCAGAACCCCGGAACACTGCAACTGTCATAACCATGTGGGGGCTCCTGCCCTATGGAATGAAATGCCCCCCGGATATAAGAAGGATTCCCGACCTCCGCGCCTTCCGTCGGGCTCTAAAGACTGTTGTTTCACCAAGCCGGCCTGACCGAATAGATAAATTTTTAATGGGTTTTAATTGGTTTTAAAGGGGTTTTAGCAAGGGGTTTTAAACTATGGCCAAATAGCTTTAAATTATTTTAATAGTTTTAATTTTTGTGTGGGACTGTTTTAATATGGCTGTAAACCGCCCTGAGTCCTTCGGGAGAAGGGCGGTATAGAAATGTAATAAACTCAACTCATGAGTCAGTTGCCAAATGGCTGAATTTTAATCACGTGACTATGGGGATGCTGCAATGGTGGTAAGTGTAAAAAATGGCCACAAGCCACTTTTTGTAGTGCCACGTTAACTTCGAATAGTGTCTCTAAATGAACTGTTCTAAGTCGAGAACCAGCTGCACTTGAGCACCAATGAGCATTGAGAACAGCTGTTAATTTGATCCCTGACGACCTGAGACTCAACTAAGAAATTTAGGGTTTGAAGGTTGCTGCATTTCTGGAAGAGGACTCACCCGACGATCCTGAAAAACCCGATATCCAAGCGAGCCGCTTGTCCCGTTCTGCGACGTATTCACTCTGGAAGATGGGAAGGTTTTCAGAAACAAGAGATGACCCACATCTGTCCCGTGCGAATAGGATCCCAGGCCTATCTATACTCTTCGCTTTTCAGAAAACTCAATACTCTCTGAGTAAATCACCTAAGTAATCTTTTGTTGCTAAGACTTGGAATGGGACAACTTCTCAAAGCCAACTCTCAATGGCCACTTTGCCACGGCCAAGTGTCCATGGCCAATTTGTCATGGCCAACTTGCCATGGCCACCTCCACATGGCCAACTCTGCATGGCCAACTCGCTGAGGCCACCTCCCCATGGCCAACTCACTGTGGCCACCTCCCCATGGTCAACTCTGCATGGCCAGCTCGCTATGGCCACCTCGCCGCGGCCACCTCACCATGGCCACCTCACCACAACCAACTCGCTGCAGGACAATTTGCTGCAGGACAATTGGTCAATTCCATTTAATTATTTAAAAAACATAAAAATTGTTTTAATTTTTCTTATTCAGATTTCATTTGGTCCCTCCCTTTTGCGTCCTTTCTTTAGTGTCCCAAAGGAGCTTTTTCAGGCAAGTGGACTTTCTTGTTTTGCTTTGAAGATGTTTCGCTTCTCATCCGAGAAGCTTCTTCAGATTTCACCACTGGCACACGCACCCACGAGCAAACTGGTAGCGACGGGATTTGAATCCCACTACTGACTTGTTCCTGCCTTCTTTGACTTACCAGGTGTGCATCTGTGTTAGGCACAATATAGGCTGACAGCTTGTAGGTTTTCATGTGCTCCCGTAGGGCCTTCAACCTCTCGCCCGTCACAATCGCCGTGGGTGGCAAGTACTTACAGCATAGTAAAACAGGGCGGCAGAGGGTTTAGGAGAGGGGAGAGAGGGACAGAAGGATAAGGAGGTCAGCATTTGCACAGTTACTTTTGTGCACAATCAGCACAGGGGTGGGGTCTAAATTTTTTTTACTACCGGTTCTGTAGGCATGGTTTATTTTGTGGGCGTGGCTTGGTGGGGGGGTAATGTGACTCAGTGAGCATGGCCAACTTTTTTTTTTTTTTTACTTTTAAAAGCATTTTTTCCACAACCTTAAGAGGTTGCAGAAAAAAATGCTTTGAAAAGCCTCTGCCGATCAGGCAACTCAGCTGGGATCGTCAGAGGCTTTTCAAAGCATTTTTTTAAAACCACCTCTTCAGCTGAGAATTGAGATATCTGATTGTGCACGCATTAACAGCAGCTAGAATTGTGTTTGCTGAAAATTGGAAAAATGAGAAAAATGAGAAAAGATGAAGTTATTAAGAAAATAATGGAATCTGCTTGAAATGAGCAAGTTGACATTTGAAATTAGAGAACAAGAAGATAAACAATATCATAAGATATGGGACTTATTTTATCTATGGTTAGTTAAAAAATATGGAAATGAAAGAAGATAGAGATTTTTATAATACAAGAATGGTAGAATTATGTAAAATATAACATAAAGATGTATTATTATTGGATCGATTTAGTGATGAAATGAATGTTATAATATAAATTAATTCAAATCTTAGAATATTTTGTACAAAATGAGGGAAGAATAGCTATAAATGATCAATGAGGACAATAATACATAGATATATATTAGATCGATAATATAAGAATTTAGGTAAATTGTAAGCTATGAATATGGTGAAGATGCACAAAAGACTCGTAACCAACCAACACACTGTGTGTAATTGAAGATGGTTTTATGGTTTTATGTATGTTTGTTTAAAAATTTAAAAAAATGTTCAAAAAAGAAAAGAAAAGCCTCTGACGATCCTAGCTGAGCTGCAGGATCATCAGAGGCTTTTTTTATACTTTTAAAAGCATTTTTTTCGGTCGAAGAGATTGTAGAAAAAATACTTTTCAAAGTTTAAAAAAAAAGCTTCTGATGAGGTAGGCGGGGTAAGCGTCTGGCGACCAGGCCGGGACCGGTTCGGGGGCATGGCCAGCCAATGTTATTACCGGTTCTCGGAACTACTACAAATTTTTACTACCAGTTCTTGCAAACCGGTGCGAACCGGGAACAACCCACCACTGAATCAGCACCTGGATGATTTTGAAAAGCTCAAGAGGATCAGAGTTACTTGGGATTTAAGGATGACCGTTCAGGAGAAAATCCCAAGGTGCGATTGGGAAGTTAGAAAAGAATGAATCACCAGTTCTTATTTCGTGGCCACAAAAAACATAACAATGCAGCTTAAGAACTGCAAGGGCCATCAAGTCCGTTGGGTAGGCAGGGAGCATACAAATGACAGTCGATAAATAAATACCTCAGGGCATCCATCAAGCCTAGCAATGGAGCTAAAAGTTGAGAAAAGGGTGTTTGGGTTTTTATGAAAAGAATGCGCAGCTTCCAGGATAATAACCCAGGATGTGGTCATGAAGTAGTGAGTTCAGCAGAATAGTCATAATTTTTGCCGTTTTCTTTCTTAGAGGTTGGGGCAGGGTGTCCGCAGGGTGGGGTCAAAGCAGGGGTGCTATTCAACAGATTCTGACAGGTTCTGGAGAACCGGTAGCAGAAATTTTGAGTAGTTCGGAGAATCGGCAAATACCACCTCTGGCTGGCCCTGGAGTGTGGTGAATGGAGATTTTGCAATATCCTTTCCCCAGGAGTGGGGAGGGAATGGGGATTTTGCAGTATCCTTCCCCAGGAGTGGGGTGGGAATGGAGGTTTTGTAGTATCCTTCCCCTGCCATGACCACCAAGCCCCGCCCACAGAAGCGGTAGTAAAAATTTTTTGAATTCCCCCACTGGGTCAAAGAAAGGAAAATGGGGGACCTGCCCATGAGATCAAAGCCCCACCCTTATAAAAAGTGCAGTGCTCCTTCCTTCCTCCCTCCCCCCTCCTCCCTTCTTCCCTCCCTCTCTTCCTTCCTTCCCTCCCTCCCTCCCTTCTTCCCTCCCTCCCTTCCTTCTTCCCTCCCTCTCTCCCTTCCTTCCTTCCCTCCCTCCCTCTCTTCTTCCCTCCCTTCTTCCCTCCCTCCTTTCTTCCCTCCCTTCTTTCCTTCCTTCCTTCCTTCCTTCCTTCCTTCCTTCCCTCCCTCCCTTCTTCCCTCCCTCCCTTCTTCCCTTCCTTCCTTCCTTCCTTCCTTCCTTCCTTCCTTCCTTCCTTCCCTCCCTCCCTCCCTCCCTCCCTCCCTCCCTCCCTCCCTCCCTTCTTCCCTCCCTCTCTCCCTCCCTTCCTTCTTCCCTCCCTCCCTTCCTTCCTTCCTCCCTCCTTCCCTCCCTCTCTTCTTCCCTCCCTCTCTCCCTCCCTTCCTTCTTCCCTCCCTCCCTCCCTTCCTTCCTTCCTCCCTCCCTCCCTCCCTCTCTTCCTCCCTCCCTTCTTCCCTCCCTTCTTTCCTTCCTTCCTTCCTTCCTTCCTTCCCTCCCTCCCTTCTTCCCTCCCTTTTTTCCCTCCTTCCTTCCTTCCTTCCTTCCCTCCCACCCTCCCTCCCTCCCTCCCTTCTTCCCTCCCTCTCTCCCTCCCTTCCTTCTTCCCTCCCTCCCTTCCTTCCTTCCTCCCTCCCTCCCTCCCTTCTTCCCTTCCTTCCTTCCCTCCCTCTCTCCCTCCCTCCTTCCCTTCTTTTCCTCCCTTCCGAGACAGCCATAAACCAAAGATGAGCATAGGGCTTCAATTGGATGGTTTTGGTTGTCATCTCCCCTTTTCTGACTATCTGTCTGTGGACATCCCTGGTAAACTTTCTTTTATTGATCCAGCACATCTTTATGACGTAAACCACAAAGAGGAAGAAACGGAGAGAGACGGTGGGGGGAAACGGAGATTTGGCTCACAAAAATTTCATTGGCGTGATCCTGAAGGACTTGGGGGCTGCAAAAGTGGAACCGGATTGTCTCTTCTGACCAGGAAGGATGGGGCTTTGCTCAGGCATCGGAAGCTGCCCAAACCTTATTATTTGGAGAAACCATTCTAACGTATTATCAGATCACACATTTGGGGCATGGTTCAGGAACTCACCGGTGGGTTAGTTGTACAGTTTCTTGTGTCTTCTGACACAGATTGTGCTTGCTTAGGATACCCTGTAATGCAGCCTAGGGTGAAAGGAAAAAAAATTATTCAAGGAAGCCTTCTTTAAATGGCCCGGGAGGCTGAACATCCATCCATCCATCAAGTAATTCACAATGCTGTCTTTTTCATTTTCCCCCTTTTGTCAAAACATTGGATGGGGAAACCACACATCCATTTTCTCCTGCATCTCCGTAAATAAAAGGATCGGAAGCACTTCCTGCTGGAAAGGGCTAAGAGGACGCGGTGACTCAGTGGCGAAGACGCTGAGTTTGTCGATCGAAAGGTCGGCAGTTCAGTGGTTCGAATCCCTAGTGCTGCCCAATGGGTTGAGCTGCCATTCCTTGTCCCAGCTTCTGCCAATCTAGCAGTTCAAAGCATGTAAAAAAAAATGCAAGTAGAAAAATAGGGACCACCTTTGATGAGGAAGGTAACATAGCTGGCTGGAGAATTCTAGGAGTTGAAGTCCACAAGTCTTAAAGCTGCCAAGTTTGAAGACCTCTGCTGCACTGTATCAGTACTGTAATTAGCCATTAGATCTCACCTAATGATTGAGCCTAGCCCTGCTAGAACTATATGCAAAAATTAGCAAGCGTGGGTTGGATCCCCTCCAGCTCTAATTATTAGACTCTGGACTTAACATCATTAAGAGATAATTTGCATCCCTTCACTTCAAAATGGGGATCAATTAGTCCTAACAATCTCATGGCCCAGAGGATTCTGATTGGCTATGATTGGTTTCATCTTATATTAACGATACAGTAATATCCCAGATGGTGGGAAACAGCGGCTCAGTGGCTAAGACGCTGAGCTTGTCGATCGAAAGGTTAGCAGTTCAGCGGTTCGAATCCCTAGTGCCGCGTAACGGGTTGAGCTCCCGTGACGTGTCCCAGCTTCTGCCAACCTAGCAGTTCGAAAGCACGTAAAAAATGCAAGTAGAAAAATAGGGACCACCTTTGGTGGGAAGGTTAACAGCGTTCTGTGCACCTTTGGCATTGAGTCATGCCGGCCACATGACCACGGAGACGTCTCCGGATAGCGCTGGCTCTTTGGCTTTGAAATGGAGATGAACATCACCCCCTAGAGTCGGGAATGACTAGCACATATGTGCAAGGGGAACCTTTACTAATATTGCAGAGAAGGGAACTACGTTTCCCAAAACCCCATGCCTTTCTGCTTTTTTCCCTTGGAGTCCATCTAAAGATTTTTTCCCATGGTTCCCCAGATTAGAAGGTCCTGCAGAACTAAGAAAAAAATGAAAGCGACGAAAAAGTGTTACATCATGCAATGTTTCAGCAAGTGCCCTGGAAAGAAATCTCACTGTTAGTTGCTACATTGTGGGTCAAATCAGCCCAGATGAATCCTTCCAGTTTTGCTGTACTCACCAGACCACTGAAGTCATGAGAACTCATCTTGAGTGTAACACAAATGAGAACATCCTTTCTCCTGGTTGGTCAGTTCCAGGAAAGGGTGTCCAGATCTCAAACTACAATACGTACCATGAAGGAAGAGCAAAACCCATGCTCGTAGGATGTAAGAAACAGAGGCCATGTCCTTCTTCAGACTCACGACGTTGCCAAGAGAATGATCTCAGGAACAGATTAATCCCATCAACCAGGTGAGAGTCCAACCATGCCGACGTCACCAAGGTGGAAGAGCAGTCCAAGTCAGTCGAAACAACGTTCCAGATTATCCGGCTCTCAATGCCTCTCTTTCTGTTTTCTCCAATAAAGCAAATAACATGTGATAGAGAGAGAGAGAGAGAGAGATGCAAAGTCCAGATTTCAGGGTCGGAAAATGATTTTGTTTTCTTTTCTGGAACGTCGGTGCTGCTTTTTCAAAACAAAACAGGAGAAGCCACTAAACCAGTTTTGTTGTTTGGTTTACACTCCAGTTGTCCCTGGGTTGAGCCCAGGCATGGCAATCTTGGATAGGAAATCACGAAGTCTATGAAAGCCCAGCAAGAAAATACCAAACATCTAGGAATCACTCAGAATGTTGCCGGTCAGTTCTATGAGGGACTAGAGATGGTCCAGCTTTTCCTTGGCCCGGTGGTGTTTATATCATACAAGTCTTGTCTTTGGAGTCTGAAGTGGGTGGAAGTAACCTCAACAACAATGTATAAATGTGGCCGTCTGAGAAGAAAATGCAACTGACAAGCACAGCAAGAATCAAATCGGAGGAAGTCTGAGTTAGTTTTATGTTGGGCAACAGTCCCATGAGTGAGCAATTGTTCTGAGTAATATATTCCAATTGAGCTGGTTTTTTTTTAAAAGAATTGAATTGAAAAACTTTGAAGTTTTCACTGGGAGGAGCTAACTTCAAAGCATAAACAAGGGAGCCTTGCTTCCCGATGCAGCTGAAGGTTACAAAAACGAAGTTTGTGGTAGTCAGAAACATGGCAAGGGCTCATACAAAACAGTCAGGCCGAAAAGGGGAAAGGTTAAAAAAAAAGTAAAAGAAAAAGAAAGGAAACGAAGGATGTTTTCTTTTTTTTAAAACAACAATATTGAAATGTAAATAATAGTTCAATCAGAAAAGGAAACCGGGATGCTGGCGGATCAGTAACCCTATGGTGAGTTCACAATCTCTGGATTCAGTGTTTTGAAACAAGGGAGGGGAGAGAGAGAGAGAGAATGAGAGAGAGAGAGAGAGATGGGATCAAATTGCATCAAGATGTAAGCTATGTAAGTTAAAAAGAAACATCTGCTGTGTGTCAGGCCGCTAACTTTGGTCTCCGTTCTGCTCAAAGGAAAAACTAGTCGTAGATGATCGGAAAAGTAAAAGCCAATGCACAAAATTAGCCTACAATTCATGTTTGGCGAATCAGTGTGAATGTTCTCAAGGAGTTGTGAATTTATAAATGCTTTGGAGGGCTCTTCCAGATTTCGCAATGCTGGAGAGAACTGTTTTCTCCAGTGAAGGAGAATATTTGTAGCTCAGGGTTGAAATATGGGGTTCCTTGGTGCTTTCTGAGCTTGGATGCTTTCTTGCAGAAGTTTCATGACCAAACTAGTGTAGAAAGTTAGCGCCGACCCCTCTCCTAGAAGAATGTAATATTTTGAGAAATATTTAAAAAAAGGCAGGATAAAATATTTCCCCTAAAAGAGAAATTAAAATCTTAAGGGAGATAGAAACTCAGAGCCCTAGTTCCCTGCCCCCAGCAGATATTTTGTGCCCATTAAGAAAAACTGGGCCATCTTATCTACAAAACAAAAGACCTTCAGCTCCAGGGTGATGGGATTAGAACATGACCCTTCAGGACATAATAGGATTAACCCACTGCCATCCAGCAGCAGAGCTCACTGCATTGCACAATCTCCTAAGGATATTGCATCACCCTCCAAACTTCAACCAAACCTAGCTCAGACAACCTATAGAGCCAAGCTCCATGGCTCCATGGGAGTCTGACAACAGCCAATAGAATACATGTTCTTGCACAGGAAAAGGAACCTCAAGTGCAAAGCCCAAGAGAAGGTATAAAAACCACTCACACTCAAGTCCATGTGGTCAGCTGCCCAGAACCACAAACTACCATGTGGTTTTGCTTCATCAGTAAACCATTTTTCCAACCAGGCTCCATGTTTCCAGTGTCTTTCTCCCAGCTTGGAACTGAACCAGATCGATATTTCTTCCAACACTAGGTAATGCCATCACTGCTCTGACCATCATTGATGATGTTATCTATTTTGGATAATGAACCATCTGCAGGAAAACAACCAAGCTCAGAGAGCACCAAGGACCCCTTGAAACGTTGGTTAAATCTGGCAAGGGTTGCCCGGTAAAGCTTCTCAGCTCTCCCAAAAGCTTTCAACTCCCAATTCACAAGATCTTTATAGCCAAGGTCACCTCACAGCTCCCCCAGTCCTGTTAAAGACCTTGAAATTCTTTCAAGCTTCAGTCTAAATTGATTCCAGCTGCCCTTGCGGTCCCAAGATATATTCAAACTACACTGATAAAGAAAATTATAGGAGGATTTTAAGAAGAGGCTGGACAAGCACTTGTCTGAAATGGTATAGGGCAGTGACGGCTAACCTTTTTGCTATCGTGTGCCAAAAATAGGGGGAGCGCGGTGGGGGTCACATGCAAGCGTGCCCACATCCATAATTCTATGCAGCCTGCCCCCCCACATGCTCCCCCCACTTTTGGCATGTGATGGCACGGTGGGCCCGGAAGGCCCGTTTTTTGCTCTCCCCAGGCTCCAGAGCCTTTCTAGGAGCCTGGGGAGGGCAAAAATGACCTTTCCCACCCCCCACAGAAGCCCTCCGGAGGCCGGAAACAGTGTGTTTCCTGACTTCTGGTGGGCCCAGAAGGCCCAAAAATCAGCTGGCTGGTGCAGGCATGTGTGCCGGAGCTGAGCTCATGTGCCCACCGAATATGACTCCACCTGCCACTTGTGGCACCCGTATCATAGGTTCGCCATCACGGATATAGGGTCTCCTGCTTGAACAGGGTGGATGAGTGTTGGATTAGAAGACCTCCAAAGTCCCTTCCAGATCTATTCTATTCTGATTCTGCGCTTCATCTAGAGATAGGCTTAGCCTCCATGGATATCATCTTATCCTAAACTTATTTTTTTCCATAGGGCATGGGCCCATTGGTTCTCAGCAGTAGTGGGTTGCCATCCTGGGGGCCGCCAGTCGACATTGTTTGACCGATGGCACCCTGAGGAGTCCCTCTCTGTGGGAGCATATTAGCTGGTGGGAGGCTATTGGTGGCAGAAGGCGGTCCCGTAAGTACCCTGGTCCTAAGCCATGGAGCGCTTTAAAGGTGGTCACCAACACCTTGAATCGCACCCGGAACACCACTGGGAGCCAGTGCAGCTCGCGCAGGAAAGGTGTTACATGGGTGCGGGATGTCGCTCCCATAATAGAGCCTGTGTAGCGTAGGGGGCTAATGCCTCCTACTGAAGGCAGCAATTAACACCAGCTGCCTGTAATTTCTCTGAGTTCAATCCTAGCCAGGCTCAAGGTCGACTCAGCCTTCCATCCTTTCTAAGGTGGGTAAATTGAGGACCCAGTTTGTGGGGGCAATAAGCTGACTTTGTATAAATATACAAAAGTATGAAGGCTATTGCTTAACGCATTGTAAGCCTCCCTGAGTCTCCGGAGAAGGGTGGCACATAAATCAAATTAAAAAAAAAAAATCACCTGCGCAGCTGCATTCTGGACCAGTTGGAATCTCCGAGTGCCCTTCAGGGGGAGCCCCATGTAGAGAGCATTACAGTAGTCCAGACAGGAAGTGATGAGGGCATGAGTGACCATGCGCAAGGATTATATACTAATTTCTTTTCTTTATAACCACATATATTCTCCCCAGTGGTGAAATCCAATTTTTTTTACTACCGGTTCTGTGGACGTAGCTTGGTGGGCGTAGCTTGGTATGGCTTGGTGGGTGTGGCAAAGGAAGGATCCTGCAAAGTCTTCATTCCCACCGTACTCCATGGGAAATACTGCAAAACCCCCATTCCCTCCCTACTCCAGGAGAAGGATACTGCAAAATCCCCATTCCCTTCCCACATCAGGGGAAGGATACTGCAAAACCCCCATTCCCTCCCTACTCCAGGAGAAGGATACTGCAAAATCCCCATTCCCTCCCCACACCAGGGGAAGGATACTGCAAAATCTCCATTCCCACCCTACTCTGGGGCCAGCCAGAGGTGTTGTGGCCCCGTCCTCTGAGCCTATCCCTTTGGAGGAAGGCAGCTCTGAGCAGGAGGAAGAGGAGCCAGCCAGATCTCCCAGCCCTCCCCCTCTGGCACCGGCTCAGGTGCCAGCTGAAAGAGAGCCAAGTAGTGGGGAAACAGGTGTCTCAGATGAGAGTGAGGGAGAGACGTCATTCCTGGACGCACGCCAAAGAAGGCGAGAGAAAAGGGTACTGCAGCTGCGGCGTAGGAGGAAATAGACCTGAGTCACTGATTGGAGTCACAGGATCAGTGAGTCACTGGACCACACCCAGAAGCCTATCTATATAAGACAGGACAGTGGGTCAAGAAGTTGTGACGAACAAAGCGAAACAAACATAGCAACCTCGTAGTCTTGGAAGCTAGATGAACGGCAAAGCTACGTAGGAGATTTTCTTGTTTGTGTAAACCAATAAAGTCCTTGGCAGACGGTGTGCATATCGCTGCCAAGGTTGAGATAAGAACTGCGGAGTGTGCCAAGTGATTATTAACCCTCGGCTGGCTGTGTTTTTGTGGGTCTCTGAAGGGGGGGGACAGATCAAGAGGTGGTATTTGCCAGTTCCCCGAACTGCTCAAAATTTCCGCTACCAATTTTCCAGAACCGTCAGAACCTGCTGGATTTATTCCTGTATTCCCCCGTTCCTCCTTCCCCCATTAGGAGAATAGCACTTCCATAGTCTTTCCCAATGTGCAAAACAAACAATTCTTTTACTGATCTTATTAGGAGAAATAGAAAGACATGATTACCGCCTGCTGCACGATAAAAAGGGCAGTTAATTAAAATCATATGTAAAAGAAACAAGATTAAACAATGTATTTATTTATACAAATTAGAGGCCCTCCAAATAAAAAATCTGGGCGGTTAAGAGAAAAAGAGGAGAGCCACTATAACATTTCCCTTTTTTTCTATATATTTTTTTTGTTGTTGAGTTGGGGGATATTTTTCCTTTTAAATTTGTTTTTACTAGTTGTCGTATTTTTCCTTCTATCTTCACTCTGGCCTAAGCGTATTTCCTTCACAATAATGTATTCCTTTTCCTTTTCGGTTGTTTTCCTTTTGTTTGTTTCTTCTTGTTTTACCTAATTAAAACAATATAATCAAGGGAGGGGAAAAGACTGGGGCCAGCATGCAACTTTAAAAGCCAAGAAGGAAGAATAATTAAGAACACAGATCATATAAATGTTGGAAGAAAACAGAGGCATCAGAGAGTGTGTGTGTATGTGTATATATATATATATATATATATATATATATATATATGTATGTATGTATGTATGTCTGTCTGTCTGTCTGTCTGTCTGTCTGTCTGTCTGTCTGTCTGTCTGTCTGTCCGGCTGTCTGTCTGTCTGTCTGTCTGTCTGTCTTTGGTTATTCGGGTCTTCTCCCGCGTAGAATTGGAAGTATCTTGGCGACGTTTCGACGAAGTCTCATTCGTCATCTTCAGGCTGGTGTTCTCGGCTTCGTGCTTCCAAGAGCAATGTGAGATTGCAGCTGTCTCTTCCTTTTAACTGCTAGTGGGGGTGTGAGCTGATTGAGTGGGAGCTTGGCTGTGTTCTGATTGGGTGGAGGTGTGTTCTGAAACGTCGCCAAGATACTTCCGATTCTATGCGGGAGAAGACCTGAATAACCAAAGACCTACATACAAACACCCGCGAAAACCTCAGAAAACATATATATATTTGTCTGTGTAAGTTTTCACGGGTATATATGTGTGTACAGGTGATATCTCGGGTTTCTTCTTTGCCCATAGGCACCAAACTGAGAACATCAGCCAGATGATGATGAATGAGATTTCATCGAAACGTCGCTGCAATACTTCCAAAGATATGTTTGCAATTACACGGGAAGAAACCCAAGATATCACCTGTACACACACACACACACACACACACATATACACACACACACACACACATACACACACACACACACACACACACACACACACACACACACACACACACATATATATATCAGACTAGTGGGTGGCCCATTTCTTTCTATTTACAGTGCAGCCTGTTTTCCTTTCAAATCCATTTTCAAGTCTGCACAAATGGCCTTTCTCACAGAAGCCTTTCAGTGACAATATTGCAGTGAAAAATCAGAAGGAAGTTTTTTTTAATGGAAATGAAAGAGCTGCTGAGAAAAATAAACTAAAGCTGCTGGGTTAAAAGGAAGCATGTGGCAAGCTATGTAACACACCCACCCACACAGAGCGAATTTGCTGGTATGTCTGGTCCTTGACTTACAACAGCTCATTTAGTGACCGTTCAAAGTTACAACAGCGCTGAAAAAAATGACTTATGACCACTTTTCACACTTACGACCGTTTCAGCATTCCTATGATCGTGTGATCAAAATTCGGACACTTTGCACCTGACCCATACTTACGACGGCTGCTGTGTCCCAGGGTCGTGTGATTCCCTTTTGCGATCTTCTAACAAGCAGTCAATGGGGAAGCCGGATTCACTTAACAACCATGTTACTCACTTAACAACAACAGGAGTCACTTGCTTAACAACCATGGCAAAAAAATGTCACAAAATGGGGCAAATTTTACTCAACGAATGTCTCATTTAGCCACAGAAATGTTAGGCTCAATTGTGGCCGTAAGTCGAGGACTTAGCTGTATAGGTCATTGACCAGGTTAAGCCGCACGGAATGATAGTTTGATAACGCTTTATTGGATGTGCTGATTGCTCTTATCGCTTTTTCTCAAAGGAAAAAAAAAAAAAAGAAATCAGCAATTTCAGGGAGTTAAAAAAAAAAGTAAGAGCAGAGTCCTCTCAAAGGGCAAAGATTTTAAACGGGAGTCCACAAAGATTATTCTTCTAATTTTATACGCGTTTATATTTTTAAAAAAATGTTTAATATTGGAAATGGCAACATTCCAGCGGTGGGCTGCTTGGGGTTCATAAGGGTTCGGTAGAACCTCTAGCTAAGATTCTGTGCCATTCGGAGAACCCCCAAATCCCACTCCTGGCTGGCCCCGCCCCGCCCCTCCCAGGAGTCCCCATGTGGCCCATTTTAGACGTAGGTAAATACAGGGCGTGGGCGGAGACTCAGGGAGGGTGAAAAATGGGCCTACCAGAAGTTTGAGAAGGCCAGAAACAGGCCCATTTCCAGCCTCCAGTGGGCCCCCGGAGCCTGGGGAGGCTGTTTTCGCCCTCCCGGAGACTCAAGAAAAGCCTCCGGAGCCCGGGGAGGGCAAAAACGCCCTTCACCCACCGTAGTACAGGAGGCTGACTAGACCACATCCACCATGGCCACGCCCACCAAGCAACTGGGCAGAGAATCTCTTGCTAAAATTTTTGAAGCCCACTCCTGCAGGGAACCAATGATTCTACCACCCCAAATGCTGTTCTTTTTTTTAAAATAGAAACTGTTTAAAACATATATATATATGTGTGTGTGTGTGTGTGTGTGTGTGTGTGTGTGTGTGTGTGTGTAGGTCTTTGGTTATTCGGGTCTTCTCCCGCGTAAAACTGGAAGTGTCTTGGCGACGTTTCAACGAAGTCTCATTCGTCATCTTCAGGCTGGTGTTCTCAGCTTTCGTGCTTCCAGGAGCAATGATTCCTTCGTGTTTCCAGGAGCAATCATTGCTCCTGGAAGCACGAAGCTGAGAACACCAGCCTGAAGATGACGAATGAGACTTCGTCGAAACGTCGCCAAGACACTTCCAATTTTACGCGGGAGAAGACCCGAATAACCAAAGACCTACATACAAACACCCGCGAAAACCTCAGAAAACACACACACACATACATATATATATGTATGTATATATATATATATATATATATGTATGTGTGTGTACGTGTGTGTGTGTAAAAAGGTGTTTAAAAATGTTTTCTAAAAAATACAAACATGAATAACAAACCAATGTGCAAAGCCAAAAGGGTATTTGTCCAAATCAAATCTTCACATGGGAGAATCCAGGTGTTGTCAGCTGCAATTGCAGGTTAGGAGGGTAAAATTGAGGGAGTGGGAGAGTTACATTAATTCCCTTATTGAGTGTCTGTTTTCTTAGAAAGCCTGAGTCAGCTTACACGAAGGTCCTTCCCTGTTTTTTATGCCCTGGGAAGGTGATTATTCTGAGCGAAGGTAGCTGGCCCTGAATTATTCTGATAAGTCGGGACTCGAGTGACTTATAGACTTGGTATCAATACTGATAGCCCTCCACTTATGACCGCAACTGAGCCCAACATTTCTGTTCTTAAATGAGACGTTTGTTAACCAAGCTTTGCCCCATTTTACGACTTTTCCTGCCACCGTTAAGAGAATCTCGCTTCCCGCGTGGGCTTTGCTTGTGAGAAGGTCGCAAAAGAAGGATTATGTGACCCCGGGCGGGACTCTGAAACCGTCATAAATAGGAACCGGTTGCCAAGCATCCGAATTTCGACCACGTGGTCGTAGGGATATTGCAAAAGGTCATAACTGTAAAAAACATTCCTGAGTTGCTTTTTTTCGGTGCCGTTCAGTGGTGGGTTTCAATTTTTTTTTTACTACCGGTTCTGTGGGTGTGACTTGGTGGGCGTGGCATGGCATGGCATGGCTTGGTGGACGTGGCAGGGGAAGGTTACTGCAAAATCCCCATTTCCTCCTGATCAGCTGGGACTCGGGAGGCAGAGAATAGATGGGGGCGGGGCCAGTCAGAGGCGGTATTTACCGGTTCTCCAAACGACTCAAAATTTCCGCTACCGGTTCTCCAGAACTGGTCAGAACCTGCTGAAACCCACCCCTGGTGCCGTTGTACTTTGCTGTTGTAAGTCCAGGACTACCCATAGAGGAGAATATTTTGTAGCTCAGAACTGAACTGAGGGGTCTTTGGTGATTTTTGAGCTTGGTCATTTTCTTGCAGATGTTTCATTCATGCTAGCACTGATAACGTTACCTAGTTTGGGGAATGAGACGTTTTCTTCAAGCTCCGGGAACACCAAGGAACCCTCCTTGTAGACTTGGATTTAACGCAACAGCCCACCAAGATGAGGATGAAGTCCACCAGAATGGTGCAGCGGCCTAGAGGGGGAGCTCTTACCTCACAATCAGGAGGCTGTGAGTTTGATCCTAGGTAGACGCTGATATTTCTCTCTCTGGCCACAGTGAGAATTTACCCGCTGCCGACATACTTCCTCCTCTCTAACCATTGATACATTTTATTCCAGATTTCATGATATTCCGTTTCACCCTTGTCATTGAGTGACGGGATAAAGAAATATTGGTAAGTCGAGAGTTGGTAAATTATTATGTTAGTATTATGTGATAGGTAGGAATTGTATTGGTATTGAAAGAAATTTTCACAGACAAAGAGATTTATGTGTCTGAATTTTGGTAGACTGTACATATTTATATATCGAATATGAATTGTATTTGTGGTAAGGTAAAACTTGATGGAAATGTTTGAACCAGAAAAGTCGCACTATGTCCAATGTTTTTAACTGTATATTTAATTTTAAAAAAAAATTTTAAAAAAGAAGAGAGAGAATATATCTGCTGAAAAAAAAAACCCTCCACATTGGCAACAGGAAAGGCATCCGGCCAGTAAACACTCAGTTCCATTCAGTTGCCAAGACTCCACCCCGCAAGAGATTATGGGGTCATTAAAAGAGGATGATGAGGAAGAAGAAGTCGATCCAAGTTTGTGAGACCGGAGTATCTTCGAGGCAATTCCCTAATCCAAGATGGCAACCGTTTCCCTTGCTCAATTGCAGGCCTGAGACAGGCAAGCATCGTTATGTGCGTGGCCCACCTCTGGGAACAGCCTTGCTTCGGGTACCATCGG
Source organism: Coluber constrictor foxii (assembly GCA_038048745.1). Lineage (NCBI taxonomy): Eukaryota > Metazoa > Chordata > Lepidosauria > Squamata > Colubridae > Coluber > Coluber constrictor. Next base: position 12,509,463 of record CM075971.1, read on the forward strand.
GGATGCGGTAACCATGAGAACAGCATGCTCGGCTCCCTATTGGCTCCCGGGCTTGGCATACTTAGCTTGCTTCTTCCAAGCTCTAGAACTGCTCGTAGAAGAGCCAGAGAGGGAGGAAGAGGGAAGAGAAGAACCAAGCTCTGCTCCTGCTTTCTCTTGGGTTTTCCATGGCCTTGTTCCAAGTTTTGAGAAAGGCAGTTGGGAGGCAGGCAGGGCCAAAATGCCGCCTTGATTATGTAAGTGCCTTCAACGCTCATCAAAGGAGAACCGACCTATCTCGCCTGCAGGTTAGAGCCATCAAACCTCTTGAAATCCAGCAAAGTCAGCTGTTTTCTCCCTTTCCACACGCCGTGCCAAGGCCCTGGCACTCGGGCAGACAGCTGGTGCGTTTTTCTCTCCCCTTCCAGGCATGGCAAGCCTTACTCAGAGGTTCCGCCTGGGATACTCTATCCTCCCCCACCACTCCTTCCCTCCCTCCCTCCCTCCCCTGAGGAAAGCTGTCATGATTTTGCTAACGTGCAGGAATGCACGCAGCCGCAACCACATCCTGCCGTTAGCAACACATTTGTGGCCAGCGAGCTTCGCTCGGTGTTTTTTGCCGCAGCGACTAAAAAGCCGTACAGGGACGCTTGCCAAATACTTGTTCAGACCTTCCCGTTAGCCTGAGATAAGAACTGCTGGCAACTTTAAGAAGGTTATTTCAGGGACTTTCCTTTGCAATCTCTCTCGGATCATTCATGGGTCATTATATTTTTGCACATTTGACCGGAGGCACCTGGCACCAGAGGAGGCTACGACAACCACAATCGCCTTAACCCAAGATAATGTTGATTGATAGTGTTCACGTGCTTAAAGGTTTTGAAGAACAAGGTCACTGTTACGATGACCAAGATCAAAGGAATTAAAATGTATACAGACATAGAGTTCGTGTGTATTAGGAATGTCTAGTCCAGGAGTCAGCAACCTGTGTCTCTGGAGCCGCATGTGGCTCTTTCACCCCTCTGCTGCAGCTCCCTGTCATTCAAAATATGCATCACAACCGCCAATATGTGATATCTGCCAGCATGCGGTTTATTGAGGTTTTCAACCCCCGGTTGGCCAACCATGAATAAATCCAAGAAAAGAAAAGTTTCAGAAGAAAACAATGTTTAATTCAACTACATAGGCTAGTTTTGTGGCCACTCAAGAAATAGTCAGGCACAGGAAGGGTTTGGTGGCTCCCAGTGTTTTCTTTTCTGAGGGAAATGGGTCCAAATGGCTCTTTGAGTGTTTAAGGTTGCAGACCTCTGGTCTAGTCTAACAAAGAGAAGGATTAGGGGAGATGTGATAGAATGGAATAGAATAACAGAGTTGGAAGGGACCATGGAGGTCTTCTAGTCCAACCCACTTCTCAGGTAGGAAGCCCTACACCACTTCAGACAAATGGTTATCCAACCTCTTCTTAAAAACTTCCAGTGTTGGAGTATTCACAATTTCTGGAGGCAAGTTGTTCCACTGATTAATTGTTCCTACTGTCAGGAAATTTCTCCTTAGTTCTAAGTTGCTTCTCTCCTTGATTAGTTTCCACCCATTGCTCCTTGTCCTGCCTTCAGGTGCTTTGGAGAATAGCTTGACTCCCTCTTCTTTGGGGCAGCCCCTGAGATACTGGAACACTGCTATCATGTCTCCCCTAGTCCTTCTCATCATTCAACTAGCCATACCCAGTTCCTGCAACCGTTCTTCATATGTTTTAGCCTCCAGTCCCCTAATCATCTCCGTTGCTCTTCTCTGCACTCTTTCTAGAGTCTCCACATGATAGCAGTGTTCTACTTGAGGGACTGTCACAAAGAGAGAATTGACCTATTCGCCAGAGCACCTAATGACAAGACAAAAAGTAACGGGTGGAATATTATCAAAGAGAAATCCAACCTAGAATTAAGGAGATTTTTTTCTATCAGGGAAAGCAATTAATCGGTGAAACATCTTGCTTCCAGAAGTTGTGGGTGCTCCATCACTGGAGGTATTCAACAAAAGATTGGACAACCATTTATTTGAATGGTATAAGGACTCTTGACTTGGGCAGGGGTTGGACTTGAAGACCTCCAAGGTCTCTTCAAGCCTTATGGTCTAAATATAAAAACAAGCCACGAGTGTTTGGTTTCCTTGATTAAATAAGATGTTTCAGCTGTGGTCCTATCCTATCTCATGAAGTGAGTTGTTTAAACGAGCTGACTTAATTGATCTCTGGCTTGGCACTGATTTAATTGAAAGCATTGTACAACAAAGCTGATTTTCAACCTCTGCTCTGCGGAAATCCCTGCAGAGCTTTTAAGCAGTCTGTTTTCCTATGAGTAGGGATTCTGATCTCTGGGATGCTAGATTCAAAGTCAAGCTTTAGCACCCGGTTCTTAATGTCTGTCCTGGAGATGCTGCTTTGATTGTATTTTTCTTCTTTCTCAACTCCTGTTCCTGTAATCGTCATGCAACCACAGTTAGAATTATTGGGAAAAGCTCCTGGTTGCAAAAAAAGGGTTGTGTGATATCATTTTACCATCACCGCTTGCAAAGGGTTATTAAATGTAGGTTGGATTTGCAGACAGGAAGCTTCCTCTCATAGGAACAGTTCAGAATTTGTTTAATAAGCCGCTATCAGGGGTCGGCAACCTGCGGCTCTGGAGCCGCATGTGGCTCTTTCATCCCTCTGCTGTGGCTCCCTGTCGCCAGTCAGCTCCACAATTGATAGGGCTTTCAGTTAGGATAGGTAGAGGAAAAAGGATGCCACCCTAGGAGGAGACTCTATGGTGGGGGAACTGGACTTCCGGTTAGCTCCAAAATTGAACGGGGGGCTTCCAGTTAGGGCTTTTGTGGCTCTTTGAGTGTTTAAGGTTGCCGACCCCTGCGCTAGATAATGGAACACATATGTATTGAAACAATAGTGGTCAGATGTTAAGAAATAATTCCCCCCCCCCCTTTTTTTGGATCTGCAATAATTCAAGGTCAGGAGGCAACGTTTTGGTAGTGCTGAACACAAATTACCAGATTGTGTTTCGTGTTTGTGTTCCACTTTTCAAGGTTGGCAGAAGTGAGATATTTTTATTTTTCTCTTATGGATTTGACCCCAAATTGCTTTTTTTTTTTTTAATTTGATTTATATGCCGCCCTTCTCCGGAGACTCAGGGCGGCTTACAATGCGTTAAGCAATAGCCTTCATACTTTTGTATATTTATACAAAGTCAGCTTATTGCCCCCACAAACTGGGTCCTCAATTTACCCACCTTAGAAAGGATGGAAGGCTGAGTCGACCTTGAGCCTGGCTAGGATTGAACTCAGAGAAATTACAGGCAGCTGGTGTTAATTGCTGCCTTTAGTAGGAGGCATTAGCCCTCTACTTTGAACTTTGAGCTTTGAACTTTATTGTCCACTTTGAACTTTGAGCTTTGAACTTTATTGTCCACTTAAGGAACTTTTATTCCATCCCATAACTTACTAGACTCTTTTGCTATTTTCTTCCAATGTCTTGTTTGATGTGGGATCTCTTCCACAGTAGTAACCCTTTACCCCAGCTCTTCATTCTTAGATTAATTCCTTTCTAGGATGACAATATACCACCATCATCATCACTTCAGTAATGAATTTACCAGTTCCACATTTTACTTCCCATCCCAGCCCCTTAAAAATATTTCCAGTCACCACCATCCTTCTGTAACATTTTTAGTTGACCCAGACAAATCGAGTTAATTTATTTACTGCGGTCTAAAATTTTATCTACAGTTCCTTACTCCTGGCCATTAAAGCCATCTGAAGAGAATGGCCCCATTTTTTCCTCTCTAAAGAACTGTTCAGCCTGTTGGAAGAACGACCCCCCTGCGCTCCCACCGCTTTTGGCACGAGATGGTGTGGTAGGCACGATAGGCCTGTTTTTTGCCCTCCCCAGGCTCCAGAGGCCTTCTTGGAACAGTCTTCCCCACCCACCTGAAGGCCCTCCGGAGGCCGGAAACAGCTCGTTTCCTGATTTCCGGTGGGACCGGAAGCCTCGTTTTTCACTCTTCCCAGGGACATCCCCTCCCCATCCACATTTCTTTTTTTCCCCTGGGAATGGCATTTCAGAAATAACTTATCTTTTTTTCAAAGTGAATGAATGAAAATTGAAAGGAGAAACTATCTGGAGAATTTTTTCACGAGGAACCTGAAAAAGACAAAAAAAGAGGGGAAGGAAAGAGAGTCTTGAGGGAAGCCCATTGGTAAAATATCTATCTAACAGATTAGATTGATCTACCTGGAATTTCTTTGCAATTTCCATAATGTGGTGCACGTCTCCTTAAATCATACTAGAATTTTGAAAAATCAAACATATAATTCGGTGCAACCAGAAGCATGAAGATGGACAGAGCTTCCTCCTCCTCAGCAGCAGCTAACCCCTTTGACTATTATGCATCAATTTTGGATAAGTTTTTGATTTAGCAAAAGCTTCTATAAACAAATGTCTTCTTCTTCTTCTTCTTCTTCTTCTTCTTCTTCTTCTTCTTCTTCTTCTTCTTCTTCTTCTTCTTCTTCTTCTTCTTCTTCTTCTTCTTCTTCTTCTTCTTCTTCTTCTCCTCCTCCTCCTCCTCCTCCTCCTCCTCCTCCTCCTCCTCCTCCTCCTCCTCTCCTCCTCCTCCTCCTCCTCCTCCTCCTCCTCCTCCTCCTCCGCTAACCCCTTTGACTGTTATGCATCAATTTTGGATAAGTTTTTGATTTAGCAAAAGCTTCTATAAACAGAACAACTTCTCCTCCTCTCTCTTCCTCCTCCTCCTCCCTCTTCCCTCTTCCCTTCCCCTCCTCCCTCATGGTTTCACTATCATGATTACTTGCCACAGTGGAGTCTTTACTCCTGGAGAAGATATGGCCAGCCAATGAGAAACCCCAAGAGAAACTGATTACCCATGCTTTACTTTTCCTTGGGAAGCTTCTCCCAACTAAGAAGAACCAACCAATCGTGCATGGCAGTTTCCCTTCCTCCCCATTGCTTCCTGGGCTTTGATGTCGATTACCTGAACTACATCAAAGCTGCCGGAAAGGCAGAGCAGGTATTAACATGCAGTGTGGTGCCGTTCAGGAACTGTGGTACAGCAGAAGTGGAGAAGCAGAGGGATACAGAACTCAAGGCCCTGAAGACATTGTCCAAACCCACCTCTACAAACTAGAGGGGTTTTTTAGCAGGTTCTGACCAGTTCTGAGGAACCGGTAGTGGAAATTTTGAATAGTTCGGGAAAAACAATAGTAGTAAAAATTCTGATTGGCCCCGCCCCCATCTATTCTCTGCCTCCCAAGTCCCAGCTGATCGGGAGGAAATGGGGATTTTGCAGTATCTTTCCCCTGCCATGCCCACCAAGCCACGCCCACCAAGCCATGCCCACAGAACTGGTAGTAAAAAAAATTGAAACCCACCACTGTTACAAACTCCAATCTCCTGAGCAAGGCTCAGGTAATAGAGTAATGGGAAATACAGCCAAGAACATCTGGAGGTTACAGATGGGGTAAACTTCAGATGTTTTTTAGAACATCTGGAGGTTACCAGATGTTCTAAACTTTAGAAATGGGGTAAAATGGGGTGAAATAATAAACTGGGAAATAAATGTAGTTCTTCCCTCACTGCAGTCATGGACTGATATAACCACATACCGATTCATTTTTGAATTTCATTATAGTTTTGATCACCACACTATAAAAACGAAGTTAAGACTCTAGAAAGAGTGCAGAGAAGAGCAACCAGGATGATTAGGGGACTGGAGGCTAAAACATACGATGGAGGGTTGCAGGAACTGGGCATGGCTAGTCTAGTGAGGAGAAGAATCATGGGAGACATGATAGCAGTCTTCCAATATTTGAGGGGCTGGCACAGAGAGGAGCGGGTCAAGCTATTTTCCAAAGCACCCGAAGGCCGGACAAGGAATAATGGATGGAAACTGATCAAGGAGAGATTCAACCTGGAAATCAGGAGACATTTTCAGACAGTGAGAACAATCAACCAGTGGAACAGAAGTTGCCCTCGGAAGTTGTGGGAGCTTCATCACTGGAGGCTTTCAAGAAGAGACTGGACTGCCATTTCTCAGGAATGGTGTTGGGCAGGGGTGAAATCTAAAATTTGTCACTACCAGTTCTGTGACTGGGTGGGCATGGCCAATTTTTGTTTTTTTTTTACTTTTAAAACCATTTTTTACATGTAAAACCATGTTAAAAAAATGCTTTCAAAAGGCTCTGACGATCCCAGCTGAGTGCTGGGATCGTCAGAGCTTGAATCGTCAGAGCCATTTAAAAGAAAAAAAGTTTTCTTCTTTTAAATGGCTCTGGCGATCCCAGCTGAGTTGCCTGATTAGCAGGCAACTCAGCTGGGATTGTCAGAGCTTGGCTCGTCAGAGCCATTTAAAAGAAGAAAAAAGGCTTTGATGATCGCGCGGCTCAGCTGGGCATGGGGGCGGGAGCAGGGATTTTTGCTACCAGTTCTCCGAACTGTCCGCCACCATCGCTGCCTACTTGCCCGAGCCGGTCCAAACCGGAAGCATTTCACCCCCAGTGTTGGGCCATAATGGTGAACCTATGTCATGCATGCCACAGGTGCACACAGAGCCATATCGGTGGGCACACGAGCAGTGCCCAACTCAGCTCCAGTGTGCATGCACATGCCAGCCAGCTAATTTTCAAGCCTTCCGGGCCATGGGAAGTCAGGAAACAGGCTGTTTCCAGCCTCCGGAAGGCTTCCGGTGGGTGGTGGGGGAAAGGCTGATTTTGCCCTCCCTCCTAGAAAGCCTCTAGACCCTGGGCAAAAAACGGGCCTTCCGGTCCCACTGGAAGTCAGGAAACAAGTCCGTTAATCTGTATCTGTTTCAATTTCATGCCAGTCCAGCAGGTGGCAGCACCCACCTGGCCTTGGCTGATCTTGAATCTTCGATCTAGCCCGTACCTCCACCTATCCTTGTTAGTATTTGGACGGGAGACAAACAAGCGATCTCAGCGTTGGCGAAGATTCCAGCCAGTAGACGGATAACAAACTCCTCCTGAAACCTTCCCAGGAAACTCGACTGTTATGTCTACGTTGCAATGAAGAGCTGAAGGGACTTTAACGATGTCTGGGTTGCTAAAGACACCAAGTCTTATTGCAAGGTTGAGAATGCCACTCACCATCCATCTGGAACCCCTTGAGCAAAAAAAAAAAACCTAGGACAGAACTGATCTTGCTTGCTACCTGTCTGTTGCTCTGGCAGAGGAATTCAGTTCCCTGCAGAAACCAGATTTCTGTACGTCTGCAACGAGGCTGCTAGAATCAATCCGGGGGGTGGGGTATGTGTGGAAGAAGAGTTTGCAGAGCTGCAACGCGGCTTGCTCAAGGTCTCGCAAGGTTATTCTCCAGCGCCTTTCCTTAAGGTTGACATTGGGCCACCTGCTTTTGAGCTGAAGGGCTGGACGTGACAAGAGAGAGACAAGTCCAGCTGGAGGATGTGCGGCTCGACAATCTCACCCCCCCCCCAAGAATGGGGGCTGAGGTGCCACAGGGCGCTGCAGCCAAATCGGCCCTTTGCAACATTTTGCGTCTATTCGAAAAAGTTGCATTTTGCATCTATTGAATAGTTGCATCTCCCTGATGCCTTTGGAGCTCTGCCTGTTTGCAGGAGAGAGAGGGAGAAACAGACACACAGAGAGAGAGAAAACCCCACACTCACCACTGTAACTTTTGCTTCCCTCTCGGAGTTGTTTGGTGGCCTGTTTTCCTAGAATCCCAACGCTGTGGGCAGAGCAGGAATGACATTGGCTCCCAACAACGCGCGGAGTTTCTGGAAAAGGAGCCAAGTCGTTCAAGCAATCTGTTGAAGCTGAAGAAGAGCCAACGATGGCAACAGAAAGGATTTGCAACGATCGCTGGAAAAGAAGAAGACCAGCAACTGTGTGGGGCCCCTTTGGTGTTTTCGTCTTGAGAGAGGCCAAAAGTGAAACTAAGAGCTTACTTAGATCATTGAAAAAAGAAAAGGAAAACCTTTTTCAATTGAAAACTTAGTTTTTTCTCTGGCGGGATTTTAACAGAACAGAATAACCGAGTGGGAAGGGATCTTGTAGGTCATCTAGTCCAATAATAAATTATATATATTATTATATATAGAATTATATATAGAAATAATAAATAATAGTGGAGCCTGTGTAGCGTAGGGGGCTAATGCCTCCTACTAAAAGGCAGCAATTAACATCCAGCTGCCTGTAATTTCTGTGAGTTCAATCCTAGCCAGGCTCAAGGTCGACTCAGCCTTCCATCCTTTCTAAGGTGGGTAAATTGAGGACCCAGTTTGTGGGGGCAATAAGCTGACTTTGTATAAATATACAAAAGTATGAAGGCTATTGCTTAACGCATGGTAAGCCGCCCTGAGTCTCCGGAGAAGGGCGGCATATAAATCAAATTTAAAAAAAATAAATAAAGCCAGTGGGTTCCCCCACATCATCACCACCCCAAGAATACATGAGACAATTGTCCCTTATCCCAAGCATGGCCCAATGCAGTTAGTCCTCAGTTCCCACCGTCCTGTTCGCTCACATAGGGCCGCTCTCCTCAGAGTCCTGACAGCGAGCCAATGTCATCTAGCAGTGCCCAGGGGTAGGGCGTTCTTTGTGGGTGCTCCCACCCTCTGGAATGAATTACCTACCGAGCTCTGGACGGCTCCTGATCTCCGCTCCTTTCGTCGGGAGCTGAAGACTTGGCTGTTCAAGCAAATAGGCTGACTCTGATTCTGGGTTTATTATTTATCATGAATTAGTTATTTGATTTAAAGTGCGATTTTATTGTACATGTTTCTTAACTTGTGTTCGCCGCCCTGAGTCCTTCGGGAGAAGGGCGGCATATAAATAAATGTAACAACAACAACAACAACAACAACAACAACAACAACAACAACAACACAATGGAGCCCAGAATTTATATTGCTAAGCAAGACGTTTCTTAAGCGAATTTTGCCCATTTGACAACTTTTCTTGCCGTGAAATACTGCAGTAACATGACGACGACAACAATTTATTATTACAGTCTTAGACCAGAACAAATAAAAGCACTCAGTATATATACACTGCTCAAAAAAAAAAAAGGGAACACAAGGCAGAAGACATCCGAGATCTGAATGAATGAAATAGCCTCATTAAATACTTTGTTCGTTACATACAGTAGTTTTGTGTTCCCTTTAGTTGTTTGAGCAGTGTATAAACAAGTGGCAAGTGGTGCGGAGGCCTAGAGGGGGAGCTGTCACCTCACAATCAGGAGGCTGGGAGTTCGATCCTAGGTAGAGGCCGATATTTCTCTCTCTGGGCACAATGAGAATATATCTGCTGAACACAAAACTCCACATTGGCGACAGGAAGGGCATCTGGCCAGTAAACACTCAGCTTCATTCAGTTGCCCAGACTCCACCCTGCAGGGGATTATGGGGCTGTTAAAAGATGATGGCTTCCATTTATTGGGCTGTTAATGTCAGTGGGCCAAAAATGTAGAAGGAAAGAATATCCATTGGTCCAGGAGAAGAAAATATTGGACGGTCAATCAACAGTTTCCCCCAGATTTCTCAAGGGCTTAAAATGACTCTGGTTGCAAACAGTGTCTGGATGGGATGGAGCTAAGCAGGTGGAAGGAGAGTTGTAGAACCTCAGGTAGTCCTTGATTGGCACCCACAATTGGACTGACAATTTGGGCTCTAAGTGAAGCCGTTGCTAAGTGAAACCACTACTGTACTCAGGATTCAGCCTTATTTTGGTTTACAGACCTGTGAGGGTTGCAAACGCGAGGATCGGTTGCGAAGTTACACTTTCATCACTGTTGTGATAGCAATGGCACTTAGACTTATATACCGCTTCACAGTGCTTTACAGCCCTCTCTAAGAGGTTTTACAGAATCAGGATATTGCCCCCCCAACAATCTGGGTCCTCTTTTTAATGACCTTTGAAGGATGGAAGTCTGAATCAACGTTGAACCAGTCAGTATTGAACTGTTGGCAGTTGGCAGAATTAGCCTGCAATACTGCATTCTAACCACTGTGCCACCATAGCTTGGAAGGAAGGAAAGGAAGGAAAGAAGGAAAGAAGGAATAGAAATAGCCCTTAGACCAGTGGTTCTCAACCTTCCTAATGCCTTGACCCTTTAATACAGTTCCTCATGTTGTGGTGACCCCAACCATAAAATTATTCCTAAAACCATTGAAAATATGTGTTTTCCGATGTTCTTAGGCGACCCCTGTGAAAGGGTCGTTCGACCCCCAAAGGGGTCGCGACCCACAGGTTGAGAACCACTGCCTTAGACATATATAGCGCTTCACAGTTCTTTTCACCCCCCTTTACAGACCCCCCCAAAAATCTGGGTCCTCATTTGACTGATTTCGGAAGGGTGGAAAGTTGAGTCAACCTTGAGCCAATCAGGATCGAACTGCCAAACTGCTGGCATCCGGCAGTCGGCAGAAGTATAGCCTGCAGTACCGCATTCTAACCACTGCGCCACCACGGCTCGTAATTGCGAGCGGATGAACCAGCCTCGAAACGAGAACTATCGATAAAATGGAAGGAGGATTCCATTCCTCCGATAAAATGGAAGGAGGATTCCAAAATGGAAGGAGGTCACGATGAATCTGAGGGGTAGAACGGAGGCCGCACAGACACAGACCAAGCCGCCAATGCTTGTTTGTGCAAGATAGCTGAGAAAGGGTTACTGGCATCCTGACGTTTGCATTTTAATATTTACCGTAGTCGCCGGTTTCAGTAAATGACCCAAAATCACTCTCCTTATTCCTTCAGGAGACACCAGATTCTGTGCCGATGCTAAGAAACATTTCCTTGCTAAAAAGCAAAGGCAGACATATGCTAAAGAGCCGAACATATCAACAAGTGCAATAAAGGGCATCTCCGAACAGCATTAAGCAAATGTTGCCATCGGAGAAAAATAGCATTTTGTTTTAATACAGCTAACAAGAAATGGTAATAACCTGACAACCTATCAGCAGGATCGACCACTAGGTGGCACTGCAATCACGTTGGAATCTCTCCCATAATCCTCTGACTTTACATTGGTGATTGCTTGATAAAATTATTTATTTATTTGTCAAACACGTATAAGATAACAGATATAAGCATAAACACGATTAGGCAGGAAATGGATATGAATAAAAGGGGGACAGTAGGACAGGGTCGGTAGGCACGCTGGTGCGTTTATGCATGCTTCCCCACTTTACGAACCTCTTAGGAATGGGGTGAGGTCAACAGGAGACAGTCTAAGGTTGAAGTTTTGGGGATTTGGGGATGAAATCACAGAGTCAGGTAGTGCATTCCAGGCATTGACCACACTGTTGCTGAAGTCTTATTTTCTGCAATCGAGTTTGGAGCGGTTTACTTTAAGTTTGTATCTATTGTGTGCTCGTGTATTGTTGCAGTTGAAGCTGAAATAGTCACTGACAGGTAGGATGTTGTAGCAGATAATTTTGCGCTAAGCTTAGATCAGACTGAAGGCGGCGTAGTTGTAAATTGTCTAAGCCCAAGATTTCAAGCCTTGTGGCATAAGGTATTTTGTTGTGAGCAGAGGAGTGGAGGACTCTTATCATGAAATATCTCTGGACTTACTCAATTTTATTAATGCCTGATATGCAGTGCGGGTTCCAGACTGATGAGCTGTAGACACACACATACTACTAGTAGGACATTACTACAGTTTGATTCATTTCTCTTGAAGGAACTAATTCTGGGGGTTTTAAACCTTGGTCAACTTTCAGAAGGGTGGACTTCAACTCCCAGAATTCCCCAGCCAGTGAGGAGAAATTTTCTGACAATCAACCAATGGAACAGAAGTGGTTTCTTCCCCAAACTCCCTAAACTTTAATCTTAGACTGTCTACTGTTGACAAGCAATCAACCAAGGGAACAGAAGTTGCCTTCAGAAGTTGTGGGAGCTTCATCTCTGGAGGCTTTCAAGAAGAGATCTGTCAGAAATGGTGTAGGGTCTCCTGCTTGGATGGAAGGGTTGGACTAGATGACCTACAAGGTCCTTTCCAACTCTGTTAATCTGTTAAATACTCGGCATGGCTAGTCTAGTGAAGAGGAGGACCAGGGGAGACATGATAGCAGTCTTCCAATATTTGAGGGGCTGCCACAGAGAGGAGGGGGTCAAGCTATTTTCCAAAGCCCCTGAAGACCAGACAAGGAATAATGGATGGAAACAGACCAAGGAGAGATTCAACCTAGAAATAAGGAGAAACTTTCTGACAGTGAGAGCAATCAACCCATGGAACAGAAGTTGCCTTCAGAAGTTGTGGGAGCTTCATCCCTGGAGGCTTTCAAGAAGAGATCTGTCAGAAATGATGTAGGGTCTCCTGCTTGAGTGGGTGGGTGGGGGTTTGGACTAGATGACCTACAAGGTCCCTTCCAACTCTGTTAATCTCTAATGTTGCACAACAACCTTGCAAGGGGTAGATAAAAACTGAGCGAGGCAACGATTGGCTACGATTCCTCCATAATTTTCACGATGAAGCCAGAATTTGAATGGTGTCTTCCTAAACAGAACTGACATCAGCACCTTGGCCAGCTGCCCTGAGAAAGACCCTTCCTGATTTCCTTTGACATCCCTTTTCCTGCTCCAGCCTTCCAGCTGTATCTGCTTGGCTTTCAAATTAGCCCCAACGGCCTCTAAGATCAGACTTCACTCTGTGGCGCTGTGGGAAATTTAAATGTCTACGGAGATTCTCAGTCATCCAGGTCATGGTTGTCCCAGAGGTGCTTTATTTTCAAGAGGCAGATGGACTTTCTGGTTTTTCGTTGAAGATGTTTTCGCTTCTCTCTCTTTTATTTTTAAATTTTTATTGAAATTTTTTATAATACAATACAGTACAATCAATCAGACAGTGTTATTTTTCTACACAGATTAGATTGATTCTTCTTTTACTTTTCATCATAGTATAACTTCGTTTACATATGCATCTTAAGATTGATATTAACTTTTATCTATTCTGTATTCTATTATCAATCCACTTGTACCAATCATCCCACACCATATAATATTCTGAGCCCTTTTTCTCATTTCATTCTAACGTTCATTTGTTCATTTCGGCACATTCTTGAACCTTCTGAATGATGTTTTCGCTTCTCATCCAAGACGCTTCTGAAGAGATCTGAAAAAGCTTCTTGGATGAGAAGCAGAAAGGTCGTCAAAGAAAATCCAGAAAATCCAGCGGCCTCTTGAAAAAAGCACCTTTGGGATAACGGGGGAGTAGTGTTGTGACCGAGGGACTAAGTTGTGATTACCAAACACAATTCAGTCCTGAACAAACTTATTTTATTAAAATAGCTGAGAATTGATTCATTCTCAGCTTAATCCAAAACAAAATTCTTCCTAACCTGTCCGTCGGCCTTATCACCAACCTTTGATGTCTTTGGCAACCTGCCAAAGACTTTTCTTGGCAACCCCCCCCCCCCAAAGTTCAAGAGATGCTGACAAGAAGCACTGGAATCAACATTGCTTTTCTACAAAGAACCCAACGACTCGTTGCTGCTCTTTTAAGCCTTATGGGAGTGGCCAATCATTTTCTGGCCTTACTCCCGAGTTGTCCTTTTTGCTTCAGCTGCTCTTGCCTTCTGGCATCTCTTCACATGCATGCACTAGGAACAGGCTCCTCCTGTTCCTCTGCCTCTCTGATGTCCGACTCTGGAGGCTCTGGAGTCCGCGCATTGCTCCCAGATGGCCTTGGCCCCATCTCTGCCTCCGACGCAGAGGCCTAGTCTGGGCCTTCTCCAGGACTGGCCCATTGTCCTTCCCAGTCTCCTCATTGTCCGACTCTACTGCCAAGTCCGTGGACTGCTGGCAGACCACAACAAGTAGATTTGTTTGCTGTATGGAGGGCTGCTTTCATAAGTAGGTAAATATGCTAGGAAATGCAAGTCCATGCCAGCCTTTTTTCCTGTAGACCAGGGGTCTCCAATCTTGGCAACTTTACACCTGGCGGACTTCAATCCTCCAGCCAGCAAAAGGGAATTCTGGGGAATTCTGGGAGTTGAAGTCCTCCAGGTTTAAAGTTGCCGAAGTTGGAGACCCCTGCTGTAGACAAAACCTCCAATGTGGAAAAATACAGTGCCCTATCAGCCGGCCATGATTTTAAGCCATTATTATGTAAAAAAAGATGTGGAGACTCTAGAAAGAGTGCAGAGAAGAGCAACGAAGAGAATTAGGGGACTGGAGGCTAAAACATAGGAAGAACGGTTACAGGAACTGGGTATGTCTAGTTTAATGAAAAGAAGGATTAGGGGAGACATGATAGCAGTGTTCCAGTATCTCAGGGGCTGCCACAAAAAAGAGGGAGTCAAGCTATTTTCCAAAGCACCTGAGGGCAGAACAAGAAGCAATGGGTGAAAACTAAACAAGGAGAAAAGCAATTTAGAACTAAGTTGCTCTGTTCTGTTCTGTTCTGTTCTGTTCTGTTTGGGAGTGAGTAGCTTCAAAGTAGGCAGGAGTTGAAAGCTAACCCATGCTGCAGCTCCTTAAAGCAACCATGCCCCCCCCCCCACCTAGGATTATAACATGGCTGCAACATGGTTTGTTTGCATCCTTAATTTGGTTCAAATCCACCTTTTGGAACTTAATGCAAAGTGCTGCGTAGCCCGAAATGCATGTCAATTCAGAGAGGCTTAGTCCAACTCTTCATTATTCCTTTCTCTCCTTCCCACTACAGAAGTGGGCATGCATGAGCCACGTTGGTTTTTTAACTGCAAAAACCATCTCTCTTCATTTTTTTTGGAGGGATGGAGAGAGAAGGCCGGGCAGTTGGCATTGCCATGGCAACTCAAGCTCCAGGTTGGTAGGGACCAGCATCGCCATAGCAACAGGGAGATAAATTCCTCCCTTGTCATAATTAAAACAGCACCCTGAAACTGGTCATTTTCCAGGTTGCCATTGGATATATTAATGCTCTTGTTGCTAAACTGATCCCTTCTTTACCTTGTCTCCCCTCTCTCCCTCTCCCTCCTTTTCTCTCTCTCTCTCTCTCTCTCTCTCTCTCCCTCTTTCTCTCTCCCACGCCCCCTTCTTCTGCCTCTCTCTCTCCTTCTCTCTCTCTCTCTCTCTCTCTCTCACACACACACACACACGTCCTTGTTGACTTGTGTCTGCGAAGAGGTGAAGTTGTCTAGTGCTCATTTTATGCCTGTACAACAGATTGTGTTAAGCAGTAAATCCCAAACTGCATGAATAGCTCAGCCGAGGAGAGAGAAGCAGGCTGAGAATTGCTCAAGGCACTCAATTTATGTAATTACTGAGAAAAAGAAAAAAGGCCCTTGGAGGTGGGGCAGGCTTCTGTCCAAAATAATCACTCAAATTAGGTCTATTTTAATTTTTGTGATACACTTCAAAAGCACTTCCAGAAGTCTTTTGAAGAAAAACCAGCCTCACTGTTTTCCTGGAAAAGTTATTTAGGGCAAAACTTTGGTTTGTGTTTTTTTTTCCATGTTCCCTTTTGGGTATTTTTCCTGCCCCCAAGCTCTTCACAGGCCAACCATGTTGGATGGTTGTGTTTTATCAGGTACGTCACTTGCAGGGGTAGGCAGCAGGGGTGAAATCCAACAGATTCTGATAGGTTCTGGAAAAATATTAGCGGAAATTTTGAACAGTTCGGAGAACTAGCAAATACCACCTCTGGCTGGCCCCAAAGTGGGGTGGGAATGGAGATTTTGCAGTATCCTTCTCCTGCCACGCCCACCAAGGAACACCACGCCTACCAAGCCACGGCCACAGAACTGGTAGTAAAAAAAATTGGATTTCACCACTGGTTAGCAGGAGTTCAGGAGAACCTCTAGCTAAGATGCTGTGCAGTTCGGAGAACCCCCAAATCCCACTCCAGGGAGGCTGAAAAACGGGCCTACCGGAAGTTCGGGAAGGCCAGAAATGGGCCTGTTTCCTGCCTTCAGAGGGCCTCTAGAGCCTGAGGAGGCCATTTTCACCCTCCCGGAGGCTTGAGGGAAGCCTCTGGAGCCCGGGGAGGGCAAAAATGCCTCCCCCCCCCACCATGGTGCAGGAGGCCAACTAGGCCACACCCACCATGGCCCCGCCCACCCAGCAGCAGGGCAGAAAACCCCTTGCTAAAATTTTTGATGCCCACCCCTTGTCACTTGCCCTTTCAGCTGCTTAGGAAAAAGCTATTTCCGCAGAATGTCCTCTGAACAAGGGCCTGGTCCCCACAGCTTCTCTTCTTGAGATTTTTCTGTCCTTTTTGATTTCTCTCCTTTACTTTTTTTTTTCCAGCTCAGAAAAAAAGAATAGGAAGGGAAAAGGGGCAGGAAGAAGAAAGGAAGGGAGAAAAAAGGAAGGAAGGAAGGAAGGAAAGAAGAGAAAGAGAGAGGAAAGGAGAGAGAAAAAGAGGAAGGAAGGAAGGAAGACAGGAAAGAAGAAAAAGAGAGGAAAGAAGAGAGAAAAAGAGGAAGGAAGGAAGAAAAGAAAGAAGAGAAAGAGAGAGGAAAGAAGAGAGAAAAAGAGGAAGGAAGGAAGACAGGAAAGAAGAGAGAAGAAAGAAAAGAGAAAAAGAGGAAGGAAGGAAGACAGGAAAGAAGAGAAAGAGAGGAAAGAAGAGAGAAAAAGAGGAAGGAAGGAAGACAGGAAGGAAGAGAAAGAGAGAGGAAAGAAGAGAGAAAAAGAGGAAGGAAACAAGGAAGGAAGAAATGAAAGAAGAGAAAGAAGAAGGAAGGAAGAAAAAGACGGAAGGAAGGAAAGAAAGAGAGAGAGAGGAAGAAGAGAGGAAGGAAGGAAGGAGAAGGAAAGGGAGGGAAGGAAGAAATGAAGAGAAAGAGGAAAGAGAAGAGGATATTTTCAATCCAATTCCCTTGGAGAAAACAAATGTATACCCCAAATCCCAGCCAAATACTGCTGGAATTAAGCAAGGCTAGGCCTGGCCCATCTCCTTCCATGAGTTTTGAATTCCATGAGTTCCATGTCTCTGCAATTGCAAAAACTTTTCCTTGGTGGTCTCAGCAGGCCTTCCACACAGGAAACATTCAATTGAAGACGCAGGAGGCCCTCTGGTCTTTTGAATATGGCTGAAAGGATGGGATTAGTTAGTACTTGGAGGAAAGAGCACCGTGAAAATAAAATAAAATGTCCTTCTGCCTATAATTAGAAGGTAAAACTTCATTTGTTGGCCCCTCCAAGAAAGAAAGAAAGAAAGAAAGAAAGAAAGAAAGAAAGAAAGAAAGAAAGGGAAAGGAAAGGAAAGGAAAGGAAAGGAAAGGAAAGGAAAGGAACACAGAATGCAGATAGACCAGTGATGGTGATGAAAATGCGTGCTTGTTGGAGCCATGCTGTGGAAAAGCTGAACTTCCGGGTTCTAGCACACATGTGCACCCGACAATCAGCTGGCTGGCACACATACGCAGGCCAGTTTTTAGCACTGCCATGCGCACAAAGGGATTGCGCCCTGGAAAAGCCAAACTTCCAGGTTGTAGCACACACGCGTGCCCGACAATTAGTTGGGCAGCACGCTTGTGCTGGTTGGTTTTCGGTACTGCTGCACACGCGAAGTGTTCGTGCTCCAGAAAAGCCAAACTTCTGGGTTCTGGTGCATATGCATGTCGGGCAATCAGCTGGCTGGCGTGCATGCGCACACCGGTTTCCGGCACTGCCATGCACGAAGGACAGATGATTGTCGCACACACATACGTGCCAGAAACCCAGAAGACAAAGAGGCAAGGCCATGTGTGCCGGGCAACATGGCTTCGCATGCCATTTTGGGCACGCTTGCCATAGATTCACCATCATGGAGAAACTTCACCTATGAAGTTTCCTTTATCCCTATGTCAAGATGAAGGAGAAATTGAGTTTGGGTATCATGTTTACTTTAAATACGGCTTAAAGTAAATCTTAATAGCTGAGTTATCCTTCAGACTAAAGCCAAACGGAAGCCCCATTGCATTAGCAATATGAATCTGGTTTATTTCTCAGCCCTCGCTCCATCCCACTTCTCCTATTATGATGATTTATTTTGCAATTGTCTGCCCTCCAGGACTTAAAAGCCGGAGTAACCTTTTGGCTTTTTAAAAGAGTAAAGGGGACAAAAAACAAAAACGAACAGTCCCTAAACGAACTGTTGTAAGTCTAGGATTACTCGTAAATCCCAAAGTACAAAGAAACAAAAACCCTGAGAGTGT